>OY986439.1:208909405-209631905 GCA_963920525.1 Dichetophora obliterata
TTTCTAACAATATTTGCAGAAAAATCTAAACCTAACTTTGCTCGCTGAAAACAGATGTTTGGCTAAGCCTCACTATCTAAATGCAGCAATGTCCGGCACACAGTTTTCGCTAGTATCACAAGTGATAAATGACATCCTGGATTAAGTTGTTTTTAACATTGTCAACCTTAAAAAATAACCCCCTTTTGGTGCAAGATGCACCTATGTTTATCGAACGGTAAAACTTTTTAAAAGTAAACAATGGCTTAAGAGATTCAGTGTAAATAGTTTTTTACACATGTCACGCTCATTGAATTACAGCATGTAATTGTTGCTGGTGTTGCAATTATTTCTGGGGTGCTTTTGATTTGGTGTTTCTTAAGGGTGCATTTTTTTAAGCGTTTTGCTATTATCTCTGTCTCTTTTGACAATATCAGCATATTTTTTTAAGTTATTAATAAGCTTGGCGTGGATTTGAGCGGATTACAAACATATAAATTATGGTATTTAGACACAGATATCGGAATTAGGAACAGGTTGCACAATTTATAAACAAATACTATTTTTAATTCACAAATTTTCACAGCTGGTTTGCTGTCTATGTCAGTATTATTTGAAATGACTTTGTATTAAATATGTATTTCTCCTTAACAGTTTGAAAAGGCATATTCTGCCAAGCGTCTCAACAACTGGGAGCTGCCCAAATGGTATCCACCAAGACCAAGGCAAACTAGATGCTTTACCAAATTTATTGCCAATGATGCTGGACATTTGTTGCCATTTGTAAAACGGTAATGACAACGTTAACGTTTTAATGCCATTTTAGACATGCAGATTTTGCGACGATTTCTTTTATCGGTTTAGAAAAAAATTACCGCAGCATCGCCGGTACAATAAGTACAATTTGGTCGCTTTAGTTTAGTACATAAACAGAAAGTCAGTGAGCGAAATCGTTTTAATTTGGACATGTCTAAAATTGCACTTGAGATAAAAACGCTTAAATGTTTAAAATATCAATTCAACGCCTTTTTTTACAGCGACAAGAATCCTTGGGGCGATTTTCGTAGCACCTATATGCTGCCCGATCGACTGACCCGTCGTTTTGGCGATGAATACAATGAATGCTTGTTAAAACGCCATAAATGGAATAGTTTTCTTCAGAAAACGCCTCATAATATTTGTGAAAATAAAAATCAGGCCTCGTGCGCAGGTGTACCGGATTGTCCTACCAAATGTGAGGCTGCACAGCGTCTGCTCAGCTTTACCAGAGACACAAATCGTCTTATTGACAACTGTGGACAAAAATCGAAGGTATTTTTTATTATTTTTTTTTTGTCAAATCACTGCACTGCACTGTTTTTACTTTAAGAATTTTTCATAATTTTTATTTTATTTACCGAAAAACTTAATCATAAGGGAAGGGGTTACAAAACTCTACATTCAACCCAAAGTTTTACTAACTTACATAAGAAAAGTATAAACTTGCGAATGAATAGCATAAAATCTGTAGTAATATCATATCTTTTTTTAGTTTCAACAAAGAGTAAAATTAAAAAACTATAGCAAAAAGTCATTCGAAAAGAAGTATTGTGGAGTTGGTGTCCTAGAGTTGGGTAAAAACCTAGTAACATTGCAAATAAATTGATTATTTTCAATTGAGAAAAACGGTGTATGCTTCAGTAAGAATTCATCAAAGAATATTTTTAAAAATTTTGATGTAATTCGAATTTCCAACAAAATTTCTATAATAATTTCTACAACAGACATTATTGTGTTATATTTTATAATTTTTTTTTTAATTTATACAAAATAAAAAAAAAACATGTTTACTAACTTAACTTTATTTTTATTTTACTTTGAGTTTTAAGCATAAAAAAAACAATTAAAAGTTATTTTCCAATAAAGAAATAATAATTATTTTAGCACGAATTTTTTATCTTTGATAATTTTTGATGGCTTTTCTTTTCAGATATTATTTTAGATTTCATAAATATTTTTGTAATTTATATAAAACAAAAAAATTATATTTACTATCTTAACTTTATTTTTATTTTACTTTGAGTTTTAAGCAAAAAAAAACAATTAAAAGTTGTTTGCAAGTTAAAATAATAATTATTTTAGCACGAATTTTTTATCTTCGATAATTTTTGATGGATTTTCTTTTCAGATATTATTTTAGATTTCATAAATTTTTTGTCATTTATATAAAATAAAAAAAAATATATTTACTAACTTAATTTTATTTTTATTTTACTTTGAGTTTTAAGCAAAAAAAAAAACAATTGTAAGTTTTTTCCAAAAAGAAATCATTTTTTTATCGATAATTTTTGATGGATTTTCTTTTTCAGATATAAAAAATTTTTTTGATAAAATAACTAGAGTATGAAGATTAGGGTGGGCCGAATTCATAAAATTAAGTTTTTACATGGATTTTTTATTAGAGGACAAAAAACCATTGTCTGAGGGTCTGTTTTTTCTTTACGAAATTAAACGTTACTCTTCAATTTGACTTTTGTAATTTTTCCAAAATTTTGTACTGGTGCCGCCCAAATTGTTTGCACTTTTGTTAAATCTGATACCAAAAATAAGATCCTCTTCTCAAAAAACTTTACCATACAAGTTTTGATCGAAATCGGTCGATCGAAATTAATTTACAATTAGAGATGGGAAAAAAATTATAATTCGGTTAATCTATCAGGGATCGATTATTAACTGCAATTAATTGCAGCAAAATTAACCGATTAACCGAATAATCGATTAATCGCTAAAATTTAAATTAAAAAAAAAACTACCTTAAAACCCTTACAAAGTAAAAAATAATTTTTAATTAAATTTTTTTATCAATTTCTTTCTCTTCTTTAAGTTAATTATTTATTATTATGTAGAATATCTAATTATTTAAATGTTTCCTTATGTGTCTTATTATAATAACTCATATCAATTTCTTTATGAATAAAGGCGTTAAAACGTTTTTATTTCGTCCTTATTAGTGAATATGCAAACGGCGAGCAAAAAGAAATAGTTTAGGATACAAAATCATTTTTGAATTTATTAATTTCTTCAAGTTTGGTTTGTTTTTAATTTCGATCTTTTTTAAAGTGATGTAAATTTTTGAAGTTTTGGTTTTTCTAAATAACTCCTATATTGCAAACAATTGCAATAATTCCTATATTGCAACTTCTTCTAAAATTATCAAGGTTTTCATTGAATATATTAAAAAGTCTAAACAGTTTTTATAAAACTGTAAAAATCCCACTACGAGATTTCACTTTAAAACAAAAATCACGCCAATCAGTCAAATATAGAGCGTTTGCCAATCATGCAACTAGAAATAAATTTATTAAAAAAAAATTATTTCGTCTGGCCAGGGTTAATAATATTTGCAGATAATTGATGCAATGTGATACCACACAGATACACCCTACAACAACTCGTAAAAACTTATCGAAAAGAGATTTCCTACTCCTGTGCTTTTGTCTACAGCGAGACAGAACTGCCATTTCCGGCTATTGCAAAAGAGATACTATACCGACTCCTGCTTTTCCTCATCCCTGCAGGTCCTATAAAAATCATTGACATGAACCCCGGCTTTTGAGTCATCAGTAAAACTGTGAACGCCGCTAAGTATTAGTGGTATTAATCTGCCCCATTCCTTTTAGTATGCAGCGGCAGAGAAAACCTTTCTTAGCTCAAGTGTTCTTTTGTGCTGATTCCTGAGAAGTCCAGTCCTGCAGTCTGTTTCGGAAATCGCTACATTTCCTGTTCAAATCGGCCACTTAATCATATGACAGTTAAACCAGTAGGCTATTTATAGATCACAGCAATCAACTCTACCAAGGTTGCCATTCTTATTTATTTCAGTATTCATTGGAATCACTCGAAGACTACTGAAGAGGTAATGTAGCAATTTCCGAAACAGACTGTCTAGTCAGCTAAAGGTGCCCCCAGACTATATGTTTTATACAGATGACATGTCAAAAAAATTACATACCGAATTTCATCTGTGGTCAAAATTAAGTTTTTGCCAGACAGCTTTTTTCTTTTGTCTCCACACTATCTGGCATGCCATTTGAAAATAAAAACAGCTATTGAAATTTTTGTAAACCGTAAAGCTCTAAAGTGTCCTCCTTTGGTCATTCAAACTAAGAATAAGTTCATTATAAATAAATTCATTGAATAAATATCTTAAAATTTACCTTTTCTGTTGATATTGTTTCGGCCTTCTGTCGTTTGTTGCTATAATAAATTGGGTTGTGGCCGTATAAAGAGACAAAACTTTTTGAATTTTTGTTTTTTATTTTCCTATTTTCCGATATTTCGGCTCACTTTGTGGGGCTTCATCAGGGCATGAAAGTCAAACACTGGTTGTTTTCTCTAAAACATTTAGAGGTTTAAATAAACATTAATTAAAGTTGATAAAGACATATTATTTTATTTCTAACATTTGTTCGACGAGGCTTAATTAGGTGTATTTATAGTTAGAAATAAAATAATATGTGTTTATCAACTTTAATTAGTGTTTATTTAAAAAAAAATTAAAAACTCAAATTTGTAAAAAGTGCAATAAATTGCTCTTGAAATGTTTTCTGAAACGACATTTAATGCAAATAAATACAACAAATGCGATTATGTGATTGAAGTGAAACATTTTGTAAATTTCCAGTTTGGGCATTTTTACGAAAAAAATTCCAAAAAATCCAAAAATTAAAATTTAAAAAATCGACTTCACGGCTGGCTATAGCATAGTCTTAAGCTATTTCGGGCAAAAAATAACAAAAACAAAAATTCGGATAAAAAAGTTATAGCTTTTTTTCCTTTTTTATTTTCAAAAATGCTCATATTTTTTAATAGCAATTTATTGCAATTTTTACAAATTTTAATTTTTAAGATTGTACTTACTACAATAAAAAAAATTAAGTTTTTTCAAAATTTAAAATATCACAACTCAAATGAGTTGTATCCTATTTTTATATTTTATAGCTCATTTTTAGGGGAAAATTAAATAACAAACAAAGTGGATACCAGTTTTATGCATAATATAAGGTTTTATGCCCAAAAAATCGACATATATGTAAAAAGTCAAAAAATTTTGATGTTTTTCAACTTATAACAAAACTATCAACTCGCGGTCATTTGGCTTACTCCTATCGAACTAATATGAATACATGCTAGTTTTTATCCCAAACGTCACGTTTTTAACTAGTCATAATTTTCATTTCATTTTCGAAAATTTCTTTAAAAAGGCCAGTGTAGTGTAAAGGCACTTTAAGTGATTGACTCTATACAGAGTTGTTGTTGTTGTTGCTGCCTTCTTAAAAATCTTACTTGATCTAAAGCTCACAATTAAATTATTGTAATAATTTAAATAATAGATCACAATTCATAAACTATTTCTTAAATTTTTAAACACATTTCTTTGGTATTGCGAAAGGTTGCCTTTTTATAAAATAATCTAATAAAAAAATTAAAACTACAATAACATTTTATTATGAACAATATAATTAAGGTATAAATTAAGAATAAGGATGAGAAAACTAGTAATGATATAAAATGTAGAAGTAAATAACTTTTTTATCAAAGCTCAGCTAGGTATTATAAATACTACTTGATGCACCATTTAATCCAAAAAACTACTCAGCAATTAATTTTTTTAATAAATATTACCTTAAAGTATTATTGTCTTAAATATAAGTCAAGAGTCAATCCTGTAACTGGAATATTAAAAAAAGTATAAAGATTTAACAAAATATTTTTGAGAAAAAGTATTAATGGGCTGTGGCCGTGTAAAAAAGACAAAAACTTTTATGTTTAGCTTTTTTGTTTTTTTATTCCTATATTTTTCCAATATTTCGGCTCACTTTGTGGGCCTTCATCAGGGCATAAAAAATAGAAATTAATTTCAGTCTCCGACTATCTCTCTTTGAGTGCGGTTGCTTTTCTTTAGTGCGATCTAGTTTCCTATTTGCTTTTGCCTTATACCGTTATACGTGTGTTTATACACCAGTTGTTCATTGTTAATTTTTACATACTTTCCCACGTGTTGCATATATTGTACACACTAGAACTTATTAAATTGTGTTAATATGCCCTCTGGGGCTCCCAATTTCGGGGACAATCGGTTCGCTCCGCTTGCCGTCAGTCCCCGTGCTAAAAAAAAACGTTCTCAAAAACCCCTATCTGAGTTTCCTGAACTCCCGATCCCCATAACTACCCTTCCAAACCCAAAATATGTTGTGGTTTCTTCCGTGAACACTGACAAACCATTATCTAATTTTTCATGCTTTGCGGTGCAAAAATCGCTTTATCTCATAAGCAAAGATATTGAAAGTATATCGGAACTCCGTGACGGCAGCTTACTGTTGCTCGTTAAAAACAAAATCATTGCTGACAAATTTATTTCTGCCAAGGAATTAGTTGGGTTATGTCCGATTAAGTGCAAATTTCACGAAAACTTAAATTTTGTCAAAGGCACAGTATACGCACCCTTTCTCAAAAATGTCTCTGATGAAGAGATCGTGAATGAATTAAGCTCCCAAGGTGTTGTGAGTATTCATAAATTTACCAGAATTGTTGATAGTAAACCTCAACCGAGTGGAGTGGTACTCCTAACATTTGATCTCTATAACCTTCCCAAGACTATCCAGATCTCCTGGCACCAAGCTCAAGTAAGGGAATACATTCCAAACCCTATGCGTTGCAAGTCCTGCCAACTACTAGGGCATACAATGAAACGCTGTAATAACAGCCCAGTCTGTGTAAACTGTAACCTCCCTCCCCACACTGGAGATAATTGCACTCGCATCCAATGCGCTAACTGCACAGAAAATCACCCATCTAACTCAAACAATTGCAAAAAATTCGTTCAGCAAAAAGAGATCTTAAAAATAAAAACCCAGAAGAAGTGTTCAATTCGTGAAGCCAGGCAAATCTATAAAACACAGCTTCCACAAAACCTCACCTCCTACTCTGAAGTTCTTTTACAAAGTTCTAATAATCAACCAACATCTAAAATTCAACCAACATCTAAAATTCAACCAACAATGAGCACACCCAAATCAAATTCAATACTACCACCAAAAACACAACCCTTGCATAACAACACTGATACGTTAAGTATCGGTAATTCTGTTTCATCCAACAACAACACAAATAGTAAAGTTATAACTGAAACCTCTGTCCCTTTGCCATGCACCTCATCTTCTACCTCAGATGTTTGTATGTCCAATTCATCAATTTACGTTTCTCCCATTGCCAAACTCACACAAACTTTGATTGAAAATAACGAATACTACATAACACCAAATAACTCGAACAACCTTGATATTGACGACCTTTCTGATTCTTTTTAACCTTTTCCTCATTTACTTTAATCAATGACATTTGATATTCTCCAATGGAACATGAAAGGCTTCTTCAATAACTACAATGATTTGCAGCTCATAATTAAACAGTTCTCCCCTTCTTTTATCTCCCTTCAGGAAACTCACCTTCCCTACAACACCCATGCACCTGTTCCAAAACAATACAATAGTTATTTCCACAACTTGCGCCATAATATCTCTAAAAAGCAAGGCATTGCAGTATTGATAAAAAAGGACATATCGCACAAATTAATTCCCATCCAATCCCCGATCGCTACCATAGCCATTGAAATCAATCTGGGCTTTACTTTCACAATCATTTCTCTCTATATACCACCGCAACAGTCTTTTAACCATAAACACATTCTAGACATAACTTCAATGTTTTCTAACCCCCTTCTTCTTTTAGGAGATTTCAACGCCTGGAGTACCCTCTGGGGCTCTGAAACCACAAATCAAAGAGGGAGAATTCTCGAAGACCTAATCCTTTCCGAAAACTTAATTATTTTGAATGATGGCGCCCCAACACATTTTTCCTCTCATAAAACATTTACACACATTGATCTCTCAATTTGCTCAGCTAACATTGCCCCAAAATTTTCCTGCTCAACAATTAATTATTTATACGGAAGCGATCATTTTCCACTTTTAACTAAAATGTCTACACCACTTTCCAAAAGTTGTTTACCTACCCCTAAGTTTGAAACTGAAAATGCAAACTGGTCTTCTTTTCAGAAATCATCTGAAGAGTACCTATTAAGTTTCCCACTATCCAATAATGTTAATAAGGAAACTGCAACCATACAGAAAATCATACGGTCTGCCGCACACGCGTCTATACCTCAAACCCACTACAAACCCCTTAAACACGTTGTGCCATATTGGAGCGCAGACTTATCTTCCCTAAATGAAGAGAGGAAACGTTTATGGTATAGTTTTAAAAGAAGTCGTTCCGAAGCCAATCTTATGTTATACAAAAAAGCCAATGCGCTTTTTAAAAAGAAATCAAAAGAAGCCAAAAGGAGATCTCTAGAAAAACTAACAGATTCAATAAATCCAACATCCAACCCTAAAGAAATCTGGAGCAAAATTAAATTACTTGCTGGCAATTACAATCCACCCACAATTAAACTGTTAGAAACAAGCAACGGTCCCATTTATTCCCCAGCGGAAATCAGTAATTTTCTGGCTTCTTCCTGGTCTTCATATTCCCATGACTCCAACTTTGATCCACTTTTTATTTCTCAAAAACTTCAAACATTGAACGTTTGCATTGTAGATCACTCCCTCTCTAAATCTGCAAAACAAATTGAAGAACCTATCACTTCTTTCGAATTTGACCTGACCATTTCGTCTATGACAGGCAAGACACCTGGAAAAGATAAAATTTCGTACCCAATGCTGAAAAATTTATCGCCAGCATTAAAAAAAAGGCTCATCCTCCTTTACAACAATATCTTTGATAAAGGTATTTATCCTCAAATCCTAAAACATGCAACCGTTATCCCAATTCCAAAACCTAATCATTCGGCTACAGTCCTATCCGGTTATAGACCGATATCGCTATTGCCTTGTGTAGGTAAAATAATGGAAAAAATCATAGCCAAGCGTATTATGTGGTTTGCACAATCAAACAACTTCATCAGTCCTCATCAAGTAGCTTTCAAACGTGGGCACAGCACTATGGATGCCCTCCTTTTTTTCGAAAACTATGCTGTCACGGCTCTTGCCACAAAAAACCACACTACCGTTCTAAGCCTAGATTTTGAAAAGGCCTTCGACAGAATTGGAGTCCATATCGTGCTTCGTCAATTATCGAAGTGGAAAGTTGGCATAAAAATTTATAACTTCGTCAAAGCTTTTTTAACAAACCGCACATTTTGTGTAAAAGCAAACCACATATTTTCTGAATTACACAACCTTTACAATGGCATACCGCAAGGTTCGCCTCTTTCTGTTATTTTATTTGTAATAGCTTTTGAGGAATTAAATAACATATTTCTTAATTACAAATGCATATCCCACGTTATTTACGCTGATGACGTGCTCTTATTTACAAAATGTAAGGATTTGGAACATGTACATGTCAAATTTAATGAAGTTCTATCAGATATTTCCACTTGGTCAAAAACGTCAGGAGCTAGTATTTCATATAGCAAGTGTAAAACTCTTCACATTTGTAACAAAAAACACTGTACTTCTATTAATTTATCATTTAATAATATTGTTATTGAAAATTGTGCTAATCTTAAGATCTTAGGACTTATTTTTGATAAAAAATTAACTTTTAAAGATCACTGTAAATATCTTAAAAGTAACTTAGCTCGTAGACTTAATGTAATTAAATATCTTTCTTCCAAGCACTGTCATATTCATATAGCAACTCTTATTAATATTACTAAGGCACTTATCTTGTCCAAAATTGATTACGGATTGGCGATTTACGGGCACTGTTCAAAAACAAATTTAAAACTTTTACACTCATCTTACCACTGTGCTGCCAGGCGTAGCATCCGAGCGTTTCCTACATCGCCTACAAAATGTGTCCTAGCAGAATCGGGTCTACCAACTATCCAAGAAAGATCAATATTCAACACTTTGAGGCTTATTCCCAAGTTAACCTGCAGTGAAAACAACCTTACAAACAAAGTTGTAAATTCCCTGCTAATAAGGAAAAAAACGTTAAGGAAAAAATCAGCCATCAGCAGGTGCATTGAATATGCTACAAAACTCGACATCCCAATATCAACAGTGAAGTTAAAATCAAAATCAATTGTCCATCCACCGTGGGAATCTATCAAGTCCTCCTTCCTGCTTCAACTTACAAGACGCCCAAAGGAAACCACTCTGCCGATAGTTTTTCGACAACTTTTTAACGAATTTCGATCAAATCTTCAGTCCAGAAACTGGAACTTTCTATACACGGATGGGTCTAAATCTGACTCAGGTACATCATTTGCAGTTGTAAATGATCTGGGCAACACCATATCTGTCGGACGTCTGCACCAGTTTTGCGCGGTATTCACTGCAGAAGCCACTGCAATATTACAGGCAGCCCAATTTGCAACCAGAAATAAGAACAAGTTTATCATCTGTACCGACAGTCTTAGTACAATTGAAGCCCTTCTGAAAACCAACTGTAACTCGCAGCTTCTGAACATGATACGCAGTATACTAGCACAAAATAGAAAATCGCTGAAGATCATGTGGGTCCCTAGCCATATAGGAATAGAAGGCAATGAGGCAGCGGACCGTAGAGCAAAACTGGCAGCAAAAGAACCAATTTTGTCTTTTAACATCCTTGATAAAAAAGATATATTCCGTCTCATTACTAAGCAATTGTTCCTATCTAAACAGCTCGAATGGACAAACTTTCATCACCATTACAAAGTGTTTAATTCCGGTTGCAACAAAGTGTTTTTCCCACCATCTTCTTCCTGCAATGACTTACAAGCCTTTGTACGTTTACGTATTGGACACACCATACGTATTGCACGCACCAACATATTCTTGTAAAAGATTCCATCGCTCCACATTGCCCGTTCTGTAACGCCAACACGCTGTCCGTAATTCATCTACTAGACAACTGCCCTCAATTGACTGTAGTCAGAAATAGTGTTTTTCAAGATGTTACTCCTTCAACTCTTCTTAAATCTACTTCAGCAAATAATATTTTAAAAATCAACAATTTTTTGCTAAAATCGAATTTAAAAAAACTAATCTAAACAATTCATTCTTTCCAAAATATGTATGTTTTATAACTGCGGATTTGTAACCGATTTTATTATGTAAAATGTTCATCAAACCACATTTAGTTATACTATCATTTATATTTTTAAGATATTTTCTTAACCTGAGAGCCGAAGGTCCCAGTTACTAGTGCTCCTTTTCCTGTAAATTTGCGATTGATCGCTCTTTTTCATGTTTAATAATAATAATAATAATAATAGAAATTAATTTTAAAGCATTTAAAAAATTTTCAAACTAATTTATGATTTAAAATATTTAACATTTTTAATTTGCAAAAAATATAGGAATAAAAATAAAGTTAAACATAACCGTCTTTTTTACACGGCCACATCCCAATTTTTATCAACAACACACGAAGAAGGCCAAAAAAAAAAACAACAATAAAAAGTATTACTTTCATTAAATAGCTTTGGGAAGTAAGCCAATTGATCTATAATGCATAATAACCGAATATTAATGAAATTTTTTGTCTGATCAAGACGATAAAATATAACAGATATGCATTTTTTAATAATTTTTTTTATATTTAGGGCTTCTATTTTCTAAGAACCCTCAAAATGGATTTTCCTCCATACAAATCGTATGGTAGTTTTTCCAAATCAAAACGTGCCCATTCAAGCTTTAACCGATTTTTTTAAGACTTATAACGTTGGGTCCTATGGTGATTCTAAGGAAGAATTAAAGCTGCGAAAAGGCAACTTAATTTTTAAAAGACCACATTAATATATATAAGGATCCTGCAAACCCCAGTAGGAAACTATCTGTATCTCAGTTTAAGCTGCGAAAAGGCAACTTAATTTTTAAAAAACCACATTAATATATATATAAAAGGATCCTGCAACCCCCAGTAGGAAACTGCCTGCATTTAAGTCTCAGGTTTGATTTCGTTTTGTTCTAATATTTATTTATTTTTGTTATTTAAGAATAAAATTGCTGCACCCAAAATTCGGCTGAACTCATTGAAATTCTTATTTGATTGTCATTGGAATGATTTTTTTTTTTTTTTTCGTTCTTCATAAACATAGCTCATTTTATTGATGAGACCCTAATAAAATTAACTGTTAAATCATTCATTTTTGTTTGGTATCCTTATGTCTTAGATTTCAGAATATATACCGGGTGATTATACACCGTTTCAAAAACATCATCCTTCACGCCAATTATTGCTTGAACAGAAATTCGAACGAGACCATGGAATTGAGCCGGAATACAAGCTAGATAAAAACTATCTTGGAGATCACGAGTGTAAATTAGAAGCACCCACTGAAACGGGAGGACTAAAAGCTTTATACTCTACCCATACGCCTGTACCATTGACCAGGGGGCTTACACCGCCTGTAACACCGCCGCCACCACTGAAGGACCGCAGCTGTATAGACCTAGATATGAGCAATTATAACGAATTCGTTCCACAACGTTCGATAACCGGCAAGCCTAATGAGCGCTGTCCCTCTCCCATTGTACCAGCATATGCCAACTTCGAGCTAGCGAGGCGCATGCACAATGATAATCTGGATCATCAACCGTTACCGGATTGCGTGGCCGATTTGGCGTATCGTAAATTACAGATAACTGGCGGCAACCCAGGAATGGCCTTAGATATAGATCCAATTGCAACAGGTGTGGGTGTGAGAACGCATAATGCAGGTCCGACGCACTGCACCAAACTGAAGGTTTACCGCCCCAAGACATGCGGCGTTGTGCCGAAGGTCTATAAAGATACTGATTACCGTCCGTTTTCTTCCTCGCAGCACACGAAGAATGCTGGACCTATGGATTTAGCTATTTGTTGGGACTACAAGCCAATTAATCCTGCCGATGAGCCACAACGCGCACCACATATTGACGGTTCGAGTGACTCCGCTGGTCCAGCTGTATTTACCTACGTCAAGACACCACGCGAAGATAATAATCTTGCAACGGGTCGCTCAGCTGGTGTGTTTGGCAATACGCTGGGAGAACCCAGCTTTTTCGACAAGGACATAATGCGACGTAAAACCGATTTTACCGGACGTCGTATTGAAAGTGATGCGCTTGATTTTGATTGCGGCGTGGATGCCTACACTAGCGATTCGCCACCGCGCGCTCGTAGCATGTCGCGTCATTGTAGCGCCAGCGGCGGCATGCCAGACAAATGCTTCAAGCGTTATCAATCTTCGCCAAATGTTGTAAACGAGCACGAATACAAAGCGTGGCGCAAAAAAGTTTTGGGTAGTGATGCTGGACTCGCTGCAGTTGGTTGTAAGCACTCTAAGCCGGGTTTTTTCAGGCGCACACGTTCACGGCTCTGTCAAAAAGTCGCACCAGAGCCGACACCGTGCTGCATGCGACAAGACTTCGAGACACGCATGCCCTACAAACCCGCCTTTCGTGCAGGTCTGCCCAAATATAATGCCATGGGTGATTTTGTCAGCTCCGACAGTGGCTGCAGCATGGGCAGCTGCCATGCGAATCGCGTAGTTGTTGTACCACGCCAACGCAACCCATACAGGACAAAGAATTACGACATTGATACGCTGGTGCCACCCTTTCGCAGCCTTGGTGGGGGAGCTGGTCAATATGGATATCCCGAGCATTGGCGTCTATCGAGCGTTTATCAACATTCTTTCAAACCGATTGATCAGCGTAGAAGATCGCTGTTGCAAACGGTTTATAAATAGTTTATTGGGAGGGGGCAGGCAAGGTATGAATTTTTTTTAATATATAAACTAAATATAAGTGAAATAAAGTTAAACTTAAAATGCCTCTGAATAATTAGATATTGTTAAAAATCATAAGACATAAGGCATAATAACACAGTGCAGGCAAATTTGCACTTTGTGTTATATATTAATTAAATAAACTTATTAATAAAATTATTATTCACAAATTTCTGTGAAGCTGATCACGAATCCAAATTTCAATGGCTCGTTTTTACATTTACACCATTTTCAATTGCAATTCAGATTCGGATCAATCGAAATTCATAAATTTTCTCTGAAATTGAGAAAAGCTCAAACAAAATTCAGAAAAAAATAAATTAATGGGCTACATTGCTGATTCAGCGTGGAATGAATTCCGCTGCAAAAGTATTTTCGATAGACAAAATTATTTTCAATCTTGATTCCTGCGGAATGAACTGCTTTACCAATGATTTTTAACATTTGCCGCGGAAGGTGCCGTGATATAATCCCAAGTGGAACAATCCCAATTTTTAATTTTGGGATTATGTCACTCCTTATACAGTGACATAAACTCAATTTTTTTACTTGGGATTATGTCACTATGAAAGGGATGACATATTCCCAAATAAAAATAAGTCAAAATTCCAAATTTTTTTGGGATTATGTCACCCGTGTACTAGTGATATAATCCCAATACTTTTATAGTTTTTCAAGCAAGGCGTATGTTATTTGATATCAGTGTCAACTTTTTAAAAACTACATATATGAAATTCCGTTGTAAATTTTTACATTTTTAAGTCTTTGCAACAACGAAGCAGAGTGTTTCTAAAATATTAAATGATTACAATTGAAGGTGTTACATATTCATATATTGCTGGAGCGCGTAAAAATAGTAATTTGGTCTATATCGAGAGTGAAAAACAAATTTATTCATATTAAAGTAATAAGGAAAACTAAAAAACAGTTACAAACGTTATCAGTGCTATCAAAAGGGATGCAAAGCTTCTGTGGATATAGACACCGTAACTCTTATTATAGTATAACTCTTGCATTATAGGAAAAAAGCCCCATGGTTATGATTACAATCAGGAGCGGCTGGCAAAAAAGTTTCAAGTAATGTTGAACATAAGAAATAAAGTTGCACAACCAACTTTAGCTAAGCAAAAGTCGACTAAGGAATATATTTAATTCAGAAGTGGAAAAGGATAGAGAAGCTTGTAATCAGTTGACGTACGCAAAAATTAAAAGGAATCTATTTCAGATTATTTACGAATATATATATATAACATATACGAATATATATAACATATATTTTCAGAGATCCCAAAAATCGCGCGATTTTTTCTAAACATTTTTAATTTTTTGATACATTAGGCTGGAAGTGCAAATTAAAGAAAAAAACTAAAAAGATTTAGCTTATTGAAAAAAGTTGGGACTTACATATGTAATAAAAGTGTTCTATCTTGAAAAGTAATGCATGGAATTTAATGGTTAATAGCTTATTGAATAGGTAATAGCATAAGTTTTCTTAAAATATTCTTGCTTAGTTTACAAAAGTATGCAATCAATAGAAAAATAGCAAGTTTTTCGAGCCCATTTTCTTTAATATGGACCCCTATAACTTCTAAACCAGATGAGAGCGGCACATTAATTTGTACAGATTTGGAATTTAAAGCTCTTAATACATACATACGTTCCACGAAAAAATAGTCAAAAAAGTAATTTTAGCTAAAAACAAAATATTTCGAAATGTCTATAAAAATTTTCTCATTTTTAGGCTCAAAAGTGACATTATCCCAATTGGGGTTATGCCACTTTACAAGCAGTGACATTTCCCCAAGTAAAAAATTTGGGTTTATGTCACTGTATAACGAGTGACTTAATCCCAAAATTAAAAATTGGGATTGTGTCACTTGGGGTTATGTCAGGGTACCTGTTTTGGTACTAGATAATGCACTCGAAAATTTATGCACCACCATGTTGTCCTTTTGGTCGGTTGTGAAAATTATTAAAAATTATAAAAAGCAGACCTAGAATCTAGAATTGATTTAAAACAATTTTTAAATTTGAAGTCTTAGTTGCAAATATATAATAATAAAAAAAAGCAAATTTAAAATTTTATTTAAATTATTATGAACAAAGGTGCATTAAAACTGAGACAAAATGTTAAGTCTGATGCACTTAACATTTTAATTAATATAAAAAACAATTGTGATTAATAAATTAAATACTTAAAAAAAACATTTCAAATCTTTGGATGTTTAAAAAATACGTTGTGCCTGTTAAAAACTATTCAATCGAAATTATGGAATAAATTATTATGTATTTAAAACATGATTTTTCCCATACCTTATGTGTGGAAACAACTTAAGCTATTTTTTAAAGGCGTAAACCTCCTGGTTCTTGTGAAAGACCGTCTTCATAAATTGTTGACGCACCTCGCGTGTCGATTTGCGTAGGCTGCTACGTATGGAGTGTTTCTTCTCGTTGGTCAACTCCTCGATTTTTGCATAATTTGTCTGCATCAAGTTAGATTTGAGTTTAAGAGTACGTTCACTGCTATCGATGATAGATATTTCAGCGGTTTTTTGTGTGTCCGATTCCTGCTCATCCTCCACCAGCTGCTTGTGTGGTTTTCGGCGCAGACTGTGTCGTATTGATGACATAATGGATGTAGTCACCGTTGCTGGTTTTTCTGGGGCTACATTCTCTGTAGGCTTCTTCTCATCTTTTTCATTTGCATGCGAGTGCATTAGTTTACGTATTGAATTACGTATCATATTTTTAACATTATGTTTTTTTGGTGTTTCACTGGCATCGGATTTAGTATTGGATTTATTTAAGTTTAGGGATTCCTTGCTTAGCGTTAGTGTTGGTGGTTGTTCGGCACGTCGATAGGCGCGTACAAATGGAGCAGGTGCCTTGAAGTCCAAATCATCGTCCAGTTCCTCTTCTACATCATCGTCGGAGGCATACATGACATCGGGCTGTGATGTTGGCTCATTAACTACACTTAGAGGCTCATCTGCTGCCATCGCACCTATAGCTGCTAGAAGTGGCAATGATTCTGTTCCAGCTTTTTCCTCATTTTGAACTTTATTGGTAGTTTTTTGCTCGAACTCATCTGTATTAGTGGTCATTAATTGCTCCGCATTAAGCTGCTGTGAAGGTTCTTCCTCTTGTTCCACAATTTCAGTCAGTTTTTGTGTAAACGTTACCTTATGCTCCAATTGTTCTACTAGCAATAAGGCACCGCCGACTCCAGAGCTCTTACGCAACTTTGCCTCATTTATGCTATTCTCCAACTCCAGCTGATAGAGATCTAGTTCCTTGCCTATGTCCATAGTCTCCTCGCTGATTGAGGAGAGCGAACGTTTTGGTGTCTTATTGCTAGCCATTAGCACTGGCGAAAACACCAACTTTTCAGCAAACAGTTTGCTAGGTGTTAGCTGTGCTAGCGGCAAATTCTTGAAGTCAATGCGACATCCTAGCGTTGGCGTAAATGGCAGCCCTATTTGCCAGTTGCTGGGTTGAGTCAATGTTTCAAGAGCCAAATTTTCGACGCCATCAGGATTTGCAGCACTCAAGGACACAGCACTACAACGTGGTACCTCAAAGGGGTTACGCGAAGCTGGCACATCTTGACCACGTAGATTGAGTGCTTCATTAGTAAAACACTTCGTTGCTGCTGACGCCTGTGTGGACTGCACTGGCTCGCGCTGCACCTAAATCACATAAATGAACTTGTAAATAGTAACAAATACAAAAAAATAACCTACCTCAAATGGATTAAACTGCTTCTCTGGCAGCTCAAGATTAAGCGCTGGATTCTCGAAGCATACCTCCTCGATTCCTATGTGTTTCTTTTTCTTCTTAGGCGGCTTACGCACCACCTCATATGGATTTTCGACAACAGACGTGGATTTTTTAGGCTCTACTTTAGTTAAATCAGCTTGTTGCTGCTTCTGCACAATATCCAATATAGATTTGACTTCCAAGCAAGGATTCGTGATAAACGGATTGAGATTTTCACGATGCAGCAAACGTTTGGCGAGCAACTTCTTTGGTGTTGAGCTGAATGCGGCGTTTGTGAAGCAAGCTGTTACGGGCGCATCTATTATAGTCAGCTCATCCGACCTTGCAGGCAAATCTTGTTTGCCTCCAGACTCTCTCTTACGCTTCCGCGACGGCGTTATGGAAAGTTCGTACGCATTATTATCAATAACGCGACAGGACATTGTTTTTCACTGTTTTCTTCTATTATTTTGCAACTCTCTACATAACACATATATAATATATACGTTACAATATAATACTGCCCTTATCTTGTTAATAATACTTTTATGAAGCTATTAAATTATTGATAATTGGAATTTATTTCGTAAACAGCAACAACTGCCATTTTGAAACGAAGTTTTGTAACTAGAACACCTGCTAGCACACAACTTTTAATACGTACTGTACAGTAAACTAAACACAGCTGAGGTGAATATAAACTGAAATGATTGACTTAGCTATGTGCTAATTTAGAGAAAACTAAAAAATTGAAAGAAATCTTTTCAAATGGCATTACGACACGAAATTTTAGAACGAATTTTTCATAAAACATCGTAACCTGATAATGAGATAAAACGATTTGAAAAGCAAAGTTTTGAATTTCCATCCAAATATCTCCGCTATTTTTATATATATTTAATATAAATGCTTTTTCAGGAGTCCAATAAATGTACTTAACAAAAATGTTTTGAACTTTACCGTTAGGTCAGTCTATATATATTGTATCTGTTTTCAAAAATGGTCAGAAATATTGGCTTTTCACTCAAAACTTACTCAAAAGTTGCTTTTGTTAAAACAAAAACATGTAAACCTTTCATTTCTGAATACTTTTAATATGACATAACATTTATTTGCAAAAACTCTTTTAGTTCTTTGATATATATAAAAAAAACTTATAAGCAGCTAAACTGAAAAATTACTTGTTGTTTTGCTTAAATTTAATTTTGATCGAAATTTTTTCGGAAAAATATTAAACTTTTATGCAATTTTTATGACCTTATATTTTTCGTTGAAAAGTTCTCCATTGAGACGGTAGTTTTTCCCTCAGAAAAGCTCATTTGCGTAAAAAACCTTTTTTGATATATTATTACTTTTTCGTAGTACTACTGGTACTACAAAGCAAGCTACATATCTCAACGTGCGTCTAAAAAACGATTAGTAATCATTAGTAATTCGACTATTTTTTTAAAAAGGTAAAATAACTGCTTCAGTACAATTCTTTTCTTATTATCGTAATCTCATAATAACGATTACACATAATAAAAAATAATTAGGATTACTTGATATTGCAAAAATATAAAAAAAGAATCAAAAGAAGTTAATACAAAATAAACCGGCAATGTTTAGAAATCATTCTTGATCCTGTTTTATTATTTAAGAAATTTCTAAAAGTAGTCGTAATTATTTTTTGATTATTTGCAGTCGTAATAAATTAGTAATCATAAACTTATCTCTTAAGGATTCTATAATGAATTTAACAATTATTTAACAGCTATAGTGTAAATGAACTGTGTTTGATTGTATTGGTGTAGGCAGACGCTTAATAAAATATGACGACTTCGATTATGTGTGCGTGTCAGTCAACAGGTTTTTAGGTGCGTTAAAATTCATTATCCTCAAGAAAAACAAGCTGTCACCCATCATCTTTTTGTCGACTACAAAGCCGCCTTCGATAGCCCAATAAGGAAGCACCTGTACTCCACCATGTCTGAATTTGGTATTCCTGCAAAATTAATACGACTTTGCAGGATGACACGGAGCAACACCAGCAGCGCAGTTAAAATCGGGAAGGACCTCTCCCCACCATTTATTACCAAACGAGGTTTCAGACAAGGTGATTCCTTATCGTGCGACTTTTTCAACCTAATGATGGAAAAGATCATCCGAGCTGCTGATCTGAGACGTAGTGGCACAATATTCTACACGAGTGTTATGCTGCTTGCGTATGCTGATGACATCGATATCATTGGCCATAATACGCGCGATGTCAGTGCAGCATTCTCCAGATTAGAAAGAGAGTCAGTCGAATGGGTCTGGCAGTGAATGCAGATAAGACGAAATACTAAGTGTCAACAAACAAACAGTCCCAGCGTCTCGGAACCCACGTTACCGTTGACAATACCTCATTCGAGGTTGTGTAGAACTTCGTTTATCTGGGATCCAGCATTAACTCAACCAACGACATCAGCATTGAGATCAAACGAAGAATAACTCTTGCCAACAGGTGTTACTTTGGGTTCAGTAGGCAATTGAGAAGCAGAGCCCTCTCTCGACTAACGAAAATCATGCTCTATAAATCGCTCATCATGTCCTACTATATGCATTACAAACCTGGACGCTGAGCAGTTTAGATGAAAAGAATTTAGGAGCATTCGAGAGAAAGATTCTTCGTAAGACCTACGGACCAATCTGCGTCAATGGTGAGTACCGAATACGGTGGAATGATGAACTGAATGAGCTGTAAGCTGACATCGACATAGTCAAGCGCATTAAAATCGAGCGGCTTCGCTGGCTTGGTCATGTTCAGCGCATGAAAGACGATGCTCCAGTGAAGAAAACATTCGATTCGGTACCCAGCGGCGGTCAACGCAGAAGAGGACGACCGCATCTTCGTTGGAAAGACCAAGGAGAGGACAACCTGACGAAGCTTGGCATTTCCAACTGGCGCCAGCAAGCGAAAGACAGAAATGGCTAGCGCAAATTCTTAGATGAGGCCAAGACCGACATACGGTTTTAGCGCCAACTAAGTAAGTAAGTAAAATTCATTATCCACACGTTGCCTGCCTCACCTCCCTTGCCTTTTAAAACCGGTTTCCCGCAGACTGAGCACTGCATAAGGGGTACTCACGATTCAGTGCACTCCTGTGCAATTGAGGACTTGAGGACTTGTGCAGTTGTGCAGTTAGGTTTTCGTGAATACACCATTTTAACTTTTTCAGAGCTGTAAAAATGTTCAATGTGCACTAGTACACAACTGCTCAAGTCCTCAAAAGCTCAAGTTTTAGGCTAAAGTAGGAAGACCTTGAGCAGATTTTAAACGTACGTGTATTTTGGTTTTGTGAAGTGCACAAGTCGTCAACTGCACTGGCAAGTGCATTAAATCGTGAATACCCCTATTGTATTTTGGGCCATTTTATGGAAGTCAGCGGTCTAGGCTCACGGTCATGTGCAAGCTGCATCAAATTGGTAAGTTAAAGGTGGCAGCTTTGCTTTTGTGGTGAGTTTTATTTCTCGACCTCAGCCACTATTGCGAATACTTTTAATGTACAAACTAAAATTTTTATTCTGCAAGTGTGAAGGCTGTTGTTGATTGGTGCTTAGTTTCCTTAAATTTTTTTTAAGTTCGTAAAATATTCTAGTGCAAAAGTTAAATAAAGTTAAGCTAGCAGCTTAATTTGTGCTGCATAAAATTAAAATCAGGATTTCAACTTAGACCGCTAAGCTTCAACAAGTAATCTTTTTAAAAAACGTGCATAAACATGAATGACCACCAGCCGCAACAACAACAACAGCAACGACAGCAAAAACCCGCATGTTCGCGCAAACAATCTACTTCTTCAATAAACTCTGCGCATAGCTTAACGTCCACCGATCCACCAATGTTGAATCCAGAAGAAGAGGAAATGGAACGCAAGAATTTGGAGAAGATAATAACCGCTTTTCGCTTTTACAGGTGAGAGTTTTTCCTTGCTTCTGCGATTTCATTACCCAGGCTTATCAGCCAGCTGTAATTGTTGGAGCTCAATGAAGCTGCTGATTATAATTATCTCGTCGTCAACAATGAACTGTAATGAGCTGTCCCGCCGACACTGTTTCGATAATTTATGAAATAAAAGCAGCTGTTTGATTTCATTGTTTGTGCTTATCTTGGTTGATTTAATACAAATAGTTGAAACAATTTCTGCTGATAACAAAAGCCGAAATTGATTTTTGTTTTGACTAACTAACTATTGAGAGAAATTCAAAACAAACTCAGCCGTTTTTTTGTTATTTTTGTTACAGAAAATATTCTTACGCTCGCGTTATTAAATCGGAAAGCTATCTCAATAGCCTTCCACAGCATCATCAGCATATGCTGGTTCAATATCGTAAAAACCTGAGCATCATTCGTGATTGTATTGATGAGAATCAAACGGTAATCAAGAAGATGCTGCGTGATCATGAAAACATTTTTGATCGTTCTCCAGGTGACATTATTATTACGCAGCAAGATGTTGAAGGCCATGCCACCAAAATGCGTCACCAGGACATGGAAAATGTTAGTAAAATTTGTAAATTTAATTTTGAACACTGCAAAATACACAGAGCTGCGGCATGCTTTTGTGAGCTCAAGAGCTTTGTTTGGCTTATAACTAACATTTAAAATTAAATACTTGACGCCTGTTAAGCTTGAGACGAACGGAAAAAACACGATTGAAAAATTGGTGATAAATAAGCAAAAAAAAATTTTAGACCATAACCAAGTTTGTTTACAACCGACAAAAGCTGTCTTCAAAATCCTTGACAGCACTTTTTGACCTAATTCAAGCTTGCAGCACAGTGTATTATGTATTTGCTTAAACTTTTATCTCTACCACAACTTTTTTGTTACTTTTCTTTTAAGTAGTTTGTTCGTCTTCTTTTCGTTATTAGTATTTGCTATAACATTTTAGCGTATTAAAAATTTAATTCTTGATCTATTGTGTAAATTGTGTCTTGCATAAAAAAAAATATTTCAAAAATTCCAAAATGCAACAAAACTGCATGAAACCTCAGCCAGAGAATGTAGTTGAACCTTTTAAATTATTAAAGGTCCAATCGACACTGAAACAACTGGCACGCGATTGGAGCGAGGAATGTGCGGAGGAACGTGAACAATCTTACAAACCCATCATAGATGTCATCGAACAGTACTTTAATCCAGATGAATTGTAAGTCTTCATATTACTTTGCATTCAGTTTTTTTAAAATTATTTTTTCCCTCTCCCTAAATACAGGCAATTAAATGAGATAAAGATATTGGTACCTGGAGCTGGTTTGGGACGTCTTTCTTATGAGCTTGCTTGTCGTGGCTATGATTGCGAAGGCAATGAATACTCCTACTTCATGATGTTTGCTTCAAATTTCGTCTTAAATCAGTGAGTTTTATTCGAATACTGTTTAAATAAATTTTATTTACTGCTTTGTCTTAAGATGTGCGGAGGAGAACCAATGCACCATCTATCCATGGGTACATCAGTATGTAAATAATTTGCGCCGTGCCGATCAAATTGCGCCTATACGCTTTCCCGATGTTTGTCCCGTGAAGCACAAGCCGAAAGGCAATATTATGATGTCAGCAGGCGATTTCTTAGAGGTTTGTTTGATTAATTTGTAATTACAAATTTAAAATTTACATGCTTTTATTAAAGGTTTATAGAATACCGGATTTCTATGATTGTGTGGCCACTTGCTTCTTCATAGATTGTGCAAATAATGTTATCGAATTTATTGAAACTATTTATCGGTATCTTATTTAATTCTAACTTTTAAACATTGTGCCCCTTGTTTAACTTCTTTTCTCTATCTCATTCTTAGAATTCTTGTGCCTGGTGGTATTTGGGTTAATCTAGGACCTTTACTCTATCATTTTGCCGATGTGCGTGGCGAAAATAGTATTGAGCCTACATTTGAGGATCTAATGGATATAGTTGCGACCGTGGGCTTTGAAATTCTACGCAGTGAAACTGGACTGCGCACAAAATATGCGCAAAATCCTCGTTCCATGCTCAAGAGCGAGTATGAGAGCTTGTTTTGGGTCTGCCGAAAACCGGCTTTAAAGCAGCATGAGGCCAATGGCAGCCGTGAACACAATGGCTATGAGATTGACATGAAAGTGTAGAATAGTTTGAGTATTTTTTTAAAATCAAATTTAAAACTAAATCAATAGAACTTAATTTAATTAAGACTATTTTGTTGAACTGAATGAATTTTAATTTTATATATATTTTTTCCCACTTTTCCTTTGAAATTTTTATAATTTTTGTCCCTTTGACAAGTTTTCATTTAAGAATTTTTGTTTTTTTTTTTTTCATTTTTGCATTAAGTTGTTTTTACCCACAACAATATGAATACATAATTGATATAGTACAATTTAATTCTATTAAGTTTACGTATTGACTAACATAACTAGACACTAATAAAAATCAATTATTTTTCGCTGATCTAAAACTATAAACAACACAAACAAAAAAAAAACCATGTTATTTAGTGATTTTAAAAATTTTGTTTTCATTTAAAGATCAATCTTTAAAGTAGACATAGTTTTATGTTTTAAAATAAAGTTATTTTATTACAAAAGAAAAATTATGTAAATAAAAAATTTAATAAATAAACTTTAAAAAACCCGAACACTCAAGTTTTACAATTTGAGTTGAGAAACTGCACAAAGAGCTGCGGTATCTTATCTAAACTGCTCGTGGTGGCATGATGCAATTTGCTGTAGTTGAGAAACTGTCTACGCAGACGATTTAATTGTATGGCATTCATGTTGGCAGGAACATCGATTTTCGTTTCACAACCCTTGGTTGGTACAGGGCCCAGAATGCCAATTTTACGTGCTGCCAATACGTCGGCTACTATCGCCTTTGTTAAACGATCTAATTCGAATAAGTAGTTGTTGGAGCTGAGCGGCGGCTAAAAGTAAACAAAAAAGATAGTTTTAAATCAAAACAATGTTGTTTTTTTACATTTTGCGTGCTTTGATTGGGTGGCAACGGCTTAGACTCAAAGAGTGCGCTAAAAACAGCATCGAAGTTGAGCTCATCGCCTGGAAAGCAAACAAACAGTGGACTATCCCAACGACAGTTCCCATGCGGCTCCTCGAAACGCATACACAACGCATCAAATATTTCACGTGTATAAGCAACATTTGAATTGTTAAGTGTTGCTTGATCCGACGTGCTTGTCAAGTCCTGTTCTTCAACCGCACAGCGTTGTTGATTAAAGTCCCAGGCTTTTGCTTCTTGTATGCCACAAAATACAGTGCATTGAGTACTACGTGCTGCTTTGCTGGCGCAAAACAGCTCATAGCGATAGCCTGTAAATTAATCTCCATCATTCGCGTGATAATAAAATATGGAAAATGCTCACCTTTGATATAGTTGCCTGCATCTAGTATGATAACGTCGTCCTTGTTCAATAGTCTAACTGCCTCCGATTTAAGATCACTGCGCACAATTTTCTCCTTCTGTGAATCGGCATAGTAAACATTCTTTAGGAAACCCGCTTTGGGTATTGCTTCGTTCTCCGATATAAAATGTACCTTTTTGTCTTTGCCTTTAAAGTAAGTTTGCAATTCTTTAGCACGCGTTGATTTGCCACTGGCAGGCAAACCCGAGATAACTATTAGCGGCATTTTGTATAATTTTGTAATTTGAAGTATGCAATTTACTTTATCAAAATTGTTTACTTTTTACTGCTTGTGTTCTAACAAAACGTGCCTAAAACAGCTGTTAACAAAGAATCAAGAAGTTCACCTCTTCATTATCCATCCATTCACAATAGCAGCGCAAGCTGAAACGCAACCAATGTTGCACGAGTACGTACTTTCGTACCATTTTGTACACTTTTTTATTCACGTACGAAGTACAGCATTTTTCATACTTGCACAATAGCTGCATTCCCGTGGTCGTTGATCTAGAGCGCAGCTCTATTTTATTAAACAAACAAAAGCAAAAATTAGAACCAGCTCAATTCTTCAATTATGCCAAATGCATCTTATGTTTGGTACGGCTTCAAACTTTATCAGAGTTGTGTATGTTTAAAAGCTTTAAATTTCACGATAAAAATATTTCTAATTGATATGCATTTTTTATATGTATGTTCTGTTCTACGTTAAGTGAGGATGAATGTCATACGAAGGAAGAATAGGAAATTTTAAGAAAGAAACTTCGTCGTAGTACACAAGTATGTTTTAAAGTTTTTTATTGCGCCCTTTTTATGGTTTGTCAAACTTGTATCTGTGTTTAGAAAATCTCCACATTTACATTATCAGTTTGGACCTTTTTATATTTTTTTTTATTTTATTTTATTTCATTCATTCATCATTCAGAGTACAAGGCTCTTATAGACTACGTAAATAAAATATAGTAACAGTAAATATTTAATAACTTAGTTACAATTATATACAAAATTAAAACTAAAAAATTAAATAATCTTAATAAATAGATTAGAATTTATTTGTTACTAACAGAACATGTAATAAAAAAGACCATATTATCGTGTGGATACTAGTATTTCACATTGAGTATCACGTGCCATAATGCTAAGAATGAGATGATCTTTAAAGGATTTACGAGAGACCTCTCTAAAGATGTCAGACATATTTAAGATTTTATTTGTATCATTAATGCAACGAGTTATTGGCTTATTTAAATTGTAGTTTGTCCTTTGGACTGACTCTCTAAAATAAAATTTGCTACGGACATGTCGAACTGGAGTGTAAAAATTTAGCATAGCCAGAAGTTCTTCACAGTTTATATTGTGATGGATTAGATCCCATATAAACAGAGCTGAGAAAACTTTTCGTCTTATTTCAAGAGGATGAAGATTAATAAGGGCACAACGAGTCTCATAGGAGGGAGTTATTGGCAGATTCCAGTTGAGCTTTATCCACACGTATCTTGTAAAATTTCTTTGAACAGATTCGATTCTTTTTGATGGTTGGAGAGAGAATGGGTTCCAAATGGTGGAGCAGTACTCCAATTGGGGCCTTACAAGGGATGAATAAAGGGTTTTCAGGGTATAAGGGTCTGAAAATTCCTTTGAGTTGCGTTTTAGGAATCCTAACATTGAATTCGCTTTGGTTACAATGAAATCGATGTGATCCTTAAAGTTCAACCTATGATCTAAGAGAACGCCTAAATCCTTTTTGATGTTGTTCTACCTAGAGTAATTGAATTTATAGTATAATTCCAGATATTAGGAAAGGGAAATCTAGAAAATGAAAGAATCTGACACTTAGAAATATTTAGTGGAAGGACATTAAGAGTACACCAGTTAGCTATAGAGTCAAGGTCTAACTGTAGTAGGTTAAAGTCATTAACATCCTTTACAGACAATCGCGTCGGAAGCGAATTTCATCTGGGGGGGCAGTACAAATGGGGGGGCAGTACAAATGGTGGTGCAAAAAAAGTTCACCAAAATTTCTTCACATGAAACATGAAGAAGAGAGAAAGAAGAGGAAAATATATAATACAAAAATATTATCGTTGTAAAAAAACTGATATTTTGAATAACTTTTCCTTTTAAATTGTTTATCTAGCTAAAAAAGTGGGGGGGCAACTGCCCACCTTGCCCCCCCGCTTCCGACACCAATGTTTACAGATCGAAACAACTTCAGATCGTCTGCAAAGAGAAGACACTGACTATGCTTTATACATGTAGGGATATCATTAATGAAGATTAAAAATAATAGGGGACCTAGGTGGCTGCCTTGAGGGACGCCTGATGTTACATGTATAATTTCGGAAAATTTTTTATTTATTTTAACCTGTTGTTGTCGATCCAAAAGATAGGATTCAATCCACTTTAGTAGGTTAGAGTGGAAACCCAACTCTGAGAGTTTAGCGAGAAGTGTTTTATGGTTAACTTTGTCAAACGCCTTTGCGAAGTCGGTAAAAATAACATCAGTTTGGAATCCTTTTGAGAAATTGTTGATTATATAAGTACAGAATATATTTAGATTTGTGGCCGTCGATCCGCCTGAAACAAAGCCATGTTGATTTATCGATATAACATTTTTCAAATCAAAAGATAGTTTTTCGTATACAATCTTTTCGAAGATTTTGGGGATAGTTAAGAGTTTACTAATCGGTCTATAGTTGCATACATCGTGCTTAGGACCTGACTTGTGGATGGGTTGCAGATATGACACTTTCCATTCCTCCAGAAAGGTGCCAGTGTTTAAAGATGCATTGAAAATTTTAGTAAGTGGAATGGAAACCTGTGTAGCACAGGCTTTCAGCAGAATAGGAGCAATACCATCTGGACCTTCGCAAGTTTGGGATTTGAGATTAATCAGGGTTGATTCAACCTCTAATACACCTAAACAGAGGTCACCGCAATCGAGGCAGGTGTCGGTGTTAGAAAACGTGTTAGATGGAGGCATTGAGGTGGTGTATACAGATTTGAAATAATCTGCAAAAAAATTACAAATAGTAGTAACGTCCTCAGAAGATGAACCCTTATAGTGAATAGAGTTTGGAAGACCATTCGATTTTCTTTTATCGTTGATGTACGTCCAGAAAAACTTACAATTTTCCTTGAGTTTGCCCTCGATAGTTGCTAAATGTGACTTAAATAGAAATTTATTGAGAGTTTTAAAGTCTTTCAAGCTGGCTAGATAATGAGATTTTAGTTCATGATTTTCTTTATCGATTCTAAACTTTTTGTAGGATTTGTTCATTTTATTTTTTAAGTTAATTAATCTTCTATTAAATCACACTGGGTTTTTTGAGTTTCGTATTCGCTTTTTTGGGACAAATCTGTCAACTACTTCGTTAAGAATAGCCAGGAAAACTGAATACATCTCCGTTAAATCTAGGCCATAGAAGACACTATCCCAATAGATTGATTCCAAATATGAATTTATTTGAATGTAATTTGCACGGTTGTAGTCTCTTTTAAACTGCATTGTATTAGTATTTTTTGTATTTTTCATATATATTTTATTATTTTAAGAGTACCCCACCGGGAAACAAGAATCAATTGTGTATGAAAAAAGAATCAATTCACTTTTCCAATTATTGATTCTAGAACTGATTATTTTTAACATTGTGATGTCCTACAAAAAGTAGTACATTCTTTTCTGCCTTCTACTTGAATCACTGCTGAAATCGATTCTATTATTCGCTTATAAAATGGATTCTTTTAAATGAATAAAGTATGCATTTTTTTAATATGAGAAAAGTAAGAATCGCTAAGAAGCCCTTTTGGAATAGATATACATGAATGAATTCCATAATGCATAGGTTTGAATGGCAGAATTGAAAATCTTTTATTCTTTTTTAAATAATTAATAAAAAATTACATAAGAATAATTCAAATTAATACAGATAATTATTAGGTAATTAGAAAGAATAAATAATATTTAGATTAGGGCGGGTCAATTTGTATGGACGAATTTTTTGGAGGTCTGGCTCAGCGAAATTCGTAAAATACATGTAATTTCAAGACTTTTTCTCCACTACAGCATATACAAATTCTGAAAAAAAGCTGTGCGGACTTTCGTAAATAGATTTTGTTCTCAATTATAAAATATGAATGTATGAATGTATGTGTATGAATCTATTTACGAAAGTCCGCACAGCTTTTTTTCAGAATTTGTATATGCTGTAGTGGAGAAAAAGTCTTGAAATTACATGTATTTTACGAATTTCGCTGAGCCAGAATTTGACCCGCCCTAATTTAGATAGACGACCAAGCAATTATACCATTACCACAATTATAACCACATTTAATGCAAAAATATTGATGTTTATGATGTAGGTTGTTCCTTCCGTTTTTCTTCAAATTTCCTTATAGTATATAGATTTTGACTTGCTTATAGCTTCCTTGATATCTTTTTGGGACTGTTCCTGGTTGTACCCTTCCGTGTAAAGGCACTCTGCATTTAAAAAAAAAACTTTAAAAAATGATTTAAACAAGTAAAGAGCGATGGTTTTTCATAACTTACCAAACAATACATTATTAAAATTTTCGGGTCTTCTGAAGCAGTTTGTTCCTTCAATGCTGACAAATCAAACAGTAAAATTTTTAAGAAACACGTGAAAGGAAAGCAATAGAACAACCGTTTTTCAAAAATATCTGAAAAAACAAAAGTAACAACAACAAACAGAAAATATAAATCATAACAGATTGATTCTTTTTTCGCTTATAGCAGAATTTGTTTCAGAATCAATTCGTTTTTCACTTACCATAAAAGCAAGAAAAGAATCTAACAACATTTACTTTATTATATACATCATAATCGATTCCTGCAGCAATAAACACGAATCGGTAAAATTTTTGTTTATTGATTCTAATTCATAGGTCTTGCTTTAAATTTATATATTCTTTGGAATACATTCTAAAATGCAAGCACAAGAATCCATTCAATTCCCGATTTTTTTTAGAATTAATTCTCATTTTCCCGGTGGGACCTTTTATATTTTCTGCCGATGTGACTTTTTTTTTTTTGCTGGTTCATTGTATTTGTGGCTACAAAAGAGCAAGATATACGAACATGCATAGGTTAACTTTGTTTTATTAAATTTTTGAATTCCGCTGAAAAGCCAATTAATGTGCTTAGTGGAAAATCCGAATTGCCAATAGGGGGTATGTTTTAGTACGTTGGTGCATTCTGTCTGTCCCGGCTGATCCGGGCAGGATCTAGAATGTAAATCGTTCCTGAATATAGGACGGGTATACGTATCTTTGGAAGATTTCATATCTCCGGGCGAATAAAAAAAAAAGAAGGTATGAATGTGTTACTGAAAACCAACTTTTGTTTCATTGTGTTCGTAAACTCGTTAGACCTGTCAAGCTGAGTTGCTATAATAACCTTGTGAAGGGATGCTGCATTGAATTTTTGTCTGATTTTGTATTAGATTGTATTAATTACAAGCTTCTTAAATCTTGAACTTGTATAAAAATCCATTATTTGTATGTAGATTCAACGAAATTTCACAAAATATCAAAATAAACTGCCCATTTCAGCCCTTGTAAGGACTTTGACCTAGCTTCTTTTGATCAATTGTGTTGTTTGTGTTATTAAATGTTTGATCACAAATGACTGAGAACTGGAACTACGTGTCTTATGCCAACTCCGAACGGCTTATGTTCTCAAGAAGCTTTACATGTCAATTTTTACTCTCTGAGGTTTGCTATTGTCTGCAGAGAGGTGACGAATAAACAGAAAAATTAATTCAATTGAAAAACTTTATGTCTGAGCTGGAATTGAACCCGGGCCACCGCTGTTCTTTAGCATAGGGGCTACGCACTCTAATTAAGAGTATAATAACATATAAAAGATTAAATATACCTAAATAAATGAGTTTTTCAAAACTAAAATACTCGTTACATAACGTCTCCATGAGGCATATCACATGCCATCATATACATCAAGGCATGAGCACCAACTGTCAAAAATGCCATAGTATTTGTATGGTGGGCATTCTATGCCATGGCATGTTACAGTCCACCCTAAACAAGTGCGCGTGCGTGGTTTAACTGTCAAAATCGGCTCATGCACATACATTTTGTATGAAGCCTACCGAAACACGCACTGGACTACCGCAACATGAATCGAATTTCCAATTTTGACAGTGCGTTCGGATGTGAAGTTGGCTGCATAAAACCAAAGTATTAGAACAAAGAGCAATTAGCTGCTTTTAATTAATTAATCCCAATTGCAAATGGAAGTATTTGCTATATTAATAGATTTTTACACAATTCTAAAAGTTTCCTTAAGATTTTTAAACCATCAGACTGAGCTGGTTCGAGAGCAGCAGTTCTTTCCGCAGCGCACTTGTTTAGGTTAAGCGTAAAATAAAATTGCGTGGCGTTTGGATACGCAGCGCAACGCGCACTTGTTTAGGGTGCACTGTTAGTTAAAATACTTCAGTTCCATTGAAATTCAGGTATGCAATCGTGGCATTTATCGCAGGGCATAAGATAAGCCATGGCTTAGGTGTCTCCACGAGATATTTCAATGCCTTGATGTAAATGATGGCATATGCTATGCCTCGTGGAGACGGTATGTTTAAATCGAACATTAAAACTGTATTTAAAGTTTGTACTTAAAGTACAAAAAGGCAACACTGATCATCAGCTGAATTTAGCTGAGTTGGATTTTGCTAGTTTGCTTATGGCGTGGTGAATAGAAATTGTGAGGAAATAAGTATAAAAATGTCTGATGGAAAAAGACGTCGTTATAGAAAAAATAAGGTACTCCTCAATTTAAAAAAATGCTGCGATCAGTTTTAACTATTAAGCTTTTCCTAACTCATAGCAGCAGGAAGAAAAACGGCCGGTGATTTTGGCAAAGCGGGAAGCTTCTGCTTTTCCCAGTTCGAGTGGCGGTCAAAGGCAAATGGAAGCGGACCTACATCCTAAAATATTGTTGAAAACCAAGGATGACTTCAAGACTACTAGCAGCTACTCAAGTAGTAGCAACGCTCTATCTACATCGCCACATAGTGAATTACTCGCCATGCAGCAGGCACCACAGAAAACTATCATAGTGACACGCAGTGAAGCAGTACCCAGTCCGTCAATGAATAGCATGAGTCCAAATACGAATAAAGAAATGCTATCTGGGGCTGGGGAAGCGACGGTAGCACAGCCGCATCAGCAGCTGCAACAGCCACAACTTGTCGAACCCACTCCTCAGATGACGCGGCCTGCTACGCTCATCTCATCCACAGGCTTCATTAATTCCAGCGTACGCAAGTTACTATTAAAATCTAACACAGATTTTCTGGTCGTAGGCGTGATTGGCATGCAGGTGCGTAGATTATATTTGCTTAATTTTATGTCTGCATAACATTTTCCTTGTATTTTCTTAGGGCGTGGGTAAGTCCACTATCATGAATTTGCTGGCAAATGAGCAACACGAATATGACTATTATAATAAGGTGTTCATTGAGGAAGACTCCATCTTTCCCACTAAGTTGAAGTTACACAAATGCTCGGCGCGCTCACGAACTGAATCCACACACATGTTCATTACCAAAGAACGCATAATTCTACTCGATAGTCCACCAGTACTGTGCAACTCGTACAAAAAGGACATGGTAACCAATGAACTGGATGATATACGCAATATTATAACTTTTCTATCAGTTTGCCATCTGGTGATTGTGGTGCAGGACGATTATTTCAATATAAACTTTATGCGGATGCTGCAGTTTGCCGAGCTCATGAAGCCGGCACAGGATAACAAACCTTTTGCTAGCGATTACTTTCCGAACATTCTGTACGTTAAAAATCGTGCTAAACGGCATGATTTTATGCCTGGACAGAAAGAACGCATGGACAGAATGCTCAAGTGTTTCTTCAAAGACTCGCAGTTGCGCATCTATTTGGGACAGACAGTAGAGCAACAGCGTCTGCGCAAATGGCGCGTACCAGAATCGGAACGTGTGGTCAACAGTATCTTGTTGCCGGAAGTAAAAAGTAAGTATACTAATGGCAATAGAGTAAAACAATTGCAAAGAAATTTTTTTTTTTTTTTTTGCATTTTTAAATATAAATTTTCACATATTTTTAACAAGCTGCTGAAGCTACATCCTTTCATGCTGCTCTCAAGTGCATTGTTGAAGAACTGCGGAATCTGGTTTTTATGACGCCCCGCTCTGAAATGTATGCCGGCCCCAACGAGCTTACGGAAGCCATTTGGTTTGAGCTGCTCACCTTAGTGTCTGCAGATAATCAACAATTTTTGTTCAATACCTATGAAGAAATTCATCGCAAAAACTTGGATGTAGGCAACAGCGCCAGCAACAGTACTGGCACCGGTGTTAACAGTAGCAAAGAAACTAATGATGTATGGTCGGATAAATAAAGGAAATTTAAAAACAATTTCAGTAGTTTTTGTTTTAATTTTTTTTGTTTATTTTCATTATGTTTTGAAAAATTCACGTTTCAATGTTTACGCTTTCAAGTTATTAATACATAATTGCAACGTCTTAAAATGCATGCCCTTTTTAACTTACATGATTATTTTTTGTTTATTTGCTTGTATTAATTCTTAACATCATATATTGGAATCTTAATGGCTACAGCAAGTTGACGCGCCATAATACTATATGCGTACATGTAGTCCAATACTACATGTGTACTTATGTTATGCATGTATGTATGTATGAATTGATGTAATGCATTTATTGATTCACTTTCTTTTAATATGTACCTAGAATAATTTTCAAATTGTTTATAACTTGTTAACAAATGTACAGACTTATGTTTCTATATTTAAAAAAAAAAAAAACGGAAAAAACAGTTGAAACTGATAAATAATGCTTTGTCTGATAAATGCGTTTCGTTACGTTAAGCTTTAAAACTAGTTGAATTGATTTATCTTTTGGTTTGTTAATTTGTTATAAGTTTATTTATGTGAATAACTAGTTAAAGTATTGATTTGAGAAGTTGTTCGGTATAAGACAGCAGTTGTGACTTTTGCTGCTCCAAACAAAGCAGTAATTTTCCATTAAACTCTCGTTACTTACTGCTACATTTATCGGTCTCAACCGGCTTTCGTTATGTGTAAATTTATTTAATTGTTTAAATTTCTTCGTCTATTTTTATAACATCACTAACAATTTGTTGTTAATTAATTTTCTTTACTTGATTTTGAAATATTTAACTATTAACTATATTAATAATAATTATAATATTTTGATCTAATTGTTAATCATAATTGTTGCATCTTAACTGCTAATAATTAATGCTTGCTTTGTTCCATTCATTCATACACTTTGTCTTACATTTAATTAATAATTAATTTGGTTTTGTTTTAATTTAAACTATTCATTGTTTTCATATTATATATTACCTATAAATATGCTTATGTAGTTAGATAAATTGAGTTTGGCTTAAACATAATTTAAGTGTAACGTTTAACATTTAAATATGCGTGTGTGTGTATGTTGTATACATTGTCTACACATGAGTTTGTTTTACGTATAATGCTTAAAAATAACTTTTAACATTTAGGGTGTATTTACATGTTTTGAGTATAAAAAAGTATTTGAAGAAAGTTTGTTACAAAAATTGTATAAAACAAGCTTAAAGCAGGCGATATTGAGGATTTGCATACTTGAAATTATTTAATTTTGATATTTTAACGAGCTAACTCATGTAAAATGCTTGCCTTGCAGCAGTAATATGAAAATAGTTGGGGTCATCTTATGTTTAGTCAAGTTTTAATGTTGATTATTTAAGCATATTAACAGAATTAAATTTAATGTGAAAATCATTGGACCTCTTGACTAATAAAGCATAATTGAATAGAGAAGACAGAGATAGTGTCAAAAATTATGTTATGATTTAAAAAGTAACCACATTTAACTTTAGTGTGTATTAACATTTTGTTTTTGTATTTACAGACACAATTTTTGAAATGTAAATATGCAGAGATACCTACAATAATTCGTCAGAAATCGTAAATATGCTGAAATACACAATACTTCAAATCCAATTTAAATTGATAAACACTAATCTTAAGAAATTTGCACATGCAGACAAACACAATAATTTACACAGGTATGCTTTAACTCTTGAAAATTTGAAATGATATATCGTCGCCCTAATTCTAATAGAATGTAAGTCAAAATTGTACAAAGTAACGTTTATTAGCGGTTTAGGAAGATTGGTCAAAACTACATCTATGTCCTTTTTAGTTTTTAATGTTTGTATGAAAAAAAGGGAGGTAGAACGTTTGAAACAATACATTATCGTATGAACTTCATACAAATAATAAACAGTTTTCTTTGCCTCCTGAACAATAGATAATTTTGACTTACGTCATGTTAGAATTCGGCCAACGACATGTAGAACATAAAATAGTTTTTTCCATGGTGTAAGAAATGGAGGTGTAAATGACGTCGTTTGCTAAAGCTGTCAAACTTGTGAATGAGTGAAAGAGACAAAAAAGTTGATTTTGTATGGTTTGACAACTTAAGTGTTGGAATCTTACAACAAAAATTAAAATTCGCTGTCACCTTGTTTTCTTACACCAAGGTTGTAGCAAAGTTTAGACAAATTACACTAATACAATGTGGGCTTAAACTCTTTGAATTAGTAATAGCTCCTAGTTGTGGAACAATAAATCATTACTCAAAACACACAAGATAAATCAATGCGAGAAATGTGCAAATGTTGTACGACGTCGTATAAAATATCAGTGTACTGTTAATATTATTGTAAGCAAAATTCAAAATGTGTTTAATGAGAAGTGTTAAACCAAAAAAAAAAAAAAAGTCAACTAGTATCTTCGCTTTTAAAAAAATCTTGTAAATGATAAGTTACAGGCAGGTAGCGTTGAACAGAAGGACTTGAGTAGATAATAATTTCGTTGTCACAAAGCTGCAGAATGCCTTTAATGGTAAATGTTAAGCAAAAAATGGAAAAAAAGACTCAAATATTTTTGTAGAAGCTTTGTATAATATGCAGTGTATATTTCGATTTAAGCAATCAAAAGATGTTTGGAAAACAAAAATGTTGTTCTTTGAACCTAATTTAGGAAACAAATTCGTGCAAAATAGCACTAACATTTTAGATGCTTTTTTTTAAGTGCGGGAATTTGATTTTGTTTAAATGAACTCAAAAAAAGAAAACATGGTTTTGGATAAAATGATTGTTTGGGGGATTCCATACAAAACGGTATTATTTTTGAGAAATACAAAGTACACACTAATAATTTTTAATACGGGATAGTGAACCTATATGAGTTCAGTACCTTATAATAATTTTTTTTTGTTTTCTGGTTCATCACTGCAATGATAAAAATATTTAAAGCGTTATGATAACGAAAATGAATTAACAATGCTTAAAATTAACTCAAAGTTTTTCTAAATATTTTCTGTTATGTACATATCAAATTATCATGTAATTGGTATTTTTCATAACATCACATCTCGCTATTGTTGCCATCACCTTTATTTCTCCAATGAATAGTGACATTTATAAAAAATCGATTAAAATATAATTGGCAAATCGATGCCGAGTGGATCACGCTTAAAGGACATATTTTGTCACCACTACTTAAAGAGTGAAGGAGGAACTATTTCACATCACTTCTGAACAGGCAAAGTCTCAACTAGTGTTAATCTGCTAAACCTTAAAACTTTTGCGTCTTTAATATGTAACAATATACTAGTTTTTGTTTGTCACGTGCGTCACAGAATTAGTGTGGGTTTTTGTGTAATGATAATTGATAGGCTTTTTAATAATAATTGATAGGCCAGAATTTAGAAAAGTGTAAATGAAAGAGCAAAAGAATTCAAAACAAGAATAAGGGAAGGCACGTCCAGAATAGACGCAGAAGAATTAAGAAAGTAAAAAAGGGATCCAAAACGTTAGCAGAGAGAAAAGAAAAAGTTACAAAATTCAGGTACATTACTATCTACGTCTCAAAATGACCCAGCCGTCGTTGTCTCAAAAATTCAACCGTTCAAATAAGAATTCTTCAAGCTTGATCGGAATAAAAAAATGTGTTATCGCTGGTGTGGCGGAACGTATAGGACAAAAATAATTTACAGACATGGAAACAAGTTTTGCAATTTAATAGAGCTCCTTCCGAAGGAGTACAATTGGTAACTTAATTTTATTACAGATCTGATATTGTTTACACTATCCGGGCTTAAAGGACAGTATGGCAATCTGAATTGACTTAATTTTACATTAATTTATTTATAATTTTTAATGTCAAAGTGGAGTCCTCGAAAGCTGTTTCGGGGAAGCACGGTCTCCAAAGTATTCAACCGATTTGGCTAAAAATATCACTAGTTATTCAAGATACACATAGTTAAATAACTAACCTTTAAAATATGTAATTTTTTAATAATAAATTCATTTTTTTAAACATTTTATCAACAGAAAAAAAATTAGATTTCGAGTACCTTCTTTTCACAAGTCCGCCATTATGTTTTTAATATGCATATTATTGGTTAGTTCATTAGATTTAGGTCTACACAATAATAATCTCTTCGATTTTTTTATTTCAGATGACTACGGAAAGCTGTGTGCTTCCCCGAAACAGCTCACCATTCTTTCGAGGACTCCATCCACTTTGACATTAAAAATTATAAATAAATTAATGTAAAATTAAGTCAAAAAAGTTTTTTTGTATACGTTCAAATACTAATACAAACATGTTAAAATTACAAAACGATCGCATATTATTTTCTTGTTAAAAAAATTATCGAAAAAAACTTAAAAATTTCGGCTGTCACACCGGACTACTACCTTAAAGTGCTGTAAAAACTTTAAACACGTTTTTCTCGAAACTAAGTTTTCAAAACTGCAGGGAAGCACTGACTAAAAACTATTTAATCAATTTTGCTTAAAATTATCACATTATTTTAGACATATGTAGCTAAGTCCGGAACCTTTAAAAATAAGCCAATAATATTTTTTAATAATAAGCCAATTCTTTAAGCAAATACAAAAAAGTTCGATTTTAACAACTTCTTTTTTTACAAGTCCTCTATTTTTTGTATTCTTTCGTATCTTTGTAAATGAAAACGTTCGTATTTAATTTCTCATTTGAAAAAAATTATGAAAAACTGTCACAATATTGGTTGTGACTGGGCTACTACCTTAAACGATTTGAGAAAAATAACAACGTAAGAACGTAGTAGCTCTTTTAGGCTAAATCTACTGGCCTGATACAGTTTTATAAAAATCAACTGAAATGCTGATTTTATATCGACGTAAATTTTTTGAATGCGCAAATGAATTTGAGTCTGGAAAATAAAAAAAATTAATAATGTTTTAATATTTATTAGTTTTGTAAGCGTTTAAAATAACACAAACAAAAAATTATGCGTGCAATCTTCTTTGAAAAAACTGTTAATAAGTTAACATCAAGGTTACATAAAGTAATTAAATTCTGATAATTGATTTAACCAAGAACTCAATTTCTTTTTTAAAATTTTAATTAATTTTGTAATAACCAGGGAGCGTAACGGTCATGATTTTTTTTTAAAAAAATCAACAATAATAAAACAAATAATCGTTATTTTTTAACTGATTTCATATCGTTTTAAAAAAAAGTTAAATTTGGCTTTTAGTTTTTCGATCAAAAATAAAAGCTAAAAATTACTTTTATTTTTTCGATCAAAAATATGAGTTAAAATTTGACTTTTATTTTTTATCAAAAATAAAAGTTAAAATTTTCGGTCAAAAATATAAGTTAAAATTTGACTTTAATTTTTTCGATCAAAATTAAAAGTTAAAATTTTACTTTTATTTGTTTGATAAAAAATAAAAGTTAAAAGTTAATAAAAATTAAAATTTAATTTTTATTTTTCCGATAAAAAATAGAGATTAAAAATTGGTCAGATCTATTTCCTATAAACTATTATAATAGTTTGAATTTTCAAAACAATTAATAGAGTACATTTCTTATTCTTTACACATATATTCGTAACATTTTTGCACAGAGATAAAAACATTGCTATCGATCTTCATATCATTGCATTGCATCGCTTAGTTGCTTATCATTGCACATTCTGTTTTCATTTATTTCGCAAACGACTAGAAAAGCGACTGCAAGCAGATGATATAAGAATTAAAATATGACTTTTACTTTTGATCGAAAAAATAAAAGTCAAGCTTCAACTGTTATTTTTGATCGAAAAATAAAAGTCAAATTTTAACTTTTATATTTGATCCAAAAAATAAAAGTCAAGCTTTAACTGTTATTTTTGATCGAAAAAATAAAAGTCAAATTTTAACTTTTATATTTGATTAAAAAAATAAAAGTAAAATTTTAACCATAATTTTGGATCAAAATAAAAAATCAAATTCTAACTCTTATATATTATGAAAAAATATAAGTCAAATTATAACTTTTATTTTTGATCGAAATAAAATTGGTCAAAAAATAACAATTATTTATTGACTTTTTTAAAAAAATCAAAAAAATTCAAAACATTAAAGATTATTATTCCTCAGCTAACAAGCATCACATTGCTATATTCAAATATCGAATAGACTTACTCTTTCCATTTAAATTTTTTAATAGAAATTTCGGAAATAACTGTTATTTTCAGTCTCTGGTAATAACATATTTTTAATTATAACATTTGAATCATAACGCACTCTTAGTCTTGAAATTTGTTAAAGCCTTTTCTACTAAGCGGCAAAAATTATTTTATAAAAAGCTATTGTTAATATGCTAATGAAAGTTTACTGGTTTAAACTAAATGATTGCAAGAAAAAAAAATTCAATCCTTAATCAATTCAAATATTGGCTTTGATAATATTGCAAAATTACTAGCATCCATTTTGTTCGGTCTGGAATGTGTGATTGATTTTAAATTACGTATGTTTTGTTATATGTAGACAATGTTTGGTGTTTTTTTTTTAAATAATTTTTAATTTTTTGAGTTAATTTTATTTTTTTTTATTTTTTTTACGATTTTTTAAGTGTTGTTGTTTATTTCCAACTATGTGACAATTATGTTTTTCTTCCTTTCTACGCTTCTTTTTTCTTACGTACCGCTTAAAACTCTAAACAGTTCATTAAGACTAATTTTAAAATTGAAAATTTAACTAGTTTTTTTTTGTAATTTCTTTAATTTGATTTAAACTTTTATTTTGAAACATTTGAGTTGCTTTTGCATCCATCTACTGTAATAATTGTTGCGTTTAGAGTAAATTTTCTTTCGCTTATGTTTTGGCTTGCAAATATTTTTCTGCTTTAAATTTGTTACGTTACGTTTATGTTATATTTTAAATGATATTAATAACATTTTAATTTTTGTTTTTTTTTTATATCGCTAACTTCTTATTTGCATCTGCACAGCAGAAAGTACAATAAAAGTTTTTAATTTTATTTATTTTCTTAAATTTTTATTATGCACTTTTAACATTAAAGTAATTTTTCTTCCATTGTCTGAATGTGTAAGTTTTGTTGTTGTCGTTTTTCGCTAGTTATAAATGTTTATTTGAGCAAAGTGTTTAAACTACGTGTGCTGTTGGAAAATAGCGTTGTTTATAACTGCTCCTCTTTTTCCACGGCTACACTCATTTATATGTAAAAAATAGTAGTACTTAAAATATTTACAAAAACAATTATAAAATTTATTTAAAATATTGCAAAATTTAAAAATTTTTAGTTATAGTTAAGGAAACAAAAAAACAAATATATCTCGCCTTAAATGCATTTATAGACCTGAATATTTAGTTGAAAATTGTTGCACTACTTTTTTTGCTATTTTGTTTTTATTTTTTAAAAAAATTCATCTGGTTTTTCATAAGTTTTGTCTACAAAATTTGTTTACATTTAACTTTTCGTGAATTTTTTTTAACTATTATTTGAATCATTTCTTAGTTTGGTGTACTAGGTGTTTTTCATTTTTTTTGTTTTTTTCTATTGACGTCACAAAAATTTGAGTTCGCTTTTCATTTCGGAATTCATAATAATAATTATTATCCAGAGTTGTTGTAACAAACAAGAGCGTGAACGTAAATTATTTTAAAAATAAATACTAAGACTAAAGCCTTAAGTTTAAACAAATGCCATATAAGCTAAAAAAAATTAGGAAAACTCGGTGTTAATTTGTATTGTGAGAATGTTTGTGAAATGCTACGAATGTCTTTTGTTGTTATTGTTTCTAAGCTACGCTAAGTAAGTGCGCGAGAAAGAGCTTTTTTTAATGAGTAAAAAATTAGTTCAAAAATAGACCAACATTAACTTTTTTCTATTATTAGGATTTCGTTCATTCCTTGATTTTTTGAAAACTGCTATTAGTTTTCCAAGCTTTTATAATATATTGATAAAATGAATTCGTGCTGACACTTTTTGAATTAAAATATTTGCCTGAAATAAAATTAATTTTTTTCAACTTTTTATTAAAACACTTTAAAGATTTCTCAAATCTTTTCAATCAAAATTTTACTAAAAAATTCATACAAAGTTTCTCAAATGTAACTTTTGGCAGCTTGCAATAAGTTTCAGAAAAATTTTCCTGAACTTTCCTATGGAACTATGTTTTAAATTTTTATCGTTAAATATTTATGTCTTAATATCATTTTTACCATATGAATTCTGTCGAATTTTGAATTAATGTTGTGCTTTTCGAGAAGTTTTAAAAATTTCCCAAAAATTTCCCAAAAAATTCCCTTGTGGGAAATTTTGACGTGCTTACAATTTTTTGTTTAACACACATATAAAAAAGTTCCAAGTGTAAATAATGCTTTTATTATGTATTAATTGAATTCGTATTGGCTTTTTGAAGTGTTTTAAAATATTTGATGAAATTTAATAGTTTATTTTTTTTAAATATTTAAAAAATGATGCATAATAATAAGTTGCATTTATAACAACTTTTTGAGATGTTTAAAAAATTTCCCCAAAATTTTCCTCATGGGAAATTTGATTTTTTGAGATTTATATAATGAATTGTGACCTCTGATGATTTTACGAGATTATAATTTGGAACTTTAGGTCAAGTAATTTATGAAATAAGGCAACAACAACAACAACTCTGTATAAAGTCAATCCCGCCGCAGACTAGAGAAGCCTGCTTCGGAAGTAGCTGCACTTCCTCTTCAGTAGTCTTGGGTGATTCAGCTGTGACCAGCCCATTGCTTAAGTTTTATATGATTTGACACTTGTTCGAATAAACTCATCTGAATAATATGACGGTAAATGCAAGTGGATCTTATTTTTTGTGTTAAGCCTTAAACTTTATTAGAGTTGTGCATGCAAAAAAGTTGCTTTTCTCTCTTTTCTACGATCCCCCCTCACTTTTTTCTACCCCTTTTTTTTACTTGTTTTACTTATCACATTTGAAAACTTCATTGAATTTTATTTTTGTTCATTAAAAAGCTCTTTCTCCCTCACTCCTCGTCTTGATTTCATATAAATTTCTCCGTAAGCTTTATCTAAATTTCTTTAGTTTTTACTTTTATTTTCGCCTCGTTTTTGGTTTTTTTTTTAATTTACTCTTCGTCCAATTTCGAAAATCAACTAAAATATGCTTAATAATGCCGCCAAACCTTCGCTTTGAATCGCTTACAATTATTATTACAAATCCACGTTAAAATGCCGCCTCCTCTCACTCAGAAACTAGCCAGCAACTGTTGCTGTTGTTGTTCGTGCTGCTGCTGTTCTACGCGGAGTGGTGGAATATTTTTATGACGTCTCTAAAAATCATACTTTGAATGTCTTTTCGCGTCGCTGTTGACGTTGTTGTGGCACGCTGCCGTTGGGCATGTTGCTGCTACTGCTGCCACCAGCATGTGGTGCATCGCTGTCAACAATATACGATGACATGCGATGATCGCTGCGTGAACGCTCACGATCATGTGTTCGATGGTCACGATGTTCGCTGCGATGTTCACGATGCTTGTTGTTGCTGAGGCTAACAGCATGTTGCAGCTGCTGTTGCTGTTGTGCACGTCGATTACCCAGTCGTTGCAGCTCATAGTCACGTGCATCGGCCACATCAATTGTGGCTGAGCGCTGCTGATGTTTACGCGAGCCGTGTTGCTGATGCGCACGTGGCTGCTGCTCTCGTTGCTGCTGCTGCTGCTGTTGGGGTTTGTGCTGCGGATAGTATTCGTCGTATTCGTGCTCATCGCACACGTTCGCATTCGGACTGGGCCCGTGGTAGGAGGCGGAACGGTTCTGCTTCGTTGTCTTTGGTGGCAGTGGAGCGGGCGGTGCGACAGTTACTGTTGCCGCTGCTGTGGTCGATGTTGTTGATGTTGCTTTTGTGGCGCAATTGGCACGCCGCACAACATCAACGCCACCGCCACAGCAGGCACACTCCTACAACTCGGTGACTGAGTAGAGATCGTTGTTGGCATGTGAGCCGCCGCGTTTAAGCGAGCGATAGTAAAGATGTTGTTGATCGGTATATTGCTGCTGCTGCTGTTGTTGCTGTTGCTTGCTGCTGGAGTGAGCATGATGGTAGTTGTTGTTATCGCTACGCTGTTGCCCGGTTGTGGTGAGCACGCTGCTGGCGTGGCGCTGCGGTGGTGGCGGTTGATGTTGTTGTTGCTGATAATATTGTTGTGGATATGCAGGGTCGTATGAGTGTTGCTTTTTCAGGCCGCTGCTGTATTGATCCATGTACGACATGCGTCCATTATCGAGCGTTTCGGAACGTCGGGGACGCTCGGAAGAGCGCTCACGATTGCGCTCGTAGCCAAATGTGGAGGACGACTGCTGTTGACGCAAGCTGGCGGATTTTGGTGGCAACGTTTGCATGTGGTTGGCATTTGTAGCAGAGGAGGAGGAGGAGTTGGTGCGCCCATCTTTATGGCGATTTTTAGGTGGCAGGGACGGTGGTTGTTGTTGTTGTTGCTGCTGATACTGCTGCTGAGCTACAACTTGCATTTTTTGTGTTGGCCGCTGAAGAGAACGATACTGATTTAAATTAGCGGCACACAGCGGTTGCGGCGATATCTTTGACTGCTGCTGTGGTTGTGGTTGTTGTGGTTGCTGCTGTTGCGGTATTTCGGGCAGCGGTTGATTAACAATGGATGCCGGATTTAGCGATCGCTGCTGGCGCATCGGCTCACGCGACGACGTGACTGAAGACTCGCGAGTGGGCACAGTTTGCACTGCAATGGTTGGAGCGTGCTGTGGCTGTTGTTGTTGCTGCTGCTGCTGCTGCTGCTGGTAGCCGGATGTCTCGATGCTGTAAACAGCTGATGGAGGCAGAATGTGTGTGGTGGGAGGATGAAGTGGCTGCTGTGGCTGTGGAGGTGGTGGTGGCGGGGGTTGCGACTCCTGCTGTTGTTGCTGCTGCTGTTGCTGCAGTTGTTGGAAGTGCTGCTGTTGCAGCTGCAACTGCTGCTGTTCCTTGGCATAACAGCTGCCTACACCCGTGGTGCCAGGTATATCCGTGAACGTGTTCGTATTCTTTGGCTTCAGGGGCGGTGCGGGTGGTGGTGGTTGAGGTTGCTGTTGCGGTACTATCTGTTCGGTTGTGTACGTTTGTGGAATGCAGTCCGGCTGTTGACAATAGTCCTTGCTGACTGTGGCAATCGAGGGCGTCTTGGCGCTGCGCAGATTGGGTGAAGGACTGGCACCTTTTAGAGAACCGCCATAGCGGCCAACATGCCGCAGAGTCGCACATTTGTTGGCAGTAGCAGCGGCAACAACGTTGAGGTTGTTATTGCCACGAACCGCCTTCGGACCGATGCTAATGTACTTGGGATCGAAGCGGTTGAAGCTGTTGTTGCTGACATCACGCGGGTCCTTATCGTCGTCGAGTAAGCTATTTGGGTTGTCGAGACCACCGCCGATGGACTTGCAGATGCTATGCGATGTTTGTGCCGAAAGCACCGACTTGATGGAGGAACCAGATGAGCGCGGTAGTGTGGCTGAGGCGAATATATTCTTAAGGGAGGTGTTGGTTTTGGCGTTAGCATTGACATTGATGTTAAAGTTGTTATTGATGCCTGCAGCGGTGTTGCAGGCAAGCGATTCTCAGTAGAAGTCGTTGGATTCGAGCGTTTTACACTGTTTGCTGAGCGTGGCGTACTTGCCGTTATTGGGACCGGAGAGATACGCCGACGAGTGCTGATGATGCGAAGGCAGACGACCTAGTGTGTGGTGGCCAGATCTATGGGTTGATTTGAAAAGCAGCAGAGTAGATAGATAGAAAGAGAAGAACAGAAAGCAGACAATTTTGTTAGAAATACGAAAAGAGCATAAAAAAGAATGGAAATAATGGAAAATCCTAACATTTCAAAGCTGTGTAAAGGAGAAAAAAATGCTCCCACTTTAAAAGAGATTTTTTAAAGAAATTTTAATGAGTTCATAAAGTTTTTTGCAATCTTTTAGCTTGGGCAGAATTTTTCCCCTTTTCAGGCTTGGCTTCAAAGCAGTGATGTACGCATGGAGCTAGTTAATTAAATTTCTATCTGCTATAAAACACTTAAAACCAACATTTGGCCTTTGTTAAGACTCAGATATGAGCACAAACATGCAAACATGCACACACATACAAACACGCACACGCGAGCACACTCACACACATGTATAGCAGCTGTTGCCAGCCCTTTTATTTGCATTTTCTTAACAACTTCTGCAAGCTTGTCCCATTTCAAAGAAGTTTTTCAGCTGCCAGTGTTGCATTTGTAACAACTTTGAAAGGTGTCAAAAACAGCAAACAATTTTAATTGCTCGTAGACAGCTGAGACAGTTTTTTGTTGTATGTTATTATGTATGTTCAGTTGTACAGCTAATTAAGGCTTGAATTGCATAAAATGCAGCAACTTGAAGTCAGCAGAATCTTAAGGGTTAAGGAAAAAGGGCTTTTGAGGGGGACGGAGGCGTAGAAAGCCTTAGAGCTAACAAGTTGATTAAATTGAAAGAAATTTTTTTTTCGCTGACAGCTAACTGTTGACGTTTAACTGTTTTGAATTACAACGGTTTTTAGTCCTTAGCTTTGAAAAGAGGAGCTAGTAAAAAAAGGGAAATTTTGAGGGAAGTTATGAAAGCAGTTGAAAGTTTTCTATGACCTTTATTAACAAAAAAGGTAGTAGCTCAAAATAGCTAAGCTCGAAAAGGGAAATTTTAATGGCAATTTTGATGGGAAATTTTGACAATTTTGTGGAAAATTTTTAGAAAAAACTATGGGAAATCAGTTAGCGAGAATTTTAATAAAAGCTTGGTGGAAATATTTATAAAAAATTTGATGAGAAATTTTTATAGAAAAATGAAAAATCTTAGTTCATAGAAGTTAATCTGAATTTAGAAAAAAAATTTCAGATAACAATTCAGCTTGATTTTTTTTTTTACTAAAAATAAAATAATATTTTATGAAAAAGTCTAAAAAGTGCCTTAATCTATAACGCACATAAAATGCTATATTTTTATGATAAATTTTCGTGTAAGAGTTTTTAAAGAAACAGCTGTGAATTGTTGCTTAGTTGAGACAATTTAGACATAGTTGAGATATTAATACAATGGCTAAAAAAAGGCGTAAAAACAAAACATTTGGAAATACATATACTTGAACACTATTCTACAAATTCTATAAAATTTTTTTATCTAGAGACCTTAAATACTTTTCTAGAAGTACTTTTTACGCTGATTCTACGCCTATACTCAGTTTTTCTCTGATATGTCGAATTTTTGAAATACAGGGCGATTTGCATATTGTAGACTTTGTCACAGTTTTTCTACTCTAGAAACTAAACTGTTTCATTGAAAGCAAACATTTGTGTGTCATCTGACAGATAACTATATAAGCTATTTAATACTGTATTAACAATTTGTATGTCATGTTTGTTCTTTGAAATATTTAAGTCTAAAGTTCAAATTTCAAGTTTTTGGTAAAACATTTGTAACTTTGAACGTCTTTTCCATAATTTTTTAAGCTATTCTTCAAATACATTTTAATTTGATGTTTTCTATAAATTATTCTCTTTATTACTATGCCAATAATAATAGGATAGAGTTAGGAAAAAAATTAAAAAAAGTTTTAAAGCTATTTTGCTCAATCAATTTATATGTAATTTTTTAAGTACATATTAAGAGTAAATTTAAAAAAAAATATATATATAATAGCATTTCATTATTTAATTGAAAATGAAGTCACGTGGCAAATCCTGGATGCTTGGATCTTGGGGCTGAAGAGCTAAGAGGAGGTCTTAAAGCGGAGATTGACGATAAAAAATTTCTAAAGTAGAAAAACTGGATCAAAGTCTAAAAAATGCAAATCACCGTGTATCTTAAAAATTCGACCTATTAGGAAAAAACCGAGTATAGGCGTAGAATCGGCGTAAAAAGTTCTTCTAGAACAGTATTTTTTAATTTTTTTTTTGGAGCGTACACTATTTATTTTTTATTTATTTATTTGAACATAAATTAGTACAGTAAAATACAAAAATATCTTTAATTAGTACAACGCATAAGAATATATAATCAACTAATATATATAATGTGTGAGTGCTATTTCAGGTCTCTGGATAAAAAACCTTGTAGACTAGTGTTATTAAATGACTAAAAGTAAAACATGAAAAAAAGACACAGAAAAAAAGGAACTCTATGAACAACTATTTAATTAATGGCAGAACATGAAAGCTTAATTTTCACTTCATTACATTCAAGCCGTCATTTCCGCTATGCCAATAACAAGAAGCTATTAACGCATCAACAATCAACACACACACACACACGCACATATTTAAACAATTAAATCAATAGACTCACACAAACACACCAACACTCGCGCACACTCACGCACCTACTAAAATAAAACAAAAAATATATAAATGTTGTATTAAATTTAATAAAATATTATTATTAAATAAAACAAATATTTAAAACGAATGGCAGCCAAATATTTCAAATAATATTTTTACATTGTTATTGTTTTAAAAAATAATAGTTTACATTAAGGCATGTTTGCTGATACAAGTCATTGCTTGTGTGTGAGTGTTATTCAATTGTTAATATGTATGCAATGATAAAAATGTAATTATTTTACAATAATTTAAATCAAATGATAAATTTTTATTTTAAGTGAAAACAAATATTCATACAATAAATAAAGCACACAGTTTCATATGCATGTGAGTGTTTAAGTGCCTTTTAAATGTGTGCAGGCGTGCCAAACTTAAAAAGTTGAAATTTTATATTAAAACACGTCTATAAAAAGAAAAAATAAACAAGGCTAACATAGTTTTAACCAAATTTTAATTAAAAAAAAATAGTTGTTGCGTTCAGCGTTGTTGAAGGTAATTGCTCTCTAAAAGTAATATTTTAAAGTAATTGTGTTTAATTGAAAATGAAATTAATGCATGATTTTTGATATGCAAAGTGTGCTGTTTTCTTTGTTAATGTAGATTTTTTGTTAGAATCAAGTCAAGAAACATTTCTATGAGTGGAGCAGTAAAAAAATACAAAAAATTCTGGCAACTTGGCAGATTTGAAAAATCTCAAAAAAGAATAAGTGCTATTGTCTATTAACCTCTAACCTCCAAAAACCACCATTTTGGCAAGTCTGTTATTTCGACATGTTCATTTCATTTCAAATAAACAGATTTAAATAACGGTATTTTTTTGTGAGGCTAATTTTTTCAGTGGTGAGATTTTATACTCAAAATAAATGTTGTTTTTTTTCTAATTTTTCTCATGCTTGGTCACTATCTTAAAATAACAAGAAATGTGCTGTATATTACTGTTTTTTTAAGGCTAATGCTTTTATCAAATTTTCTTTTTTACTCGTAAAGTATTTACGCAGAGCCAAAAACTGCCTCATTAAACCAATACGATCAGCTAACTTATTATTTCTTTAAAGAAAATCTTGTTAAAAGTATAAAGAATTCTTAAAAAGATTTCTTTTTGAATAAAAAAAAAAGTGTGTGGAAATTTTATAAAAACTGATCTTTAATAAGAATATCTTTTAAAAATAATAAGAAATGTTGTTTTTATATGATTTAAATACAAATTCTAAATGTTTTATAGTTTAAATCATTCTTGATTTTAAATACAAATTCTAGTTGTTTGATAGTTTAAAATCGTTTATTGAGCTTTAGAAACACTTTAATAATAATACACTTTCTTTAATAATAAGAAATATTTTTGTTATTGTTATAATATTATTAAGTTATTTATTTTTAAAAACAAAGTAGTAAACATTTTAAAAGTAATAAGGTTTTTGATTAAAAGAGTTAAAAAACTTTTAAAATGAATGAGCTTTCTTTTAAAAAATGATAAAAACTCTTTCGAAACTAATAAGTTTTCTTATTAAAACAATAATATTTTTTCTTAAAATATGTAGTTTTCCCAATTTAAATGCACATCCTTTGTTTTTTTCTCTCTATGGTTTTAATAAGTTTTCCTTATGGATGAAAATCATAGCGACATCATTTGATTCTGTTCTATTTTGTATAGTTTTTGGCTCTGTGCAAAAAATTGATAAAAAAATTGTCACGCATTTGACTTAACTAATATAAAAAAAACAAGTGCGTTTAAGAATTCAATGACCATTTTTACACGCTATGTAAGTTAAAAAATTGTGTACATAATACATAATAATAATCAACAAAAGTAAAAAAAGAATTAAAATTAATTTTGAACATAATTTTAATAAATATTAAGGAAGCACAAAATAGCAACAGTTTGGCAAAAACAGAAACTCTGAAGAGCTTTAAAAGCGATGCATAAAAATAAGCTTTACAGTTTGAGAAGTACTGCAACGCAGTTTGTAATATACAATTTTAGTTGAAATGGAAGATGTTATTAGAAACTCTGAGCACTACTGCAATAATTTGACATTTACAACTTTTGGAACAAACAGTTGTGAAATCAGCTAGTAAATTGGACAGTTTGATAGCCACTGTAGTATGGAAAATTTTTAAGCCATGCCTTCGCATTTGAGTAGTAGTGGGTTTCGTTCGAATTCATGAAAGAATGTAATAAAAAATGTTAAGAAACAATGGCTCTCGTAGAGTTCTGTTAAATTTCGCTAAAATAAAGTTTTCTTATTTAGTAGGTTATGCCTAAAAAAATTTATTTTTCTATTCAATAATTAATGTTTGCAAATATCTCTTTCATATTTGAAAAAATTTGATAAAATATCAAAGTAAATTTTTTCTTATATTAAAAAATCTCCAATACAAAAACAAAAAATTGAAAATAAAGTATGTATTAAAACTGCAACGGGGTCAAAGTGGTGGCTTATGCAGATGATGTGGTTGTGATGGTATCAAGACTGTTCCCTCCTACGCTCAGTGAGCTAATGGAGGCACCTTTGGGAAAACTCAGTCTCTGGGCTACCAGGTGCGGCCTATTAGTTAACCCTAGCAAGACGGAACTGATGGTATTCACCACAAAAACCAAAGTGCCACACTTTGTCCTTCCAAAGCTAAACAATCCTATTGTACAATGTACAAAACTATCCAGCAGCACCAAGTATCTTGGAGTCATTATAGATTCTAAGCTCAGCTGGAAAACCAACATTAAAAAGAGGGTCAAAAAGCTCTGCATAGCCTTTTATGCCTGTAACAAGACTTTCGGCAAAAAATGGGGTCTTCAACCAAAAATGCTGCTATGGCAACATATAGCAGCAGTGCGTCCTATCATGTCATATGGTAGGTCAAAACTAGCCAGGATTCAGCGAGCAGCATGTACAGGCATAGGTAATCACTCATGCCCCACCGATGCCTTAATGTCCTTATAAACCTATTTGCTTTAGATATACACACCAAGCTTACCGCAACCAACAGTGCATTTAGACTCAAAGAGTCCTACAACTGGCGAAACAGACCATATGGACACAGAAACATTCAATCCGTTACCTTAGAAACGGGATTCTGATAACACGGACTATGACACTCCAAAACTCGACTTCACGAAATCCTTTACGATCAAGATCCCCAAAAGGATAGAGTAGTAAGATCCCCAATGGGGAGGACCTGACTTAGTCTTCGATGTTTCCTTCTATACTGACGGCTCCAAGATGGAGTGCAGAGTGGGAGCTGGTATATACTCAGAGAAACTGGGAGTGGCGGAAGCTTTTCGCTAAGATAAGAGAAGATGTAGTAAGAGTAAGAAGTAAGAAGAAGTAGATCCAGAAACAACCACCCCAATGCAGCTATTTTAACGGATAGCAAATTATGAATAGTGAACTACGAAATAAGAATGCATTCAATGAATGCAAAATTGATTTATAAATAAAATTTTGAATTCACATTCATTTTGAAAAAAAATTAATAATTATACATTTCAATTATTTATTTTCGCTATTCAGAATAATGAATAAATTTTTTTATTCTATGAATGTGAATGCTAATCACAAAGAATGCAATTTACAAAGAATTTCAGAATTTTCAATTATTCTTTTTTTGTTCGTTATTAATTTTTTGTTCATTATTCATTTGTTATTCACTATTCATTATTAATTTTTTGTTCATTATTCATTTTTTATTCATTATTTTTTTCATTATTAATTTTTTATTCATTATTAATTTTTTATTCATTATTAATTTTTTTTTTCATTATTAATTTTTTATTGATTGTTAATTTTTTCATTATTAATTTTTTATTCATTATTAATTTTTTATTCATTATTCTTTTTTATTCATTATTCATTTTTTATTCATTTTGGTCCTAAGCCATAGTTAAAGAATTAATAACAAATGAATAATAAATAAAAAATTAATAACGAATAACAAGTGAATAATGTATAAAAAGTGAATAATGAATAAAAAAATAATAATGAATAACAAATGAATAATGAATAAAAAATTAATAATGAATAAGAAATGATTAATGAATAAAAAATTAATAATGAATAAAAAATTAATAATGAAAAAAATTAACAATCAATAAAAAATTAATAATGAAAAAAAAAATAAAAATGATATTCAAATGAATAAAAAATAAATAACGAATAAAAAATGAATAAGGAAAGAATAATTAAAAATTCTGAAATTCATTGCGAATTGTATTCTTTGTGAATATCATTCAAATGAATTGAAAATTTATTCATTATTCCGAATAGCCAAAATAAATAGTAGAAATGAATAACTAATAATTTTTTTAAAAATGAATGTGAATTAAAAATTTTATTTATAAATCAATTCTGCATTCATTGAATGCATTCTTTCGTCGTTATTCAGTTGTACGTAAAATTCTGAATATGAATGTCGATTTTACAGCTCTGCTACTTAGCTGGTCTTAGGCCGCGTTCATAGTGGACGCTTTGGCTGAAGCTGATGCATAAAGCTGCTTTGTCAAGCTTTTTTTGTTCATAGTGAACGCTTATATTCAACGCTGCATAAAGTAGCTTATTGAGCTTATTGGTGTTCATACTGCCGGCTTTATGCTTGTGGCTGAGATGCTATGTTTTCATTTGCCTCTTTGAAAAATAATACCCACAATTGCGTTTTGCAAAGTAAATGAAAGATTTTTGTTTAACGAGTATGTAGATTCGCGATGATCACCAACAAAAAATCAAAGCAATAACAAACAAAAGTTTAAAGGAACTTGAAAACACAAAGCACAACAACGGTGGAAAGTTCAGCACAAAAAGTACCCAGGAAGTACGCAAGAACAACTATGTAAACAAACGAAATAAAATACACAAGTGCATAAAACTTAAAAGCACCAAAAGCACAAAGCGAAGAAAGATGGCGAAACAAGAACGCAACAACGGTTAAAATTTCAGCACAAAAAAATATATACAAAAAATAAAACAAAATCAACGAAAATATTGTTAATAGGCAAAATAGATAAACAAGAGCCAAAATCCATTTATAAATGCAGTACGACGCAATAAATAATAAAACTAAACAAAAAATTGAAACTATGTTATCAAATAAGAATAAAGCGTCGAAAAGCATTTTAAGAATGCTCTACAACAAAGCATAAAAAACAAAATTATTTTGCTGTGTGAGCAAGCGAGATGGAGATATAAGCGCTAAAAAGCATTTGAAAATAAGCTTTATGCTGGCACTATGAACACTTTCAGGTTTTTCCATATAGTTATACACAAAGCGTTTTTCAGCTAAACCTCTCGGCTAAGATAAAAGCGTTTACTCTGAACGCGGACTTAGGTGAAGAGTCTTGACACATTAAAAAAAATTATGACCCCTTTATAACCTAGGCCGAACTCAGGACATGCTCTCAAGATCCCGGAGCTAAATAGCCAGAATCACGGCTATTACTACGGGTCACTGGTGCATCGGAGTACACGTTGAAAAAAATCGGAGCAGCTGTGACGACCTTAAAAAAAAGGAAACACTAACTCACTTTCTGTGCACCTGCCCAGCCCTGGCAAAGTCTAGATTAAGAGCGCTAGGCAAGCTCTTATTTAACAATGTAGAGGAACTCTCAATAGCAAAAATCAGCAACATTCATCAACTGCACTGGATAGCTATAAACTAACAGCGCGATACTCATTTTACTTACAGAAACACGAAGCTATGGTATCAAAATGGCTCACTAGAGCTACTTAGTTATAGAATCACCATCTAAACCAAACGATATATCAACCCGAAAACTTTTATTTTACGCCAAAGTTTTTTAGTAATAAGGTAATGTGAGATATATTTGAATAGGATATACCCGAATAACCCTTACTTGTCTCTGATGTCATTTTGATAGCTTTGAATTAGGGCGTATTTATAGTGGCGACTTGTTACTTTGCCAAGCCGAATCGAGAGGGAAAGCTGAAAAGCGCTGCACATACAATCATACGAAATAAGCTCTAACAGCCCTATTCTGGTTGTTAGCTTAACAAGAAATAGTTAAGGAGCTCTTGTTAAGCTGATTGTTATGTTATGTAAATGTTGGTATTCTTAAAAATCATTAACAACATAAAAGCTTAAAAAGCTTTTAAAGTTCACCATGCATGGTGAAAATCGATATGCCTATTGAAAGAAGAGATGCGCTATATAAACATATGCTTCGAGTGCAGCTTGTGACTTTGCAAGCGCTTGAAAAATTTGCCATGGCTACTGAAAGATTTCATTATCAACACTTAAAATAAGTAAAAAATTCTTCCATTTTTCAGTTTAATGTATTTAAACTCAATATGATATAATTTGTATTTTTTTATTATTTTGATAACAATTTTCTATCTAAGCACATACATTTCATTCGTTGTTAAGACTCTTTCTGTTATTAACAAAATTGTAAGGAAAAGAGCTTTTAAATTTGCAGCAGAATACGAAACCTTAAAAAATTGCTAATTTTAACTATTTTGTTAATGTGGTGAGCTTAGTTAAGCTGCCAGAATAGGGCTGTAAGTGTGTAAAGTGCCAGCCGAACAAGCAGCTTAAAGTGACTTGTGCGCTGGTATTCAGAGTGCCGATTTTTGCTTTCTCGATAGCTCGCACGGTTAGCATGTGTTAAGTTTTATTTTACACGATGCTTACTTATTATTTTCATTAAATAACATAATAAAGGGTAGATCAACAAACAAACAAAAAAACTCCAATAATATCCATACATCTTTTTTATTTATTTTGGCTGACGCGCTTTTTTTATTTTTTCGTGGTATCAAATGCAAGTGGGTGAAAAAAAAAATCAATATTAGCGGTTATAGTAGCTTTTTGTTGTCTTCCAAATTTTCTTCTAAATTTTTTTTCAGCCGATTGACCTTTTTCCTTACTATTTTTTATGTTACTATTTTTTCTGATATGTCTAAAACAACAATTTGAAATAAAAACGAAGCAATAAGGCAACAAAAACAGAACAAAACAACCGCAAAAAAGTCGAAACAAGCTGTAACATCAAGTGACTTAAAGCGACTTACAGTAGCTAAAAGTGCATTTCAGCATAGTTTTTCGCATTTGCGCATCTCTTGACTTTTTGTCCGCTTGTTTAAGGAAAGTAAAAAACAAACACAAAATCACGTGACTTATTTTGAAAAAAAACCTAATATATACAAAAAAACTCAAAATAGTCAAAAACCAGCTGCAACAAGGTGCTGTTTTTAGGAAAGCGAAAAGCTCACACGAAATCACGTGACTTTTTTTAAGCTTCGATTGCAAAAATAAACAAAAAAAGAAACGTAATATATATTCAAACAACACAAAGTAGTCAAAAACCCTTTGCAACAAGTCAGCGGCGGCAAGCGCATACTATACGCACTTTCAGCTGCTTTAAGCTTGACGCGCTTTCAGCTTTGCTCGGCAAAGCAACAAGTCGCCGCTATAAACGCGTCCTTAGGCGTTAATGTTTTCTTTCGCTCGACTCGCGTCGGTACAATTAAAAACATTTTTGCTTCTTATAATATCTTGAATAAAATCGTTGAATCCTTAGAATCCGTTGGTTCTTTCAGAACTTATAGTTTTTTCCGATACAAATGCGGAAATTTTTATTCCCTTATTCTCAGTTTTTATAGTATTCCTCTTTTGTTAAAATCTATTTTACTCTTTTTATTACTAAAAAATTGTTCGTACTTTTTTATGCTTTTAATATTTTATTTCCTATTTAAAACCGAATGTTTTTAATTTTACATGACCTTCAGCTTTCAGTTCCCATAATATTTTACCTGCCGACCCTCAATACTTTCGGCATTCAAATTTTTATATTAAATATTTTTCCAAAAGAGCTTTAAAAAGGACCATATTTTATACACTTGGACCCTATTTATAGCTTTGAAGCTTAAGTTTGATGCCACTAAAACAAAATGCATAAATTCGGTTAAAAAATCAATTTTAAATTAAATACAAAACGTTATCAAGTAAGGAAAATGATGATGATGCAACAAATGCAATAAAAATAAAATAAAAAAAAATCAAATAAATTAAAAGAAAATCAAACAAAGCCATGCCTTGTGCCATGCACCACAACATCATAACCAGGCGGTGGTGATGGTGAGGCTTTGCCATCACCGGCACCGCCACCGCTGCTAGGACTATTCTTATGATGAGCATGTTTGTTGTATGCCAACCCTTGTCTCATGCCAGCTGTGCCGTTACGATGCGGGCCCAAAGTGCCACCGCCGCTGCTGCCACTTCCAATGGCAGGGCCAATGCCCATGCCATGCGCCTGCTGATGATGATGCAGCAATGTACGATTGATGGTGCCGCCGCTTGTGATAGGTGCTGTAGGCGAGATGCTGGCGCTAGGCGCATTCGAGGGAAACAGCGGTGCAGTCTCCGATTTGTCAGCCTCCAATGGGGGACTGGATAGTAAGGGAGAGAGAAAAGAAAAATATAAAATATATTAAAATTATTATTGAAGCAAGTTTTAATAAAGTACATCAGGGCGTATGAGTAACAATTTAAATGAATTTTATGTAACGCAAACGCAGTGTGGTCAAAAGCACTCTTACCGTTTTGTCAGATAAATCCACGCATGTGAGTCGGCATAAACAAGTATGGTGAGCAGGAAAGAGGTGAGCAGGCCAGCCACCATCATTAGACTGAGTCCTAGCAGACCACCGCCACAGAGACCACGTAAAGCTTCCGCATAATGTTTATCGATGGCGCGTCTATCCAAAGTAGCCGAGAGTACAGTCAAATTGCGTTTTGTCTCCTCCAAATCATTGTCCATGGCCTCCAGTGTACGATGCACATCGATGCGCGGATACGTTTCTTGACTCATTCTAGGTGAAAATAAAGTAATGAAAAAATGATTTTAAGCTATTTAATGAAACTTTTCAATTGCCACCCACTTTTGTACTAAATACACTGATTCACGCGCACGTTCCACCAAGTCACGCGACTCATTTAAACGTAGAATAAAACGATTACGTAGCGTGCCGCAGTTCAAGAAATATACATAAGGACTTCGCTGTAAAGAAAAAAAAAAAAAAAAAATATAAAAATAAAGAGTTTAAAAGATCAAAATTAAAAAATCTGTAAAAATTGTTGCTACTTCAATAAATCTGAAATACTTAATTTTAGGAAAAATTGGATGTATGTAGTATAGTACTAGGACATACTTAAAAATGCTCTTCAACACTATCAGTGGTTTATTGGAAACTTACGACTCGTTACAACGCAATTAAATTAAAGCAAAAACGAAAATTACCTTTTTGGGAAATTATTTTCAGATTTTACAAAAGTTAAGCATAGATGTGTCAAAACCGTTCTAAGCTTTTCCAAGGCTGCTTGAAAGATTTGTTCTTTTTTTTTATGAGACATTCCCTAAACAAATACTCTAACAGATCTTTAATTGGTGTAGTTAATTAAATACTTAAAATGGCTGATTATTGCTGCAATATGTGCAATCAGGATCGTATAGGAAAGCTTTAGTTAAGCGGGTGATATGCAATTTGTGATCATTTTCAATTACCAAAGGAACTCGTTAGAGAAGCCGATCGAGGGACCCGTTCGTGTATCGTCGATAAAGCAGTAGTTGTTATAAACTACTATTAACCTATAGGGTTGAGGCCTAAATATGCTGGCCACCTAGCTGTTTTACGGAAGATAAATTAGAATATACTTAAAAAATATCTTAGACCTAGTAAGAAAGGGGTGATTGATTCAAGTGTGTAATTTTAAAAATTCAGAATTTGTGCAGTGCTTTATATAATATGAAGAAGTTAATATGTAGAAAACCAGAAACGAAATAAAAAGTTGGGGCCAGCAAGCATCAGATTTGAAAAATGGGCTCCACCCCAGCAAAAAAAGTGCTATCAAAAGAAGCTTAAGAAGAAGGGAAAGTCTTGAATTCCATACCTTCCACTTTCATACCCAGAAGTATGAACATATTAACCATATTAACATGCATGTCATTGGTAGGAATGCTTTCCTTTTTCAATGGAAGATTACTTTGAACTCTTCAATCAAAAGATTCTAGTAGGGTTTTTCAGGAGAACTTTAAGAAGGCATTCCATGGAATTGTTTTTGTGGTTTGGGGGTTAAAAAATCTCTGGGAAAATATTCCTTTTCCCGACATTTTGGCGATTTTGGTGTTCGAAATGAGAAGTGTTTGGGTTTTGTTGGGGGTTTAAAAAAATTAGACTTAAAATATCCTTTTTCCTGATTTTCAAATAATTGAATGTCTTTTAGCAGTAATTTATAAAAATGCCTCTTGAAAAAACTTCTTTATAAAACTAAGAAGAAGCAGAGTTTGATCTATAGAATGTCTTCTGGAAGCAGTGTCCCTAAGAATGCATGTCACATTTGCATCAAAAATTTTGATTGGACAAGACGCTGTGACACGGAAGACCTCTCAGCAGAAGGGTCCATTAGAAAACGAACCCGATGGATGTGACCCTTATCGATAGCCTTGACGACCGCTCCACAGTGATGCGAAAGGGCATTCTAGACGGAATTAATTCGACTTAATTAATCTACTTTTTCGATACTGAGCATGTAGAATTCTTAAAAAATATCCACTGACCACAGAAATAATTTTTTTATTTACCTCCGCTTCTACAAGAAATACTTAATATAATACTTAATTATAATTTTGAAATATTTCCCAATATTCAAGAAAGTTAAAAATGACTAAATATGTTCTTTTGAAATAAAATAAATTCAATAACGTCTCTTTTAAAATGCTCATACCATTTAAATAAATGGTTTATAAATGGTTTTCATTGCATAAAATGCTCTTTTAATTTATTTGTGTTTTTAAGTATCATATTAAAAACGATGCTTTCTTCTTTTTAACACTGTTTCCTAATTTTCTTACTTGCTTTTGGCTTGAAATTTACCTTCACATAAAATGCTTTTGAAACTTTTGAAGATGAAAAACATTGAGTGCGATTTTCGAACGGAGAAAAATTGTGCAAATATGTAACGTAACAAAAAAATTATTAAAAAAGAGACTCACATTAAAAAAAAACATACAAAATATAAGTTGAGATCCTTACGAAATAAATGTGAAATACTTTTAAAAAATTTACCTTTTTGGGAAATTTTTTTCGCTCATATATGAAACATTGCAAAACTTCATATTTGCAAAAGCGATACAACTTTTTGTTCTATGCAAATAAAAAAAATTTTCCATATAAAAATAATACTACACAATGACTCCGGAAATAAATCATAATAAAAAAATAATAAATAATGAATCCGCAAGCAGTTTTTTTTTTGTAAATTATGTGAAGTCAAAAATTTCCCTTTTTGGGAAATTTTTTTGGAGCTGTATTTTTGGATAAGTCATAGACATTAATGGAATAAAGTCAGTTAAAAAATGTTTTTTAGAGTTATTCAAGGCATTGCTACAAAAAATGTGTACGCTTTTTTACTTTCAATATTAAACAATTTGTGTTTTTAAAAACAACAAAATATTTGTTCTTATGTAAAAGTAAAACTTTAATAGCAAAGTATTGTGAGATCAAAATAATTTTCAAACATAATTTATGCCATTTTGGTAAAAAAGAAGAAAACACCTTTTTGGGAAATTTTTTCTTTTACAAAAACAAAATAAAAAAAAGTGGTTAAAAGACATTTCTTACTAAACTTTTTTTTAATTTCAAAAATTGGAAACCCATTACTTTGATATATAACACTAAAGCTGAAAAGCTTTTTTTTTAAATATTCCTTGAACATTTAATCCAAGCTTTAAACATTATATTGCAGAAGTATTTACTTTTTTTTTATTTTTTAAGAACTTTTCTTTAGTTGAGTAAATTTCAAAAAAGCAAACTGTCTGCAATTCTTGAATAGACAACATTTACTATTATCTAGAAAAAAAAAATCCGTCAGACAGACACGTTGCAGCCAGTGACTGCTTATCAGCTAGTAAGACAGTGAATTGAGATGTTATTTTATTAGTTTCTTGTATGTCTTATATCCACTATTCGCTGCAGCACGTTTTCAAGTTGATGAAGTTAATCAAAACTGAGAAATTAAATGGCTGCATTGCTGCGTGGCAGCGCTTGATGCATCAAGCGAAGCCACGTAAAATCTTCGTGATGAAGACAAAGATTCAAGCTCTAGAATCTAACTTTAAATATTTGCGCTGGAAGCTGAATTTAGTGTTGTTGGCAGTGTGTAAGTTTGCAAACTTTTATGCGCTTGAACACCACGACGTATGAGTAACATTTAACTACTTCAAAGATATTTAACATTTTTGCACTGAAGTGTAGACAAATTTTCAAGATAGCACAAAGCATAACATTAAATTTCGAACTAATTAGAAATTGGTTGGAAGATAATTGTTGGCAGGAAAGTCAAAACAATAAAAAATTTTCTAAATTAATTCTAAACAAACTTCTTATAACAAAAGACACCAGCAACCGTTGCATTAAAAATGCTTACCATAAGAAAATGTTCTTTTTCTTACTAGCCCTATTTTAAAAAGCACTTTAAATTGTGTTGACCCCAAAAGTTTAACTAAGCAAAAGGTTTAACTTATGCTAGCGCGAAAAGCTTTTAAAAACTACAAGCTTTACATGCTATTTGATACTTGAAAAACATAGAATTTCGCAACGAAATTCAATTCTAAGTTTTGTGGCCAAGCAGCTGCGGCGGTCATTTCGTCGAGTTTTTTTTTCTATTTACTAACTATTTTCGATTACTTTAAAATTGGCTACGATCCAAAAAGTCTCGCGAATTTGTCTGATGCAGCATGGATTTTAAGCTTTCTACTTTAGTAAAGGCAAATGTTGAAAAGAAAGCAGAAAATGGAATTAAAAAAATAAAAGGAGCAAAACAGGAGCAACAAGAACGCAGCAGAAATTGGCACGCAAGAATTTATTACGTGCAATTTTTACGCCACATCCGGTCTGAAGCGGAAAGCAAGCGTTTATATATGAATGTGTGGTTTTACAGAAATATATATATATATATATGTGCAATAGTGTGTATATTCGTAAGTGTGAAAGTATAAAAAGAACTGCAGTTGAAGGAAGCGCTTAGCGTAAAGAATTATTACGGCGGCATTTAAAGTTATGAGCTTGGGCGGATATCATGCACAGATATTCACGCAGTGCTATTTCGATTATATCAACGCAAAGTGTGGGTTGCTGAGAGAGAGAGTTCAAAAGAAAAGCAGTTTATCAGAGTTTTATTTATTTCATTATTTTTAATCTGATAATAATGCAAATAATTTTTACTTGATTAATTTTTTTTTTGATTATAATTTGATTCAAATCCTGCTTACAAGTTTATTAAATTATTGCAATTAAAAAGAAAAATTTCCCTTTTTGTCAAATGGTTTTTACTAAAAATTTTGGAACAAAACCACACAATAAAGTAAAACGTGCTTAAAGTATTTTTTTAATAGACTAGAAAGGCAAAAGGGAAATTTTTTGGGATATTTTTGTATATGTTAAATTTTCAAAAAATCCATTGCTTTTATCAAAAAAATTAATTTTGTAGTGAAAAATTTTATTGAGTTTTAAAGAAAGTGTATAAATTTGTACTTACTAAAAAAAAAACAAAAAACACAAAATTTTTTGCATTGGAAATTTATCTTTCTATCTTTATTTTAATTTTAAGCGATTTTTAAATTTTGTGGAACATTTTTTCAATATATAGTAAAATTGCAAGTAAAAATGCAGAAATTCTCTTTCTTAGAATATAAATTTCAGGTCTTTGGTTGCACAAAAAAAAAAAAACATTGAAACAGTTTTGTAAATATGTAACAATGTTTTAGGTACTTTAAAATTTGTGTCACTCTTTTGAAATTACCATCTATAAAATTTTTAAATTAAACGATTTTTTATACCTATTAAATTCCAAATTGAATAGCTTTAACTTATTCAAAAATTGCTTAACTCCAACAGTTTGAAATTATTTCTTTGTGCATTATATTAAAATTAAGAATTAACTTATTTATTTAATAAATATCACTCATAGGCTACGGTGCATCAATATTAATTTTAATAATACAAGTGTAATAATTTTGAAAAAATTTATGAGAGAAACTTTAAGCAGTTGTAGGAATGCAAGCCAATTTCAGTCTCTATAAACTAGTTAAATTCGATTGACTAAGCCAATTCGGTTCAACAGCTTACAAAAAATGTCATAAAAAAATTCAATAAAAATAAAAGCAGAAATGCAATTTCTTTAAAACAAATACAAATAGAAAATTATATAGCAGCAAATGTACACGTTCACATAAAAATATACTTAGCTATGTTTATATGTGCAAAAGCAAATCATGACATCGTGTATGTATTGTAGTCTGTGTGTGTGTCTGTATTTGTTGAGTAAAAATACTCCAAAACAAACGATTAAACGAAAAATTCGCGCGACGTTTGGGATAAGCAAGCGTGCTCTTACGAGGCAGGCAGGCGCAGCTTTGAAGCCATTGTTCGTGTGTGTGTGTGTGTGTGTGTGTGTGTGTGTGTGTGTGTGTGTGTGTGTGTGTGTGTGTGTGTGTGTGTGTGTGTGTGTGTGTGTGTGTGTGTGTGTGTGTGTGTGTGTGTGTGTGTGTGTGTGTGTGTGTGTGTGTGTGTGTGTGTGTGTGTGTGTGTGTGTGTGTGTGTGTGTGTGTGTGTGTGTGTGTGTGTGTGTGTGTGTGTGTGTGTGTGTGTGTGTGTGTGTGTGTGTGTGTGTGTGTGTGTGTGTGTGTGTGTGTGTGTGTGTGTGTGTGTGTGTGTGTGTGTGTGTGTGTGTGTGTGTGTGTGTGTGTGTGTGTGTGTGTGTGTGTGTGTGTGTGTACTAGAGCTAAGCTAGTTATAGCGCGCAATTTCAAATTTTGCCTCAGTCACCAGTAGAGCACAACATAAAAATTGCACTTTCCAGCTAAATGCAACATGATGCAATTTCACCCCGCCACTTACAGGCATCTATATTTTTGGGCAAACACACTCAACAGAACTTACATACGAAATTGATGCTAACAAATTGTCTATCAGGGAATAACTCAATTGAATTGCGATTTAATGCGCTGGGAAGAAAAGAAGCAGAACTGATTTGTGGGTCGGTTGCTGCAGCGCGTTTGTGTGACAGATCTAACGATTAAACTTAAATGGTAAATTTAACAATTTTAATTTAATTTCTATACGAGACAACTTTGAAGAGTAGCACTGCGCGAGGTTTTAAGGCACTTCAAAATATTGAATGACAAATTTTGTATGTTAAAATCACGAAATTGATGGTAGCGAAATATATTTCTTTAATGTGTGCTTAAAGTTTGTGTTGCAATTACATTTTACTCGAGGTTTTAATGTCGATTTCAAAGCGAAGTTATTTCATTAACTACAAAATTTAAACATTTTGCTTAGTTTTTTTTTCTACTGAATTTTTAAAGCAAACAATGCTTGGACACCAAAATCCACACAAAGGCTTTTTATTGACCCAAAAAAATTTCCCTTTTCAGATAATTTGTTTCATTTGGTAAAAATTTCTTAAAAAAAAGTTATCTGTTTTGTGGAAAGCGAACCAATTATCTTATAAAAGCTATTAAACCAAAGACTTTGACATGATAGCATTTGGAAACAAGCAAAATATATCATAAAATTTGGTTTTAAATTAAAAATGAGAAATAAGCTTAACAAAATGAGCAAAAAAATAAAAAAATCGACGAAAAATATCTGCCAAAATATATTCTTAGGCCAAAGCGCCAAATCGAGGCAATATTTCATAATTTTGGAAAATTTCCCATTTTTGGGAAATTTTTTATAAGCTAAAATTTAAAAATTTCCCCTAATTTTCAACACATTTCCAGTTAGAATTTTAAAATTTTAAGATTTTTTAAAATTTCTCCGAGAGGGAAATTTTTAGTTTTGTATCAATTTCAATAAAATAAATGTTCGTAATTTTTGAAACCTCTATTGAACCATTTAAGCATAAATTGTTATTAATTTTATAGCATAGCTAAGCTTACAACGTGCTTTTTTATAGTGTTCAGGATTAAGCTTTTATCAATGTATGTATATCAATGTTTAGTAATGCGGCACTTGCTAGCTGACAACATTTTTCTAAATGTTTTGTGATTGCATAAAAGAGCTTAAATTGTAAGCTTTAAAACTTTTATTTATAAAAACCATTGAATTACATTTCAAAACTAAAGCTTCAGCTCAGTTCACAGTAAATTGACAAGCGGTGTCCTGTTCTGTTTTAATCTTATATTGGAAAAAAAACTATAAAAATTATAAACAAAATATAAAATGACAACATCGTTATCTACTTTCCAAGCTAAACAAACAAATTGAGCACAATGCCAGCCAACAGGATGTGCATAGAAATACACTCATGCACACATATATACGCATGGAAATATTGTTATGCTAGTGTGTTTAAATAGAAGGGGATGTAGTGCAGCTCCACACAGTTGCCGATAAATCTGGGTGCATTCATAAAATGCCATCATTTGTTCCAATTTCTCTAATTTCAATGTTGAAACAGGAAAACGACAACGAAAAGCCTTTAGCTATAATTAGACATACAAACTTGAATAGCGACATGCAAATTTCGATGTATATGTGCGTGTGTATGTGTATTTAGCTATGATTGCATGCATATTTGTTTAAAGAGACAAACAAATATACACACATTTATTACAAATATTGAGCAAAAGCCTCTGCCTTTGTGCTAGTTTTTAAGTTTTTTTTTTCGTTTAAAAAAAAAGATGTTTGTATGTGGGCTCGCGCGCGCTATTTCCAATTCCCTTGACATCAATTGTAAAAAACATAAAAAATAAAATATGTGCAGACACACACACACACACACACACATACAAAACAGTTAAGCTTTATATTTATAGTAAAAAATAATATGTCAGCGTTCTTGCGCTTTATTAGTTCCAAAATCACTAGCAGATATTTTCAAGCACATATATGTTTATGGATATGTACATGTATTGTGTGTTTGTTTAAGCGTGCTTGATGTGGTTATTACTGGTGCTCTTGTTGGTCAGCAGGCTATTAATTGAAAAATGAATTTAACTGGGATTTTATCTAATCTATAGCGATAAAAATATGTATGTATGTATTTACTAACTTGTAAATACTTGTTGTGCACACACACATACAATAAAAGCTTTCGTTTTGTTTTATGTGCAATTAGGAGATAAGCTTTTGTTGTTTATTTAGTTTAGCCCAATAAAGCATGGCAATAAGCGGCGCTTTTGAATGACGTATTGATTTCCGCATATGCATGTGTCCATAGTGCGTATGAGTGATATTTAATTATTTTAACCACTCGAATGTTCGGTGGTGATTTAGTGTTGTTCACAAATTAGCGTGAGTTATATGATTTATCAGTAGATTGCCGCAGTTGGAATGATTTTTGGCTTAATTTTGTTTAAATAGAGTACGTTAATGCAGTTGAGAACGTTTAAAGGTTTAGTTTGTTACAATTTTTTAAAGTTAACCATTTTATTGCATTGAAATCAGTTTATTCCAAACTTTCCCGTGTGGAATTTTTTTCTATTTATGCTATAAAATTACTCCTAAAAGCACAAAAAATTATTTGTAAAGTTTTTATGCATTTAAGAATATTTTTCTTTATTTGAGACTAGATATTCTCCTTAAATGAATCGGTTTTAAGCCTCTTCGCGAGATTAAAGCGGTGTTTTGTCGAAATATTAGTGTTTCTTTGATATTGAAATGAACTTTAAGCAAGAAAACAAAAATTTCCCTTTTTGTGAAATTTCGCTCTTATGCAAAATACATAAATAATTGCTTAAAAAAGAGACCAAAAACCATTTTTAATTTTATTCTGAGCGTTTTGAAAAATTTCCCCTTTTGGGAAATTTTAGTTTGCAGCGGATTTGTGAAAAAACTTTCAACATAAAAACAAAAATCAATTAGATTTATGTCAAAGCTGCAAAAAACTCTGTTAGGACGACGAAAAAATTAAAATTTTTTTTCAATCACTCTTCTAGAAATTGTTTCTTTAATATTAAATTATTGAAGAACTTTAACTTCATTCTACTAAAAAAATATCAAAAGAAATATTCTTATAAAAATTTCCTATTTGAAGTATTACAATTGCCATTTGGAAATGTATTCATTCCTAAGAACGCTTTGGCTTTCTTTTACCAAACAAAAACAAAATAAAAAATAAAAAACATATTATGTAAACATACCAAAAATAAAAAGGCAAAATTCGTGCAGATATAAAAACTACTTAATTTTTCATAAGAACGAACTCATTTAAGAAACCTCATGTAGAAAACATAAGCAACAACAGCCCCAGAAATATGCTCATTAAATGGCCATAAGCCGAGAGCTAACAACAAAATGTAACCAACATGCTGCTTAGATGTTATTTAGACAGGGAGACTCAATGCATAGTAGTTTGTTCAAGCACACAACTACGAGTTACCATTTTATGAGCTGCCTTAATCTGGCAGTAACTAGCACATGATGTGGTGGAGCAGCATAAAAAAACAAGAATAGACTCCAAGCTTTAAACGATACACCAGAGAACGTTACACATACACAGTCAGTTTGTCCATGTAAGTGGGTGGACTATCTCCACGGAATCAGCTCAATGGAAGCGGCATAAAACTAAAGTGGCTCATTTTACGTAAAGGCAGTGCTTTATATTTATAGACTGCTAAATTAAAAGGGTGTTTTTTTATTGAAAAAGAAAAATCTAAAGCAAATAAAATGCAAAAGAAAAAAAAATGCCGACTTACCATGCCTACTTGGCGACACATGTATTCGTGTGGACGCATACAAAAATCACCCGCTGCCACTGAGGAGGCTAAATAAATGCCTGCTAGCAACCAGCAGATGATGATGCAAAACAAGCCGGAAACGCTAAAGAAAATGAGAGCACAGCGTGAACGTCGTGCTACGCCTATAACTAGAATAGTACACAGAAGCAGCAATAGTGTGAGGAAACCAAGTGTTGCGGGCCAGCGTATGGATTCGTAGAGCTCGCCGAGCTAAGCGAAAAAACGGAAGTAAGAAAAAGAAATACATGTTATGTAGAAGTTTTGAACAATTGCAGATTAGTTTTAATTATAATGAGCTTTAAGGATTAACTTACATGTAGCAGACCCATGAGTGAGGTTTCATTTTCACTACCCTTCGTCTTCATGAAATACAACACCATGTTGTCCAGGCTGGTAACGGCGCGGGAGGTGTTCTCACGCACAAGGGCGCACGTTTCGAGTAGAAGCGTAACCGCAGTTTGATTGTATTGGACTTTTTCGATTTGTGATTCAAGGCGGTGCTGCACCATTTTACCCTCGAGATCATGTTTGATGGATTCAGTCTGAAATGAAAAAAAAAAACAAAAATTAATAAATCTGATTTTTATAAAAAAAACATTTAATTAAAAACAAATCTGCAAGAGGCTTAAATTAAATCTTACAATATTTCCCACTTGGAAATATGGCTATAAGTCTACAAAATAACACTAACGCTTAGTTTTAGAGCTAAGAGTCGAGTTTAAGGAGATAATAAAGCAAATTAAAAATTTCCCTTTTTTGGGATATTTTTATTTATAATAAAATTATTGCAAAAAGTAGTAAAAACTTAATCATTTCAAGAAATTTGATGAAAAACCGTTGTTTTTAACAGCATACAAATTTATATAAAATACTTCTTTTAAGCAATATGCTATATTGCATATAGCATATTGCAAATAGCAATATATGCAAAAATTTAAATTTAAAAATGTTAAATTTGAATATAAATAGAAATTTAAAATTTTTGCATATATATAAATGAAATGAAAAATTTTGGTTTTTGGGAAATTTTTTCGCCATTAGTCTTACAACATCTAAGTTTAAACTTTTCTGATTCATTGAAATAATGCACCACCAATCGTGACTTTTATGTCGAAAAAACAGTAGCCCAACGAAGTAAAGTTCGTTTTAAAAAAAAATTTCCAAAAAAGTGTTTATTTCTAAAACTCAATATGGAATAAATAAGTTCATTATTAAAAATAAATAACACACAAAATAAATTTGAATGCTTTAAGCGATGTCAGTAAATTTACTTTTCTGGGAAATTTTGTTTTTGACCTGGCAAAGGTTTTGCAAGCCAGAAAACATGAACATACTTGCAAAACAAATTAAATCTACAGATGTTCTTCCATTGCAAATTTTCGTTTGCTTGCAGATAAACTACAGATAAAGGTAGTAATATGTTTTATTCGTGGCTATAAATCTACAAAGTAACAGTTAAGCTTAGTTTTAGGGCTAAAAGTCGAGTTTAAAAAGATTTTAAAGCAAATTAAAAATTTCCCTTTTTTGGGATTTTTTTATTTTTAATAAAATTTTTATTCTGATAAAAACTCGTTGTTTTTAACAGCATATAAATTTATATAAAATACTTCTTTTAAGCAATATATTGCTTTTACTTGCAGAAGACTTCATTTTAGCCTGAGTATATGCAAAAATTTGCAAATTTAATGAAATGATAAATGTCGGTTTTTGGGAAATTTTTATCGCCATAAGTCTTACACCAATTAAGTTACAATCTTTCTGATTCATTGAAATAATGCACCAATCGTGATTTTTATGTAGAAAAAACAGTAGCCAAACGTCGTTTTCACAAAAAATTTCCAAAATAGTGTTAATTTCTAAAACTCAGTATGAAATAAATAAGTTCATTATTAAAAATAAATAACACTCAAAATAAATTTCAATGCCAGATGTCAGAAAAATTTCCTTTTTTGGGAAATTTTGCTTTTAATGTGGCAAAGGTCTTGCAAGTCAGAAAACATGAAAATACTTGCAAAACACATATACTAATGTGGCAAATTTTCGTTTGCTTGCATATTTGCGGAAAATGTTAGGTTTTACAAGATAAACTACAGATAAAGGTAGTAGTATGTTTCATTGATGGCTTTAAGTCTACAAAATAACAGTAAAGCTTAGTTTTAGAGCTAAAAGTCGAGTTTAAGAAGATTTTAAAGCAAGTTAAAAAATTTCCCATTTTTGGGATTTTTTATTTCTAATAAAATTTTTACAAGAAGTAAAAACCTAATCATTTTAAGAAATTTGATGAAAAACCGTTGTTTTTAACAGCATACAAATTTATATAAAATACTTCTTTTAAGCAATATCTTGCTTTTACTTGCAAAAGACCTCATTTTAGCCTGAGTATATGCAAAAATTTGCAAAATTTAATAAAATGAAAAATTATTAAATTATTATGAAAAATAAATAACACACAAAATAAATTTCAATGCTTTAAGCGATGTCGGAAAAATTTCCTTTCTAGGGAAATTTTGTTTTTAATATGGCAAAGGTCCTGCACGCCAGAAAACATGAAAATACTTGCAAACCAAATTAAATCTACAAATGTTCCTACACGGGAAATTTTCGTTTGCTTGCAAAAAGTGTAAAACAAAGCCAAACATGCATGTACGCTGCATATTTGCGGAAAACCTTAGGTTTTAAAAGATAAACTACAGATAAAGGTAGTATGTAGTATGTTTCATTGATTGACCTAAGCCGCATTAATATATCATCTTTCACAAAAGAGGCAAAACCAAATTACTCATAAAGCCTGCATATTTATGTGCGTGCACTTGAGTGGTTCGTGTGAATTTTGCACATATAATTGTAGTTACAAAAGCTGTAAAGGTTACACTGTATCAAGAAAATTCAAGTGAAGAGGAAAAATACTATTAGCAGCGGTAAAAGCATGCAAGCATGTGACGGTACTTTTTTTAAAAAAAAGTTATTTTGTATAAGCCGTAACAAGGTGGGAAAATACATATGTATGATGTACATACATCTACTTTGTACATTCTACATGTATGTATAGGTTAACAACAACAGAAAGAAACAGCTATAAAAAAAGATTATGTTGTAGTTGCTCTCTGCTCAATTGTGTGCGAAGGGGAAACAAAGGAGACAAAAACCAAAAAAACTTATAACAACGAGCAAGCTTCAGATTGTCATAAGTCTTAAGTTCGTCCTTGTCCTTGGTGTATGAAGTGTGCACGGGAAAAATTCATGAAAAGTAAACGTTAGGAAGGTTTTTAAATAAATTAACTGCACACAAATTGTTTGTTTTGTTTTTTCAATATAAAAAACAAGTTTAACAAAGTCAAAAGCTCGTTGTAAGTGGTAAAGCATGATTCATAAAATGTGCACGTTTGAAATTTTTTTAAAAAAATTTTCAAATAAGCGCTTATAAAAAACAGTAAATTTAATTAAAAATGCATCTAGTGAAAATAAATTATATGTAAACAGACGGCAGATATGCAATATTTTATGCTGCTACCCCAGATTAAAGTTTCTTATTATCTAACAAATTTACATAATCTGACCAATTAACTAATCTTTAAATAAATAAAACATCAAATATATACAGAATGTTTGCTTTTGTGCAATTCGATTTCGGTCATATCTGTAATGGTGTACTATTCGAAGCGCTGTCTATATTTAGATTTGATTAAAGAAATTATGAAAATTACAGCAGAAACAATATAAAACGTAGCAGTTATAACATTCCATGAAAGATAACTTTATTCCATGAATAAAAAATAGAAAAAAATTTTAAATGTGCCGAACAAAGTGGAATAGTTATTACACCATAAGCCAAAAAATAAGCATTAAATCCTTTTGAGAGATTATTGTGACGTATATTTTCGAAAATTTACCGAAAAATCAATTGTTATTTTAACTGAAGCAATATAGAATTAGTTGCGTATAATACCCTTGCAGCTTAAGCACAAAAACTAAAAATTTCCCTTTTGGGACATTTTCGTTTGTGGTACAATTTCAAAGAACTTTACTTAATAAGGAAGAAAAATACTTCTTTGTCTATGTCTGAAACAGAGTTATGGGAAAAACAGAGTAATTAAGTTGTGACAGGTGGCAACGCTATATTGTACACCAACTATAAATAAACAAATTAGAGTTTGGAAACATTTATTCTTTGAATTGCATTAAAATTTCAGTTTATTAAAAAATTCCCTTCTTGGAAAATTTTATTCAAACCTTTTATCTGAGGAAAAATCTTAGCAAAAGAGAGCTATTTGAAAGAAATTTTTGAATTTTTGAAATTTTATGTTTTGCAAAGGGACATTTTTGTTTCAAGTCTATTATGTAGATTAAAATCTATACATTCGAAGTTTTAATATAACAAGGGTTGTTTTAAATTTCCTTAAGAGATTATACAAAATGTTCCTTTTAAAGAAGTTTTTATTTACTTTTTAATTTCGATAAATATCGCCATATTTCTTGCTATTAATTTAGAGTATAAACTCTCTAACATGGGAAAAGTTTGTGAAAACTTAAAGTTTTGTTATGTATGTTGACAGCTGTTCAAAGACTTACTTTATTGTATAACTTTTTTAAAAAGAAGAAAAATAAAAATTTTGCAAGTATCACGAAAATGAAGAGCACATTTTTAAATGATACTTAGCAAAATTTTGCATAAACACAAGCATATAAAACTTCAATGAGCTTTAGCGACAACAATAACAACAACAGCAACGCAACACAAACATAATTCTGCACTTTTAGCTGCACGGCTAAACAAACAAATTGCCAACCATTTAACCATGCACACACACGCGCAAACATTCACACACAAAAACACACACACACACACACACACACACACTTATTCATAAAAACTTTTAAAAACTCACGCTTGCAAGCTTTAGAAACTTGCAATTTGCTTTGCTTAATGTGTATTTGTGTGTGCATGTGTTATAGTTTTGATAGCAAAATTAATTGTGTTGCTTGCAGAGTGTAGTTTTTGTTTTTAATGTTACTTAAAAATACTTGCTTAACAACAGGAAATATTTAAACAACCTAAAAACAACAGCAACACAAAAAACTTATAAGCGTGCGTGTGCGTATGTTTGTTTGTGTGTTTACATAAGTGTTGCATAGAAAAAAAAGCTGCTTATATAAATTTGTTAGCTGTAACCAAAGAGGAAAATGAAAGTGCTAAATGAAGTGTGAAGAATTTTGGCACAGAATAAAAATTATTAGCAGTTGGGTTTACACTATTGCAAAGGCTTTTAGCTATTGGGAAAAAACAATAGAGGCATTCACGATGTGTTGTATTTGCTCTTGTATTATGTATTTTAGATAAATTTGATATTTGTAGAAAATTTTGTAAAATTACAAAAACAAAATGCACAGTGTTCAAAATACAACCCTGTGGAAAAAATACACGATGGAACCTATTGTATTCTTTGTAAAAATCGCTGTGTATTAGATCAGCTGATCGCAAAAGCATTTCTACTCAGCATGTAGGAGGAAGCTCCGGCTACGGTGTGAGTTTATTTAATAAAAATTAATATAATTTAGTGTTTCGTTTCAATTTTTGTATGATTGTTAAATGATAATTTGAATTAATATTTCCAAACAAATGTACATACAAAAATCAGCTGATCTTAAAAATACAATACTTTAGTGAAGGTTCATTCAGAAGTATTGTAAATTTTGTAAAACTTTATCACAAATACATCACATCGTGAATACCCCTAATATGTTTCTTATGTAAAAGGTCTCACGTAAACCGTAGGTGTAAAAAAAGCAATTTTGTTGTACTCATATAGTAAACGTAAAAAAACACTTAATTTCGCTTTAATACTAAACCAGTTAAAAAAATGCAAATTTTTTTTGTTAATTTCGGACCTGGAAAGCCATTCTATGGAAATATTAAATTTTACTTGAAATCTTAGATAATTAGACATATTTTGAAGAACCGTTTTGGAAAACTTCTCTCTTTTTGGAAATTTTACTTGTTTTATTATTTTGAAAAAGAGAAGTTAAAATTTTTTCGCATTTGATATAAAACTACTTATGCATAAAAATATATTTGAAGAAAACGTTATTTTTAACTTAGAAAAATGCCATTTAAATCAAATATATGCTGAAAATTATAATATAAATAGAATTGAAAAATTTCCCTTTTTTGGGAAATTTTTATTTTGGCCTTAGTTTGGAACCAACTAAGCTGAAAATATTTTCTGTCATTAAAACATTCAAATTAAGCATACATTTTTATATATAAAGCCCTTTTTTAACTAAAACCTCTGCAAATTGAAGCTTTCAAAGCCTAATATGAAAAACATCATATTCTCGGTTAGACTTTTGCATCAGAATTTTGGGTAATACTTAAACATGTTTCTTAAAACCGTATAAGCACGTTTTCTCTTAAACTTAAGCTCATGGTTCTTTGGTAGTATATTTATTATTCCGGCACTCCAAAAAGGTATCAAATTTAATGACATTTTCCACACACAAAATAATTAGTTCCCGACGTAAATTAAAGTTTCCACCACCAACAACGACCCTAACTCACAACGCTCACAGTGCCATCGCCACGTTTAGCTTGAGTACAACTACTACTGCAGCAATTTATTTCCATGCGCGACGCTTTTGTTTTGCATAATTGGTATTTTAGTGGGCTTGTCTCAATGGCCGGGCTTGGGTTGGAATCACTTTGCTCTTGCTTGCCATAGGTACAACTTTTTTGCGTGTGCTGCTTTGCAATACAAGCACCTAAAAGCAGGCAACAACATTAAGCGCACGTATAACGCACAGAAAAACAAGCAAATAACGTGTTATCTTAAGCGACAGTAGGAAATATTGGGGAAATTTTCGAAAGTTTTCGTTTTATTTCATTTGAATGTTGTATGTGTGAAATCAGCGTCGGTATGGGTGTGTTTATGTTGGGTTTGATGTGCATTTGGCAAAGCTTTAGTTTCAGTTAAGCTTGTTCGCAACTCCACAAAAAAAAAATTTAATTATTAACTTACATCTGGAGCTATTTGTAGCTAATTCGAGACATTAAAATTATTTTTTAAATATTTATTTTTAAAAATTATCTAGTAAATAAATTTGCGCTTAAATCGTAAAAAACCTACAGATAAAATTCGATTGTTGTTTGTGTGCCATATGTTTGCGGAGTACGAGTGTGAGTATGTTTGTGTGTGTGTAGGAGAGTGGGTGTGGGAATATCTGCACAATAACTGTCTTAATAATTTTAATTAAAATTCAAATGTTTTCCTTACACAGTTAAGTTTTTCTTCTTTATTTGAGTTGACAACTCTTAAAAGCTACCACCACCCCAACGGCAACATCCAGTCACGATGGCAACACTTAATTGCATAACGTTAATGGCACTATTAAGCACGCTAGAAGTGCGCATAATATTTATTTGTTTGTAAAAGTGTTGGTGGTCTTCTTAAGTAAGCAGACAGTGAGAAATAAAGTGAGGAGTGTAGAAAGAAGAACGCATGAAAAGTTATGCAGTTATGATGTGCGAGGGAAACAACAGGAGTGGGGGAAAAGGAAATGTTTAAAAAGTTATATAAATTGATAGAAAATGTTATAACAGGGAAACTATTAATACCAAGATATTTGAGAAAACACAAATTTAGCAGATAAAAAAAATTTCAAAGGGGAAATTTTGAACTGAAAATATATTTAGCATTATTTCAGCGATAATGAATTAAAAACTTACTTTTCTATGAGAATTACGTTTTTTGGAAAATTTTTTTTACATGACACTAAATGGCTTGTTTTACAAGTTATTGATGAAAAAAGATCAAATTTCTGCTAAAATAAAAAGTACCCAATAATATTATTGTGCCTTGAGGTGTATAAGTTTTAAATAAAAAAAAAATTATTTTTAAGTTAAAATAAAAATGCCATTAAATTTTCATAAAAACTTTAAATTTTTAATAAAAATTTGCCGTTATGTACTATAATTTGTTATTACCCGCGCTAAGTTTAATTAATATTAACCTACAAACATTTTTCGTATGAATTAATTTAAAAACAATTTGCCGAAATTTATAAATTTTCATTTTCATTTTCGTGAAATTTTTTCTATATGTGAGAATTATTTTGCAGAAAGTAAAAAAATTTTATGTAAATTTTATGAAAAAGTACGATGAAAGAATGTTAAATATGCGTAAAAAATGTTCCGAATGTGAAATTTCTTTTTAAGTTACACTTTTTTTTTTGTAAATATGTATTAATTTTAAAAGAATTTGTCAGTATTTATGAATTTCCATGCATTTCAAAAATTTCCCCTTTTGAGTTTAAAATTTTCTTTTAAAGGAAATTTCTTTTTATGGGAAATTTTAAATATATATAAAATTTAATCTGTTTAGAAAATATTACAAAGAGCATTTCGTGAGGTGTGCGATAAAAGAATTATAAATATATATATATAAATATCCCAAATGCAAAATTGTTTCAATTTTTCTTATAAATACATTTTATAAGAATTTGTCATAACTAAATCTTTATAGTAACTTTTAAGAAGTTAAGTGTCAATTTGGCACTATGCATTACAACTAAAGATTTAAGTTAAATACCACTGAAAACCCAATTTTTTGGGTTTATATTCTGATTACATTAAAATATTTACTTAAAAAAAACTCAAAAAAGAATGTTTTAGATTTGTCTGCCACACTAGAAAAATAAAATTAAAATCTTGCAAATAAAACTTTGATTGCAATTCACCAACTACACTAAATCTGGGCACATTTTTAACATAGGGCGAAAATATGAATTGGACAAATATGGGAATCGCCATTACCACATAGCATTCTGTGGAGATATGTTTTAATAATAGTTTTTCTTTTTTCTTTGCGCTATTTTCATAGCTTAGTGTCAATTTGGCACTAAACGTCGTACGAGGGAAATTTTTTTACAGCTTAAAAACGACATCTATTGTAGTTTTTTCTTTGGTTAAATATTAATTTAGGCATGATTTTTACACTGAGGCAAAATGTCAAGTGTATTTGAGCTCAAATTAAAACTATATAAGGTTTTTTTTTAAAAAAAATAGTGTCAAATTGACACTAAAAGCGTTTGAAGGTAAAAATTCGTACAATTTAAAAATTTCCCTATTTTGGGAAATTTTTTTATGGCTATCTGCGTGCTATATAAAATGTGAGTATTGTTTTGAAATCAGTGTGCAAGCTGTTAACAACTTCCTTTCATGGGAAATTTTTAGAAAACTATAAAATTTCAGCTTTGTAAAAATTTTGCAAAGTTTATTTCATGTACACCAGTGCAATTTGAGAAACTGCACTGCATTGCATTATTTGCAATTGGGGAAATTTTTGTTTGAGTTATAAATAAGTAAATTTTTTAATTTCTAACCGTTATTAAATCATTAAATTTTCTAATCATAACTTTAAATAAAATTTATTATTTTTTGCAAAAATTTTTCGTGAATAAAACAAATAATTTACTTTCACGAAAAAAAAAGAGTAGCATACAGCAACACTTATAATAATTTAAATAAAAACAAAACTAAAAAATAAAAAAAAACATATGCCAAAGCTGAAATCTTAAGATGATTCCTCACATACCGAGCACCAAACAACGCTTTACTTCAGAACAAATAGTTCTTTAACAAATTCACTTAATCTAAAATGTGATGCCCCTTTATGGGCTAAAGGGATAAAGAAAGAGAGAGAGAGAGACAGAGAGAAAAAGAGAGGTAGAGAGAGAGCTCTTTCAAGCATGCGTCACCAACAGAGTTATCAGACTTTTTATATTCTTTATTTTTTGTTTTTTTGCTAGAAATAAAAACTTCGTTTTTTATGCAAATAAAAAATGGGAAAAATTTCTAAGCTGCCAACAACAAGAGTGAAAAGTTTGATTTAAAAAAAAAACAAACAAAAAAAAAAACACAAAAAGTAAATATTCCCACCGGTATATTCGAAATGCTGCTACCCCATCATTTCATCTCATTCATTTTCATAGAATTTGCTAGATTTCTTTGCTTTTCAACTAGTTTTTCTTTATAATTTTGTTTGCTCATGACGGAAACGACGAAGCTCTGCCGCTTCTTGCAGCAGGCATTGAAAGCAGTTTGGGTTTCAAAAGGTGTTTGCCAACTGGGTTGATTCGTTTTTTTGCAACGTCCTGCTTAGCTGTTACAACTTTATCATTTCTAAAGTTTTTCTGCTACAAGGAGCGAGCGCTGCGAAGCACGTTATAAATTTTACAACTTTCTTGCCCATTCCTGTCCGGATTGAGTCTGTATCTCACTCGACTCGCTTTTTTCTGCTATGCTATCTGCTTAGCAAGAAAAACATAGTCAAAGTAGCTTTATAAAAAGCTATAGAAGAGACGCTGGAATTTATCATTTTCTTGCAACAACAAATGCAAATAAAGTATTTTGTTTGCATTTATATTTCATCCAAAATGTATGCAATAGTTTTTTTGTATTTAACTGCTGCAGTGTTTTATTTTTATTTTTAGGTCTGGTAGTTTTACCAACGATTAAATTTTATTGACTTTGAGTGAAATGGGTCTCACACATACTTGTGCAGCCAAAGATGTTTGACTCAGAATTTCTACAAGTGTAGTGTTTGTTTGCGCTTAATATTCATGATGCTGATGAAAGTGTTGAGAAAGTTCAGCATGTTGACTGATTACGCAAATACTGTTAAATTTGAAACTTTCCACACTATTCACTGTCGGTTTTTCCCCCTAACACCCCTGCTGAGCACCCTAGCCAAAAGCTTTGTGCCCCAAACAGAAAAGTTTTCGTTTGCATAATGCGATCATTTGCATAGCTTGAAGGATTTTTGGCACATTCATCTATCCATCCAACTATCTATCTATCTTTGGTGCTGTGGCTGTAGTGCTGAACATTTTGCAATTGTTTTGTATTTATTTTTCATATACGTTGTATGGCAGCTCTGAGCTAGTTTTGAGCAAATTGCAGCGGTTGATGCTTGCTTTGAGCTTACTTTATAATTTAAGACAATTTATTTGCATTCAAATATTTCAGTGCCAAAAAAATTTATAAATATTACAAAAACTCCCAGCCAATAGGATTTCATTTGGCACTTCAACGACAGGGATAATTTAGTCTTTTAAGTTGCAACTCTACTCAAAATTCACACTTGAATTTTAATATTATGGTATAGTGCTTGGAGGCTGAAATCAAATTGAATTTCCTCAAGTGGGATATTTTTGCTAATCATTTATAATTTTTTTTTGTCCCTACTACAAAATTTTGCCTTGTAATTAAAATGAGTTGCAGCTGAAATAAATTTCAATCAATATTTAACTGAATCCAATGATTATTTGTCCTGCCCACTGAATTAAGGCAAAAAAAAAAAAAAACAAAAAATGTTCACAGTCGATAAAGGATTAATGAACTCAACTCAGTTCAAAGCTACTAGTCAGAACTCTTAAGTAAGTTCGTTAAAAAAACTACCAAAGGAAAAAAAAAACAAGTACATAAAATATTTGCAATTCACCCATTAAAAATGCTTGTGTTGCCACAGTGATGCACAAAGTATGTGATTGCAATGGGAAAACTTGTTCGTAAGTGTATTTGACGTTTAAATTGACAGCAGACTAGGAAAGTATTTGGAAAAAACGAAGCTCGAAAACATAAATCAAAGGCATGTGCGGTTACAGCGTTATACAACTCTGCGGTTTTCTGTCATTAGCGTAATTAAAAAAGGAGTCGAGAGCTGACGACGGATTTATTGAACTGCTTTTAATAATTTGCAATATTTCATGTTTGAGTGAATTCTTTTTAAAGCCACAGGAATGTTGATTGGGCCACAATTGCAAAATGAATGAAAACAGTGAAGTATACATATATTTTATCAATGTAAGTGTCAAACTTTACCTACTATTTTCTTTGAAGTTACTAATGTAACTTTCTGAATAGCATGTAATTTATAAATTTTGGCTTGTTCTAGCAGCTAGCTAGTTTTTGAAGAACGGAACGACAAACAAATTCAAAATGTGTATATAAAAGAAATACATGAAATGTGGAAATTTTTTCAAAACTTCAAAAACTTCTTCAGATCAAGTTATTTAAATAAAGTGTCTTAAATTTAAATTTTTATTAAAAAAAGACGATCTTATTAGGGGTAATCGATTAATAGTCTCAATGCGTCCAGAATTCTTGTAGCAAGCCGTTTAAACGAAGGCTGTGCCTTTTGGCCCAGCTTCGTCGAAAGAAACCACTTCTGTTAAAGAAGCACATACATCATTGTTTGACTTTTTCAAAGGGTTATAAGAGTAAGGAACAAAAATCCGAAAAATTTTTATCTGGATCGATATAACCAAAATTAATAGAATGGGGCCTGATGAGAAAACAACTGTACGTCGTCCAAAGGGTGAATCACTAAGACCAAGGAACACAAGCATGGCGAAGGAGCATGCCTAATGGTGTGGGAAGCATTGTCTTGGCATGAAGTAGGGCCAATAGTCGAATTAATAAAAAATGGGCCGATTTCAATAGCTAGATATACTAAAAAATTAAATGGAGCCATTTGCATTTGAATCAATGTGCCAGTAAGTTGGACTTTCATGCAAGACAATGATCGGAAATACACGTGGAAGATTACAAAAGAATGGATTCTGAAGGAACCTTTGGAATGATGGAGGTCGTAATTTTAAATAAAATTTTAAAATTTTTTTATTTTCTATGGGCAGGGATGCAAGATGCTTGCTTGATGTCAGAAGCTCGTGCCGGAACAAATTCCAGACCTCAATCAAATAGCGAACCTTTGCAATGATGGAGGTCGTAATTTTAAATAAAATTTAAAAATTTTTTTATTGTCTATGGGCAGGGGTGCAAGATGCTTGCTTGATGTCAGAAGCTCGTGCCGGAACAAATTCCAGACCTCAATCAAATAGCGAACCTTTGGAATGATGGAGGTCGTAATTTTAAATAAAATTTAAAAATTTTTTTATTGTCTATGGGCAGGGGTGCAAGATGCTTGCTTGATGTCAGAAGCTCGTAGAGAGCATGCGTCATCTCTCGGTCGTAGATCAGTAGGGGTTTGGGCTGAATCAAGGTGTACACGACCCGTGCTGAGGATTGACTAGGCTGGAGACCCATGTAACAAAGTTTAGACTTTAACGGAGCCTCTCTGATACCTGGTCGACTCAGAGAGTAACTGTGTTCTTTATCATGTGGTGGGCATCTTTTCCCCTCACTATTTTTTGACCACTCTACTGAAGGAAACTGCACTAGATCCCGGGTTTGATCGGGACTGCATACGGTAATCTTAAGATTTCTAATTGTGGATCCAATCCCGTTCGAAGAGCAGTCTCAGAGCTTGCCACTATAACTCTTTTCATCTCGATGGGGTGGGGTGGTCGTACGACCATACTCTACTCCAATAAAAGAAACAAAACACAGACAGACAGTCTTTAAATGCCAATCAGGCTTGCGGTCTTTAAACGGTACTTCTTTAAATGCTCCTGCAACGGACACCGAAGTAGTGGTCACCAAACCTGGCACCAGTAAAAGAAGCAAAAAAGCCCGTCTTAAAAGACGCCACACACCAAAAGGTCAAAAAAGAAGGGCAATGTGTCTCGGAAATTAGTGCTAAGAGTTAGGGATCACATTGCGCGTATTCTCGAAAATCAGCGCACCGAGGATTAGAAGTCGTCCTGGAAGTGGGAGGTGGGTATCTTGGAGGAGTCACAAATTCGCTCGAAACCCTAACCGGCGCCCAAAAAGCGTCAGAGATCTCCAGAAGAGGTCCCTCAGCCGGACGTTAAGAAAATTTGTAGTAGCACAGCCACTCCAAAGCTGTTCCGCGCAATCGCAGCTGAACAAATTAGCAGCATCTCCCCTTAAAAATGGTCGTAGATCAATAGGGGTATGGGCTGAATCAAGTTGTACACGACACGTGCTGAGGATTGACTAGGCTGGAGACCCATGTAACAAAGTTTAGCCTTTAACGGAGCCTCTCTGATACCTGGTCGACTCAGAGAGTAACTATGGTCTTACATCATGTGGTGGGCATCTTTTACCCTCACTATTTTTTGACCACTCTACTGAAGGACACTGAACCAGATTTCGGGTTTGATCGGGGCTGCATACGGTTATCTTTAAACGGTACTTCTTTAAATGAATGCTTCTTCAACGGAAACCGGAGTAGTGGTCACCAAACCTGGCACTAGTAAAAGAAGCAAAAAGGCCCGTCTTAAAAGACGCCACACACCAAAAGGTAAAAAAAGAAGGGCAATGTTTCTCGGAAAACAGCGCTAAGAGTTAGGGATCACATTGCGTGTATTCCCAAAAACCAGCGCACCGAGGATCAGAAGTCGTCCTAGAAGCGGGAGGTAGGTATCTTGGGGTAGTTACAAATTTCCCCGAAACCCTAACCAGTTCCAACAAAGCGTCAGAGATCTCCAAAAGAGGTCCCTCAGCCGGACGTTAAGAAAATTTGTAGTAGCACAGCCACTCCAAAGCTGTTCAACGAAATAGCAGCTGGACAAATTAGCAGCATCTCGCCTTAAAAATGGAGGAAAATAGTGGGCAAACTGGCCACTATCTTCATTCCAATAATAAAGGAGTTCCCCGGTAGAGGCCCTTCTTGTCGCTACAATGGATGGCATCAGTGCCACGTGAAGCTGATCGCATGCATGACCAAAGGTCTCTAGATCTGTATAAGATCGCAATCTCCAGGATTAGTGACGTATGGCCGGGCTCGAAACTCGTGGTCTTAGACAGGGATCTGATCTCTAACATACCAAGAGCGCGTTCTCGGGTCCCTGCTTAACACACTGACCCTAAAACTATCCTGGAGACAATAAGGCTGGGAAATCATAAATAACTTATTAACAGCAAACTGGAAGGTAGCACGGGTTAAAGAGCCGAAGGGGAACTTTAGATTGGAAACATTCGTTATCAACCAAGAGTCCCTGGCCTTCTTGTCATCCAAAGGTCTCGTGATAGACTATGGTTTCTCATCCATAACACCAAGGGTCTAAAAAAAGATGAGGCGTTATTGGAGGGAGAGCAGGCTTCCAAATCAATTAAGAATGCACCATCTCCCCAAACGTGCCCCCCTGCACCAGTACCGAAGAGTGTAAGCTCCATAACGAAACTGACACGCAATTTTCGGCTATCCTCTTTTGAGAACGGCCTCCTCAACCCGAATTACCCTGAGTAATTTTTTTTTTCAATTTTCAGAATGACCTGTTAACGCAAATATAAAATGGTTTAAACTAAAATAAGCACATTTTTAGTGTTTGTGTTTGCGTTGCCATATGGCAACGACAGGGTGTTTCGGGTTAAGTCAGACAAAGAGTCTGACGTAACTGTGGTGGAGTTTAATTTAACTACTAACAGCCTAGATGCTGAGACTAGTTCAAACTAACCTCCAACACTGGAAGGCTGCGTCCACCAGCCTAATTCTCCGTCTCACCAAGGATGGAGAAGACATCGTTCTGGTCCAGGAGCCGTGGGTAGTCTGCGGCTTTGTATTCGGACTCAGGACTCCAACATTCATACTAGATCATAAAGTAAACAAGACCGTGTATTTTAATCAAAAAAAGCCTGAGTGCATTTACTTTCTCTAATTTCCGCTTTTATTTGTTCTGAACAACCACGACCGAACTCAATCTGTTCACAAGAAGAAGGAAAATAGAAAGCTTCACATTACCGAAACCGAACGCAGTAACTCTGAAGCTTTCCACGGAAGCTAAATACCTTGAAGTTATCCTTGATAACAAACTGAGCTGGAAAAGCAACACAGAAGAAAGAAGGAAAAAAGCAATATGGGCTCTTTACGCATGTCAGAGAACCTTTGTCAGGAAATGGGGACTGCGACCGCACATAATCCACTGGATGTATACAGCGATCGTGAGACCTACTCTTACCTACCGCTCTCTTGTATGGTGGACGATAGCGAACAAGAAGAGCTACCTTAGCTCCCTAACAGGAGTCCAAAGGTTAGCGTGCATAGGAATAACAGAAGCCAGATCTTCGCCACAGGCGGGTCTGAAAATGATGCTAAATCTTCTCCCCATAGAAGAGATGCTTAAGTGTTCGGCGACCAAAAGCGCGATTCGTCTCAACGAATCACAAACCTGGAGGAACAACACTTTTGGACATGCATCTATTCTGAATCTCTTTGGAACCGAGGAATCAAAAAGAACAACCGACTATATCATACCCAGTGTGAGATTCGGCACAGAATACACCTCATCCATTCCCAGCAGACAAGAATGGAAAGAAATGGCTGTAGAATTCTACGGCAATCTCCAATTTTAGACTGATGATTCCAAAATGGAAAAAGGAACTGGATCAGGTGTATAATGTGAAACGCTACAAATCAAAGAGTCCTACAAAATCCCCGATTACTAAAGAATTTTTCAGGCAGAAATATATGCTATTGAAAAAGCTGCACAGGCTATTCATAGGAATAATCTTACCCCCACAAGGGTAGTAATTTTTGTGGATAGCCAAGCGGGCAGCGTCAAAGCCCTGAATTGTAAAACGACGAAGGCTCGAGCGGTACAAAACTGTAAACTGGCACTAAACAGTATCTGCAATACCCACGTCACTCTCTGCAGGGTTCTCGGTCATAGTAATATCGAATTGAACGACGCAGCGGATGAACTGGCTGGGCGTGGAGCAACCGCAAACAGAGCTGATACAGATGTGCACATTCCAATAGGCGTCGTCAAAAGGAGCATATACCCTAAAGCCAGAGATAATCCTAACACTTACTGGGCCTCCCGAGGTGACTGCAACATATCTTGAATGCTCTGGCCAGAGCTAAATGAGAAGAGAACCGAAAGCCTTCTGCTTTTGGTCAAACGAGAAATCCGGATTCTTGTTGGAATTCTAACTGGTCATTGCCCCATTGGGGTAATGGCCAATAGAATGAACATAACAGCCCCAGACTTCTGTTGAAGCTGCAAGTATCCGAAAGAAACAGAAACAATAAATCACCTTCTATGCGAATGTCCAAGTCTACAGAACCGTTATATGATATATGGAGTATTCTGATATATGGAGAACAGATTTTCCAAATACCTGAAACACTTAGTGAACACACCACTGCTAGACACCTGCAGATTCATAAAAACCACAGGCTGGTTTGAGGAATAATCGATATAATGGTTAACATGGTACCACAAAAAAATAAAAAGGGACTCGCAATGGTCCTATAGGCCCCCGCGGAAGCGCCGGTAACGGTAAACGACCATATTTACATAACCTAACCTAACCTTAGTCTTATACGTCTAATAGACAGTGTGTCGTATCTTTTGATAATTTCAAGTCTTTTTATTTTGTTGCCACTTCTGGTGTTCCACAACATAATATTCACAATAACTACTCTATGCCGATGATTTCGTCTTCAACATCGTCTTCAACGTGATGTTGACTTACTTTGCACTTGGTCTTTACAAATGCTATTTGCTTAAATTTGAAGAAATCTACTTTTATGTCCTTCTCAAATTCTCTGACTCTATGTCCGTCCGCATATAATATCAAAAATTCTCCGTTATCTCATCTCGATCAGTTCAAAGATCTTGGTGTTGTCTTTGATTCCAAACTCTCTTTTATTTCTCATATTGATTTTATCATTCCCAAACCTATGCTTTATTAGCTTTTATTCTTCGTCAATCTTCATCCTTTTCTGACCCAAACACATTTAAAACTCTGTATATCAATCTTGTTTTCTCGCGACTAGAATATGCATCTGTCATTTGGTACCCTTTCTATACTGCGCAACACTGCGCATTGAACATGTACAGAAATGTTTCACAAGATTTGCTCTATGAACGCCTAATCCTGAAGTCCCTCTACCCTTATATATTGAGCGATGCCTTTTAATTAATCTAAAATTCTTAGAAAGTAGAAGGATTTTACTTTCACTACTTTTCGTCTAGGACATAATTTCTGGATGAGTAGATTGTCCTGAACTTCTTGAAAAAATAGATTTGTATGTGCCTGCTGGAGTATTCAGAAATAATGATATATTCTATATAACAACTTGCCGTTCTAACTGTGCTGCAAACGCTCCTATTTATAGGTCTTTACATTGTTTTAATAATATTAATGTTGACTAATACTTAGATTTTTCTATCACTAAGGATGATATGAGGGCATTTATTAAACAGTATTCTTTAAGTAATTAAATTTGTAAGTTTTAATTATATATAAAAAAAATTGTTGCATTTATTTGAATTCTTTTAATCAGTAAGGAATCATTATCCAAAGAGAAAAATAAAACAAAATAAAATAAAATTCAATTCAATTCAGTTCAATTCAATTCAAGTAAATTTATAGAGTTCATCACAGAGCGTACCAGCCAGACTGTTTCGGAAGGAGCTACCCTTTCCATCTTTAAAAGTCTTGAGTGATTAAGCTGTTACCAATAATCCACTGTTTAAGTTTTATAGGATTTGACACTTGTTCGAATAAATTCATCTGAAACATATGACGTTAAAGCAAATAATTTTATTTTAGGTCAAGCCTGAAACTCTACCAGGAATTTTGTATATTCTTGTTGCCTCTTCCTTTTCACAAAAATTTTTTGTTTATTTACTCTGAATATTTGCAGTCGCTCTGCTTAGTCCAACCCGATTATTTTTTGCTCCATTAAACTGTCTTCTGTCATTTGCTGTCCAAGCCAATTTACTAAAAATGTTTTAAAATTTCACACAACTCAACAAAGTGTTTACCTTTACTTTTACGAGTTCAGCTGTTAAACTTGTGTTTTTCTTTCTTTTAAAAACTGCTGTCAAGACGTCAAGCTGCATTACCTCAACGGCAAGAACATTAAGGATAACATTGAGTTTTACGTTTGCTCTGCTATGCTCTAATGCTGTGTTCTTCTTATATTTGGAGAAATAAGTATTGTTTTTGAAGGCAAAACAAAAACTTGTCACAAGCTCAATGAACTATGTAGAGGTTGTGTAGTAGTTATGGTTTTTCTTTTTTTGTGAGGGTAAAGAAAACAGTTGTGGCAGCAGCGACTTCGAGGAAATCGAAGAAACAGCAAAGACAGAACCAATAAAAATATATTGATCGTTATTACTAAAACTTGTATTAATTAATTATTTTAGTTTGAGATATATACTTAAAATAATATTTTTTCAAAGCATTTGATTAGGTTTAAAGGTTAATCTTTTTTGATGTGATTAGTTTTTAAATAAGTTTTTAAAATTTTAAGCGCTTAGTTTACTATCTCAAGAAGAAATCAGTTAATGAAACCCTTATTTTGTGCCTAGATATGACGAGTAGCCATTTTAAGGAAGCCATTTTAATAGCTTATCAGCTGGAAACTATGTTTTCCTGAGGTTATGCTGTAAGGGCTGCAATAGTGCCTCAGGTTTGGAGCAAGTACCTTACTTAAATAAGAATAAATAGAATAAATAGAAGAATTGTCACACGGGCAATTTTTTTCTAGCAAAACAAATAACATTCGTAACAAAAATTCTGATCAAGAAGATTTTTTTTTGATAGTTTTTATTGATTTTTTGCAAAATTCATTTGCAAAGGTAACTTTTTTTCAGCTAAGAATGTACAAAATGAAATTATTTAACGGCAAAGATGGTAAAACAAAAATTTCCTTTTGAAGAAATTGTCTTCTAAACCTTATTTTTATGCACTTTATGTTCAAAATTAAATTTTCCACTGATTTAGTATGATATTAAAAATTTCACAAAACGGGTAGTTTTCTATATCTTTGCGTATATAGGCATTTTATGTGTCTAAGTTGTGTGGTAAAGTAGTAGTTATGAGAACTTGTACAAATTAGGAGCTATACATTATGATTACGACATTTTGTAGATTAAAATTAAGTGTTTAAAAAGTCTAATTCATTGATTGTTTCGACAGTTCTGAGTTTAACCGCTTTCTTATGTATCACGAAAAAGCACTCCAACGAAAAGCAAGACACGAGAAGCAATATTTTTTCTATAAGAAATTCTATTGCTTCTCGTGTCTTGCTTGTCGTTGGTGTCTTATTTCGTGATATATAATAAAGGGTTAATAAGGAACTGTAACAGTAGTTTTTTAATTTGTAGTATTAAATTGTGGCATTAAGGAAGCCCCAAAATTCTATGTAGTTAGGAGTTTTTTTTCACGTTTTCATAAATTTTCCTCCTTAGGGAAATTTTTTTCTAAGACTACTTATTATAATGTAATTATAAGGTTACTTATTTTTATGCTCAAATTTACAATTTTTTGAATCAGACAAAAATTGAAAATTTCCCTTTTTGGGAAATTCATTGATTCTTTAGAGAATTCCTATTTTAAGCTACAAACTGTTACAGTTATTTCAAATCTTCTATTGTGACATAAAAAGTATGTCAGCCCAAAATTTCTATGTACTTAGAAGTTTTTGTTTTAATGTTTTATTAGATTTTTGTAAATTTCCCTTCGTAGGGATTTTTTTAGCTACTACTACTTATTTTTATGCAAAAATTTAAAATTGTTCAAGTCTTATATGAACCCTAATTTCACACAAACTCTGCTAAGAATGAAATGCCTACTCATATAAGTAGGATATCGTAAATTTCCCTAAATGGGATATTTTTGAAATTTAACATGAGTTATATAAATATGTATAGAACATTGGAAACAATGAAAAAACTTATTTAAAGTATTTAAAAAGATATGAAATCATTTATCTGAGAGTGAAATGAGCACAATAAGCAACTAACTTTACTTTCCTTACTTTACTCTCCAGAATATTAAAGAAAAACTAACTGATTGCATGTAAAAAAAAATCTTTATTTGAGCTGAATTTTATTGCCACACATCTAATAAAGTTTAAACTCCATCACTTCGACCTTTGTAAGCAAAACTTCAATCTTTCCCAATGGACCAATATGTGGCCACTGCTGCAGATGGTTAAATTTGATAAATTGACTTTATGCAGTAAACTATCTAAACACTGTTACACACTGTTTGCCCTATCCCAGTGGCTTACATGTTGTTCTTCTTTGAAAATTTCCCTTTAATATTTTCCTAAAGTTTCAACCGCAATTTACAGCTTGTAAATGCAATATTTGCAATTACGTGATGAATTATTAAAAAAAAACCTGCTGTTGGCAACATTCATGATATTGATTTTATTGCTTTTCCCAGCTTTATGGAACAACACAGCCGACGACTCTTTTCTCTTCTGTTATCTGCTCTCATCCACCTCCTGCATCCAACTCCATCACTTCAGAACAGTATTAAGTTTATTGCTCGTCAATAATCTTCAACTCAATCCCTTGCTTTTTTGGGTCAGTTCATGATGCAGCACGTTGTTTTTATACTCAAAAGACTGCCTTACTTTGTGCCACGCCTCTGTCTGCCTACTTTTCTGAGTTACAGCAAAGGCAAGTCGATGAAGTGTGCTTGTTTCAGGTTAAACACTACAACACCATTTTTTTTTGGTGTTGTTATTGTTGTTGGTGTTGTTTTAGTTATTGTTGTTGTGTTGTATAAACAGATGTTGAGTGCTGCCAAGTAAGAGAAAATGAACTCAAAACAAAAAATTTGGGTTATGCAGCAGATTAAAGTTAAAAATAGCAAACACACACACACACACACAAACACACACATACAATCACTACACCACTCGCACAAATGTTAAAACTGACAGACGTGCAAAAATTTGCCAGGAATTACACAGTGTTGCAAAATGTAAATGTAAATATAGTGTCCCATATTTATATACAATGTAAATGTGTGTGTGTGTCTGAGACTGGTTAACATGTTTCAATTTTGTGCTTGCTTATTTTGTTGCTGCTTGCGTTGATAGTGTGGTTGTTGTTACTCGTTTCACTATAAAGGACACTACCGTTATCAATGTGTTTCATTAAGCATTCAGTTTGTGTAAAAAATCCATACAATTTTAACGAACGTAACGGTATAGCATACAAAACAGTGGTTCGTTGCTTCAACCAAGTTTGCTACAAATTGTAATAATTTCGTTACAAATAAATATGTATATTTGTGCAAACAACTGAAAATTTTGCGGCATGCAGCAGACATAATCATTTGCAAATGTATTTTGTTTAGTGCTGCCAAATTTGTTGGATGAATAAAACATTTATAATGCATATTTGAATACTTTGTGTATTGTTATGACATGATTTGCTTGATATTTTTTAAGCATCTAACGCTTGACTGGTTTTCTGCTTTCTTCTTTTCAAATACTTTTCGCTTTTCTTTGCTGACATTACAAAACAAGGATATTTTGTTTATTGATTGATCAGTGCTTGTTGTTGCCATCATTTGTTGCTCATTTTTGTTTTCTCCAACATGAAATAATGCTAGTTTGTGCCACACACGAATAGTTTGGTCGGAGGGAAATTCTTACATTTTATGTTTTGCTGCTTCAAATAAAGTTTTCCCCTTTTATCCGGTTGCTGTTGTAGTATCATTGTTGTTGTTGCTTTTGGTTTCATCGTATATGTCACCTTATTTAATGGTTCAGCAATTCTGTCACACACTCGCATTCAGCAAGAACTTACAGTTGTTAACAAGGTATTTACACTAGTTGAAAATTTAAGAGTCAATAAGATACGGAATTCTATTCAATAGCAATAAATTGTAGCTTTCACTTATTGCATGATGTGTATTTATAAAAGCAATTTTTTTTTCTTTATAACTGCTTGTTTTTAAAACTTAAAGTTCTTTCCAACGTTTTACCGAAACAACTTTATAAATAAGGGAAATTTTAAAAATGTATTCGATATTTAACTAATCAATCGATCAATAATTAAAGGAATGTTTGTTTTTTCTATATTTAAATTTTTTTATCCAACCATTTTTTAAATGAATGCTTAAAATTTTATTTCAAGGAAACTGTGAAATATATTTTTCAATTTTTGTTTTTAACTGATTTGAGTTTTGTTTAAAAAGCTTTTTTTTAAGAAGAGTTTTTTGGAATTTTGCAGGGCATTCTACGACGAAAAGGCGCGATGAGAAAATATTTCTTTGACGAAAAATGTTCAACATGCTGTAGAAGCATATATTTACTGAATTAAATAAAATACTTTCATTTTCGTGAGTATACAGCTCTTTTGATACAGCTCGAAAATAGTGATATCTTCTTATTTTTTTTAAATTGAACTAAAAAATATAACTTTTATTAAGTTTTTAATAAACATAAATTAGGTAAGAAGCAAATAAATTTTGTTTTTCGTTTTTCGTTTTTAAGTGTTTTTGGAAAGTATTTCTGTCCAGGGAGTGTTTTTAAGCATTTTAGGAAAGTGTTTCTGATCAGACAAATTTTTTGTAATTCTTTTTTAAACCTTGAAGGAAGTTTTTCAGGTAAATTTTAAAATTTTATTTCAAAGCATGAATTAAATTGTGAGCTTTTTAGATGAAGTAAGTTTGAAAAAGGCAACAACAACAGCTCTGCAAAGAGTCAAGACTCAGCAGACTACTAGACAGCCTTTTTCGGAAACCGCTGCATTTCCACTTCAGTAGCCTTGAGCTATTCAGCTGTGACCGAACCACAGTTTAAGTCTTATATGATTTTCGACCCTTGTTCAAACAAATTCGTATGAACTTTAACGTTCTCGTCGGCTATTTAATCATATGAAATTAAAAGAGTAGCTATTTTTAGATCAAGCCTTTAGCTCTACCAGGGTTGCCGCCTGTTCTAGTTGCTTCTTATTTTTTCGATATTCATTGGAGTTTGACAAGTCTACGGAAGTGCATAATAGAATTGAAACAAATTTTGCTACGCTTTCATAAAAAGCATTTTCAGCATTTTGAAAAAAAAATTTTGTCAGAACAAGAGTCAATAAAATAAGTGAGCATATAAAAAGGAAAATTTTGAATTTTTTTTACATATTTCGTTGAAGTTGTGCGAAATAAAAAATTTCCCTTGAAGGAAATTTTTAGGGAAATTTTATAAAACCCTTATTTTCATAAAAATTTTTCTTCCAACAAGAGTTTTGATGAAATAATTGAGCATACAGAAAAATCCCTTGAGGGAAATTTTAAAAATTTATTAAATATATATCTCATGTGTGTACTTAAATCAAATAGTTGGAAAAAATTTGATTTATTGAATTTTTATTATTATATTTTTATATTTTCTTCTCCAAAACTTTTTAATAAAAGCTTTTAATTTTATTTCAAAGCAATTTCGACATTTTTTTAAATATTTCATTGAAGTAGTACGATATAAAAAATTTCCCTTGAAGGAAATTTTTAGGGAAATTTTATAAAACCCTTATTTTCATAAAAATTTTTCTTCGAACAAGAGTTTTGTTGAAATAATTGAGCATATAAAAAAATCCCTTAGGGAAATTTTAAAAACTTATTAAATATATATCTCATGTGTGTACTTTAAGCAAATAGTTGCAAAAAATTTGATTTAGGGAATGTTTTTTTTTATTATATTTTTACTTTTTCTTATCGAAAAATTTTTTAATAAAAGCTTTAAATTTAATTTCAGTGCAATATTGAGATACATTTTTAATTTTTTTCTTAATTAATTTAAATTTTGTTTAAAAGTCCTGAAGTTTATTGTTCTTAAAGAAAAAGTTTTCTAGAACTTATTTGTATGAATACTTTGCTCAAAACCAAATTTTAATTAAAATAATTAAGAAATTCTTAAGTTGTTTAGGTTTTCGTTTATAAATGAAAGATATTGTACGTAAACTAAAAAATTTCTTTTACAGAAAAATTTTTATTTGTTAAAACTACACAAGAGTTAAAAAAATCAGATTGGTTGATTTTAATGTTTACACGAATTAAGAGACAAATTCAATTTTGAGCTCAAAGTGAATGTGGTTGCATAAAAAGCAATGCCAAACTACTCATTTTTACTCCCTTGTTTACATATCTGAAAGTACAAGTGCATATGCATATTGTGGGTATTATTATAAATTTTTGGATATTTTCAAAACTTTGCTTCGTACAAAATCTTAGATTAAATTATTTTCTGAAATGCTTTTGCTGCTTTGCTTTAATGTGAGTTTAGCACAATAATTAACTATTTAAAAATTCATCAACATGCCATGCCACAAAATTAAAAAACGCAAAAACACAAAAAAAAAAATTGCCCATTTAAGCCAAAGTTCAACTTTTAGTGTTCATTTAAATGTTGAATTAATGTCGAATAAATGAGCAGCACATTTAGCAAAATTGTTAACCCCTACAAAGCCACAAAACAAAATTTGAAAAGTACCAGTGTTGCCACATTTACATGAAGTTCATTTGTTAAGCTCTTTTTTATATACATAATTTATGTTTGTTACAATTAAAACTACAAAGATAATAGCAGTGAGCAGCACATAAATCAACTGCATTAACAAATTTAAAAATTGTTTAAGTAAATCATGTGACTGTGTGTGTGTTTGTGCGTGCGTGTAGAACAAAGCTAACAGGGTGTGCAGAATGTTTTACAATAAGCTACAAAAAGTGTTGCCAAACAAAAGCCACTCTTTACATTTGAGGTTCAAAAGTTAATGACCAAAAAATCAAGTAACATTAAGATGTTTATTTTTACATTCATACACAAACGCATATACACACACACACACACACACATACACAAATCCACACACACTAACGTATTGTGATTGCTACAAATGCTATATGCTACAATGGCAACTTTTATTAACCCTTGATATGACATACATAAATATGTTGCAAGAATCCTGCTACCTTCAGCAGTTTTTGGTATTTGAGCACATAAAGCAGAAGCGTACCTAAAACAGCTGTTTTGGGGGATGCTTAATTAAATGAATTAAGAACTAACAGAAAAACTAGACAACATCGGTAATATTTTATAGAACATTTTTTTTGTGTTAACGTCATTTAGAGATGTTGTCAGATTTTATTCAAGAAATTCGTGCTGTTAAATTTAAATAGTTAGACTTTTTTTAACTAAAAGAAAATAAATTTTCTGCTTTGGGACAAACTTGCTCAAAGCAAGCTTCACACTGACCTAATAAGACGCTGTGTGTTAAATGTTAATTAAAAGCAATCATTATGTGTGTGTTTGTATGTTTTGCTGTTTGCGTGCATCTCTTCATTTTATGACAGGAAGTATTTATCAGGCTGACAAGGACACAAAAGAAAAGTAAACTACTAAAGCTTGGCACTGCTGATGTTTTAGTCTAAAGATTTTAATCTTCAAAAATCTAAAAAAATAGCAAAGAAGGAAAAAAAAAAAATACACAGCAAAGTAGCCGGAAATATGTAAATGATAATTTTTGAGTGTAGAGGTGAAGCTTCATACGAGTTCACATTAGTTGCTGAAGTTGTAGTTTTTATTCAAATAAGCTAGTTCAACTCCTTGATTCAGACAAACTTGATTAAAACTGTGGGTAATTTTCTACTAGTTTTGCTATATTAATTATGGCCAGTGTTTGTTCCCACTTGAGGAAATTTTTAGATATCTAAATATAAGTAACATACATACCATTCAAATGGAGGTAGAGGAGGTAAAAGTAGTATTTATACCTCAGGCAGGTAGGATATCGTTAACGAGTCCGAAGGACCTTAGACCCATTAGTTTTTCATCTTTTTTGAAACACTGAAAACACTTGAAAGATTGATTGACGCTCATAATTGTTGTAACATCGACTCAAATTTACTTTTAGCTTCACAAAATGCTTACAGGAAAGGTACACGGAGAAAAATGTTTGCTAAATTTGTATTGTGGTTAGGCAAAACTTGCGCTTGAATCTCAGCCACTTCAAAGTTATGCTAGAATTCAGCAAAAACTAATCAACATTTGCTATTCCAGCTTATAATAACTTAACAAAATTTTGATTAAATTCTAGCAAAATTTTGCTAAGTTATTTTAAACTGCAAAAGCAAATTTATATTTAATTTAAGCAAATATTTGCTAAGTTACTATAAATTGCAATAGCAAATTTTGATTAGTTTTTATAGCATATTTTTGAAGTGAACTAATTATTAACATTTAATTAAATTAAAAAATTACCACTATCCGGAGACTTGAACCTTGGCCGCGTGAGTGTAAGTGCATGGGCTTATCTAATCGTTGTTAACCAATCGTTGCCTAATTTTCTTCATTAAGAATAAACGTGTGCTCGTGTGTTTGAAAGAAATTTGCTTGAATTTAGTAAAAATTTGCTATGTGAGTTAATAATAACTTAGCAAATATTTGCTTGAGTGTAGTAAAATTTTCTGTTTGAGCTTATAATAACTAAGCAAATATTTGCTTGAGTTTAGTAAAAATGTGCTAGTTGAGCTTATAATAACTTAGCAAATACTTGCTTGAGTGTAGTAAAAATTTGCTGGTTGAGCTTATAATAACTTAGCAAGCTTGAGTTTGGTATACATTTGCTATAGGTTTATAATAACTTAGGAAATATTTGCTTGAATTTAATATAATTTTGCTCTTTTCTAAATACACCAGGAGTGATTTCAATTTAGCAATCTTTCTCAAAAATCACACCGTGATTGAGCAAAGTTTTGCTGATTTGCTTTTTGTCTCCGTATAGGTTTGTAGAAACGGCCCTGCATTCCCCAGTAGGATTTATAGCAAATTCCTTTCTTCATAAAGAATGCACAATGCTAGCTTTCCTAGATGTCGAAGGTGCCCTTAACACTATTCTTCCGGAGGCAATCATTAGCGCACTCATGAAGTTTCGGTTGGAGGAGTCACTCTGTGCGCTGGTAAGCAACTGCTGACTAGCATAGTCGTCAGTGCATCTCTAGGTGACTCAGAGGCCAGGAGATTTGTGAGTAAGGGCACTCCTCAGGGGTCTTCTATTACCTTTATTATGAAACTTGGTAGTCAATAAACTACTGAGGAAAATAGAAAAGGTAGGCTGCAAGGTAATTGCCTATGCGGATGACGTAGCAATTATATATATTATATTAGGATGGTTTCTTAACACTCTCTCGGAGCTGCTTAGGTCAGCGCTCTTCGAACTCAATATTTGAGACAAAAGCTGTGCGCTGGGGGTAAATCCCCAACAAACTGAATTGGTTCTTTTTACGAGGAATACAAAACTCCGCGCACAATTCCTCCACGTCTGGATGGCACGCAGCTATACTTCCTGGAAGAGGCTAAATACTTGGGAATTATTTTGGATAGAAAGTTAAGCTGGAAGTCGAAAATTCTTTAGCGAACTAGGAAAGCCAGTCTTGTTTTATATGCATGTAAAAAAGCTATAGGTAAAACATGGGGACTTAACCGGATATTGCACGATAGATTATATATAGCTATAGAGAGGCCGATCTTGCTATACGGTGTCGCTGTGTGGTGGAAAATACTAAAAACACAGTGAACTAGTAAATTGCTAGAGAAAGTACAAAAAACTGCGGCCGTATGTATTAGCGTATAAAGCAATTAGGTTCACTTAATCTTAGGTGCTAAGGATCACCTATCTTCACTTAATACCCCTTGATATTATGGGAAACAGGATGCCAGAGGAAACAAGCATCCGCCCACAGCTAAGCAACCTTGCAGTGGGTAAAGCTCGTACAGCCCACTCCTCTATTATCGATCTTGCACGAGCAGTTCCTAGCAACATCGACTACACTATTGCCACTCCCTCATTCGAGAATGGTTTTCCTACAGTAATCCCTACCAGAGTAGAATGGGATGGGTTAGATTAGGCTAGGTAAGTAGGGTCGTGCACCGTTACCGGCGTTTCCGCGGGTAAATATAGGTCCACTGCGAATCCTTTTTTTATTTTTTGTGGTACCATGTTAACTTTTGTTCCAATTTATTCCTCAAACCACTACTTACTTACTTAGTTGGCGCTACAACCGTATGTCAGTCTTGGCCTCATCTAAGAATTTGCGCCAGCCATTTCGCTTGCTGGCGCTTGCTGGCGCCAGAAAATCCAAAGTGTTTTACGTAGACACCTGCCGAGTAGGCTTAATTCTACGATGCTCCATAGCGTGGGACCGAAATATTGCGTCGGCCAACGCCCCTTTGAGGGTTCAAAGGTACTAAATTAGCTAAATGTTGTGATGACATGTCGCAACCCTTGGTAGGGGTGGATGCCTATCTAAAACCTCTTCCGTACTCTGGGGTACGGCACCCGGTTTGAGAATGCAAACCTACACCGAGCTGAGTAGCTCTACCCGCGATATAGGTGATAAACACACAGCCACCACGAATCTCCCCGAAAGGCCGACCCAATCAGTCAATTTACCGCAATCCAAGGGGCTACGGACTTCCCGTGGTACCAATTTTCAAGTCTTTGGTCGGACCTCGTAGCATACTAAAGCATACTACTACCAGTTTTAGCTCATCACAGCCCTGGACTGGTAACCAGTGCTTGCTGGCGCCAGTTGGAAATTCCAAGCTTCGTCAGGTTGTCCTCTCCTTGGTCTTTCCAACGAAGATGCGATCGTCCTCTTCTGCGTTGACCGCCGCTGGGTACCGAATCGAATGTTTTCTTCACTGGAGCATCGTCTTTCATGCGCTGAACATGACCAAGCCAGCGAAGCCGCTCGATTTCAATGCGCCTGACTATGTACATGTCAGCGTACAGCTCATACAGTTCATCATTCCATCGTATTCGATACTCGCCATTGACGCAGATTGGTCTGTAGATCTTACAAAGAATCTTTCTCTCCAATGCTCCTAAAGTCCTTTCATCTGAGCTGCTCAGTGTCCAGGTTTGTGATGCATAAAGAAGGACGGGCATGATGAGCGATTTATAGAGCGTGATATTCGTTCGTCGAGAGAGGGCTCTGCTTCTCTATTGCCTACTGAGCCCAAAGTAACACCTGTTGGTAAGAGTTATTTTTCGTTTGATCTCAATGCTGATGTCGTTGGTTGAGTTAATGCTGGATCCCAGATAAACGAAGTTCTTCACAACCTCGAATGAGGTATTGTCAACGGTAACGTGGGTTCCGAGACGCTGGGACTGTTTGTTTGTTGGCACTTAGTATTTCGTCTTATCTGCATTCACTGCCAGACCCATTCGACTGACTCTTTTTCTAATCTGGAGAATGCTGCACTGAAATCGCGCGTATTATGGCCAATGATATCGATGTCATCAGCATACTCAAGCAGCATAACACTCTTGTAGAATATTGTGCCACTACGTCTCAGATCAGCAGCTCGGATGATCTTTTACATCATTGGGTTGAAAAAGTCGCACGATAAGGAATCACCTTGTCTGAAACCTCGTTTGGTAACAAATGGTGGGGAGAGGTCCTTCCCGATTTTAACTGCGCTGCTGGTGTTGCTCAGTGTCATCCTGCAAAGTCGTATTAGTTTTGCGGGAATACCAAATTCAGACATGGTGGAGTACAGGTGCTTCCTTATTGGGCTGTCGAAGGCGGCTTTGTAGTCGACAAAAAGATGGTGGGTGTCGACTTGTTTTACTTGAGTCTTCTCCAAGATTTGTAGTAGCGTGAAAATCTGGTCGAAATCCAGGTCTGATGCCACACTGATAAGGTCCGATCAGTTCGTTTACAATGGGCTTCAATCTTTCACATAAAACGCTCGACAGGACAAATAGTGGGACAAATTGGCACAAATAGTGGGATCGCCTTTCTTGTGGATTAGGCAGAGCACACTAAGATTCCAATCGTTCGGAATGCATTCTTCGGACCATGTTCTGCATAGAAGCTCGTAAATGCATTTAAGTAGAGCTCCGCCTCCGTTCTTAAACAGTTCAGCAGGTAAGCCATCAGCTCCCGCGGCTTTGTTATTTTTAAGCCGAGCTATAGCTGTCAGAACTTTATCAAAGTCGGGCAGCGGAACCTCGACGCTGTCATCCGAAATCGGGGTTTCCGGAATATCATCTCTATTGGTGGGATTGTTGTCAGCGTCACCATTTAGAAGCTTGGAGAAGTGTTCCCTCCATAACGTCAGTGTACTCTGGACACCTGTCACCCGTTTTCATCCTTGCAGGAAGAGGCCCCGGTTTTAAAACCATCGGCAAGGCGTCTTATTTTTTCGAAAAATTTTCGGGCCTCATTCCTGTTACCATACATCTTAATCTTCTCCTGCTCGCGCTTTTCTGCCTCTCTTTTTATCCGCCTGAAAATACGTCTCTTTTCCTTCCTCTTTTTTTTGTATCGCTCCTTAGCAGCGCGCGTTACAAATGACTGCAGGGTGGCTTTGTAGGCGGCGTCTTTCTCTGCAGTGGCGTCGCGACACTCCTGGTCGTACCACTGGTTTCGGCGAGGGCGTTGGTAGCCAATCACCTCTTCAGCAGCCGCACGCATGGAGTTGGAAATGTGTGTCCACTGCGCGCATATATCATCGATTGGAGGAGTGCTTTGAAGCAGGAGTGAGAGTCGAGTGGCGAAAGCATCGGCTGTCTGTTTAGATTGCAGCTTGTCGACGTCTAGCTTTCTCTGTGTAGGGTTGCGTGAATTCTTAGCTGCGCACAGACGTGTACCGATCTTGGCTGCAACAAGATAGTGATCCGAGTCAATGTTTGCACCACGGATCGTGTGTACATCCAATACACTGGAAGAGTGCCTTCCGTCGATCAAAACGTGATTAATTTGATTTTTGGTTTTTTGATCAGGGGATATCCGGGTGGCTTTATGAATTCCTCAAACCAGCCTATGCTTTTTATGAACCTCCAGATGTCTAGCAGTAGTGGGTTCGCTAAATCTTCCAAGTCTTTGAAATATCTGTTCCCCATATATTGGATTTGACGATTCTGTAGATTTGGACATTCGCATAGAAGGTGAAATATTGTTTCTTCTGAATTCTTGCAGCTCCGACAGAAGTTTGGGGCTGTTAAGTTGATTCTATTGGCCATTACCCCAATGGGACAATAACCTGTCAGAATTCTAATAAGAATACGGAATTCTCGTTTAAACAAAAGCAGAACGCTTTCAGTTCTCTTCTCATTTAGCTCCGGCCGGAGCCCTCGAGATATGTTGCAGTCACCTCTGCATTATAATCAGGGGCATGGGTGTGCTTTCGCAGTTGCTAAAATACTCGATGACATCAGACCTGAATATGATGCTGGATTTTTGTCTGTACTTTGCCTGCTGCACTTCTGCAAGGCATTTTACAAAGTTAGTCTAGCATATCTTTGTCATAAACTTAGGTTTCTCCTTGGGCTTGAAATTGAGTAAGTTTTATTTCATGCTGTTTGTCGAGTAGATAAGAAAGAGTCAAAGTAGGTCAAATTTTCTCCCACCATCAGGCAGAATTTACTTAATTTACATGATATTATGTACGAAAAACATTTTTCTGGCAAAGAATTTGTCTTTGCGGTTACAAACTTTTCCAGGATTTATCGATTTTATGAATTTCATTTTTCTCGGTGTAGGCATGCCTTAAAATTTGGAATCCATGCAAATGACTTATCTAGGAGTTGCAGGGATGATGAAGAGAAGGAGGCGGTATCGCATCTTCTCTGTTTATGCCCCGCTATATCCCGCAGAAGGCATAAGGATCAAGGTAGCCTCTTTTTTTATAATCTCAAAGATCTTGTGGAGGTAGCCGTTAAGCATCTACTATTATTTATTAGCAGTACAGGTTGGTTTTTATAACGGTATTTAGGAGTAGGAGTGGAGGAGTAGATCCCCTGCGTTGTCACAACGGACCAACTATCTGGTCTATGTGGGCCGATCTTAGACCGACCGTCACCTTAACCTAACCCAAATATAAGTGACATTTTTATGAAGTCAAATAAAATTATTTCTTCAATTTCTGGCAATGTCTCGCTTTTCACTTCACATTAATTTTTATTTGTGCAATAAATTGAAAACGAGAAAAAATTAAATTTGCCCAAAAATGCACAAAGTTGTCTGAACCAAGCCCACAAAAAAAAAAAAAAATAAAGTAAAAATAGTGCTTGTGGTGTAAAAATGCAAAAATAAAAAACGAATGCAAGTGTGATAAGCACACGCTAGGAATTTGTGCCTTACACTATGCCACTCTTTTGCTTGCATACTTTTAGAGTATATCTAAAATTAAAAAAAAAACAAAAAACATTTGTAATACAAACGGAGGGATAATGCAACGTAGTGTCATGAGAGAAAAAGTATGAAAATTCAACTATTTTTATACTAATGTTTGAATTTTTTGTGCACATTTCTTAGCTTGGCTTGCCAAAACAGCAGTTATTTCGCTTTGAGTGGCACCACTGGTCAAAAAGAATGTGGCACAACATATTTAAAATTTTTATGGACTTTGCAAGTTTAAAGCAGTTGTGTGTTCAGTAGTTTGGTTTACATATCTACTAGTTGCATTTCAAAAATGAATGAAAGTTTGTAAACTAAAAAAACCATTGCATACTTTTAAACAGTACAATTCATAGTTATAGTTGTTCAAACAATTTTTTAATAATATTTATTAATTAAAAATTATATATATATTTTTAAAAATTCAAATATTTTTTATGCGAAATATTTAATTGCTTTTTCAAAAAAAAAAAAAAAAATTTGATTGAAATTTTATGCTTTATCCTAGCTCTAAAATCAGTTTCTAAAAGCTTTGAAGGCCAAATCTTAATACAACTTAAAGTAAAATATATGAATAAACCACAAATTATGCTTAAAATACATATTTCGCGTAATAGAGTATAATTTGTGAATATTTTGGCAAAATTTTACATATTAAATAGAACATAAAAATTTTAAATGAGTTAAAAACTTTGCTTGAAAATAAATAAAAAGATGAGAAATTCTTAATAATCACTTCCAACTTTACTTATATATATATATATGTTTTATTTCTTTATTTCCTTCCTCAACAACAATTTCTAACATTCTTCAGTTATCTCTGGCAATCCTGTTCCTGTTGTAAAGGAAAGTTGGCTTACAAAAATTGAACATATTCCAGGCCTTCCTTCCTCAATTTTTTTCTGATTTTATTAATATGCTCATTGAAGCAGAATTCTCATGAATTTGAGAACAGTTAGCTGCAGTAAAATCTGAGCAGTCAATGTAACGTTTTCTTTGGCTTGCTGCGCTCGAAAAGCACTTAAAAGTGCAAAAAAGAAGCAGGTAAAAAATTCAGGCCTTCTCATGCATTTTTGTACAGTTTGCGTTTCAAACTCCAACGGAGCAATAAGCAAGCTGCTACTGCTGCAACTTGTCACCTGAGGGAGCACTGAACACATATTCAGGGACTTTGCTGCAAAGTGGTGACTAATTTGCATGTTGCACATGACAAGCTATGCTATAAGCACACAAAAGCCAAGAAAGTTTTTTTATGGGAAATTTAGAGAATGTCTTTTTAAGGAACGGGAATGCAAAATTATATTCTTATGTGAGTTAATTTTGCTTGTTGCACCTTAACTTAATCAATGCAATTAATTTAAGAACTTAATCACAACTGAGTGCTTTTATTCTTAAGCAGTTCTTTGCTAATTACGCTCATAAATTGTAAAAGTTTTATATGCTTAAATTAATTTTTCAGTTTTTTTATTTTTGTGTTGTATTTATGTGATAAATCTGCGTCATCTTGTGTTCGCTTAGTGGCCACGCCCTTTTATTTCCACTGTGCTCCTTTCAGCTTTGATTTTAGTTTTATGTTATGTTTGTTTTTCTGCTCTCATGACAGAAATTAAATGCAATTAAAAAGTTTACTTCACGTCGTTATCGTTTTTATCTGTCTACGAATGTTTTTTCACGTATCATTATCGGTAACAGCCAGCAAGACATTAGCTTCTAATTGCCAACAATAACAACATCTATAAATGAGCGGAAGAGCAGCAGCAGCAGCAGTATAGAAACTGCTCTACTGCAATTGCTTGAATGGGCAATAATCAATAAAGTGAAGTAGCAGCAGCAGCAGAAGCAACAGCAGCTCTAATCCAGCTGCTGTTAAGCGATTATCAATTTTTATATCGTTTTTTTAAAAAAATTTTTTCTACTCTTTAATCATAGAAACTTTTTGTAAGGATATATTTTTCCCCCCAAATGTCGCTAATGCTAGTTATATGTGTACGTATGTGTGTGAGTTTTTGTGTACGGAGTGTGCAAGTGGATGAAAGAACTGATAAGAAGTTTATTCTATTTATTTAATTGAAATCCATTTATTTGAAAGGACGTTTAAGACTCTTTTGTGCGACAGAAAGCTAGTTGCAGCAAAGCGAAATTAAAGAATACAAATTTTTTGTCAAATTTAATGAATGTTTCATGTTACTTTTATAGCACAGAAGCTGAAATGAGGCAAACAATAAAATTTCCCAAAATAGGAAATTTTTAAAAATTCATTTTTCTGGCCTAAAAATGTTTGACAATATTTAACATATTGTACTTTAAAATGAAGAATTGATTTGTGACGTTTGTTACATTTTTGGGTGACGGATGAGAAAGAGTCAGTGAAGCGCAAATTAGTTAAATAAATGATTTAATATATTTTTTACGTTTTTCGGTCTATTTTATAGAAAATAAGTTCAAATTCAGTGAGAAAAAAATTTCCCGAAAGGGAAATTTTCGGTAGATAACTTGTATCTACCCTAAAATATTTAAAAATACTTATTAAAACATTTTTTTAAGAATGCCTTCGTGTGGGTATTGTAATTACAAACATCCTTTTTGGATGTATAGTTTCGGAGTTATGACGAAAAAAAAAAACCAGATGTTTTTGGTCTACTATAACTCCAAAAAGTGTTCTATAACTCCTGAACCAGAAGAGATATAGCAAAACTTATTTCAACAAAGTAGTAACCCACCCTAATAACTTGTCTGAATCGTCCTTGTCTGATATGTAGTTTGATTTTATGGCAAATTTTATAATGACAAAACCAAAAAAAAAAATTCACCACAAAGGATATGAAAATAAAATGTAATATTATTTCTAGGCAGAGGCTGAACAAATATTTTGGTGCCTAAATCGTCCTTTTATGATGCATAAATTTGGAAGTTATGACGAAAAAACTTTTCTAAGAATGCAGTCGTGTGGGTATTGTAACTACAAACATTTTGGTGTATAAATCGACCTTGTAGGAAGTATGGTTTGGGAGTTATGACTGTTTCGTAACATAAAATAAGTTGTAGTGAAGCGAAAAAAGAGAAAAACGTTAACTTTGAGAAATTTTTTAATTTTTGTTTTCTAAAGTTTAGTAACAAAAGAAAATATCCCAATAAGGGAAATTTTTTTAGGAACTCTCACAACTTTTTACAATATTTAAAAATATTGTTTAATATGTCAATTTATTTAAATTGACATTTAGGACTCGTTTGTGTAATAGAAAATTGTTTCCTGTTAAGATAAAGGAAAGAAACGAATTGTCAAAAAAAATCTCAAAAAAGAAAAAAATTGCCTTTCTTTCCATTTTCCAAGCGATATTTAGAAGAATTCTAAATTTGAACAGCTTGTGTGCAAAAATTATTGCGAGAATAATGCCATAATTTTTTCCACTTTTTTTAGCATGCAATATTTTTTACGATATCAAGACACAAAAAATCATTGATCTTTTTTTTTAAAACACTTTAAATGTAAACTTCTCATGGCAATACGAGTACTGTGTTTTATATTCTATAATATTTCTAAATACAAACATATATTTCACATTCCACTTTCACAGCAAACTTGTGAAATAATCAATCATCTTTATCTTAACATGTGCTAAATGATGACTTATTTCAGGTTAAAAGTTCATAAACTCGTTTTTATGCCATTTTAACGATAACACTTTCCTTCAGAATTGATTTCAAAAATACCCTTTCACGCATAACCACGCGCTACAAACAATAAGCACACACACAACCATACGTGCACAAACTTTCATCTTTCTATGGCGTTTGTTTGGTTGTTTCAGAAGCTGCCAGAAATGAAAACATGTTAAAAATAGTGAAGTAGTGAGAATTTTCATTTCCTCAATGCATTCTGCAAAAGGATTTAACTGCAATATAGAGAAAAAAAAACAGAAAATCTTTATATGAAAATAAAAATAAATTGAAAGCAAAGCAGCTAGCAGCCAAATAGGTGGCAGGAACAAATATGTGTGTGTATGCATTTGCGTGTGTAGGTATGTGTGTGTTTGTGAGTATTCAGTGAATGACTGCAATGTATGCCAGCAAAGTTTTTCTAAGAAAGCAACAAAGATTATGTATGTTTTAGTGCGATATTAAAAAAGAGAGTAAAGAGTCGTTAAAAAGAAAAATGGAGTCAAAGTAGGCAGGTCTACAGAAAGAACGTCATCATCTTGAGGTGTGTGTGTGTGTGTTTGGACGCTGCCGAGAACAGCGGAAATGTATGTCAATGCAGAGCTGAGGATGTGCATGAACTGCATTACGTATTTTTTTCCATTGAAGCAGTAAAGGAAGTTAAAATGTATTAGTAGGAAGTAGTAAAGTTAAGAAAACAGGATGACTGAAAATAAAGCCAACGGTTGTGAAGCGCAAAAGGTTTACCTTTCAAGAGCAAAAAATAAGCATTTTGAATAGCGTTGCATAAATAAAGACGTTACAGCTTGAAAGTAAGCTCCAACAATGCAGCTGCGTTGATGAATCAAGTCAAGTGGCAACAAAGGAAGCACCGAAAACTCCAAAAATATAAAGAAAACTTTATAGAACGTATAAAATTTATAAATAATATAAACTATTTGCTGCCAATTGCAGCTGCCAATAAAAAGGTGCTCACTAATGGTGTAACGATTGAGCAATTGCTCCTAAAAATATGCCAAAGCATTGCTCTTACTTTGCAGAAATTGCAAGTTTTTTGTCGCTACGCCTAATGCTGTCAGCATATAAATCATTAAATTTGTTTTTGTGTGTTGTTGCACTTACCTGTCTTTTTAAATTGAGCACAAGTCCTTCAACTTGTTTGCCGGAACTAAAAGCCTGCAGCAAACCATTATGAAAATCATCGTTTCCGTATAAACCTGGCAAGAAAAGAGAATAAAGAATGCAAAAAAAAAAAAAATAAAATTAGTGGACTAAATTCTTAATAAGTTGACACACATTATATAACAAAAACTAGCATATTGTTAGGCATGTAATGAAATATTGTATAAAAAACATACTAAGGCGTTAAATACAAAACTGTTTCATTGAACATGTGCTTTAAATAAATATTTCATAATTGCGTGTCTCTATACATAATCTCATAATATAATCTCATTGGAAAAATTATTGACAAACTTCAAGTCAAGCAATAATATTTTTCATATCTAAGAACACTTCTTTTGCATATTAAGCATGAAAACATTAAATAAAACAACTTTAATCCTCAATTTTTAATTTAAATTCTTAAAAAATGTAATATTTTTGAAGACAAAAAAGTCCATTTTTTTGGGAAATTTTTAAAACTCTTTTTATGACATTTGCAACTTTAGTTCCCTATTTTGTTATGTCAGAAAATGTTTTATTTTTAACAAAAAAAATTTCCCTTTTTTGGGAAATTTTTCAAAATTTCTCGTTGCGACACTAACATATTATTTAATGTCTTTAGAACGTTAATTGACTTGCGCAAGCTAGTTTTTTTGTCAAATTCTTCACTTTTTGAGAGTCATTTGCTATTTTTTAAGCTAAGTTTTGTTCATATACATTGCTAAAAACAATTTTAGTACTCAATTTTCAATTTAGATTTGTAGAATAGGTTTAAAGCATTATTTCGTGTACAGTACAAACTCAATTATATATACCAATTAATGTTGAGCTTGTAAATATAAGCAAGGTTTTCATATAACCGAGGGTATTTTTTAGTATTGACAAACTTCAAGTCAAGCAATAATCTTTTTCATATCTAAGCACACTCTGTTTGCATATTTAGCATTAAAACATTAAATAAAACAACTTTAATCCCCAATTTTGAATTTAAATTCTTACAAAATTTAATATTTTTGAAGACAAAAAATGTCCGTGTTTTGGGAAATTTTTTAAACTCTTTTCATGACATTTGCATGTTTAGTTCCCTATCTTATAATGTCAGAAAATGTTTTATTTTTAACAAAAAAAAATTTCCCTTTTTTGTCTCGTTGCGACACTAACATATTATTTAATGTGTTTGGAACGTTAATTGACTTGTGCAAGCTAGTTTTTTTGTCAAATTCTTCACTTTTTGAGAGTCATTTGCTATTTTTTAAGCTAAGTTTTGTTCATAAACATTGCTAAAAAGAATTTTAGCACTCAATTTTCAATTTAGATTTGTAGAATAGGTTTAAAGCATTATTTCGTGTACAGTACAAACTCAATTATATATACCAATTAATGTTGAGCTTGTAAATATAAGCAAGGTTTTCATATAACCGAGGGTATTTTTTGACAAACTTCAAGTCAAGCAATAATCTTTTTCATATCTAAGCACTCTCTTTTTGCATATAAGCATTTAAACATTAAATAAAACAACTTTGATCCCTAGTTTTTGATTAAAATTCTTAAAAAATTTAATATTTTTGAAGACAAAAAATGTCCGTTTTGTGGGAAATTTTTAAAAACTCTTTTTATGACATTTGCAACTTTAGTTTCCTATTTTTTAATGCCAGGAAATGTTATATTCTTAACAAAAAATTTCCCTTTTTTGGGAAATTTAAAAAAATTTCTCGTTGCGACACTAACATATTGATTAATGTGTTTAAAACGTTAATTGACTTGCGCAAGCAAGTTTTTTTGTCAAATTCTTCACTTTTTGAGTCATTTGCTATTTTTTAAGCTAAATTTTGTTTAAATACTTTGCTAAAAACAACTTTAGTGCTCAATTTTCAATTTAAATTTGTAGAATAGGTTTATCTAAGTACACTTTTTTGCATATTAAGCATTAAAACATTAAATTAAACAACTGTAATCCCCAATTTTATTTAAATTCTTAGAAAATGTAATATTTTTGAAGAAAAAAGTCCGTTTTTCGGGAAATTTTTAAAAACTCTTTTTATGACACTTGCAACTTTAGTTCCCTATTTTGTAAAGTCAGAAAATGTTATTTTTTTAACAAAAAAATTTCCTTTTTTGGGAAATTTTTAAAAATTTCTCACTGCGACACTTACATATTGATTACTGTGTTTAAAACGTTAACTGACTTGCGGAAGCATGTATTATTGTTAAGTTTTTAATTTTTTGAGTCATTTGCTATTTTTTAAACTAAGTTTTGTTCAAATACTTTGCTAAAAACAACTTTAGTGCTCAATTTTTAATATAAATTTGTAGAATATGTTTAAAGCATTATTTCGTATACAGTACACACTCAATTATATATAACAATTCATGTTGAGCTTGTAAATATAAGCAAGGGTTTCATACAACCGAGGTTATTTTTTAGTATCTTGTTTTCTGTATTGAGCCTCCATTTTCTTAGCAAATAAGACAAACTATACAGTATTTTTTTTATAAACGGCTTCGATTCATAAATAATAAGAACAATAACATAAAAAATTTTCCCATAAAACATTTTAACTTCATTTGTATATACATTTAGGTACAAAGAAGTACGTATTAAGACACACATATAGTACATACTCAAACATATTTATTTTGTACAAAATAAGTTATTATACTTTGCTGGGTCTTTAATTAATTTTTTATTCTTTTTGCTTACGAGAAATGTAAATATAATTGAGGGCGAAAAATATCCTTGGTAAATATAACTAAGGATTCATATAAAATTTTTGAAATTTTATACAGTAAATTTAGTCGCAAGGTCAACATAATTAAGACTAAATATAATCTAGTGTGTTCTGTACTGAGTTCTATTAAATGACTCTTTTTTATTCTGTTTTTTCAATACTTATGCTAGAACTTTGTAAAGCGTTAGATATTTTCACACAAAAATATGTCCCTTTTGTGAACAATTTTGCAGAACTTTGCAGAACTCGTTTGGAGGTTTTTCTTTTATGAATTAAAAAATTTTTGTAAACTTTCGGCTTAAAATATTTTTTTAAGTAGTGTCCTTCGTTCAAGTTAAAAAAAAATTTTAAATTTTCTCCTAAATTTTTTTAATTTCAATTAAAGTATCGAAAATTGATTCGTAGTACATATATATTTTATTGTTAATATAAAAGGTTTTAAATATCATATTATTACTTCATATAGAGAAAATTTTCCCTTTTGTGGACCATTTTTTAAACCTATCATTAATTCATATTAATAAATAATTTCCCTTTTTTGGCAAATTTGTCAAAACTATCGTTTCGAAGTCTATTTCTATGGAAAAATCAATGTCAATATTATGGTTTAATAAACTTGACTAACACAGAATCCTTTAACTTTGTTTTCGTATACATAAGTAATTAGAAGCAATCGGTGCATATTTTTTTGTGTTTGAAGTCTCACAAACTGGTTTATGGTTTTTTTAAGAATGTTATATTAGAATTGTGTCTCAATTCTATGATTTTCGATGTAAAAAAAATTTCCCTTTTTGGGAAATTTTAGAAAATTTAAAATTTGACACAATCACTAATGAAAAATGTATAGAGCATATTAATAAACATGTTTACAAAATTTTTTATGAAGTATCCTTTAAATTTGCTTTCCAAAATATTAAAAATGTTAGAATTTTTTCTTGTACAAAGAAGCTAAAAATCGCTCCTTGTAACCTTTTAAGCGATGTTAAGTAATAATTCAATATCGACTGCCATACTTCGGGACGCAAAATAAAATTTATTAAAAAAAAAACATAATACATAATATTCGTTGCAAAAAAAACAACTTTTTTGTGCATTGTCATTAAAATGAAGGAACGCCTTGTATTTAATTTGCTTAAAAAGGTCAACGAGCAACAGCATTCCACAAAACACAAACAGTGAGCAGAAAATGCAGCTTAAGGCATTTTAAGTTGTATTATAAAAAGAAATGCAACTCTGCTGAAATAAATGAGGCTGCTGCTGCTGCATTTCACAATCAAAAGTTCTGTTGCATGTTCAGCTAATAATAAAATTAAAGGGAAACAATTGACCGCAATTGCTGCAGGTCAGCAGAGATGCATCATGCTGGCGGCTTAAACAACAACAACAATAACAACAGCGACAGCTAATTGGGAAAAATAGTTTTTTCCTAAGAAGCAACAAAATTATTCAACGAAGTTTATTTAAGCGAAAAAAGGTGTTGTATACTTTTTGGGATTCATCTAGAATACGTTAAGGGGACGAGTAGTGTGACGCTCTAAAATAAAGGTGGTTTTTGGGAAGTTTTGTAAAAAAAATAAAGCATTGCATTAAATTTTTTAAAATTTTGTAGAAATATACGACTATTAATAGTGAATACACAGTAAATTTTTTGAACGAAAGAAAATGTTAATTTTTAGAAAGCTATCCGCTATCTCCTGAGTCTCAAAAAAAAAGTTATCCCCCTGCTGCAGTGATTGCGGCATTCACAGTGCCTGAAATCAAAAAACCAAAAAGTTAATTAAGCTAGAAGGTATTGAACGTACCATGTACCATGACCAACGCCGTAGATATGGGGGGTTCAAAATCCCCCTTTAGCAACATAAAATTTTTTATACATTAAATAAAAACTCAGATATTCCAAATTATTTAAATTCACCATAACATGAAGATAAATTGAAAATTGTACAATGTACATGCTTAGTTTGCTTAGTAGACATTAAGATAAATATAACACAATATAAATGGTTTTCTTAATTTTTTGCCTATGTATTGTTGCTAACGTACTAACGTTTTCAGAACGTATGCATATAAATTGAACAAAATTATTCTAAGTCAATCTGTGAAATGCAAATAATGCTAAGCAATGCCTCACTGTTCGTTAAATTACACTATAGGTAAATTTTCAGCTTTTGAAAAGACACGAAAAAAAAAACGCCGAGATACGTAAACTTAATTTTCGGTCGTAGAATTTAGTGGAATACTCAGTTTTCGCAAATTTTTGAAGTTCCTACATTATTACTAAATGAAAATTAATAAACTATAGAAAAGAAAAAGTTGATAGAGTCTGTCCCTCAAAATAAACCTTAGCTTATGTTATGATGATTCCCGAAATATTTCAACTCTACAGATAGCCATCCGTGAGCTGGAATGGTTTGACATAAACTCTAAAAATCGGGTTTTTTGTAAAAATATTAGCTGGCGTAATAGTTTTAAAAAACAAACTATCAGAAATTATAGGCCGAAAAAATCTCTTCCAATCTGCATCAACAAATTGTAAATTATTGCATTCTGATTAAAGATATGCTGTTTATCATGCATTTTTTTGATATTTTTTATTTTATTTCTATACAAAAACTTTAAAAATTTAAATAACCTTATAATTTTTTTTTTAATTTCCTACAAAATTTTTTTAGAAGGTGTGTATTTTATAATTAATATTTTAATTTTAATTTATTTCCTTAAGCTTAAGCAATTCGAAACCAATCAATGCAAGCACTAAGAACCTTTCCAACGATGTCTTGAAACTGAGGAAAGCATTAGAAATAATTAAGTTTTTTTAACTTTAGTGAAATTAACTTAAAAAAAATAAAAAATAAAAAAGCACGAAAAACATCATTATTTTTAATATAAATGCAAAAATTTAAAATTTTTTTGATGCAGATTGGGAGAACTTTTTCAAAAATATTATTTTGGACCATTTCTTTTTTTCTAACTATATTTTTTAACACCACTTTTTTTTAAACTTTTTTTCTAACACCAGTCAATATTTTTAAAAAATTTATTTTTAGATGTGATTTCAAAAAAATTTAGCTCACGGATGGCTATCGCTAGAGTCGAAATATTTGGGGAATCAGCATAACATAGATCTAGGATAATTTTGAGGAACAAACTCCAACAAATTTTATTTCGTGAGGAGCCTGAATGCATAAACATGTTTTTCTTTTCAAAATGCCTGTTTTTGTTATCGTACTTTAGTAAATACTTGTCGCCTTGCTCAAAATAAAGCGATTGAATCAATTTTGTATGTTTTTGCTTCTGTAAACCTCCCCTCCCCTCCCCCCCCCCCCCACCATCAGAATCCACAGCTTTGGAAACAGCTCACACTAGTTCAAATAGAAATTGAGTAGAGAAATTAGCCCAACTAACAAACCCAAAGTATCACAACTAAGTATTGGTCTAAGTGTGTCTCTGAAAAGTGAGAGCCACTTTAACCTAACCTCAACCCCCCCCTCCCCTATGAAACACCTATCTACGGCGTTGACCATGACCCATGATTGTGAAAAAAAATTAAAACGCAAAAAAATGGCGGGCTTTAAAAAAAAATTAAGATATTGCTCAAAAATCTGATGGCTTTTGGCATAGAAAAATTACATTTTTCTCAAAACAAGAATAGAATAGAATAGATCGGATAATTTGTTTCGAGTTAGAGCTGCAGCAAACTATTTCTTAAAATCACGAAAGAATTTGACTGCTTAAGTCTCCAAAGTGATCTCTTCGCTTTGCATAGTTGGTGTCTATCAAATAAATTGTTTTTGAATATCAATAAATTTTGTACAGTTTCTTATACTAAATGTACAAATAGCGTTTTATTCGATTCTACATTGAAACGCAAAATTGAAATAAAGGATTTGGGGGGTTATTTTTGATACTCAGCTAAATTTTAAAAGCCATTATGATTATACTATTTCTAAGTCATATTCCATGTTTGGATTTATCAAAAGGCATACCCAAATTTATAAAGATCCGTTAACTATAAAATCGTAAGATGATTCTTTCGTTCGAAATATAATCGAATATTGTTCTATTATTTGGAACCCGTACTATATTATTGAATCAAACCGAATTTAGAGAGTTCAAAAACAAATGAGCAAATATTCACTTAAAATGCTTTACTGACCTAATGGTCTTCCAACATATGAGGCTCGTCGTAAATTACTTGGCTTGCAATCCTTAAAAGATAGAAGATCGGTTTGTTCTCTTTTATTTGTTTATAACATATTTTCCGGTACAAGTAATTGCATTGAACATTGAACATCTCTTTCAAATTTATGATGCACCAATGGACTTGAGGCGTATTCGTATGTTTAAGGAAAATCTACATAAGACCAATTATGCTAATAATGAACCAATAACAAGATGCATGCACTTGTGCAACAGTCTTTCTAATATTTTAAAATTTAATGTGTCTGAGCACCAATTTAGACTAATACTGCTTACTATTTTTAATTAGACTTAAGATTAAATATCTATAATAGTCTGTAAGATTGTAAGAAATTCGTAGACTGAAACAAATAAAAAAATAAAAATATTGGGAAAATTTCGTTTTGAGAAAAACGCGTTTTAAGGTATGACCCTTAAGCAACGTGCACTTCTAACTGAAGAGCAGTTGCTCTATATTTATTTATTTTTGAAAGTATAATGCAAAAAAAAATTGATTTTCGAAATTTTCACTTTAGTCTTCCCCCCTAAACAAAATAATGCATATTTTTCAGGTTTGATTTGTTATGGCGATGAAAATAATGCAACTATGTATTGGAAAAAAACAATGCATAGTTTTGGGCTTTATGGCACTTATAAAGTCAAAGTTGAAGCTTTTGATTTTGACATTAAACGATTTTTTTTATATTTTTGAAGTAAGCATGGACAGAAAGTGTTTTTGTTATGGAATTAAACTATTGGAAATTTTGGGGTGTGTGTTTTAAGAAGCATTTTAAAGTACTTATTGAATTTTCGATCACAATAGCATCTTTAATCTTCAATTTTTAATTTGAATTCTTCAAAAATGTAATATTTTTGAAGACAAAAAATGTCCGTTTTTTGGGAAATTTTTAAAAACTCTTTTTATGATATTTGCAACTTTAGTTTCCTGTTTTTTAATGTCAGAAAATGTTATATTTTTAACAAAAAAATTTCCCTTTTTTGGGAAATTTTTCAAAATTTCTCGTTGCGACACTAACATATTGATAAATGTGTTAAGAACGTAAATTGACTTGCGCGAGCAAGTTTTTTGGTTAAGTTTGTCACTTTTTGAGAGTCATTTGCTATGTTCAAATACTTTGCGAGAAACAACTTTAGTGCTCAATTTTCAATTCAAAGTTGTAGAATAGGTTTTAAAACATTATTTCGTGTACAGTGCACACTGAATTATATATACCAATTAATTTTTATCTTGCTATACGCAAGGTTTTCATATAACGGAGGGTATTTTTAGTATTGACAAACTTCAAGTCAAACAATAATCTTTTTCATATCTAAGTACATTCTTTTTGCATATTAAGCATTAAAACATTAAATACAACAACTTTGATCACCAATTTTTAATTTAAATTCTTAAAAAATTTAATATTTTTGAAGATAAAAAATGTCCGTTTTGTGGGAAATTTTTAAAAACTCTTGTTACGACATTTGCAATTTTAGTTCCCTTTTTTGTAATGTAAGAAAATGTTATATTTTTCAACAAAAAAATTTCCCATTTTTAGGAAATTTTTAAAAATTTCTCGTTGCGACACTAACATATTAATTAATGTGTTTAAAACGTTAATTAAATTGCCCAAGCAAAAACCTTGATAGTTTTTCAAGAATTCATTAAAACTATAAAATGTATTTCTAAAAAGTCTAAGATAACTGAAATTACTCGATTTTTTTAAATTTTCAAATAGTCTTCCCCCTTAACAAAATAATGCATATTTTTCAGGTTTGATTTGTCATGGCGAAGAAAATAATGCAACTATGTATTGGAAAAAAACAATGCATAGTTTTGGGCTTTATGGCACTTATAAAGTTAAAGCTGAAGCTTTTGATCGTGACATTAAACAAATTTTTTATATTTTTGAAGTAAGCATGGACAGAAATTATGGAATTAAAGTATTGGAAATTTTTGGGCTGTGTTTTTTAAGAAGCATTTTAAAGTACTTATTGACTTATCGATCACCATAACAACAATTGTAATGAGCTTTAGAGCATAAGAGATAGCTTTAAAGCAAATAACTATTTATTAAGTACTTGAAAATTATTATATTATCAGCAAATGTAAACTGTAGCATAGTTATAGGCTTCTGCACAGTGCTTTTGCTATGTACTTTTTACCCACACTTACCTAATCCAATGGCTGCACACGTCATCAGCGTGATGATTACCAGCGAGCAGCTCTGGCAACGCTGTGCGCTTGGCTTTCGTGGCTTGCGATCACAGCAACGCGTCAACAAATACAGCAATAAGCCAAACAGCGATAGGATCAAGAGGCCGGCCGGTATTGAAGCAAGAATGCCCAAACTCTGAAAAAGTATGAGAAAAATTTTAAAAAATTATTTCAATGAGTGTACAAAAGTTTTTTCGTTCATATTTTCTAAAATATTTTATTTATGCTTTCAAAATATTATTAAAATTTAAATGAAATTCCTTGCTTTTCCACGCAACATTCAACTTAAATAATGCACGTGTAAAAAGTCTGTCCGTAAACTTTTGCTGCAATTAATTGAGTTTGCAACAATTTTTCATTTTCATTTTGTTGCTGCATCGATGAGCAACAGCAATTCCCATACGTTTGTAATGAAAAGCCGACAACAACACATTCAAAACAAGTGAAAGGGGGCGTGTGTGGTGTGTTTGGTTGATTTGTGTGGGCGACCAAAACTTATGCTACACAACAAAATAAAATAACAAAAACTGTTGCCACCTTTTTGCCTAGAGCATACGAAAAGTGCAGCAACAACATGTGGAAGAAAACTAAAAAAAAACGAAGCAACAACAGCACAGCAACGTTTTATTAAGTGAACATTTTACATGATGATGAATTTTTTTTTTCAAAAAATTTGATACAAAAAACTTTTTAAAAGTGCACATAAAAAATGTAGCAGAACAGCAGCTAGGTGTAGAAGCTGTGTTGTATTTCATAGTAGTTAGTGTAAATGTTTTCGTGTTATATTTATTAATTGCTGCCAACAGCAGTGGGCATAGTTTTAGGCACTTGTCGAAGGAAGAATGTTGCTGTTTGAAAATAAATGAACATAAACAAAAATAAACATAAAAATTCAGATTAAAAAAATTATTGCATGCTTTAGGATATATACTTATCTGATATCTTTAAGATTTTTTAAAATTCTCTTGACCCTTTTAAAAATTGCCTTTATGACAGTAAAGAGCTAAAAGTCACAAAAACTTCTTGCAAATTTTTTGTATAAATATATTTGAAAGTAGCTACTTTTTTTATAAAATTGCAACAGCACCAAAACTTTTTTCTTAAGTATGATTTTCATTTAAGCAAGTAGTATAAACGTCTGTCCTTTTTGGAGTCATTTGCCGAAAGCACTTTTTTTCTTTTTAAAGCTTGCTTTATTTATTCAATTGATTTTTTAAAAATACAAATTTACCACTTTAAATAACATTTTACGTATTGAAGTAGTGTTGAAAAATGAGTTCAAGTGTAAAAGTGCAAAAAGTCGAGTTTGGTAACAATCATATTCATACACAACTTAGCAAACTGGCTTTGCAATCATCATATACGCAACAATTCAGGTGTCGTTTTGCGGCTGAGACACTTGTATTTTTTGGAACAATCGATTAAAATCGAATCAACAGAATTTCATTAAATTCGTCATAAATTTTTATAAAAGGTTGAAAATAAGAGGTAGTTAGATCAAAAATGTACTATTGTAAAAACACAATATTGTCACTGATAAGTATCAAATATATTTTCTGTGCATACTTTCAGGCTGAACATTTCTGAGAACAGTATGTCTTGTAAAAGTACTGTATTGTCAAAAAATAATTACAGTTTGAGAAATGCTGTGTGCGGAGCAGCATGCTTGCCTTTTATGCATTAAGATGAGCATACTTTCAGGCTGAACAGTTTGAGAGATATTGGGTACGAAGCAGCGTGCTTGCCTTTTATATATTAAAATTACTGAACTATATATTATAATATCTTTCTAATACCGCGCACAATTTGAAAAAAAAAATTGCTGCATGCTTGTGGAATCAACGGTTAGTTTTATCACTTCCCAGAAGTATGCAATTTGACAGCTAATTAGAATTGCTTTTGAAATAAATCAAAATTTGAGTTTGTGCTAATAACACTTAATAATAACATAAACAGCTTTCAAAACATACGCAACATATTTCAGTATCTCTAAAAATTTAATTAAATTGGCATACATTTTTTTGTGAAATTCGACTAGTTTATATCAATTTTGAGGCATACGAAATAAGCTGCATATTTTTGGGATTCTGTTTGTATTATTTCTTTTATGAAATATTTAATTTGCATCAAATTAATATTTTGTTTTAACTGAAGAGCACTTTTGATCAAATTTCAAAAACTTTTGCATACTTTTGGGATGCAATTTTTTGTATATACATTTTTTTATTTACCAAAGAAATGTCTTTTGCATAGTTTGAAATAAACAATTTTGTTTATTACCATGCCTTGAACTACATAAAAAGGTTCACTAAGTGACAGAAATTTGTCAAATTAAGGGCAGGTTCTCATGAAGCGCGACCAGAAAACTCAATTTGTTTTTTGTTTTATTTTTCGATAGCTTATGATGTGTAGCATATTTTCCCAAAGTGGTTTGGCCGACAAAAATTGTATAAAAAAGTTATCGCATACCAAAGGAACCCATGTTTTCATAAACCCACTCCAAACAATCGTCTTAAATAGAGTTTTCTGAAAAATCATGTTTTAGATACTGCTCTCCACGGTATCTCAGGAACTACTCTATGGTTTGACTTGGATTTTTTTCATTTTAAAATAGACACACTTTTTTAAGTCCCAAACCTAAATTTAAATAATATTGGGCAGTTTTTTTAGAGAACTTTAAAGAGCGAAAACTCTACTTAAAATTCAAATGTTCGCCATTTTTGCTATTTTCAACTATTTATTGATATTTAATGTTCAAGCTACGATAAATATATAAGTTATTAAATTTTTTTTTTTTATATCAGATGATATGAACGTGCTGTGGGATTTGGGTACATTTTATTTTTCAAAGTGGAGTTTGATGGCGTATTGACACTTCTATGCAACAAAAAAAATTGTTTCCTACACTTTAAGAATCAGTAAATAATTGTCAGAAAACTCCAGAAATTCATTTACTTCCTTTTATAAAAAAGAAATCAAGAACATCACCGTGTTTTTGAACCTCTAGATGAGAACCTGCCCTTAAACAATTTAATATCAATTTTTCAGCATGCCAAAATATATTGCATATATTTAAGTTCCTGTTTTTATCGTACCATTTATAAAATTTCAATCAACTTACATTTGGTTTTATTTAAAGAAAACTTTTACCGGTTTGATTTGTATCACGAAAATAGACACCAACGACAAGCAAGGCACGAAAAGTAATACTTTTTCTATCCAAAATTTTACTGCTTCTCTCCAGTAGACAAAAGCAGGGCTTCGAAGCGCTTCTTACAGGCCATTATGTGGATTTTTTAAACCCTTGCTCACTCCATAACCAAGCCAATCAACTTTTTTATATGAAACGAGAAAATTGTGTAGGCATTCCTCTCTCGCGACTCTAAAGAGGCCTGCTAGAAGCCATTTTTGAGAGTGCACGTTAGAAAGAAAAGCAATATAAATATCAACTTGAAATAAAAAACGACTGAAAATTTTCAGATTCGAACCCACGTTCTCTTATGTGCCGGTCCGACACCTTATCCACTCATCTACAGCAGCTGTTAACAAACTCTCGCTTATTTTGCATGTTTAAAAATGAAATGAAGCTTTTGGGAAGGCGGGTTCAAGACCCAGCTCGGACAAAAAAATTTTTTTTTGTATGTTTTTTAAAATCGTTATTTTTATGTTCATTTAAAATTTTTTGCTTAAAATTTTTTTGTAAAATTTCTTCATACAAAAATATAAAAAAGATTTGGAATTTTTCCATACAAAAGTTTTCATATAATATGATAGGTAATGTGTTAGAATTCGGAAACCTGAGTTCGCGACGCTGTTCGCACAAAAAAAATTTTTTTTATTATTTTTTTTTTAAATTGTTCTTATTTTTTAAAATTAGTTTTAATTATCGTACAAAATGATATGGAAAGACTCGAAACCTTTAAAAGGTAGGCCATGCAGAAGCACTCATAAGCACAGCGATCATGGAAGGTATATTGACGCCAATAATAGCACTACTAGCATGCCTTCTTTTGTGTAGAACTAGCTAAATTGCCAACTGGGTCGTGTCTTGCTTGTCGTTGGTGTACATTTTCGTGATACAAATGTAAGCGGTTAATCAAACTTCAAAAACTTTTGCAAGCTTTAGTGATGAAATTTTTAGGGGTATTCACGGGCTGTTGCGAATGCAAGATTGTGAAAATGCAAGATAATTTGCGCACTAACGCGTGACCATCTATATTGCAACTTAATTATGCAATAAAATTAAATGTCGAATCAGTAAATTGCTACCTTTTTTCAAAATCATAAAATGTTATTAAAATCTACGTACAAACTTAACCTTTTTAAAGTTTTACCCGCATGGCAACTACGTTCGAAAACAACCAAAACATGAATGATCTTTTTAGCATCACAGCTTGTGCGTTCTCGTAATTGGTTTGAGCAGTGCGTAATTCAAGAAGAGTTGCAAAATTGCTTCCAATGTGTTTGTTGTTGGAATGATGCGAAAGTTCGCAATCATGCATTTTCGCATCGTCGCAACTGCGTTTCGCATCAACCTGTGAATACCCCTTTTATATGTTTTCTTTTTCCCAAATAATGTATTTTGCATATTTTTGGAATGCCCACTTTTTATATTGCCAATATCAATTGTAACAATATTTAAAACTAAATAATTTTATATAAATTTTTAAGCATGCCAAAATATATTGCATATATTTAGGTACTTGTTTTTATAATACCATCTATAATATGTTAATCAATTTGCTTCAAACAGAAATTTTGCTTTATTTAAAGAGCTTTTTAGGTCAAATCTCAAAAACTAATGCCTACTTTTTGAATGAATATTTTGTATGTACCTATTATTTTCCTTAAATAATTTATTTTGCATGTTCTTGGAATGAAATAAATTTCTCTGAGGTATATTTCTTTGTCACTCCGTTTGCAATGTCCCTAAAGAGACACGGTAGGTAAAGAAAAGCATATAGATTTTTGATCAGCTTCACCACCTGAGTCGATTTAGCCATATCCGTCTTTTGCCATAATTTCAGCTGTAATTTTGAAGCCTTAGCCTAGTGTGCAGAGTGCGTGGCCCCTAAGATAAGGAACCGCGGCAGCCCGGGTTCAATTCCCAACTTAGACAAAATGTTTTTCAATTGAATTAATTTTTCTGTTCGGTCGTCTCTGACCTCTCTGCAGACAATGGCAAACATTAGAGAGTAAAAAAGTTGCCATGTAAAGCTTCTTGAGAACATAGCCGTTCGGAGTCATCATAAAACTAGTGGGTCCAGTTCTCGATCATTTGTGTTCAAACATTTAATAACACGCACAACAAAGTTGATTTATAGAAGCTCGGTGAAAGTGTCAAAGTCCTTTTTAGGGTTCAAATGGTCAATTTATTATTATATTTAATATTGGAATTTGATATAAGTATGGGCTTCTATTTAAAATCAAGACCAAGTTAAAAAATCAGCAAAATCGAAATAAAGTCGTAGTGCTCACCTTCCATCACGGTTGCCAACTTTGTGGGAAAAACCCCATTTATGGTTATTTTTAATTACCGTGGAAAATGGGAGTTTCCATGGGATTTTTTAATTGAGTTAATATTTCAGCTTAAATATGTGTAAATATATATACATAACAGTGTCTATTTTTCATAATTTGTTCATTGTCAAAATCATCTCAACCCATCTATATGATTTTTGCAACGAATTCGTTAAGATTTCGGTTGTTTTAGTTTGGTGGTAAGTTCATTTACTCTTGACATAACTACTTGCATTGGGAAAATATGTTACAGTAAATTTTTTTTCTTTTTTTATCTATATACAAAATTGGTATATCTTAAAATTGATTTGTAATTGGCCCTTATTACGAGTTGCTTTCGACGTAATCTTCGCTGGTTATCGAACAACGAGTATCGAACGTCACACCCTGTCGAAATTTTCGTTGTTCATCGAATTTTCAGTCGATTAGAATTTTGCTTTTGATGTGGTGCGTGCTGAGCAATAATTGTTAAAAAGATAAGAATTTCGTAATTGTGTTTTGCTTTTTAAAGACTAAAAACTAATTTGGAACTCTTTTTGTAAACTTTATACAGGTTTAAGGTGGATTAAACAGATATGTGTTATTGAATATTATTACTAAAAGACTAATTAAAACACAGACGATGAAATATACTAGTTCTTTGTAATTTTTTGTTTAATTTTCGACAATTTGTTATGTCTGTATTATTTACTGTGGTAATTTTTAATAGAAGAGAGATTTTTTGTGGTTTTTTTAAATAATAATGGGATTTTTCGCGGTTTTATATTTGCGTGGGATTTTCGGGGTTATTTTAAATGTTATTAAAAATTATTTACTGTGGTAATTTTTAATAGAAGAGAGATTTTTTGTGGTTTTTTAAATACAAATGGGATTTTTCGTGGTTTGTTTTTATTTGCGTGGGATTTTCGTGGTTTTTTTAAACGTCCGTGGGATTTTTTGTGGTTTTTTAATTGCGATGGGATTTTTTTTAAATTTTATACCATGGGATTTTTCGTGGTTTGTTTTTATTTGCGTGGGATTTTCGTGGTTTTTTTAAACGTCCGTAGGATTTGTTGTGGTTTTTTAATTGCGATGGGATATTTTTTAAATTTTATACCATGGGAATTTTCGTGGTTATTCATTTTTGCTATTGTGGGAAAAAGGTTTATTTCGTGGGAATTTGAGGTAGCAACCGTGCCTCCCATACAAAGCGACTTTATCAAAACGATAAAATCTCTTTAAATTTGATTGAAAAATGTATGCAATGACTTGGAATTTTGCAAAAAAAAAGCTTTAGTTAGAAATTTTTAACCGAAATTTGAAATTTGTCAATTTTGCATGAAAACCACCACGCCTCTCCCCATACATGATGACTTAATCAAAACGATAAATATCTCAAAATTAAAAAAAATATTCAATATAATTGAAGTTATTGGTTGAAATTCTGCACAAAAGCTTTAATCTTAAATATCTGCCAGAAATTAGAAACGCTTACCTCCCATACAAACTGACGACTATGTATGAAAACGGTTAAATCTCTTAAAAGTCCACAAAAATGTTATTTATGGCATACAATTTTGCACGTATGCCTTAATTTTTAAAATGCATTCTAAGTTGTTAACTGTGCAAAATCGAAAAACAACTCCGTCTACCTCCCATACAAAGTGATGTCATCAAAATAGTAAAACCTCTATAGTTTCCTTAAATAATTAGTGCATTTACTGGATGCTTAACATGTAATTTTAGATATTTAAAACGTATTTTGAATTAAAATTTTTGGAAAATTAGATGAACACCACGGCAATCTCCATACGAAGTTACCTTTGCAATTTATAAAACCTGCATAATATATTGTGGGGTTAATGTAACTTTAAATGAGTCAAAGTTAATTTCTTAATAGTTTATCCTGCCTTTTGTCAATTTATAGTAGTTAACTATTGTTGAAAATTTTTTTAAATATCAAAGACTTTGCATATTTTTGGTATTTATTTGTTTAACATTTCTCCTATTAAGCGTTATTTAAGTCAGAAATGCGTAACACTGTTTTGCGTAATTGAGTTAAAGCGCACTGAACTGCGTTAATGCGTTGATACACTTGCTTTTTTATTTTAAGTAACGCAATGGCGCAGTGAAGCAAATTGTTTCTTGCATGTTTTTCTTTATTTGTTCATTGGAACGTTCAGAAGTTTCGATTACAAAATTGCAAGCAGACTAAATCTAACTTGTTTTTGAAATCATAACCGTGTATGTATTCATTTTATAACTCATTGATTATTGTATCTGTGTGATTTAGGTTTTTTTTTGTTGATGCTGAGCTCTGCGCTTTGTTTTTACAAGCTTCAATTGATTTCTTATTAGTAAAGTTATTTGTAATGAATAAATGGGGTTGGGTCCTTTTCGCAGAATCTCAAAATCATGAAATCAAAATCTTGAAAAAAAAATCTTGAAACGAAAATCTTGAAGAAAAAAAAAATCTTCAGACTCAAAATCTTGAAAAACCTACGAATAGAATGTATTCTTTAATTGGCGAATATTTTTTAATTGAAAATATTGCACTATTTCGAAAAGTGTCCAATTTCGAAAGAACTATCAAATTTTTCGAATAATGTCATGTTTCAAAAATAATCAAAATAATGAATAATTGTCAAGTCGAAAAAAATGTCAAATTGTTTAATTATTTCAAAAAGTTTCAAATTTCAAAAAGTGTCAAATATCGAAAAAAGTGTAAAATTTGGAATAAGTGCCTAAATTCGAAAAATCGTCAAATTTTGAATAAGTGTCAAATTTCGAAATGAACAGGTTTTGCAAAAAATGTCATATTTAATTTTGAATAAGTGCCAAGTTTCGAAAAGTGACAAATTTTGCAAAAAAATGTCAAATTTTAAAAAATATGTGTTCATAAATGGACAAAAAACCACCACATTCTCGTCGTTTGTCTGGCGGACGCTAAGTGTGGGGCAATAAATATTTAATATATTTATAATTTTGCCAAAATTTGACATTTTTGTTTTCGAAATTAGACACTTTTTCGTTTTTTTCTCGAAATTATACATTTTGTTTGAAAAAACAACATTTCTTAAAATTTCAAGGTTTTTTCAAGGTTTATGCATGCTTTGTGTTTTCTAGATTTTTTTTTCAAGATTTCGATTTCAAGATTTTTTTTTTCAAGATTTTTTTTTCAAGATTTTTAGTTGTTTCAAGATTTTTACCATCAAGCATTCGGACCACTCCCGAATAAATGACCAATATTATTTTTATATAACCTTATTTCGATCAAATATATTGCTATACAGCATTGATTAGAATTTCACTATTTTTCTAAGCGAGTTTCAACAGTGCTTACTTCACCATATTCACTTTCAATGCGCTAACCAACTCATCACACTCGAAACATTTGTCATTAACTAAACGCGAAATCAAACTCGAAATCTTACTGCGCTGACTAAAGTCCTGTTAGTACAGGAAGCATAGCATTTCAAGGTATGTCATGGCGCAAATTCCGTTAACGCATTTCGCTAGTAGAGTAAACTGCGCTACAGTAGACGTATCAACGCAGAATATTTTTCTGCCTTGCCCATGTCTAGTTGAATTTACATCAAACTACAAATATTTTTAACCCATTAATGACTAATGGGTATTTAAATACCCATAAAACAGTGTTTACGAAAAAGGCCATATCTCGAAAGTGGTTGGAGATATCAAAATAATTTTTTTTAAAACTACGGAAACTATTTCCTTTTGAAATGTTCCTTTTCGAGATCGAAGATGTGTAATTTTAAAAAATTACAAAATCCATATATAAAGCTATGTAGAAAATTAGAAAATGGAAAGATCGAGGGAAAAGTTCGTGGTCAGTTTGCTTCTAGTATCCTCTATTTATCAGGTGTTCATTATGACAAAAGAATTTTGCCATATATGCAAATTTTTATTAACACCAAGAACCCGGATTAGCCGATTGGGTTTTTAAATACCCAATGCAGATCTCAAATACGGTGACAGTTACAAACCTGAAATTTTGCAAAGCAACTTCTATGGCCTATATAAGCTTTCTGATAAATTTTGAAAAAAAATCGTACGGTGGAATCTATGTGCAGTCTTTAATGGGTTAATGTTGCTGTGTAGCATCAAAATTTGCAAGAATAAGAAGGAAACAAAAATTTCTTCATGTCAAAATACAAGCATTTAAAAACTTTTACAAAAACAATTCTGTACAAAAAAAAAAAAAGAAATAGTATTTATGTTAATGCTTGTTGGTAAGCATTTTGTTCGATATGTTTATTTAAATAAATTTCTAAAATATAATTCGGCGATTTCTTGAAATTTAAAAAAAATACTGTCCTGCTTTGAGCCTAACATTTTACTTTGTGATTTGAAAACTGAGAAATTGTGTTATCTAATTTTAAAAGAATTTACATTTGAGAATTTTTTTTTTAAATTGCAAAAAGTAAGCAATAAAAAAAATCACAGCATCTTTTCCGGCGCATACAAACAATTTTAAGCGCTTCTAAATGCTACATTTAGAGTTCTAGCAAAAATCTTATCTTTTGCCACTTTTATCTGAAGTTGTAATAATTCCAAATTTTTGAAATCAAAGTTTCGTACGTGTGCACATAAAACTTTGTGTGCATTTGGGCAACTTTTTCAAAGTTTTGTGCACATGCTCATTTTTTTGGCCATTTTATTATTTTTTGTTTGTATTTTTATAGCCTGCACAAAACTTTTAAAATTGATTTTTATGTGCAAGTTTTTTTGGAAAAGAATGTTATTTTTCTTTGCTTGACTAAGCAATGGCAACAAATATTTTTATTTTCTTTTCACATGCAAGCAGCAGTCAATGAACTTGAAACGGAAGCTTTGAAAACTTTCAAGTTGGTTTTGAAATAAATGTCAAATTTTTATTAAGCATTTCAAGTAGCAGCAGCAACAGCAGTCCAAAATTGTATGCAAGCAAAGTTGTGCCTTTTTATATTAGTTACAACAGCAAAAACAACAACAACAACAATAGCAACTAGCCCAACATAAAAACTATTTAAGCTCCTGCCCTGACAACAAAGTTGCACACAAAAGCAACAAATAAAAAAAAACAATTAGACGAAGAAGCCGAAACATAAAACAAAATTGAATTAAAGTTTTAATTAATTCAGCAGTAAAATCCTTGCTGACATTCACATCCGTTTCTCTTTGTGTTACTTTGTACACGCTGCAGCCGCCAGCACATTTCCGTTCAGCAAGTTGGCGCTAGTTTTGTGAGATTTGGTGAAAATTTGTGCAGTTGTGATACCAAAAAAAAAATTAAAACAAAAAATGCACGCATGTGCAACACTGTGCAAAAGTTTTTTTGCAAATAAATAAAAAACAAAAACCCAACAACAATAACGTCAAATACAACGGAAGACACTCAGAGCGGTAAGGAGTCAATTTGTATGAATGTGAGTGAGCAAGAGTTGCCAACATAAAAGCCAACTGAGTTTAAGGGAAATGTGATAAACATTTTTTTCAAGTGAGCGTCTTAATTGGCGCTTAATGTTAAATGCCTAAAGGTATGCAGTATTTTATGAGACAACGCTGCGAGCAATTAAATTAATAGAAAAGTTTAGAAAAAAAATCATTTCCTATACTACACAGAATTTTTAAGGCTGCGTTTTTCAAGGAACATAATTACATAAGTTTACTTTTGGCTGTTTTATAGGTAAAAAAATTGTGCTGCTAGTTTAAACTTTAAGCTCTAGATGCAACCCTTTTTTGTTAATTAGTATTCTATTTCGCACCTAATTGGTATTTAAGAATATTCAAAAAGCTTTTAAATCCTTAAGCTATGACTTAAAAATAATTTTTGGAATTTTAAGCTTACTTAAAAGATTTGTAAAGTGATGTCAAGTTTGTGAGGGAAACCAATATTGTAACCTTAGTAGTGAGTTTAACTTGCAGTGCCTAAAAATAGGCAAAGAAATTTGAGAAAATAAAGTTTGTGCCAAACCGCAAACCCAGTGGGCAAAAGCAGGGCTTCAAAGTGCTGCTAGCAGGCCATCAAACGGATTTTTTTAGCCCTTCCGCACTCATATCCAAGTCCATTAACTTTTTTATATGAAACGCGAACATTTTCTAGGCCTTCCTATCTCGTGACTCTAAATAGGCCTGCTAAAAAACACTTTTTGAGAATGCACGTTAGAAAGAAAAACAATATAAATATAAACTTGTAATAAAATACTACAGACCATTTTCAGATTTGAACCAACGTCCTCTCTTGTGGCGGTCCGACACCTTATCCACTCGTGAACCGTCGTTGCTAAAAAAATGTTGGCTTATTTTGCATCTTTGGAAATGAAAGTAAGCTTTCGGAAGCGCAGGTTCGAGACCCAGCGTGGACAAAAAAGTTTTTTGTATTTTTTTTTAAAAATCTACGTTTTTTTAAAAGTTTTCCTGTGCATTTGGCAAATTTTTTTTTATTTGTTTTGTAAAATTTATTCATGCTCATATTCTATAAAATATATAAGAACCCTGCAAACCATATTAGTTTTTAAAGACTCTTTTATGACTCATTTGCAGGCGCCTGAGCCCTCATAATCAGCTCTTATATGTTTAAAAAAAGAGCATTTTTTCCGTTGAAAGTGGTCCCTCTTTAAGAGCTCAAATAAAAGTACAAAATGATACTTTTTTGACTCTCAAAAGTAGTTTATTAGGACTCCTAATAGATTCTTTTATGAATCTTATATTGGCATTTTAAGAATCATATAAGACTCTTCAAAATTTCAGAAAAGTGCTAGTTTTCCTTTGAAACTGGTTGCTCTTATGAGGCATCAATATGCATCTTAAAAGACTCTTTTATGATTCTTTTATTTTCTATATATTTCTTCATAAAATAATCATAAAAGTGCCGAAAATGGGCTTGTTTTTTTAATTTAGTCACTTTTTATGATTTTTTTATGAAGGAAAAAAGTGTCAGAAAACGCGGATTACTCCCTAAAATTTTTCCGCTCTTCCGCTTTTCCGCTGAAATATTAAGTTGTAAGCATATTACGATTTCCGAACCGAATGAAATATTTTAAACTTAATGTGAATGAACAGTATTTGAAAGCATGCTTTTTTTTTAAATTTCTACTCCGAAAATGCTTCCAATTGGGATGTTTTTAGGACCTCATTTTTTTGAAAATACAGAAAATACACAAAAAATCTCATATTCAGGAGGCTTTTTACAAAACACTCCTAAATGTGAGCTCTTTCAGATCTCAAGACTGAAATACTCCAAAAACAATCCGAAATATGTTTTTTTCAGGAGTGTACGTTATGAAACTAGAAAAATATGTAAAATGTTTTTTACATTAAAGGACCGTTACAATCGAAAACTGAAAAAATTTAATAAAACTTTGTATTATACGAGTTTTTATTATACTTATAAAATTTCAACTTTTGTTAAAATTTTTCAACTTTTGTCACCATTTTTTAACTTTTGTTGCCATTCATCATGTTTGCTGCCATTTTTTAAATTCAAGTTGAGATCAGCTCTCAGTACTCTCACAATATAAATTTAAACATTTTTTCTCTCTATTGTGGAGGCTTAAACGAATTTTAACTAACATTTAATTTTTCAGTCGTGGTAGACCTTTTGGCGGAAATGCCCATATGTTATGAGTTAGAATTCGGAGACCTGCGTTCAAAACCTAACTCAGACCAAAAAATTTTTTTTTGATTTTTAATTTAGATTTTTTTTAAATTTTTGATCATTTATAATTTTTTAATTTTTTTTTAAAACTTTTATAATTTAAAATAATGTAAAAAGACTTAGAACCTGAAAAAGGTAGGCCTTACAGAAGCACTCATCAATACATGATCATGGAAGGTATTTTGACGCCAATAAAAGCACTACTAGGATGCCTTCTTTGGCATAACACTAGTTGATGTGCCCACTGGGAAGTATCTAAGGCCCACAAATACCAAGATAAGCTAATTTTTTACAAACATACTCATTTTATTTTGCACCGAAAAGTAGGCTTGATTTGTTAGCAAATGACAGGTAGAGCAAAATGTAATACAATTTACTGCATCTTTATGTATAACAAAACGATGACGGAGCGTGATGCGAGACATGGTAAGCAATATATTTTTCCACATCAAAAATACTGTTGCTCATTTCTTTCACGACGTTCAGCCTTCGTTTCGTTATACATAAAGATGCAGTTGTTGAAGCTTTTGTTTGAAATCGAGTACATCCTTTTTATTTCGGTTAAACTAGTTAGCAAAATCGGAAATTCTTTCTGCCCACCATATCTCACTATGATTTTATCCTTAATTTTTGACCACCAAACATGAAAATCACGTTTACTGCTATATTTTGTATAGCGAAAACGCATACCAACTACAAATAAGACACGAGAAACAATACTTTTTTCTATACCAAATTCTATTCCTTCTCATGTCTTGCTTGTCGTTGGTTTGCTTTTTCGATACAAAAAATTAGGCGATTAAACATTTTTAAATGTTAGTGTTTTCGAGATATAAATTTTTGAAAATTTTTTGAAAATTTTCGGAGCTTTTCTGACGTTTTCAACTATATCTTGAGTTTTAATTGACCGATTTTAATCCTTTATTTTGACAACATAAAAATGTTTATATCAAAATCGTTAATCTGGACAAAGCCACAAGTAATAGCTTATATTAAATATATATTATAAATGAGGAAACCGCAGTTGTTTTTGGTGACTTTTTTTATCAATCTCCATAAGACAATACATGTCAAACGAAATTAAAAATATTTCTTGTTTTGTTTTATTTTGTTTTGTTTTGGAGCCCATCAATGCATTTAAAGGTATCTCACTTTTCGCCTTGCTGTAAGCTTATCTGTTTTTTTGTTTTTTTGTTGCTCAATAGCAAAAAAGAGAGCAGTAGAGAGCAACATAAAGTTTATTGAAACACTCTCAACACAAACGAGTTCGAAAAAAACGATTAAGCAATGCGTGGCAGCTGGAATGATTTAATAAATAACTTAATTAAATTTCAAAAGGAAACCACTCCTAAAAAGTACTGTAGCATAAATATGATATTTTAAAACTTTTTTCATAAAAATCTTTATCATAAAAATCGGCCCAGTACTTTTAGAGTTTACTTGGAACAAAACAAAAAATTTCACTTCAATATTATATAATAGTATCGATTGGTCATTTCAGCCATGGGAAGGACTTTGACCGAGCTTCTATTGATCAATTGTATTTTGTGAGTAATAAAATGTTTGGACACAAATGATCGAGAACTGAACTAAATAGTTGTCTGACTTAAGAGTCTGCATTAATTCCTGTAGTATAATTGGTGACGGGACATAATCCCAAATATCAAATTTGTATCTAAATATCAAATTTGGGATTATGTCCGCTTTTTTGAGGAAAATCGAAAAAATTGGATTTGGGACTAGCCCAGTTTCAAAGAGGTCATAAGTTAAAAAAAAAAAACTGGTCGACGTAATCCCATAATAAATTTTATCATACAAAAATTGATTTGCCTTGTACGGAATGGTGATAAATAAATTTCCCTACAAGGCAATCTCCCAAGCGAACAGGGAACTGTCTCCATATAAGCGTTGGATAAAAATAGAAGGAGTGCTCCTATGATAATGCAATTTTGTATGCTTGATTAGTTTAAGCTAATTAAGAAAAATTTTAAAAATAGTTGAAATCGGTTAGACCCTAGGGGTACCTCCCACGGACCTAGATTAATTTTTTACTTGATTTTGTATGGGAGGTAAATACAAGAGTCGGTCGACAAAAACATAACAACTAACAAAAATTATATTTGACTATAACAGTCAAATAGAGTTATAGATGTGCACATAAAATAATCGAAATCGCTTCAAACCTATTGGTACCTTCTTTGGACCTATATTAATATTTTACTTGATTTTGTATGGGAGGTACATATAAAAATTGGTCGATCTTAACAAAAATTCGTTAGAAGGGTAGTCAAATAGAATTATAGACGTGTACTGAAAATAATCAAAATCGGTTAAGCCCTACGGGTACCTCTTTTCGAACTATATTAATAATTTAACTTGATTTTGTATTGGAGGTACATACAAAGATTGACTGATCTTAACAAAAATTCTTTAAAATGATGGTGAAATAGTGTAACAGATGTGTACTGAAATTGGGCGAAATCGGTTAGAACCTAGTGGTACCTCCCTAGGACCTATATTATTTTTGTACTTGATTTTGTATATAGATTTTAAATTTTAAGCATTTAAAAAAAAAAATATAAATAAATATTTGTAGAACGAAGTAGAAAAAGTTAATTTCAGTTCCTAGTTGTATTATATATTTATTTTGATAATAAAAAAATGGCACTTTTTATAGCATTGGTGGGTTTTTTATAAAATTTTTCAATTTTCATGAGCTTTCATTCAAATTTATGAAACTTTTTTTATTTTCGATAATATAATAAATTTTATAAATAACTCTATAATTTTTTATAACAATGAGCTTTGTTTGGCTTAGTTTCGTTCAAAAATGGATTTTTGATAATTCTTTATATATAGTAAGCAAACGAAAATTTTGTCCGGCGCAAGGCTTTTTAAGTACAAGTCCAAACCTAATAAATTTAGTATGGTTTGGTAGGTTTAGATCTGTAGATGTGCACACTGGACTTTTTATTTCTTAAAAATTTATATGTTTTAAGTTATAGCGAGTTGAAGTTTGCATATAATTGTTGTTGTTGTGTTGCTTTTTCTCTTCTTAATTTCAGCATATGCCTAAAAATATGTGAGGTATTTAGCGCCACCTATCGGCTAATAGCTATGAAACTGTTATACTGACGAATAATATTTTATAATTTTACAGCTTAAACTATGAATTGATATATTCAATATCAAAGTGACACTGGAATGATTTCTTACAGTTGAAAAAAGATATCTAAATTGTTGGTCGGAAAATTTTTTAATTTTTAAAAATTTACACAAAAATTTAATAAGAGATATCGCGTATATTGCAAAAAGGCATGCAAAAGGCCAAAATGCATTTCATTTCAATTTTGATCAGTTGAAAATCTATTCAATAGCGCAATAAAAATATGTAATATTGCTCTAATTTTTTGGATTATTAATAATAAAACAATTACCTGTTGATTGATACCAAATTTGTTGGATTTCGAGGCACAACATTTTTTGATTTTTGTCTACTGGACAGTTCACTGTGAAGAGGTTAGAACTGTCGTTTTGTGTTGTGACCGCACAATCCAATTTTTGGGATTATGTTCGAAAAATAAGGGGACGCAATCCCAAATTTGAAATTTGGGATTATGTCTCTTGAGACTATGTATGTCCTGTCTCGATTAGAAATTGTGGATCGAAGTCTGCAATATTGAAAAAGTTTAAAAATTGTCGAACAGTGAATAATAGAGCTTAATAGCACCTGAAAGTATGCAATAGTAAAAAAAAAGAATTCTCAAGACTTTTATTTAGTGCTTTATTCTGTATAACGAAAATGCACACCAACGACAAGCAAGACACGAGAAGCAATAGAATTTCGTATAGAAAAAAGTATTGCTTCTCGTGTCTTGCTTGTCGTTGGTGTGCTGCTTCGTGATACAGATTAATGCCCTTAGAATATAGTTGTGTGCGCTCAACAGAAACTTAACCCATTTCAATGTTCAAAGATAACATGTCGCAACTAAGTTGAGCAAATTTATAGCAGTAGCAACAACTACAACAACAAATACACGAACATAAACATTGTTTTCCTACCATTTGCAGGGTAACCATCATCAATCAAAAAATTTTATAGCTTTTTTATCTAGCCAAGGCTAACTTCAAGTGGTATCTGTTTTCCCCTGCTCTCTTTCTGCACAACTGTGCTATTGTTGTTATTGTGTTTTGAAACTATGTATGCATTAGGGAGTCCAATCAAGGAAGCTTTAATCCCGGGATTGATCTCAATAATCCCGGGATTGATTCGGAATTGAAAACTTTAAGAAGTAAATAATTCAAAACGTTTTTAATACCATTCCTTATTATTTATTACTTGAAACAAAAAATGTAAATGAATTAATTTATAAAGCAACAAAAAAAAAACAAAACATTCGCCCTTATTCTTGAACCCGCACTCGCTCTCAAAACGACGTCGAAACAAAATTGTTGTATTCTGGAAACTTTAAATTTCAACGTTGAGATCTCCAGCGATTGTTCATGTCAATTGTTGAGCAAACGTCGTCAAATAAATATTTAAATTTTTGATCGAATATAAATTAAAATTTTTGATCGTCGAAATGATCTTCGACGATAATTCATTGGTGAAAGCGAGCTCTCGACGACGATATTAACTCGACGCGGATTCAAGAATAGGGGTGATTGTTAAAAAACAAAAAACACATGAACAATATTAATGACTAGCAAAGTTGTATTAACTTAAATAACAAAAAATAAGAAAATAAAATAGAATACAATTTTAAGTATTATTATACAATGTTAAATTTTTTTTGCGACACCGCACAGTGAGCTTTTTTAATTTAAGGATGACATTTAGGTTTTTTTTAAATTTTTATAAAAAATATTTTTATTTGTCAGATTATTAAACATGTATTATGAATGTGGTATTAAAAACTTGATGTATTGTATGGTTTTTTTTTATAAAATTCATCAAAGTTTAAAATTTTTTTAACAAAAATAAGCTCAATAAAACCCAAAAAATAAAGTCAAGTTTAAACAATAATAACTTCGAGCACAAAGCATATTTCAAGGTTTTGTTTTTTGGACTTTTTTTATGCCTTAATCACCATTGAATTTAATATAAAAAACAATAAAAAATGTCAATAAATAAAAATAGAAAAATCGTTGAAATATGACTGTAAATTTGTCAAGGAATAAAAATTTAAGTAAAATTTAGTAGAAAATATCTAGCTAATTAAGCATTATTCAAGTCAAAGACTATAACTGTCCTAGAATATCATACTTCTACCTTCTGTTTCTGTAAAAACCTGCTGCATCCAGCTGCATCTAGCTGCTGATAAGAAAAACCACTTAATTTGAAAAAGTCTTAAAAATCAAATTTTGCCCTAAAATACACCGATTTCCAAGACAATTTGTAGGTACTCTTAAATTTGAAGAAAAATAAAATAGAATTCATAATTTAAAACAAGTTGTTACCCTATTTTGTATTAGCAACCATTTTAAAAAATTTTTTAATTTCGTTAATTTGGTAATTTTGTTTTATAGGAGACATATCTAAGAGTTATCCGATTTGAAATACTTTTAGCATGACGTTTAAGTGAAGTTAAATAAACATAAATAAGCAATTTTATGCCGGTTTTTTTTTATTAAAAAAAATATGGTTTGTATGTAAAAATAACCTAGAATTTTAATTTTTTTTGTGGTGTTACTTAATTAAGGCTAAAACTCATTTGCACAAAATTTCATGGCTCTAGCTTCTATAGTTTCTAAGATAATGCAAAACTGCATTCTAAAAAGCGCACTGTGAACCGTTGGCTTGTTTTTTGTATTTAAAGCAAATTGAGCTTAGAAAAGACTTTTCAAAATTAAATTTTTTTGTTTTAATTATTTTTTAAGTAATACATTAGCGGGTCAACGCGTCTTATTTTTTACTAGAGAGATTTGTTCGGATATTATTACCAATACAACCCGCTGATGAGAAGCACCGTTCTGATTCTATGCTATTTGGAGAAACAGTTTTACAATAATCGCAAGCAATAAGTAAGTTTTGATAACGATTGCCTTCACCACAAAACAAAATTATTACCTTAGTCAAAATATCTGACAATTTTGAAATACATTGCTGACTTCCGGATGTTGCAAATTCTTCTTGGAAAGTTTTTGCTCCAGTGATTCATACTCCTCGTCCTTACAATCTTTTTCAGCCACAAAAATTTTTTTCTAATTCTATATTCATATCAACTTAAATTGAAGTTTTTGCATTTACATGAATATTTGTTATATAATTTTTTTTATTAAAATCCCGGGATCCCGGAAAGAAAACCTTCGAATTAAAAGGCGCTGCATTTGTCCGGGATCCCGGCATTGACTTCCCTAGTATGCATGTATAATATTGTTTTATTGTTTCATTCTTCTCTTTTGCTACTATTTGTGCATGTATATAAACTAAACTTGTACACTTACAAGTTTTTCAAAACATTTCCCAATTCAAGCCATTTGATATCCCTTTTTTTTCTAGCTAAACGTTTTATTACTTTATTTATTTTTTTATGCTCCTCTCGTTAAAGCTAACTTAAGTATTTTGGCACATATTTTTGTGTTATTGTTTCTTCGTCATATCCCACTGTGCAAAATTTTCTTACTTATTACCAGAGTGACCGAGTAAATTCTTAACATCCGCTCGTTGACAACGGAAATAAAATGAGTACAATATTTTTATGACGTCAGTGATTTTTTGTAGGAGGGTCCACTATATTTAGTTGTTGGAAGTGTGTATACTTATGTGTGTATGTATGTCTATGCGTCTTCCCCGTTTTCTCTCTCTTTCTCTCCTGTGCCTTAACTCGTCCTCTCGGTGTAATTGTTTTAGTAATTTAGTTAATTGAAGAATTTTGGTTTATGTTGTTGAAGCTGTAGAGTGCTCGTAAATGGAATTGTACAGCTTATTTTTGGTTTTTTGTCAGTTATTAGTGTGAAAAAAATCGAATTAAAAAAGAATCATGTGAATTTTCCAGGGTATGATATGTTGGCATCCTTGGAATCTAAAATTTTTTCTAAAAAAAAAAATCATTTATATATTTTTAAGATTATTGAAGTCATTTAAGGTGAGAAACATAGTTTTTCCGATTTTTTAAAAATGTTCTTGTGTTCGAAGTGCCAGAAACAGGCACTTTGAAAATTTTTGGGAAAAAGCTAAGCTATTGAAAGCTATTACTTTGGTATCCAAATTTTGGTTTTTTTAATTTTTTGCACAAACAGCTCACAACTATCTTTAATTAATTTTTCGGTGATTTTTTCAAAACTTGCATTTTTAAATTTCTTTGAATTTTTTCGTAAAATACCCAAACTCGAAATTTCCAAAAATGTACACTTCTACAGAAAAATTTCATAACGAGCAGGTTATTTAACGTAATGCCACAATTTTTTGTATCTGTTTTGAATATAGTTTAAGAAAATATTTCCACAACATTTCAATGAAATTTTTTTAAATTTAGATTTTTGCGATTTTTTTAATACAACAAGGAAAAAAATTAGATTTTTTTCGAAAAGTAAAAAATCGCAACTCTAGTAGTTTTGTCTAATGTTCCATGTTTGAGAGCACATTTTGAAGAAAAATTAATTAAAAAACGAGACGCGCACCAGTTATTTTAAAATATGCACTTAAAAAAAGGTTATTGAGATTTTTTAGAAAAAAGAGCACCTTTTCCACACATAAATCATATTTTCAACTTAAGGTCGTAAGCGGCACGTTTAAATATCAATATTTTTTTCTGAAAATGTCACAGTTTACTTCTGTTTAGTAAAGAAATAAAACCCCGGTCCGTAATTTGCTACTTTCGAAAAAAAATAAGGGCCACTTTAATGAACATATTATTCATTATGACGGAATTTTGGGAAATTATTTAAAATGACTCATGACGAGTAACATATCATAATTGTTGTTTTTAGCCTCTAAAACACCTCCAAAAATACCTCTAAAATACACAGATCTCGTCGACTAACTCGCATAAACATCAAAATCAAGACTATTTTAAGGAAACGCTTTGCTTATGACCTTTCAATCTGCCACTCAGTATTCAATTGTGCTCTTTCAATGGTGCTTATGACTGCAAATTCAATGACACACCGTCGTTCAATGATACGCTTTATATCCTATGCTCTTGAAAATTTTCTTTCAGAAACTTACAATAGTGACTAGCTGTTAAGTAAAAATTTAAAGCTTGCTTATATTGTTGTGGCTTTTATTTGCTCGCAACTTTTTTCTCTACAAAGCAATTTAAGGCCGAGAACAAAAAATGGTTACTTTTATCGCTTTGAAGTAAAGAGAGCGCAATGAACTCGGCCAACTATTAAATCTGCAACCCTCATTCGACGCCCGCTTGGCGACTCGGCTGCCAAAGACTACTTTTTCTACTACTATTTTTTTGTTATTGTTTTTACAAGCAGTGCAGCGAAGCGACTAATAATATTGTTACAATTATTGTTATCATTCACAACGCATGCTCCGCTTACATTTTGGGCACTGATAAAATATACAAAAAGGAAACAGTTGAAAAGCGGCAGTCGCAGCAGAGTGTACTAGAAGTGGGGAGGGAAAAATGGGCACAGATAGATAGCAGCAACAACAAGAAATTTGCGCAGAGAATAAAAAAAAGCACATTTTCATGCTTTTATCTTTGTTGCGTAGCTTAAAAAAAAAATAACAACTCGCTCATTTAAATGTGATTTTATTGTTGTTGTTTTGATGTTTATGTTCTTATTGTTGCTGATGCTTTCATTGTTGTTGTTAATGTTGTTGATGTAGTTTGTCTGCTGATTACATTAAAGCAGTCATGAGAGCACAAAATAACGTCAAAGAACTGTCAAGTGAAGTTTAAGCATGCACGATGTTAACGAAAGATGCTGTTTTTAGTAAAAGAAAAACTTGAAATATTCAAGTGGCACAAAAAAAAACAACATACATATTTTTACTTTTCATTAACTAAAATGAAGCATAGAGAGCAAAAAGAGCTCGAAATAATGCTTGAGAAAAATAAACTGATCGAAATTGTCTGAATTTATTTAATTATTTGTAACAACTGACATTCAATTTATGCAATAAAGTTGCTTCAGCTGGTCTAAATTTAAGAGCAAATCTTTCTCTAGAGCTTGTAAACCGGTCGAAATATACTTGGAGCATACTATTTTGGCTTCAGTATGTTTGATTTACTAACCTTATGTTTTCAAAAATTACATAAAAACTGGTCGAAATGACCTTTAAGTTTATTTTTATGCCATTAAAGGCATTTTATATGGATCACGGAGTTGATTTTAAACCTTAACCTAAGCCAGCGTAATGTTTATTCTATATATAGGTCGGATCGAGAAAAAGAGTGTTTCATAAAATCGGTTTAACATATTTCTTGGCTCATTGTAGTACCCTCCACGAAGGGATTTCGCGATGTCTTAACCCATAGGCTTCTTGGATTTTTTTTTTAAAAGTAACTCTTTTGGAAAAAAAACCACTTTTTGTATGGACTAGTTTTTTTTCTTTATACTGATAGTAATCACTTTTGGAGCTTAACTTTTGGAATATTTTGTTTTTTTTACAATTCATGGTTAGGCTACGTTAGGTGAGGTTAGGTTAAGGTGGCGGCAAGTCCTTAGACCGGCCCATTTAGACCAATTTATGGGTCCATTGTGACACCACAGAATGAAAGATGGGAGTAATCAAGTGAAACTTTTGTTTAGGATGTTCTTAATGTGGCAGAAAGCTGTAAAAACATGTTATATTGAATCTGAAGCAAGTGTTTTCCCTTGACCTCAGTCAAAATCAAGTAATTTAGCTATCCTCTCTACAAACTTTCCTACCACCACCAACTACAACTTTTCGTCCTAAATTTATGTGTTTTAAAGATATTTTGATTAGAAATAAGAAAAGAAAGGTTAAAAAGCGTAAGATCATGGCTCGGCCAGGATTCGAACCCGGGACTCCTGGCTAACAATCAAGCGCGCTGCCACTAGACTATTGAGGCCACGAACTCATAGAAACAAAAAACTTGCCTAAAACTTAAAAGATGTAAACGTCAGAATTTTAGATGTTTTTTGTTTATTTTATAGAAAGAAATTGGTTTAATGGATTCATATCACACTTTGTACACATCTTAAGTACATTAGTAAGACACTTAAGGGGAGTGTCTCCAGTTGTGGGACATCATCCGAACTTTTTGACAGAAAGCAAATATCATGGATTTGAGTTTTGTTAAACTTGTTGTTTGACAGTACTCAGTTATTTTGCTAACACCAAAGTGAATACACGCATTTGTTTGCTTGCTGTGAGCATTGAAAAAAAAAAAATCTAAAAAATCAACACAATAATAGTAACTTTTCAATATTTTGAGACTGCTATAAATTGAAGTGAATCAATTAAAAAATAAGTGTTATGCTTAATTTATGCAGTATTTTCATTTCGTAATGCAACATAAATTTCTGGCCAAATAAGTTCACCATACAATTTTGCCAGTCATCTTTGAAATAGCTACCATTCCCAGTTGTGGGACACCTTGTTTTTTTTTTACATTTAACGTATGCGTTTGACTTACAAACTGTCAAATATCATCGTTTTTGTCAACATATTAGGGGTATTCACACTGATTTGGGTAGTTAGGTAGATTGGCAAATGCTGTACATTTTGTTTGTGTAAAGTGCCATTGTACCCAAGTTACCCATCTACCAATCTACTCAAGCTGAACCCCTGACTTGTTCCCTTAGATTGATAATTGACCTAAGGGGATCAAATTTACAAAATTTTTTGTCAAAGCTAATATCGCGAATAATGAAAATAAATTGCCACACCCCTTATTATCGCCCACAAATCAATAAAAACGCGATATTTCAGACGAATTCGGTTGTATTGGACTACAATTTTGTAATTTAGTTCTCATGGTTACTATCGGACACTCAACAAAAAATTGGGCGTGGTCAAACTATAAATACGCCTACTTTCAGAAATAATTATAATTACTGAGTTGTGCATGTTGTTATAATGAAACTTGGTTTGTATAATGTTTTTATAATGAAACTTGGTTTGTATAATGTTTTTATAATGAAACTTGGTTTGTATAATGTTTTTATAATGAAAACTTATAATGATACTATGAGACCAAGTGGTGGTCACTATGCATATAAATGTTGCCACGCCTTGTTTTACTGCCTTTCTATACCTTCATAACAACGTTCGTGCGGTTTCTCTTAAGATCTCATGAACGGTAACACCTTAGGTCACAAAATTTGCAATATCTGTTATTAAGGTTAATACCTCGGTTAATAAAACAATGCCGCACCCCTTTTACCGCCCACAAATAAAAAAAATGCTATATATCAGAGGTCGTATTAAACTAAAATTTGGTAATTTATTTCGTATGGTTACTGGCTGCAACTTTACTAAAAATGGGCGTGGTCGAACTATGTTTTCGCCCCATTTTTAGGAGATAAGCGTGGAGTGAAGCAAAGTGCGCCAGGTATAATCAATTTTAGCAGTAGTTTTTTTTGATTACGAGTTGGTTTAGTAAAAAAATTTTGCCACACCCTTTTTATCGCCCACAAATCAATAAAAATGCTATATTTTAGAGGTTTCTAATGCATATTTCAATCGATTTGTTTGACTACGAGTTAGCTTAGGAAAAAATTTTGCCACACCCCCTTTTACCGCCCTCAAATCAATAAAAATGCTATATTTTGGACGGTTTTGGTCGTATTAGACTAAAATCTGGTAATTTAGTTCATATGCCAGTTCAGATATATAAAATTATTTTTTCCGATTGGTATGAAAATTCTTATATTGCAATAAGAATTTTGTCTTTGGCAGAACAAAGTCTGCCCGGGATTACTAGTAAATTATAAAATGCTGCTAAGTTCACGTTAAAAATTACGCGTATATAAAATAACGTAAACATATAAAAAAAATTTAGGCCCAATTAACCCATTTCCAGCTACTGGTGCATTTTTGCATCAGTAACTTTAGAAGTTTCTCCAAGTGAGCACGAAAGTGATATTAATTGGTACTGCAGGGATTATGTTAGTATAGACCTTTGACAATATACATTATTTTTGGTTTAAGTCGATTCGGTCGTTTACTTGGAATTTACGCCCATGGCCCGTCCCAATTTTTGGTTTTTATTTTATATTTTGAAAATTCGGGAAAATATTTCAAATCGCAATATCGAAAATTGTTTTTCAATACTTACTGTTATAAGTATAAAATTTTATGTCGATTTAGGCTCGGTAGTTAAAGAGCCGCCGGAAATGGGTTAATGGCCTAAATTTTGCGCACATAAAAGGTCTGTTTCCGTACTCGATTCAAGTAACTTGAAGTTGCTTGAACGCTTTTTTTTACAAATTTTTGAAACTCGAGAGAGTAGAATAACAAGCAAAATGTCGCATTCTATTCTATTACAATTACTTGAAGTTAGTACGGAAACAGACCTAAAATGACAAAAAATAATTTGGTGGTAACCCTCTTCCAGCTGTCATTCATCTCTCATCAGCTATATAAACCGGGGAGATCAAATAAACATGCAGCTCAAAACTATTCTATAAAGTATTCCATTGCAATTAAGAGTGCTCGCAATAATCAAAAGTACTCAATCTACTCATAACCAACTACCCAAGTCAGTGTGAATAACCCTGTTATGTTTTAATTGTGTTTGACGCAATTATCAGATAATAACATGAAAGAAGTACTTTTGTGCCATTGAAGGCTTCTAAAATGAATAAATTTTGTTATTTTTTGCATTTTCGGTGAATTTTCTTCATATTTTCCCATTTTCAGTGGATTTTGAAAAGTGTCCCACAACCGAGTAAAAGTTTTTTTTTTGGAAAGAAATCAACCCTTCATAAAATTCGTCGTAATATTTTTCTGTCATTTTTTTTCACGCATATGAATAATATGAAAGAAGTAGTTTTGTGCCATTGAAGGCTTCTAAAATGAATAAGTTTTGTTATTTTTCGTATTTTTGGTGGATTTTCTTTTTATTTTCTCATTTTCAGTGGATTTTCAAAAGTGTCCCACAACCGGGTACTAGTTATTTTTTTGCAAAAAATTCATAAAATTGATCGTAAAATTTTTCTGTAATATTTTTTTCACGCATATGAATAACATGAAAGAAGTAGTTTTGTACCATTGAAGGCTTCTAAAATAAATAAATTTTGTTATGTTTTGTATTTCTGGTAAATTTTTTTCATATTTTCCCCATTTTCAGTGGATTTTTAAAAGTGTCCCACAACCGGGTACAAGTTATTTTTTGGTAAAAAATTAACACTTCATAAAATTGGACATAAAATTTTTCTGGTTGACTAGTCAGCAAAAATTTTGCTTATTTGATAAGCTTTTAATAGCTAATATGTTAATCTACAATACACTTGATCAAAAGTTATGAGCCAAAAACCTAACCAGAGACACTTCCTTAAAAAATGTTGATTCTTTGAAAATGGCATCTCTTGAATCTGGCCTCAGTGGCTTTGACAGCAATTCGTAAAAATAGATCATCTGAGGACAAAAAACGAAAATGATTCCTAAAATATATATTATTAGATAAAGCCGGAAGTAAGGGATTTTAAAATATCTTTTAGATAAACAATTGTGACCAGAAGAAATCAAAAATTTTGCGAAGTTTTCAATTGAAAATTGTTTATAAAAAAAAGAAAGATAAAAAACGGCTCCATTCGGCTGAAGAAGCACACGTTTCGTCTACAAAATACATTTTGAGTTAAATTGATCGGACGAAAACTGTTTTAGTTATACTGTCAACCAGGTCAAAAAAAGTGATTTTGAGTAAACGGCTTTTAAAGTTTTGGAAGAGATAAATCGAATAAATGGAGCTAGTAAAAAAGTACCTACTTATAATTGTGCTAAAAATGTGTACAAAGTTTGATATGAATCCATCAAAACGATTTCTTTTTATAAAATAAACAAAACCCAACTAAAATTCTGACATTCGCACTATTCATACCCCTCAAAGTTTGCACATGGATGAACTTTGAAGGTCCAACCAAAGACAGTAACAGTGATGAATGAAAATAAATACAGTCATATTTATTTAAAAAAGCTGACGTATGAGAAATGAAAACAACGCTAGCAATTAACGAAAAGACTTTTCAAATGTAATTGATAAGAAAGCTACAGATATGCGCCGCAATTCAAGGGCATATGTTATAAAGCTTCCAGTGAATCAGAACCATCGAATTTTTAGAAAAATTTATACATTTATTCAAGTTTAGTTTTCAACCAATCAAATGAAGCCAACATGTATGTATAACTCATGCACAAAATCTCAGTAAATAAAAATTCGTATAAATTGTGCTGAGTAAATCACAAAACATTCTGATTTCGTGCTCATTTGACTCATTTTTCAAATATTATTTATGCTACAAGTTTTTTGCATTGCTTAGTAATACGAGTATTAACAATCCTGTCGCACTCAAATTATCAACAAAATCCATTAAAAAGAATCCCATTGGCTGGTATTTTTTCTTCAATACAACATGCAACACTAATTTGCCTTTCCTTAGCTTTTAACTCGAGTGTCATTGACCTAGCACGCTTATTTCAAAGAAAAAACTATTGGCAGCACACCTGAGCACATTGCTTTGAATATACTGTGCAAGAAATGTTAAACCAAAACATAGCTACTGGTGCATATCGAAGAAAGTATGTCGGTAGAGAAGGAATGCAGGAAAGTTCCTTTAAGGAAGTAAATCTCGAACTTGTTTAAAAGCAAAATATAAGCAAACTTTCTCAAGTATATACTTTTCAGACATTCAAAGGCACTTTTACAACCGTGCAATATTTTCAAATGCATCTGTGTGTGTGTGTGTGCATGTTTGTGTATTTGTTCACATTGACGCCGACATTTTTAATGATTATTTGCTCGGCAAAAACGTAGCCAGATGCATAAATAATAAATATCTTCATGTTAACAACAGCTGAATGCAAGAATGAAAATGCAATAAAAGTTCTTGGAATGTTGGCTAAAGCTTATAGAGTTGCAGCTTAAAAGCTGAGGCCGCGTTTAAAGTGCGTCCTGAAACTAAAGCTGATAAGAAAAAAAAATCAAAACTGTGTGCACCAGCGAGATACAAATCAGCTCGGAGAAAACAGATCCCATACTTTTCACTAGGAAATATAAAATCCCCAACTTAGAACCTCCGCGTCTGAACGGCACGAGGTTGCTCTTTAGTGACAGCACGAAATACCTAGGAGTTATTCTGGATAAGAAGTAGAGATGAGCGATTCCGTGATTTTTCAGTGAACGTGATTTTGAAATCGCCGTTCTTTTATATAGTGAGCGTGATCACGTTATTTTATAACTAAGCAAATACATATCCATTATGAGAAATTACCGAAACAACATTAAAACTCATACTAACCGTATAAGAAAAAACTAACTTGTTTATAAAAACAACTAATTAAAAAAGTAATTTAAAATAAACTAGTTTATGAACTACTTTCAATTATCCACTTCAGGCATCCACTTCAATTTTGTATAGTTTTTATTGCATTATATATATGAAGTAATTGAAAAACTACTTCAAAAGAGTGGCTTAAAAACTACTTTGCATTATATTAAGGCGGCGACTACTCTGATTTTGACATGCTCTTATTGCAAATTCTTATAAGATTACAAGTTTATATATATTTAACCATGTTATTTTATCAAATATTATTAACTTTAGGCTTTCACTAAAATAAATTTATGTATTTTTTTTTTCAAAACAATAAATGATCTCTTTGATGCATAGAAATTTAAAATTTTTATGCTTTTAAATTCATCTTCAGTAAGTGGAATATTAACTAATTTTCAATTGATTTATTTGAAAGTAGTTAAAAAAGTAATTTAAATTCAGCTAATTTAACAAGTAGTTGAAAACATCTACAGACGAAAGTCAATTGACTTATTTAGCGGATAACACCATACAAAATATGTTAGTTCGTTCTATGGAAGAAAGTCAGAATTTCAACTAGTTGTGGTTGACAAAAAACTACTTTTTCAACTACTTTTAAGTTAGTTGATTTTCCTACAGGGAAGTTTCTCATGGTATGCTTAGGCTGCCAGCAGAGTAAACGCCGAAGCAGGCAGGCAGGTAGGTACAGGCGCAGGCAGTGTCCTGCGAAGAAACGAGATAGAAATAACTTTTTTCTCGCTTGTTCACATAGTTTTCTTGCGCCTGTCTGCCTGCCTGTCTGCTTCGGCGCTTACTTTGTTTGCAACCTTACTTGAGAGACAGAGACGAACAGTTCTCGCTAACAAGAAATCACTGGATCTATCACGAATCGTGCAAACGACATAAGACAAAAGTTAACAAAGCTCAATCACTGATCACCGTTTTTGAAAGTATTTGATTACCACGTGATTTTTCATCACGGTGACTAAATCACAGGTGTCAAAAAACTTACCTGGAATGTTAACATTAAGGAACGTGTTAAAAAGGCAAACATAGCTCTATTTGCCTGTAAAAAAATCTATAGGTAAAAATGGGGTTTGTCCCAAAATAGTACGCTGGATTTATACGGCAATTGTCCGCCCCATACTTATATATAATACGGTGGAGGGACCTGCAGATATGACAACTGCACTTCAGAAATTTGCAAAGGTGCAAAAAAGTGCAAGTCTATGTATTACCGGGGCATTGCCCTCAACACCAACCAAGTAATCTGAACTCCTCTGCCCCCGACACTAAACAGACTACTGTGTGCCTAGCTTAAATTTTGAAAATAACTACGTAGTTCTCATCACTTCACGGCTAGACTGGGCAAACAAAATCTCCCTTAAAACGTCAGACACAAAAATCTTCACAGATGAATCCAAACTTCAAGAACAAGTAGGAAGAGGGGATTTATTCACAGGATCTTGAAATCGAATCTTGAAGTCCTTAAGACTTCCAAATTAGTGTAGTGTCTACCAAGCAATGATGGCTACACTGAAACCCATGTATATGGCCAAGGCTCATTTATAAGGTTGTGGCACTTGAGAGAAATACACTCTCACAGTTCAACCGAGCTCGCTCTCAAGTGCCACAACCTTATAAATGAACCTTGTATATGGCGATGCTATGAAGAATAGTTTATGAAATGCAACCCTATGATTGTAAATGGAGAAGAGAATGAGAGAGCAGCCAAAAAGAAGGTGGAATGAGCGTGATGTGCAGCTCACTAAAGAGTTCTTTCAGCTGTTCATTTCATTATGCTTCGCTTGTACAATACCTCCAGAAAAAATTGGAAGGCTTCCATCTAAAAGTGATAAGGAAACATTCCCCTTATCATCTTTTAGAAGCTTAAGGGTAGTTTTGTATTTATGTTGTTTCCAAATCGCTTTTTTAAGAATGCATGCGGAAACTTTTACTTATTGTCAAGCAATGACAACAGAAAATATTAATATCATTGTTTCCTAGCCGCTTATTATAGAATGCGATAGTCTAGCGGTAGCGCGCTTGACTGTCGCTCAGGGGTCCCGGGTTCAAATCCTGGCCGGGAATTTTCATAACAAGGGAGAGGAATGTTTCCACATTAATTTTTAGAACAGGGGAGAGCACTGCCTCCAATTCACTTTTTAAGACAGCGGAGAGGAATGTATCTCTTTAATGACATGCTATGTAAAAAAAGAAATGGAGTGTCCAACGGAAGGGAATGCTTCCAACATTCAATGGAATGTTTCTTGTTTATACCCAGGAATGTTTCCATTTTCTGGAGGGATGGAGCGCTCTCAATCCATTGGATATCTTAGTAAAGAATTGTTACCATCCATAGACATAGAGAATACCCCTATTGTTTTTAAAAATTTAGTGTACCTATACATTGGGTGCAAGCAAAGCTCGATCGCATCGTTAATCAAGCTATTAATACTCAAAACTCCTCAGAAATAAGTTTTTCTTAATTTATCCCAATTTTTACTTTATACAAATGAGAAATCAAATTTAATTCGTAAACTGGCAAAAAAAAAACAAGACTTGTTAACGTCTGTCAAAACTGACAGCTGTCCATGTATCATGTTACTTTGTGCAGCTTTTTGGTGCACTGCAAAATGTGTGCCGCTCAATCGCACAGAAATTAAGTAATAAATTTTACGAGTTGCAACTAATTCGACCGCAATAAAATGCACCCAAATGGCAACAATTGCACATCCGGTTAGGCCGCGTGTAGCCAGATTGAAAACGCGTTGTTTGGCCATGTTGTCTTTTTTATTTTTTTGCGTACTGGATTCAATCCGAGTAGTAATAAAAATATTTCGTTTTTATTTAGATGCTCAATTCAGACGCAGCCGAATGACAACCAACATGATTTCCATGTTTTGTGTGTGATAGACAAAAAGTTTGAATAAATAAAAACTATTGTTGCGGCAAATAGTTTTGACATTTTCACAAATTGCTACTAGTTAGTGAGAAAGAGAGCGAGTAAAAAGAACAATAGTAGTATGGAATTCTTGAAAAGCGGAAGTAACATAAAATACACAAAATGCAGAAAATGCGAAAAATTTATAAAATTACAAAAGAAAATTTGCTTTAGAAGTGCATTGAACTCATCTTAACCATTGTTTTCCCCTTTCTCTTTCTCTCTCTCTCTCATGCACACATGAGCGAAAGTTTAATCTTCTTGTTATTTACTGTCAATTCATCAAACTGACAGCTCAAAGCTTTCTGCAATATTTTGTTGTGGTTGTTGGTTGGCAGAGCAAAAGCTGACTGTGCATTTAATTAACAATTAAGAACTGCTGCACTTGACAGGCATTTACTGAGTAAGCAAAAGTTTGAACATTGCAAAGAGCAAGAGAGAGAAAACAACAAACTTGGTAACAAGTTCGAAAAAAGGATTCTAATATGAAGGCTATATAAAAATAAGCTGCATTTATAATAGTGACACTTTAAATTTATTATGAAAGTTATTCGAGCAGCTTCAGTAGAAGCTTTTGTTATATTACATTTAATGCTTATAACGAGCTTAAAAACATGCGTATTTTTTTATCTTCAGTAAAAACTTTTAAACATGTAATCAAAAAGATTTCTGGATAGCTTTATATTATTGCTTAGACAGAACTTTTCAGGTTTAAAGGAAAAATCTGAAGAAAATTGAAGCTTTTAACATAATAAACTACAAATAAGAATGATGACAAATTCAAGCTTCATCATATTTACTTATAAATTTATAAACAATAATTTTGAAACAGTGTGCTGACCAGCATTTTATTATGTAGTAGTTGCAGCAACAACAATTACGAAAACAAATATACTTCTGCACATGCCAGTATTTCATTGCCGGCGATAAAAAAAAAAAATATAACAAAAACGTAAGCTCTGCAAAATATCTCAATTGAGCTTTTGGCAGTAAATTTCCATAGTAATAAAAAGTTAAAAAGAAGGACTGCCCATAAATTCACAACAATTCAGAAACAAATCAGAAACTTTGCAGAGTTCCAAATGCACGAAATGTAAATAGAAAGAAATTGCAGATACAGAGCTGAGTCCTAGGTAAAGAATAAAATACAACTATTTTTCGTTGCATACTTATTGGCGAAAATTGAATGGAAATTTTTTGCGACAAGTCAAGCAAGTGCTTGCAAATGTGCAAATTTGCAATTGATTCATTGCCAAAGCTACAGAAAGCTTATACAATAGGAGCTTGCTTCAGCAGAAAAGTGTAGCATATATTTAAAATCAAAAGAACTGTCTACAATATTTAACTTTTTTTTTTATGTGATTCTCATTACTTTTCATATCCTTAATATTACTGAATTTATTACTGAAATATCTGAAACGCTGGAAGCTTTAGTTTTTAATTTAAGCATCTGAAAGTTGCAAAAAGCTTATAGAAATAAAAACAAAATTTTACGATATCATATCAAAAATATGAACTGCCCTAAAGGGTTAATATGCAAGTATGTATTTTCAACCTCTTCTCTACTTTGCAAACGTACATTGAAAGTCTTGCTTGCTTGCTTGATGGTTCTAATATGACGAACATAAAAATTGGGTTTTAATCGTTATCAAAGTGTTTACTTCAATTTCTAGCAATTTTGACAAAATCCATCAAAGCTTGTTTTACTCTTAACAGCTTGTTTTTTCTCAAACTTGTTAGATCTTTTGACAAAAGTCGTTAACATTTCTCAAATAACAACAGCTACAAACGACAACATCAAAAAGATTGCCCAGCATGAATTGCTCCTGTAGAGTTTTAAGTTATTTCATTTCGTCAGAGCAAAGAAACTGCCAACACTTGATGGACAGCAGCAACAGCAACAAAAGGTGAAGACTTGCAACACCAGAACAAGTGGAACAATAATAACAAAACAAAGTAAAAAAAAAACATAATGCTTACTAAAACAACAATAAATCCTAGTTTTATATGCTTCGCTGGATTGCATGCCAGAAGTAAATCACGTTTTGCATGCGATGAACGATGAACGATGGCGACAGGAAGCACAATATTCCTTGTGCTGCTGCTACTGCTGCCTTCATTGTTGCTGTATTTCATCATTCATTACATCATGCATGAAACCATTCATCCATGCATGCGTTGGTCCACTCAAGTAGCTGTGCAGCTGGACATCTACGCCAAGTCATAGCATAACAAGGCTGAGTGGGGAATAGAGCGAGGAACAGAGCTCTGACAAAAGCTTGAATCCATAAGTGGCACCAATGCTTGGGCCAAAAGTGGGCATCATTAGGATAAACATGGTGAGCCGGTGGCAAGCATTCTAAAGTGCAACTCAAGAAGTTGAAGTGTTTTTAGCACGTATGAGCAGCGCTCAATAATAGACACATTTTTTGTAACCATGCTATAGAAAAAGTGCACAAAGCAACAGATGAAGCATGGAGAAAAAATGGCAGGCTGCTCGAACTGTCAGGTTTTGTAAAAAAAATGCTGGCGATTTAACAGAGCGAAACCGAAAAGAAAAGGTAAAGAGATTAATTTTAAAGTTTCAGTATTTAAAAAAGTACACAGTAAAAAATTTGAGGGTAAATTTTATCTTTTTTATAAAATTTGTGAGGTATAAACTATTTTTATTCCAAATAATTTATAAATTTTATACCACTCAATATTATAAAAATAATAAAACAAATATAATTTAAAAATTTTATATGGATATCATGTGTAAATCAAAATGTATTCTGGTTCGAAAGTAAAAAATTCACCGAAATCGGGAATTTTAAAAATATAGTGGTTTCGAGTGGTCTGACGAGAAAAATAGTCTGGAAAAGTTTATAAGATTTGATGGTATAAATTTTAAAACATTTTTGGTTTGGATTTATATGTATACCAAACAGTATAAAATGTATCCTCATATTTTTTACTGTGTAGGAAGAGGGAAATTTAGGGAAATTATCGAAAGTAAAAAATTGTAAAAAAATAAAGCCCAAATTGGAAAACCCTTAAAAAAACTGATTTTTAATGTAGAAAATTTATTTAAAATTTAAACTAACAAATAAGATAAGCATACAAAAATGATAAGAACGCTAAAATTCGCTAAGTAAAGGATATTTTTTACACATACAAATTTTTTTACAGATATAGGAGTATATCTGGTTGTCAAACCAGCTCAGATTGCGCACGTCTTATTGGCATTTATGTTAAGTGTAGTTTGGAAAATTACCGTAGAAAAAGCCACACCCGTATAAGAATCAAATCAGCAGCAAATGAACTCAAAGGACCCTCGTTTTTGTTGTAAAACGTAGAAGTAATGGTAGTGGTAATGCTAATGTTAATGGTAATGGTAATGGTAGTGGTAATGGTAATGGTAATGGTAATGGTAATGGTAATGGTACTGGTAATGGTAATAGTATTGTTAATGGTTATAGTAATAGTAATTATAATGGTAATGATAATAGTAATATTACTGGTAGTGATAGTGGTGATGGTAGTGGTGGTGGTAATGGTAATGGAAATGGCAATGGTATTGGTAATGGTAATGTTAATGGTAATGGTAATGGTAATGGTAATGGTAATGGTAATGGTAATGGTAATGGTAATGGTTATGGTAATGGTAATGTAAATGGTAATGGTAATGGTAATGGTAATGGTAATGGTAATGGTAATGGTAATGGTAATGGTAATGGTAATGGTAATGGTAATGGTAATGGTAATGGTAATGGTAATGGTAATGGTAATGGTAATGGTAATGGTAATGGTAATGGTAATGGTAATGGTAATGGTAATGGTAATGGTAATGGTAATGGTAATGGTAATGGTAATGGTAATGGTAATGGTAATGGTAATGGTAATGGTAATGGTAATGATAATAGTAATGTTAATGGTAGTGGTAGTGGTGATGGTGATGGTAGTGGTAGTGGTTATGGTAATGGTAATGGAAATAGAAATGGAAATGGTAATGGAAATGGAAATGGTAATGGTAAAAGTAATGGTAATGGAAATGGTAATGGTAATGGTAATGGTAATGGTAATGGTAATGGTAATGGTAATGGTAATGGTAATGGTAATGGTAATGGTAATGGTAATGGTAATGATAATGGTAATGGTAATGGTAGTGGTAATGGTAATGGTAGTGGTAGCGGTAATGGTAATGGAAATAGAAATGGAAATGGTAGTGGTAGTGGTAATGGTAATGGAAATGGAAATAGTAACGGTGTTGGTAATGATAATGATAATGGTAATGGTAATCGTCATGGCAATGGTAATTGTAATTGTAATTGTGTTGTAATGGTAATGGTAATAGTAATTGTAATGGCTTTGGTAATGGTCATGGTAATGGTAATGGTAGTGGTAATGGTAATGGAAATGGTAATGGTAATGGTAATGGCATTGGAAATGGTAATAGTAATAGTAATAGTAATAGTAATGGTAATGGTAATGGGAATGGTAATGGTAATGTTAATGGTAATGGTAATGGTAATGGTAATTGTAATTGTTATTGTAATTGTAATTGTAATTGTAATTGTAATTGTAATTGTAATGGTAATGGAAATGGACATAGAAATGGAAATGGTAACAGTAATAGTAATAGCAATAGTAATGTTAATGGTAATGGTAATGGTAAAAATATAAGAAGGCGTATTAATATTAAAAAGATATTTATATAAACCAAAATGTCTGTAATTACTCCAGACACACAAATGCATCCTTAAAGAAAAATTAGTTAAAAATGGGAAACAAAGGATAGAAAATTTTTATACAAAAACCAGTTTTATTTATAAAATCTGGTATGAAAAAATATACGTTTAGCCATAATTTTTAATTGTAAAGAGATATTGGGGAAATTTTTTCACATAAATTATTTTTGAGACTTGAATTTTTTGTAAAAATATAAAAACAACATTATGGAAAAAATAAATTATGTAAAAAAAATTTAAGGGAGTACCTATGTTGTTTGATGACAAATACAAAAAAATAATTTTTGCGCTTAACTGGAAGAATTTTTGCAAATTAATGCTATGTCATGAAAGGTAGTCCGATGTTCAATTTTTACTTGATTTTATTTTTACAGCAAAAACAATTTTTATTAATTCTTTGACTAAAAAGTCAATATTTTGTACCTTTTTTGACAAAATCATAAAACAGATAGCTGTGATTATATGTCAAAGCGCCCACGTTTCTGGCATCACTATTTTAGAAAATTTTGAAATTCTCTAGGTGAATAGTTCTCCTGAAAAGTGTTATATCTGCGTTCTTTTTCTTGGATTTAAAATTTTGTTTTAAAAATATACACTGTAAAAAATATCACAAAATCCTAAAAAATACAATAAGTGCATGCATTCAAATAGATGTAGTTTTGAAACCGTCAGTTGTACGGAAAAAGTGTATATCTATTTTAAAGATCTTGAACTTGTCTATTTGGTGGTATATTTTTTTTGCAGCATTTTTATGAAAAATTCTTTTTTTTTAACTTGAAATTTTCATTCACATTTTTCGTAGTCTTCGCAAAAAATTTTTTATTGTTTTAGTTCATAGTTGAGTTAAGGCATTAATTTTAAAGGCTAAGACACAATTTTAGGTTGGGACTCCGACGATTGCTATTTTTAACCAAATTTTTAAAAAATGCCTGCAAAAAATTTTCTATTTTTCCTATATTTTAAAATTCCACGTTTTCAAATATCGTTTTAAAATTATTTTAAGTTTTTAAAAATATAAAAAATAAAACTAATTGGTTTTATTAATTGTTAGCTTAATTTGAATACTAACAGATTTATTTGAATACTAAAATATAGTTTTGGATGATCATTGGTATTAATTAGCAGAAAAAAATTTGGATTTTTCGGTATAAAAATAGGCAACCTTTTGAAGGCATTTTTAAAATATTCGTGAAAAATAGCCATAGTTGGAGGTCGAAAAAATATAAAAAATATAAAAAATATAAAAAATATAAAAAATATAAAAAATATAAAAAATATAAAAAATATAAAAAATATAAAAAATATAAAAAATATAAAAAATATAAAAAATATAAAAAATATAAAAAATATAAAAAATATAAAAAATATAAAAAATATAAAAAATATAAAAAATATAAAAAATATAAAAAATATAAAAAATATAAAAAATATAAAAAATATAAAAAATATAAAAAATATAAAAAATATAAAAAATATAAAAAATATAAAAAATATAAAAAATATAAAAAATATAAAAAATATAAAAAATATAAAAAATATAAAAAATATAAAAAATATAAAAAATATAAAAAATATAAAAAATATAAAAAATATAAAAAATATAAAAAATATAAAAAATATAAAAAATATAAAAAATATAAAAAATATAAAAAATATAAAAAGTATAAAAAATATAAAAAATATAAAAAATATAAAAAATATAAAAGATATAAAAAAATATAAAAAATATAAAAAATATAAAAAATAAAAAAATATTAAAAGCAAAATATAAAAAAAATGTAAACACAAAAAATAAAAAAATATTAAAAGCAAGAAATTAAAAAAAATAAAAAAATATAAAAACGATATAAACAAATATTAAAAGCAAAAAATAAAAACAAAAACTGAAAACAAAATATTAAAGTAAAAAAAAATATAAAAAGAAAAAAAAAATATAAAAAGCAAAAAAAAAATATTAAAAGCAAATATAAAAAAACATTAAAAGCTAAAAATAAAAAAAATATAAAAAACCAAAAGGCAGAAAAACGAATTACAAAAAAAAAAAAGAAAAACACATGGGGCTCTCCCGCAACCTCCACGTGGTGACCCTGAACACAATTTATGTCACTAGTGGCAGGCTAGTTGCGGGTTTTTTGTTTCTCAATTTTATAACATATTTATCGTTTTAAAAGTGCTATTTTCTAAAGCCTTGTATATTTATTTTTAGTTCAAGCATCACATGTCAGATTCGGTAAAAGCGTCCCCTTATTTTCTCTCGTATCCGGTCTCTTTTTTAACACCCCAGAACCAATAACCAAGAAATCCCGCAAACTTTTTCTAACATGCTCGGAAACTATCCTACCCACCCCTACCCCCAATTTAAATAAACTGGTGTCAATATTAGACGAGATACACTATTTTATTGATAGTGCTACGCCCCTTTGTTGAAGAAGAAGATCCCATCTACTACTGTACCAAATATCAATAAACTACTGCCAGTATTAGACGAGATACACTTTTTTATTGATAGTGCCACGCCCCTTTGTTGAAGAAGAAGATCCCACCTACTACTGCATCGAATATCAATAAACTAGTGCCATTATTAGGCGAGATACAGTATTTTATTGATAGTGACACGTGCCTTTGTTGAATCCCGCCCACTTTTTCCATCGCGCTTAGAAAATATGCTTTATTCCAAGTATCCTGCGCCAAGCTTTATTAAATTCTGTCTTTTCAACGCCGAGATATGATTTTTGACAACTTTTTATAAATTTCTGGCCCAATGTGCATGACTTTGTAGGAACAAACATTTGGTGAGCGAATCATTTCAAGAAATGGCCCTGTCTTCTAGCCGTCTAGGTTTTTGGTGATTTAACTACCTTGGAGTCGTTTTTTAGAAGAATAAATCAAGTCACATACGTATGCAGGTAGGTGTGGCACATAGCGTTTAGGTTTTATGGTGTATCTCAGTACAATTTGTTGGTCCCGGAACTGGCGACACCGAAAAAAAGTCCCTCATTCAACACAGTTAAAATTATAATAAATATACCTATATGTATAAGCACTTACTGTCAGAGCTATTGTCTTGAATTCAACAAATTTTTTTACCAATATTTAAAAAAATTAAATCTTTTTACTTTTTTGATCATGACAGATGGGCGTGTCATATCCACGGAACCATTTCATATCAAGTTGTTATATCCTTTGGTATCTATTAAGGTGAAATCAGTACAGTCGTTTTATTATTATATTTTTCGGAACAAAGTAGGTAGGCGTGGCCTGCTTATGGTTAACCTATGCTTTTATCAGCAAAAATGCACTTTTGGTAGCTTTTTCGTTAAAAACACTTTGCACTTTTTGAAACTGTATGTTTTTTGTGTTTCTATTTGAAGTAAGTAGGCGTGGTAAATAAAAACCAGCCTATTCTAACTTGATTAAAATAAAGAATCGTAATTTTTAATTGTTAGTTTAATAACCACACAACGTTAAAAAACTATTTTATAAAATATTTAAAAATATATAAAAAGAATGTTTTACTTGTTGTGAGAGCACATATTGCAGAACTGCTTGTAATTTGAGTGCAGAAGAAAAGAAGATTTGAGTTTTACATTATGCTTAATGGAAGTATACTCTTTAGAAATATCCCAAAAATTTCCAGTCATCAATTAAAAACACTTAACTCACTACAACCGAAAGCCCTGCATGCCGGCTCTTCAAGAAAAATTACAAATATTAAATGTCAGCAGCTACAAAACGACATGATTTTATCTTTTGCTTGTCCAAATAATTCACGCTCGCCTCACTTGCCATCTCTTTCTGGCAAATATCCATAGGCCTTGGAAGTCCTCGATTGCTTTGGTTCAATTAAAGTCCATCTGTTGTGTTTTTTTTTAAATAAAGGTGGCCGTCTACTGTAAATTGTCCAAAAATGTGCATTGTTTTTATTTTATAGATATATGTGTTTAACAGAGCTGGGAGATAAGGTTTACGATTACAACACGATTACGATTGCAGTAATCTTTTATTTAAAAAAAAAAACGGGATTACAATTTAAATAATCCTTTATAGAATGAGCTAAGACTACGATTCCAGCAATCGTTATTTTGAAAATGTCGAATTATAGTCATTATAGTAGTCGTAATTTCGACTTTTTCAAAATTACGATTACTTCAATCGTAATCTTAGCTCATTCGATGGCGGATTACTTTAATTGTAATGCCGTTTTTTTTATTATAAGGACCACAGTAATCTATTGCAAGGATTGCTTTTACTAAATATAAGTGAAAACCTTACTTACTTTAGAAAGTGTATTTCAATAAAAATACGGGATTAAAATTAAAGTAATCCTTCATCGACTGGGCTAAAATTACGATTACAGTAATCGTAATTTCAACTTTTCCAAAATTGAGACTACTGCAATCGTAATCTAAGATCGTTCTACAGACAGAGAAGTTATAAAATTAAAATAAAGTTTTTTAGAATAAAATTAGGGCTAAGATATTGCACACAGCAGTAAAAACATATAATGATAAATATTAAATAACGCCGAATAAGTGCCGAATAAGGACAAAATAAAACGCAAATACTTTTATTTTGATCTGTGAATAGATGAAAACAAACAGAGTCCTGAGTGCTAACCATTCCAATAGCCAAATATGGTTTAACATATCTCCATCTTATATGGAAAAAATCAGAATTTTTGAAAAAAATGTCTTAGAGCATGTACTTCTACATATAGATCTGAAAGCAGTGGCTATACAAAATATATATAAAACAAGTTTTTATATAACAAAGCTAAAGTAAGTAGGATAGATAATTTCATTATTCATCTCATTAGGAACCATATAAGAAAAACCTTTGGATGCACCGAGAATAATTTGATTCTGGCTCCGTATTATGCCAATTATGATTATATATACACATCGTTACAAAGCGGATATGTACCACCTGAGGCCTTTTTGTACTGACATAAGAAAGGATTTATTCAAAATGCATGCGGCATTCCTGTATCTTACCACATATATAGACGAGCCAATAACAAATCTATACATTGTAAAGAAATTACTACTCAAAATCGCAGATTTGACTTAAGCTTCTACTTAAAAGATAAAAATATGAATCGAAACTTTAATATTAAAAAGTATTGGTGGCTTACTGAATAACTTGATTTCGTAATTTTATCCCTTGACTTTTACCCACAAACCCTCTAAAATATTAAAGTAATGTTTTTTTTTAAATTTTTTCTTTACATGAAACGATATTTATTACATCCTTTATAATGTATAATCATGTTAAGCAAATTTAAAAAATTTTGTATTTTCTATAAAAATAATTAATGTACTTGAGAGCCCGAATATGGGACAGTGTATAAAAAGTTTAATATCTAACTGTCTGTTTATTTATAGTAAAATATTATGAATTTTGTTTAAATAAACATAGAAAAAAAGATGACAACGAACACTGAAAATAACAACTTGCTGTTATTTATATTCCTCAAGAAATTAAAATTATTTTAATTTTTTCTATTGGCCAAAGTAGATTACCCTCTTAAGTATTTTGCAGTTGTCTGAGTTTCTTAAGGGTTCTTTAAATTATTTTTAAGCCTGCATTTCGGAACAATAAATTCTTAATGAAACAATTTCCTCTACTGACCCGCTTTTGTGAAGTGCATGTGAATTGTGTGTGCGTGTGTTGTTTTGTGCACACCACTTTTAATCGGATATTCAATCAATGTCATAATAATTGATTGAATTTTTGAATTTGTTTGCCTGCCATGAATATTATTCAAGTTTTAGAATGAAATCAACTGCATCAGGCAAGCAGCAAAAATCAAGTGTTTGGTTGGGAAACACTCAAGATGCCGAAAATTAAAATCAAATGAGATAACTTTATTTGCTTTTAAGTGCATTTTAGATTTTGCAATCAAATCTTGAAATAGTTTTTCTACCGACAACAAGCAATAATGTGAAAATTTTTATTTAATGTTTTCAATACTTAAGTACAGCTTTTGATATTAATAATAAATTAACTTATTTTATATTTTTATAAATCAACTTATTAAAACTTTTTTCAAGTATTTTTTAATCGTACATAATTATTATGAGAGCATTTTTTGTTAACTTTTTTAATTTTAATGATCTTCAATAAGTGTTTTTTTATATTTATATATTTTAAATGAATAAATAAATTAGAAAACCTTTTTTATGAGTTAATGTAAAACATTTTTTACTGTCACTCACTATTAAACAAAATTTAAAAAGAAATGTTTTAATGTCGAATAAAAATGTTACAAACTCTAACCCCAATTTTTGAAATGCATCTATAAAATTTAGACAATTTTCACAATCAACAAAAAATTTTTTTTTTATGTATTACTTCAAGTTGACCGTATGTTCTAGCTGTCATTTACCAAATGAAGATTTATTGCTTTTCTGGCCAAATTTTTTTCAACGCTCTAAAATGTTTTTTTTTTTAAATTAAATCAAAACAGAATTCACAAAATTGTTAACTGGGCGCATTGCTTGTGTTACGAGTTTTTGTCTAGCTTTCACTATGAATACGATTGAATCACTGTCTTGCTTCTATACCCCTTCCCCGTACCCCCTTTAAAATTGTCACTGCGCCACCATATGAAAATGAAGCAGCAGCAAATAAATTGACATGAAAACAGTTATGTGACGCTCATACCAAAGCAGGCCGACGAATTTTCATATCGTTTTTGTTGTTGTTGTTGTTTCTGTTTTTATTTTTGTTGTTGTTTTCATCTGCCATTTGCAGAGTAGCGCACATGTTCTTGGCAAAAAATGAAAGATATCATACATAAAAACAATGAAAAAGTAAAAATATGCATATAAAATATAAAAAACAAAACAACACAAAACTCAAATAGATAATAGGCACAAAAGAGAGAAAAATAATAAAAGCCAGAGATATGACAACAATAAAACAACAAACAATTACGCTGCGAAAATTTATGCACTGTACCAAAAGCAAAGAATGAGGCGGTCGCTTGTTTTTCAGTTTTTCAGGATGACGAGAGAAGAGACGCGGGGGTAGGAAAAGTGTCAACAATTTAATAGACATTAAAAGCAATTTGTTGAATTGAGTTTAAGTTGATTTGGTTTTCGTTAATTAAAGCAAAATTCAATTTAGTTCCAAGCTATAATTTCATATGCAAAGCAACTGAAGAGTTGTTGAGTTTAAGTAATGAGTAGCATCAAGCATAAAAAACATCAATGAATGTGAATTAGATTCAATGGAAAAAAACTAATTCTAACATATGAAAAAGGCGAAAAAATATTTTATTATAAACACAAATTTTTGGAAACAACATTTTCTTAGGCTATATAGCAATGGAAACAATCGACCTTAAGGATCAAAAGAAACAAGCAACAATATGAACTGGCGTACGTTACAAAAAACGGAAGTGATTTTTGACTTGGATTACAAAATTTGCAAAACTCTCTGAATTGGGCAAGGCTTTTTGTATACAACTTTTTGTGGAAGGGTTTCAAATAACATAAGTCTATTTTCCAAGTGACCAAATTTAAAAATCTTCTTTGGTTTTTTTTATTAGGCTTTTTGATCTGGCGTAACGTTACTGGCGTTACGTTACTTAAATTTACATTGCAGTTAAGTAATTAAGTAATAAAATAATAACAAATAACAAGTTTTCAATCTGTTTTAATTTTCTGGTCACGGTAGACATGTACTAATTGCCTCCATTTTAATAAAGAATTAGTATGATTACCTTTATAGAAAAATATTACAAATTGTGACTACTGGGACATGTCTTTGTGACTTGCGGGCAAGAAAAAAAATATGTGTTCATTCATAATAAATTATTTTAATCACTTTCGTTATTTTTTAAGCCCAATAAGTAATTAGGTAGTGAAGTAATTATGTAATTTAGTAATTAAAAAAACAAATTTAATATATTGTCCCTTCCTTGCCTCAACCATTTTCCCCATTATCTTTAGGCGCATTTCAAAGCATTTACAAAACACGAAAAACAAAAACTTCATTTGTGAATCAGTGTAGACGATTTAATCATCATGCTTAATGAATTTATGTAGAAATTGCTTAAATTATTAAAATTAAAATGTTTCTCTTAGCTAATATCATAAAATAATAAATCTTTAATCTGTTCAAATTTTTTGGTCACGGTAGCCATGTATTAAACGCCTCCATTTTAATAAAGAACTAGTATGATTAGCTTTATAGAAAAAATGACTAAAAATTGTGACTACTGGGACATGTCTTTGTGACTTGCGGGGCAAGAAAAATATGCGTTCATTCATATTAAGTTATTGTAATCACTTCCATTATTGTTTTACACCCGATAAGTAATAATGTAGTTAGGTAATAATCTAATTTAGCAATTAAAAAACAAATTTAATATATTGTCCCTTCCTTCCCTTAACCATTTTTCTATTATCTTTAGCCAATGGCTTCTATTTTTACTAAAACAAACAAGTTTACGAAATATTTACTAAACATTTACGAAAAAGAAAAACTACATTTGTGAATCAGTGCAGTCGATTTGATCACATGGTTAATGAATTTATGTAGAAACTGCTTAAATTATTAAAATTGAAATGTTTCTCTAAGCTAATATCATAAAAGAATAACTTTTTAATCTGTTTTAATTTTTTGGTCACAATAGACATTTCTGTGGAAATGCCCATGTTCTAAACGCCTTCATTTTAATAAAGAAATAGTATGATTGCCTTTGTAGGAAAAGTAGGAAAATATTACAATTTGTGACTACTGGGACATGTCTTTGTGACTTGCGCGACAAGAAAAATATGTGTTCATTCATATTAAGCCATTTTGATCACTTTCTTTTAAACTTTTTTAAACTTATGTATTCGTTTAAATGTTTTTTTTTTGTAATTAAGTGTTTAAGAAATATTAATTTTTTAAAAATAAAAAAATACATATCTATTTACTTTTACATAAAAGAAAAATTTGGTAATTTTTTCATTTTGGTAAATTTTTCTAGGAATTTTGGTAGAACATTTTTTTCCTGTGTTGCAACCCTGGTGGTCAGTTGTTTGAGTCACTTTATATGTATAGGGGTGATGATGGTCCGTTTTCTTATTTATTTCAAACTTTTTATTTTTGTACAGATTTTATTTTGTAATGACTATTTAAACTGAAAAAGTATTTTTGAATGAAATAAGTAATAAGTAATCATTAAATCATAAGTTTTTAATCAGTTTTAATTTTTTGGTCACGGTAGACTTTACTGAGGAAATGCCCATTTACTAAATGCCTTCATTTTAATAAAAAGTTAGTGTGATTACCTTTATAGAAAGATTAGAAAAATATTAAAAATTTTGACTACCAGGACATGCCTTTGTGACTGGCGGGACAAGAAAAATATGTGTTCAATCATATTAAGTTATTTTAATCACTTTCAATATTGTTTTAAACCCAATCAGTAATTAGGTAGTTAGGTAATTATGTAATTTAGTAATTAAAAAAAAATTTAATATATTGTCCCTTCCTCAACCATTTTTCCATTATCTTTAGCCAATGTCTTCCATTTTTACTAAAACAAACAAGTTTACGAAACATTTACGAAAAAGAAAAACTAAATTTAAATAAGTTTACGAAACATTTACTAAACATTTACGAAATAGACAAACTGCATTTGTGAAACAATGCAGTCGATTTGATCACCATGGTTAATGAATTTATGAAGAAATTGCTTAAATTATAAAAATTAAAAGGTTTCTCTTAAATAATATCATAAAATAATAAGTATTAGTCTGTGTTAATTTTTTGGTTACAGTAGACTTTTCTGTAGAAATGCGCTTGTACTAAACGCCTCACCATAAACGTAAAGTATGATTACCTTTATAGGAAAATATTACAACTTGTGACTACTGGGACATGTCTTTGTGACTTGTGGGACAAGAAAAATATGTGTTAGTAATAAGTTATTTTAATCAGTTTCATTATTGTTTTAAACCCAATTGATAAATTGTAGTTATTTATGTATTTTTCTGTAAAACATAAAAAATATATCAGAAGCTACGAAAAAATATGACCTCTCACTCTATTATTTAAAAAAAATGTTGACTTTTTCACCAAATAGGTAAAATTTTGCCTCTCAACAGTTTCATAATAGGACATAAGACACATGCGTCTCCTATGTGGCTTTACTTGCAATTTATTACTTCGTCTTCCTACTTTACATTTTGAGATCTTCTTAACATAAGACGCTGTGTGAGTAACTTGCAGTACCTGAATTGGTTTTTGCGTTTATACTTACCTTAGATTCAACATTCAGTTCTTGTTCGCCATCTCTTGAGTACACATCAGGGTAGTTTAAATTTCCCTCTTGTATGAATAAAACATTTTCGAATATATAAGACGCTGTAGAAACATGGTCCAGCCAGGATTGGAACCCAGGACCCCTGGGTAACAATCAAGCGCGCTACCACTAGACTATCGAGGCCATCAAAGGGCATGGTTAATACATTTATCTCTTTGGGATTTAAAATTGTGCTAAGAAAGTGTGGATTTTTACAGCCATTTAACTTACAAGTAGATAAAGAGACACACATAAAGATGCTTTGACTATTCTGATTTAGGTCAAAAAAATTAATTTCGGCCTTTGTAGTTTAGTCGAGAGTGCGCTAGGCTATCAACCCAAAGGTTACTGGTTCGAATCTGGGTTCGGGCATGGTTCTTTTCATTTTCATTGTTCTTTCCTATAATTAAGAATTACAGAAAACTAAAAATCCACAACTAAATTGAGGAAAAATATGAAAGGGCTCGTAATGCTTGCCGAGGTTAAGGCATAACACTAGCCTTGGTTAAAAGCAATTCAAATTGTCTTTCACGTTTGTTTCGCCTAATCAATAATTCACGTATGGTTCCAATCAATTCCTTCAAATAATCAATCCCTTTCCTTTCAGGTCAAAGACCAAACGTTGTTTGTATAAGGCGCATGCCTTGGTTATTCGATCTTTAAAAAAAAAAAAAATAAAAAAAAAATAATAATTGCCTTTACTATTAAAAGATTTTTAAGTAGTTCACCACATGTTTATTGCTACTTCTAGAAAATATTGGATTTATTAAAGCAAGTTTTAGATTAGTAAAAAAGGATATATATTTTTGTGTGACTACTGGGACATTAGACTTGCATCTGTTCAAAAAAGAAATACACAAACACTAACCTACCTTTTCGCTTTATTTCTATATAGGAAACTAGTTTTCTCCAAGCTTTCTATAAAAGACACGGGCCAGGGGCCCTATTCTGTAACTGTGAGTTTGAAAGTGTACACTTTTGCTGACTGAACTCACCGACTGAAAACCAGTAAGTTTTTGTTACAGCCCGTGTACACTTTAAAACTCACAGTTACAGAATAGGGCCCCAGGGTTCTACCGTTGACAGAACGCCCGAAAACAGTGCAGCAAACACAATCAACATTTTACTCCCTAGCAACTTTGTAGGAAATAAAAGTGGTCATATCGTCGGCCTAATTCTAATACTACGTAAGTCAAAATTATCTATTGTTCAGGAGGCAAAAAAAACTGTTTATTATTTGTAAGAAGTTCATACAATAATGTATTGTTTCAAACGTTCTACCTCCCTTTTTTTCATACAAACATTAAAAACTAAAAAAGGACATAGATGTAGTTTTGACCAATCTTTTTAAACCGCTAATAAACGTTACTTCTCCCAATTTTGACTTACATCCTATTAGAATTAGGGCGACGATATACAAAGAAGGATATTTCGGGGATTTTTTTTTCAAATCTTTTTTCATAGATTAATAAAGTATAGACTTGCAGTTATAGCTTTTTACCAAATGAAAAATAATTAATGAAAAACCAACATTTATCTCATTTTCCTCTTTTATCTGGAATGCCCCTTAAATTGAAAGCAACATATTTTTAAATTATAAATTGTATTTTTGCTGCTCATAGCAAGCTTTTGATTAACATACATGCAAACATACATACATTATGTGTATCCTAGTAAAAAAATAATCTTACACAAATGCACACTCAAAAAATACAGCCAACAACATTTTGGCCCAAATCAACATCATTTATCAAAGCTATGAATTGATTTTATCTCATTAAAATGACAAGCAGCAGAAACAGAACAAAAACATTTTTTTCATATATGAAAGTCCGGCAACGCTAAAACTCAAAATAATATTTGGTTAACCCTAATCCTACTGCGTCATTTTACAACATATCCCACTGCGATGTGAATTTGAGTCACACATGTAAAAAAAAGAAAAAAATAGCGGTTGATGCCATGTAATATATGTTACTCTGAATTTGAAGAAAATTAATTCATTTGAGATTACAAATAGACTTCAATGCAAAAAATAACTTATTTTATAATTAAAATCTTTTTAAAATCAAATGTGATCCAAAGTCACACCGTAGTAGGATTAGGGTTAAGTAGCCTGGTCTACTGTGAGTTGCTTGCTAGCTTTTGCTTTAAGCACAACGTTAAAATTAGAATTTAAAAAGGTAGTAGTAAAAAGTAGAACAAATTTTATGGCAGTCATGTGCTTTAATAACTATACGCTACCGCTGTTTGTCTTTGTATTTAAAGACTGTCAGAGGGGGTTCGGTTGACAGCGAATGATCCATTTATTTATATCTATGCAGATATATCCAAAAAAATCCTCCAAACTGGCTGTTGTTCGGCCGTTGTTCGGCCGTTGTTCGGCCGATGTTTGGCTGTGATTACTTTAAAAAGACCGCTGTTTGATCCTTGTTCATACACTGTTAAGCCTTAATAAAAGCCGTTTTACTTATTTTGGGGCATTTTCCTGTTTTTACTCACAATTTTTGTAAAGCACATCAATCGCCATTGTATCAGCAAGCACTTACCTGAAAAAAGAAAGACATAAAATTATATTAGATTCATATTGTAAAGGTAAATTATTAAAAACATTGTATAATAACATTTGCTAAATGCATCTGTGTGGATTCATTCAAGTAGCTTTAAGCTTCTGAATTGCAATCTATAGTGTATAGTAAAATCTATTAAAAATCGCATATAATTTTTTTTTCAAATCCTTTCATGTAAACATATGTATGATAGTACCCTGATGTAAAAGAACACCGCTATTAGAAAGAGCATAGGGCGTATCTTAAAATTCTTGCAGAGGAACATGCTGACCTCTTAAGAAATAAGATGTATGTTTTCATTCAACGTTGCCATACACCGAATTTCATTATCGTAGCGTCTAATAGTTGTGAGATATTCGCATTTTTCAAAATAGCGGGCGTGTCATCTTTTCAAACATTAAAAATTAAAATATATAATATATATAACTAGCAAATACCCGCTGCTTTGCCTGCGATAAAATTATTAAATATCATGTAAAAATTTTAAATCTTAAAATTAAAGTATTTTGTTGTATCTTCAAATGCAACACATAAAAAGAATTGTGTTTGTTTAACAATTGAAAAAATTGTAAAAATATTAAAAAATTACTTTATTTAATTTGAATTACCTTCTTTAAACAGTTAAGTTATTGTTATGGTAACATAAAGTAGCTTGGCTTTTTCTGTATTTTGATTTCTTAATAAGTCCAGCATAATAGGATTATAAAAAATTTAGGTAAAATTTTTTTAAACTTGTAATTAAAAAATGGATTTTTTTTAAACTTAGATTCTGGATATGAATATATTTTTCTTCAGTTTTGAAAAATTTTCATTATTATGACATCAAACTTTTGGCTATATCTCGAAAACTATAGATTTTCTCAGTACAACGTTTTTTATTATAAAAATTCGCTCATTAATAAAAATAATGGTAAACGAAAGATTTTTCGAAACTATTTTCTACGTATATCTAGTATATTGAAAAAAATTCCCGTCGATATCTTGAAAACAACAGATTTTCTCAATATAACACATTTTTGTAGCCTTAGAATGAGAAAAAACCGATTAAAATTTAAATTTTTGATTTTGCAAGCAAACATCTCCGCCATTTTCAAATCGATGGTCATCAAATTTCCTTTGTCTGAAAGGTCAATTAAGTAAATTTGGAGAAATGCGAAAAGATTTACCGTTACTTCACCAATTCAATGTTTTATATTGTTTTCACAAAACTTCTAAAATATTCTATTTGTGCTCAAAAAAAAAGGGGCAAAAGTTATTTTTGTTGCAAATTTTTTTTTCAATTTTCTATTTTCCACACTCTTTCATAGTACATATCATTTATCTGCAAAAATCTGTGAGCAAATTTTTCACATATTTCAAACCATTCCAAAGTATTCTCCGGCTAAAATGGAGCCAAATGACTCATTTCAGTCAAATGAGAAACGAAGCCATCTCATTTCCTATACAAATTCTCAGCTGCAACTAAACTCATTTAAACAAATGAATGAGATTGGATACGTTCTGAAAACTTGTTACAAATTATTTCGAACGCATTCAATGGGGAATGGATAAAAAACATTGAACATACTAAAAACAAAGGAAAACGTCAAATAACAAATCGTTTTATACACGTGTATCATCATCAATATCAACCAGTAAAAACAAAACAAAACAAAGAAGCAGTTGTCAAACGAAATGAGATACTTTCGCAAAAAAAAACCAATGTTAGAACTTTTGAATGACTGATTCCAAATGAGTCATTTGGCCTAATTTAAACTTAGTATTAAACGCCAAACCCGTTTTTTTTTTAATTCGCCCGGAGGTATGAATCTTCCAAAGATACGTATACTCGACCTATACGTATGCACGATTTACACTCTAGATCCTGCCTGGATCAGCCGGGACAGACAGAATGCACCTACGTACTAAAAATACCCCCTATTGGCAATTAGGATTTTCCACTAAGCACATTAATTGGCTTTTCAGCGGAATTTAAAAATTTAATATATATCAAAGCGTATTTAAGTATATTTAATTCTATATAAATACGCAGCATCGAATTAAATTATAGTGATTATCAATTTGAGGTTCCCGAAAAACAATCCTGATTTCAAAAACAATCCAAAACATTAAACTCATTTTAACTGGTTTGCGGCCATTGTCAAACCCAAGGACCTACGTGGAAATGAGATAAATCTCATATCCGCCAAATCAAAATCCCAATTAGATTTAAAATATAGCATTTCCAGTAAGTAACCACAGAAACTGCTGAAAGTAACCATACAAATAAAATTACCAAATTTAAGTCTTGTAAGACCAAAACCTTCCGAAATATAGCTTTTTTAGCATTTAGTAGACGTGAAGAATAGAAGTAGCAAAATATCAAAAGCCTATCACGATTAAGTTAAAATAAAAAATAGTTTGGTACCCAGTGATGTGATTTTTATTTTGCTAAAAATCCCAAATCCATGTGTAAAAATCCCTTTTTTGCTCACTTTATCCCTTCCTAGAGATTCTGAAATCCCGCAAAAAATCCCTCCAATTTTAATGTCAAAATACGCAAAACAAAAAATGTTTGTTGCTTATACTATATATGATTATTTTATGAACATGTAGTGAAATAGAAAAATCTTATTTTTTTCTTAAACATTCATTGAGACCAAAAAAGGAACTTACACCAACATATATAAAGATGGTATAAGCATCAATACGTATATATTGAGATGCCTCGACTTGTATGGGGAGCAAAAAGCTCCATTTATACCCCTCTAAAAATTAACCTTGATCTATTTTATAATGATTCCCAAAATATTTTAGATGTAAGAAAACCGTCAGTGAGCTAAAACTTTCTACAAAAACTTACAAAAATTTTATTTTTCGTAAATATATTGGCTGCGTAAATATATTGGCTATTCCGGCTTAATTAAAGGCCGGAAAAAGCTCTTCCAATCTGCATCAAACAACTTAAAACTTTTGCAATCGGATTAAAGATACTGCTGTTTTTCGTAATTTTTTGGAATATTTTTTGAAGTTATTTACATTTAATTTATATTAACTTCTTTATTTCTAATGCGATCCGCACTTTCAAAATATCGTTGGAAAGGTTTTGAGAGCTGCATTGTTTCTTGGTCAGAATTGCCTTAATCTATATATATAAAATAGGATGTGTGTATGTATGTAACGTATGGACTCCAAAACGGCTGGGCCGATTTTGATGAAATTTTCAGGTAATGTTCATCTTGGTACGGTGGGTAACATAGGCTATATTTGGACCCGATAGGTGGCGCTGGGGTGGACTTATATCGAAAATTTGAATTTATGGACCAATTTAACTGAAATTCAGAATGTATGTTTGTTTGATCATAAGAAAATAATTTGTGTATAAATGGACACGGTAGGTGGCGCTGGGGTGGACTTATTTCGAAAATTCGATGGCGTGAAAAATATATAAATACTTTTAATTTTGAATTAAGATTGTGAGCTTTAGATCAAGTGAGTTTTCAAGAAGGCAACAACAACAATCTTAATTCATGTTTATAATTAATTATTCAATAGATCATAAAAATTAATTAACTTAACTATGGCAGAGCACGGCCAAATAAGTTTAATTAATGTCAAATTAATTAAATAATCTAATAATTGATCGATTTTTCGGTCAAAAGTCATGTGTAATTGAATATTTGGTTGTGAAAATAGCCACCTTTCAGTTAGAACACTAGCTTCTGGCGAAGCAAAAACTCGTTTCATTTCTACGGTGCATTTCGACAAGCAATCGAACACCAATGAATATTGAAATAAATGAAGAAGCAACTAGAACAGATGGCAACCCTTGATAGAGTTAATGGCGGTGATCTAAAATGGCCTCCTGCTTTGAAGTGTCATATGATTAGCAGCCACACAATTCATGAGAATGAATTAGAGGATCTGTACATTCATATGCTAGTTTAAACAGTGAGTTGATCACAGCTTAATCACTCAAAGACTACTGATGAGGAATATGTAGCGATTTCCGAAACAGACTGTCTAGTCAGCTAAGTGATTGACTCTATACAGAGTTGTTGTTGTTGTTGTTGCCTTCTTGAAAACTCACTTGATCTAAAGCTCACAATCTTAATTCATGTAATTATTCAATAGATCATAAAAATTAATTAACTTTTAATTTTATTTTATAACGAGGGCAGTAGCGAAGCACACCGGGTTCAGCTAGTTGTTACATAGTACAGCAAAAATATTAATTATAAAATAATGTTAAATTTAATTGTAAAATAATGTTGTTTTAATTTTCAAAATTTTTGTATGGAAATCAAATAAAAAAATACCAAAATTTATTTTTTTACAACTTTTACGCCAGCCAATATATTTACGAAAAACATGTTTTTTTAGGTTTTTTCAAAAAGTTTTTGCTCACTAATGATTATCACAAAATCTAAAATATTTTTAATATCTAATAATTTATTTTAATTCATATTTTGGAAATATCATAAAATAGGCCATGGTTCATTTTTAGGGGGTACACATGGAACTTTTTTAAGGCACCTTAGTATGCATATAATAATATTGTATTTATTCAAGCTTAGTTATGAATGAAGCTGAATAAAGTTTGAATCAAAAATGAGGTAAAAATTAAGAATCAAATGAATTTAATTTATATTTATTGAGAATTTTTTATAATTAATTGCAACGAAAACTAAACGAAACACAAAATGAATCGGAAATTGTACAAGATTACAGGCAAAATGATGCTGCCAATAACTTCTTTAAAATCCCGCCAATAAACTCAAACGCTCTCTCGCTCTTTAATGGTTTAAAAATCCCACAAAAAGGGCAAAATCCCACCAAATCACATCACTGCCCGACACCGTAATAGAAACAATGAGAAACACTATAGCATAGCATAAGGCCGCGTTCACAGTGGACGCTTTGGCTGAAGCTGATGCATAAAGCTGCTTTGTCAAGCTTTTTTTGATCATAGTGAACGCTTATTCAACGCTGCATAAAGTCGCTTATTGAGCTTATTGGTGTTCATACTGCGCGCTTTATGCTTGTGGCTGATATGCTTTGTTTTCACTTATTTCTTTGGGAAATAATGCCCTCAATTGCGTTTTGCAAAGTAAATGAAAGATTGTTTTGTTTAATGAGTATGTAGATTCGTGATGATCACCAATGAAAGATCAAACCAATAACAAACAAAAGTTCAAAGGAACTTGAAAACACAAAGCATAATAACGGTGGAAAGTTCAGCACAAAAAGTACACAAGAAGTAAGCAAGAACAACGAAAACTATGTAAACAAACGAGATAGAATACACAAGTGCATACAAGTGAAAAGCACCACAAAAGGACCACAACGAAACAGCAACACAACAACGGTTAAAACTTCAGCACAAAAAAAAAAATCAACGAAAATATTGTTAACAGGCAAAATAGATAAACATGTTCCGAATAGCATTTTAAAAATGCTCTACAACAAAGCACAAAAAATAAAATTATTTTTCTGTGTGAGCAAGCGAGATGGAGATATAAGCGCTGAAAAGCATTTGAAATTAAGCTTTATGCTAGCTTTATGCTGGTACTATGAACACTTTGAGCTTTTTCCATATGATTATACACAAAGCGTTTTTCAGCTAAACCTCTCGGCTAAGCTAAAAGCGTTTACTATGAACGCGGCCTAAGAGAGATAAAGGTTTATGCTGCTTGCGTGTCTAACAATTTAATAAAGCAATGATTTTTATGTTTGGTTTTTTTGGCTACTTTACAAAGTTTTAAAAAAATAAAGTTTGCATGATTTTAAGTTAAACAAGTAGTTTCATATTAGTGAAAAAATTACTAAAATCGGTTAAGTAGTTTTTAAGTTTAGCGTCGTCGCAGATAAGTGAGAAGCCTTTTATGTAATAGTATAGATTACACTGTGCACTTTTTTGCACCCTTTTCTCTGTATTTGATAGTTTCAATGTTTTTCACTTAATTTTTTCACAGTTGTCAAAGACAGTGTTACCAGCTTAGAAAAAGATTTAGCTGTATCTATAAAGCGTGTGCCGTTTAACCCTCCGTCATGCACTTGTATCTGGCCAGATACTTTTACGAATTTAACTGTGATTTAAATATATTTCTAATTTAGCTAGGGGTTTGAGTCTCCAGATACCCTCTACAAATATTGTTAGGTATCGTTTTATGAAAAAACACATTAAAAAAAAACAACAAACAAAATTTATGTGGATTTCTCATCTATACATCGTATACGTAGCGCATGTATCGGGCCAGATACACACACATTTTGTATGAAGGGTACTGTACTTTACTGGTATTTTTTATTTTTCTCTGCGTTTGTTCTTCCAAATATTGAAAACCGAATGAACAACATTCACATCATCAAACAGTTCAACACTCGTTTGGCCATGGAATCGTATTTTGAAAGACCACTAAATGTAAGTTTGATTGATATAACATTTGCCCTTGATTACATCTCATTTTCCTCGATTTTCTTTTTCATTTCAGATTCCAGTAGTAGTTCCTAGCTCGAGTGGTGCTGATACTCTACAAAAGAGAAAAAGTTGTCAGCTTTGTACATTGGGAGATGAAAAAATTTGCGGACAAACTCGTTTTTTTTGTTCCAAGTGCTCGAATCCGGTATGCCTACAACATTCGAAATCAGAGTATACATGTTTTAGTTGCTTACCTGATGCTGTGTAAGACTTTTTTAATTTAGAATTAATTAAAACTTACTTTATAACTACTAAATTTAATTGAAATGAACTTTATAACAACTATTTTTTTGAAATTAAACACAAAAATAAAATTTTTCTTGTTTTATTTCTCATTAAAATTTTTTTGCACGGGTAGGTGGTTTAGCATGTACTAAGAACAAAAAAAATAAAAATAGAAAACATATATCTGCCTGGCGTGATAACAATATAACAATGTAATATTATCACTAAAATATCATATTTTTCATATAAATGTACTGAAATACATACAGCCCAATTCTGAATGATTTTTCCCGGGGAATGGGAAAGGGGAGTTTTCATTTTTAAGATAAAGTTAAAAATCATTCTGAAAATTTTATATGCCAATTTGTTCATCAACTGTCATTATTAAAATAAAGTAAACAAAAAAAAAATCTGATATCTTTATCTGCTATCTTAAAAATGAAAAACTCCCTTTTCCAATTCCCCGGGAAAAATCGTTCAGAATTGGGCTGATAGTCTATCTTGCCAGATACATGCGCTACGTACGTGACTATCGGAACATGTGCATGACGGAGGGTTAAGGTGACCAGTCAGGTTTGCATTTTATAACAGTAGTAATACAGTTAATCGTTATTAAAATCATAAATATCACACTCACTGCCAGAGACCTTATCTGCTGTAGTTCCCATCGCGTAGTGTAAGTCACGATTACACATTCAACTTTTTTTGGTGTAAGAGCAAATATTTACTTTAAAAACTTTAATTTTTACTAAAAACGTCATCTTTAATGTTAACTTTGAAATGAAAAAGTTGGCGGAAAATCGTAATGTTAAAAAATACAACATTTTTCTTGAGCCATAAAAGTCACCTGTAGTGTAAGTCACAATTCCACTTACAGGTAAGCATAATATTAACAGCTGTTTTCATAATGACGCAGAACAAGAATCAAAGTGTGATGAATTCACTATAAAACTCTCACTTCACAACTCGCGGAACGTAAATTGATCCCAGTTTGATTTGCCAGATTGCATTTTTTGTACCAGCACAGTCACAATGTCTGTTTAAAAACAGCTCCCTCTGAACTGCAACACCGTTCGTCTTGCATTTGTGCCACAATTTTCTTTTTTCCATTCAGCAATTTTTGTCGTGCTGTCCTGTTCTAATGTTTTTTAATGATCTGCTAATGGAGATTAAGTCGGTTTTATTCGGGTTGCTGTGGCAAAGTGGAAATGTGAGAAATGCTTCTATGATACGCATACTTTTGCAACAAAAAAAATAACACACACACATACACACACATACACCTTGTAAGTAGAAGAAATACAAACTTACACTGCTTCTATGCTCCGTCCGTAGCCAAACTGCATGGACGTTTTACAGTAGGTTTTGAAAAGCTGGAAGCTCACAAGTGGATTACGAAAAAATAGGTCGAAAGATGGGTGGTAAGGTGGCGAAGATAGCAGAATTGTGTGTACTGTTATGCACATTATGGTGGGGATGCAGAGGACAGGGTTTTAGACATGACAGAGTGAAGCGTGTGGCTTAGTGTATTAATGGATGAGGCAAGAGTTTCTTAAACGCAATTTTTTTATATCATCCGATTTTGTTTTTTTTTTTTTTTTTTGGTATAAAATTCTTTGTACAAATCAGGTCAACATGTTGGTAAAATGCAACGACAACATATTGAAAGTGCAGATAGAAGCATACTTACTTTATTACACTGACTTCCTTTCTCTCTCTCTTTCTTTCTCTCTGTCATTCTCTTTGTAGTGCCCACTTCCTCTTGAGCTTAAAGCTTAATTAAATAAAAGTAATCGCTGGTAAATGATATCAGTTTTAAAGCGAAAATACAAAAAAATAAAAATATAACAAGTTGACTGACTACACTTTGAGGACAATAACAAATTAAGGACAACGAAGCCGCTTATTGTTAAAAGTTTTTGTAAGGAATTTTCATTTCAATGGCTTCAAATGCTTTCATCGGCTGATGCATAGCTTTATTTAGCTTTGCTAGAGACTATCCTGTTTATTTAGCACAACTTTAAGAACTATTTGCTACATGTAACTACATTTTTAATACTTTTTTTTTTATAATGTGCCTTCACACAGCGCCGTTTTGCATTTAAATTTTTGCAAATAATCTTTGCAATCTAGAAAAAGTTAAGATTTTTTATATTTTAAATGCGTTCACTGCCAGCTACAACCGCTTCTACTCCCACTCCTCCTCCTCCTCCTCCTTCCCATCCTTACCGCTTCTATACATGTAGCAGCACTATTGCTAGTAACAAAAACTACAGGAAAAAATGTAAAACTTGCCAAGAATTTTTAACAGATTGTGTTGTAAAAACTAAAACGTGACAAGAATGCATAAAAAAATGCACCAGTGCCACCCGTACTTTGCTCACCATAACGTCTGATGTCATTCCTAAAAATGCAAGCAAACAACAAATGCGGGCAACACAGCCGCGATCATTGGCTGTCAACTGCCACTGCTGCTGACTTGTCATAAAATTTAAGTACAGTTGAGCTTGAAAATGCGTTAGCTGGCAAAAACGGTATCTAAAACTAAAAGGAATAATCGAAAAACTACAAAAAAGTAGAGAAGAAAAGGCAGTTACTAAACTCTGCTGCATCTATGAAAAACCAGCATCCTGCTTTTTCTTAACAATGCACAATGATCTTTGAAAATTAAACTTTTTTAAGGATTTTATATAAAAAAAAAAAACTAGAAGCTCTGTAGCGTATGGAAGTTGAATTGAAAAAGACCGCGATAAAATAAATTGGTACATAAACTCAGTCAAATCAACTGAAAAAGCTCTCAATTAAAAGCTGGTTGAAAATAGCTAGTAGAAGTTTTTCGAAATTTTTACAACTCACTCAAAACAGTAGTCAAAATGAAACTATTACTCAAGAATAATTCAAATTTCGGAATTTTTTAAACTCCAGAAAAAAAAGGCAGAAAAGAAAAATAGACTGTCTGGACTTTTTTAAACTGTCGAGTTATTCTATTCAATTAGATACCATTAGTTAAATTTTAACATCAGATTCAAAATAAGCGACCCCCTAATACTGCCAACACAAAGAGTATAAAGAAAAAAAACACATTTTTGGGGTACACCCTAGAATCAAAAACCTTTTTTATATTCTTGCATCAGGTTCGAAACCAGCGACCCTTTAACATAACCATCATATATACAAAGAGAATAAAACAAAAACACATTTTCAGGGTCCACCCTAGTGTCAAAAAACTTTTTGAAATTTTAACATCAGGTTCGAAATCAGTGACCTGTTAATACTGCCAACACATTCACAAAGAGTATTAAAAAACACATTTTTAGGGTCCACCCTAGTGTCAAATAAATCTTTGGAATTCTTATATAAGTTTCGAAATCAGCGAACAGCGCAAATACAAAGAGTATAATCAAAAACACATTTGAAGGGTGCACCTAGTGTCCAAAACATTATGTTAAATTTCAACATAAGATTCGAAATAAGCGATCATCGCATCTATAAAGAGAAAAACATTTTTAGGGTCCACCCTAGTGTCGAAAAACTCTTTGAAATTTTTGCATCAGATTCGAAATCAGCGCCCAGCGCATCTATGAAGAAAAAAAAAGCATATTTAGGGTCGACCCTAGTTTCAAAAAACTCTTTGAAATTCTTGCATCAGGTTCAAAATCAGCGACCCCTTATACTGCTAACACATATACAAAGAAATAAAAAAATTTTGGAATTCTTACATCAGTTTCGAAATCAGCGACCAGCGCAAATACAAAGAGTATAATCAAAAACATATTTTTGGGTACACCCTAGTGTCAAAAAAATTGTTAAATTCTAATATAAGTTTTGAAATAAGCGACCATTGCATCTATAAAGAGCATAAAGCCAAAAAACATATTTTTAGGGTCCACCCTAGCGTGAAAAACTTTTTGAAATTCTTGCATTAGGTTCGAAATCAGCGACCCCTTAATACTGCCAGCACATACACAAAGAGTATTAAACAAAAAACACATTTTGAGGGTACTCCCTAGTATCCAAATTTTTTTAAATTCTAACATCAGATTCGAAATCAGCGACCATCGCATCTATAAAGACCATAAAGCAAAAAAAAAACACATTTTCGGGGTACACCTTAGCGTGAAAAACTTTTTGAAATTCTTACAATAGGTTCGATGTAGGTTCCCTTAATACTGCCAGCACATACACATAGATTATAAAGAAAAATAAACACATTTTAAAATAAAAAGGCATATTAAGGATCCACCTTAGTGGCAAAAACACCTTTTTTAAATCTAGCATCATGAAAAAACACATTTTTAGTGTCTACCCTAGTGCCAAAAACTAATTTGAAATTCTAACATCAGATTACACTTCATTACACACATTTGTTGCAGTTTCCATTACTTAAAACTTATTTGCATTAAGGCAAAAATAACACACAAATAAAAATAAAAAATGCGTTTTAACGAAATTTCTACGTGTCAGAAGCAGAGACACACAGAGTGAGTGAGAGAGTGAGAGAGAAAGAGAGAGTTGCACCCTCGCCTACTTGTTTGTTAGGCCTTGTTCATATGACGCGTTTTTGTCGCGATTGCGACACCGATCTCGCGTTTTTTTTTCACAAACACGGCTGAAAAATACTGAACTTTGCATGTACAATATTTCAATACATTGTTTTATTTAATGCATTTAATCATTTAAATACATGCAAAATTCAGTATTTTTTAGCCGAATTTATGAAAAAAAATGTGAGAGCAGTGTCGCAATCGCGACAAAAGCGTGTAATATGAACACGGTCTTAGTCTGCTCGAACTTTATATTCGAACGCACACACACAGCGCATTTGCCTGCTAGTTTGTAGTCGGCTCGATACTCGCACGCCAAAAACAGGACATATTTCTAAAGGGTTTTTTTAAAAACTTCTAATGAATGGAATTGATAAATATGTATTGGAGCGATGATTATTAATAAAGCTTTCATCACGATATGATCCAGCAGCAGCAGAAAGTTCTTTAAGATAATAGATTTCAAAAAATTATTTTTATTGTAATAAAAATGAGCAGAATGAATATATAAGGAAATATAAGGTAGAAAAATTCCATACAAAATTTGGTCTAGACTAGATATGACGTATTCCTGAAATGACCCCTTTATATCACGGTGCTAAAAAAATTTAACTTTTTGTCAATATTGTAGTCGATTTCAGTAGATTTATAAACACTGATTCTTAATCTGGCATTATGTTTTTTCTATCTTTATTGGATCTTCGGACATTTACTGTTGAATGAATGAAATACGAGTTCTTAAGACATTCTTAAGTCATAAATCTATTGAAATTGATTGCAATATTGAAAAACATAAAATTTGCTTTGCCACGGCGATGTTCAAGAATGTTTTGGAAAAGCAAGATATTGTTATATTGAGATCAAATTTTGAATATGCACTTTTCTATTTTATAATTATTGATTGCTATTATGTTTACCACGATATAAATAATTTATAGGTGAACCTAATTCTGCTGTTTTTTTAGTCTCAGTGGTTTTTTTTTTGCATAAGCTTGTTGTAAATTTATAATAAAATATTGCTTCACAACGGCCGCTTTGATTGTTTAGATTTTGTTTAGATTGCTTTCAGATAATATTCGGGCCTTGTTCGGCCCTTGTTAGAGCCTTGTTCGACCCTTGTTCGCCCCATACTCATCTAGTATTTCTTTCTTCGTTCATTTTAATGATGTAATGAATTTTTAAATCATTTGTTAATATTCCTTTTTTACCTGTCTATGCTTTCAATTATACTTTTGCCTTAAAAATTAATATGTTGAAGTTTGTGCCGCCTCTGATTGCTGACATTCGAATGTGACATCACAACGGTTTGCATATCAATAACAATGAATCAGCTTTTAAATACAACGAAAAATTCCAGCAAGATTTCAAATAAAAAAAAAAACAACAACATCAAAACAAACCCAACAGCAGCAGCAGCAGCATTCAAACTCCAACATTGCGGACAGGTTAACATCTTGATAAAGTGGCAAAAACAACTGTTTCCAAATGCAAAACACAGAAGTTGTGGAGCCGGTTTGTTAATCTTTTTAAAGAGGTGCTTCAACTGTTGTGTTTACTACGTTTAGCAAATGCTGATATGAATGCCTACGAATATAAGTAGCAGCGAAGACAGCCCATACAGGCGCACAGAACCTGAATAGGTGGCGAAAAAAAAATAATCACAACAGATAAAATATGCGTCAGCATCAAGAGCAGATGTGAAGCTGAAAGAAGTTGACAGCCAGACGGCATAATTAATGATTTGTTTGGCAATGAAAGTCAGCAAATGTATATATTTTTGAATAGCAGCATATAAAGTGGAAATAAATAAACTAGCTTAATTTGTCAATTCTGTTTGAGCTGCAAGTCAATTGAAAATTAATGTTTTGCTTAAACTTGAAGCAAGCTTATAATAGTTATGTTTTTATTGTGGAGATAAAGATAAGTTAGGCAACTCTGCTTTTTAGCAGCAATATAAGATTTTATTGAACCAAACGATAAGAACGTGAATTTGAAAAAAGAAATATTATAAAATTTAAAAAAATTAAACTTTCCAAGCATTCTTCACACATACCAGCGCAAAAACATAACTTTATTTTAAAATTTCTGCAGCACACTTAAAACTCACTTAAAACAGCTACAAACCGTCGACTTCCTGCACTCAGCTCAAATTATTGGCAAATTTTCCTGTACATTAAAAATATAGAACAGATAACTTTTTTACCACCTTGCCACCACCCATCTCTTAGATACTGCCAAGTGTCTGAAAAATTTGATTTTTTTTATTATTTTTCCAACATACGTACGGTATAACAGCAAAAGACGCTTGCAAGAAAAAAGAAAGCATGGCAAAGAAGAATGCAAACAAGAATGAAATGATTTCAATAAATGCAAAAATAAGCAAAACTTGCACAGAAAGCAGAGCACAAAAGGATATTTTATTAAGAGCTGCAGGAAATACTAAGAACAAACACACACACTCACACACAAACCCACTCATGCAGAGCGCGAGACACACTAACATATAGACAACTAAAGATATAACAAGAGAGAAAAAAACAGCCACACTGCTGGAAATAATTTAAATGAAATACAATGGAGAGGAAATATACGAAAATGACAGCTTCAACGAAAATCAAAAGAAAAAGCAAAAACAAAAAAAAAATTATTAAAAATAAATTACAAATTCAGAAACATAAAAAAGCGATTTTGAAAGGAGTAAGAAATATGACATCAAAATAACTCAAAATAATGGAAATTTTTGTTTTATCCTTGGGCTAGATTAAAGCTAGAATTATTACATTTTTTTCACCATTTCAAAGGCAATAACGACATCTTGCTTAGATTTGTCTTTTTACGAATGATAGATGATAAATCAAACTGTAGTTTTCTTTTTGTGGGCCACCAGTCAGTTCATGTTGGCAATTTTATTGATTTGCTTTGGTGCGAGTTAATTTTCCGAAAGCTTTTTTTTCAAATAAATATGAACTGATTTTGACATTTACTGTTTGAATTTGTTGTAATTTTTGTGTTATTTATTTCCTTGTAACAGGGATCATTTTTGTCTTTGTAAGTCATCTCATTTTCGATGTTGAAAGGATTTAAGATTATGTGGAAGTTGATTCAATGAGCTTTGTTGTTTTTACCATTTCTGACAGAGAGAGAGAGAGAGAGAGAGAGAGAGAGAGAGAGAGAGAGAGAGAGAGAGAGAGAGAGAGAGAGAGAGAGAGAGAGAGAGAGAAAGAAAGAGATGGAGGGGTTAAAGAGTCAATTCATGGTATAATAAGATAAGGTGAACGCGATTTTGACACCTCTCTCAAAAAATCCAACACTTGAGTAGTCAAGCCAAACAAAATCATCCAAACAAAATCATCCTTTTTGTCTCTTTCACTCATTCACAAGTTTGACAGATTTAGCAAAAGATTAAGACGTCACGTTCACCTTGTTTTCTTACGCCATGAACAAGATATAGTAGATGCACTGCGTTCTCTTTCTCATAGCCAAAATTGTCAAAGTCAGCAGTTTTGCGAATAGGGGTGTTCACATTTCAAACCGCTCATCAAATCGTTTGTCAAATCCAATAGAACAACGTGGGAATTCCATGAAAATTTCACGTTGTTCTATTGTATTTGACAAACGATTTGATGAGCGATTTGAAATGTGAACAGCCCTAATGAAAACAAAAGAAAATCAATAGCCGCATTCAGCGGAGTCAACAGTACAGAGCACGAAGTGTTAAAACGCGCTGAATGCACATTGGGCCAGAAATTTGGAAAAGTGGCCAAAAGTCATATCTTGACGTTAAATAGACAACATTTAATTAATATTGAATATTGAAATAAATATTGAAATAAATGAAGAAGCAACTAGAACAGATGGCAACCCTTGATAGAGTTAAGGCGGTGATCTAAAATGGCTTACTGCTTTGAAGTGTCATATGATTAGTAGCCATACAATTCATGAGAATGAATTAGAGGATCTACACATTCATACGCTAGTTTAAACAGTGAGTTGATCACAGCTTAATCACTCAAAGACTACTGATGAGGAATATGTAGCGATTTCCGAAACAGACTGTCTAGTCAGCTAAGTGATTGACTCTATACAGAGTTGTTGTTGTTGCATTCTTGAAAACTCACTTGATCTAAAGCTCACAATCTTAATTCATGTAATTATTCAATAGATCATAAAAACTAATTAACATTTAATTAAATTTGGTGCAATATACTTAGAATAAAGCATCTTTTTCAAGCGTGATGGAAAAAGTGGGCGGAAATTAACAAAGGGGCGTGGCATTATCAATAAAATACTGTATCTCGTCTAATACTGGCACTACTTTATTGATATTCGGTACAGTAGTAGATGGGATATTCTTCTTAAACAAAGGGGCGTTGCACTATCAATAAAATACTGTATCTCGTCTAGTACTAGCACCAGCTTATTGAAATTGGATATAGGGGTGGGTAGGATTGTTTCCGACCATGTTAGAAAAAGTTGGCGGGATTCATCAAAGGGGCGTGGTACTATTAAATAAAAACTGTAGTTTAGGGGCGTCCATTAATTACGTGAGGTGATTTTGACTATTTTTTTACGCCCCTCCCCCCTTGAGATATCGTGAGATTTTGCTCGACCCCTTTCCCCCCTTTCCCCCCTCATTTCACGTAATTATGTTCAAAATGCGTGTTTTCAGTGTAAATATGTTAATCTATGCATTGGATTTATTAATGAAAATATTCAATATAAATATTATTGTGTAAAATTTTGTCATATTTTAGTAGAGAAATACGTTTTACTCAATTTAACCAGATATCTCATAATTGTACACTGTTTCTAGCGGATTAAAAATTACGTCATCTTTGCGAGAACCGCCCTTTCCCACACGTGAGAGTTAGTGAGATCCGGCTTACCCCCTCGCCCCCTAAACGCCGCACGTAATTAATGGATGCTCTCTTAGTTATTATTGATTCTGGGGTATTAAAACAGAGGCGTGATACGAGAGAGAATAAGGGGACGCTTTTACCGTATCTGACGTGTGATGCTTGAACTAAAAATAAATATACCATTAGTTAAATTTATTTACCTGATGCAAGAATTTCAAAGAGTTTTTTGACACTAGGGTGGACCCTAAAAATGTTTTTTTTGCTTCATATTTTTTATAGATGCGCTGGGCGCTGATTTCGAACCTGATGCAAGAATTTAAAAGAGTTTTTCGACACTAGGGTTGACCCTAGAAATGCTTTTTTTGCTTCATACTCTTTATAGATGCTTATAGTCACTTATTTCGAATCTTATGTTAGAATTTAACATTTTGAACACTAGGGTGCACCCTTTAAATGTGTTTTTGATTATACTCTTTGTATATATGCTGGTTGTGTTAAAGGGTCGCTGGTTTCGAACCTGATGCAAAAAATTTAAAAAAGTTTTTTGACACTAGGGTGGACCCCAAAAATATATTTTTTTGCTTTATACTCTTTGTGTATTAGGGGTCGCTTATTTCGAATCTTATGTTAGAAGTTACTTATTTTTTGACACTAGGGTACACCCTTAAAATGTGTTTTTGATTATACTCTTTGTATTTGCGTTGGTCGCTGATTTCGAAGCTGATGTAAGAATTCCAAAATTTTTTTGGACACTAGGGTGGACCCTAAAAATCTGTTTTTTTTATACTCTTTGAGTTTGAGTTTAGTAGTAGTTTGATTTTTATACTCTTTGAATATGATTTAGCGACCCCTTAGCTGATTTTGAACCTGATACAAGAATTTAAAAAGTTTTTGACACTAGGGTGGACCCCAAAAATGTGTTTTTTCTTTATACTCTTTGTGTATGTGCTGGCTGTATGAAGGGGTCGCTGCTTTCGCATCTTATGTTAGAATTTAGCAAATGTTTTTGAACTAGGGTGCACCCTTAAAAGGTGTTTTTGTTTATACTTTTTGTATTTGCGCTTTTCGCTGATTGCGAATCTGATGTTAGAATTTCAACATTTATTTTTTGCACTAGGGTAGACCTTAAAAATGTATGTTTTTGTCTCATACTCTTAAGTAAGTTAAATATTAATTCCAATTTTTCAATCAATTGAAGCTCTATACGAGAAACATGATGAATGTTTAATGCTCAACGCCTTGTTGCGTCATGAGATAAACATCGCTGGCAACGGTAACTGCCTACTTTTATCTCTCATAAGAATTTTAAATCTTATTTTTCAATCATTTTTTCTAAAATATCAAATTAAACTCTTCGATTTGATTGTTCATATACCTTATTTGCCTTGAAAAAATTATATAAAATAAAAATTATAAAAATAAATAAAAATATACGGATTTTAGAATTACATTTGAGAAAAAGCGTAAGGAACTTCGTTTCTAACGGAGATTCCTCGGCCGCACCACTTGTTTTTCTCATTTATAATCGCTCCATTCTCTTATACAGTGCTTAACACAAAAAAAGGTATTTTTATATTTTAAAAATTATTAAAAAAATGAAAAATTGTTCGTACTCTAAACAAACAAAAATTTATTTTGTTGAAAAATAAGTATTGAAATTAAAGTGTAGTTTCTTTTTTAAAATCGTTCGTCATTTTTGAATTAAAACAAAACGCAAAAAATTTAGTTCAAAGTTTGCATTAAAATATTGCACCGTCCTTAAATTTAATTTTTGTGTTCGCATATTAAATTTATCGAATAAATATAAATAGTAAATATAATTAAATTTACAAATAAACTATCAGCTAACCATACGCTGTTCTGCAAACAAAAAATCGATTACATTTGGTAGGAATCAACCAAAGTGGCAACGCTGATCACAACAAAATCTTTGTGAACTTAATTGAAACATTATGTATATTCTTTTTTTTAAATAATGACTACTGTAGCATGCGTTGTGTATGGCACACGGCAAACCTGCATGCTTTTTTACTACGCGATTCACGGCAACTCATTTCAAATTCGCATCATTATCAATGGTAGGTAAGCATTGGCGAAAAATTTGCATAAGTTAGTCTTTGGTTTGGTCATTCTTTTTTTGGTTTGCTTGAAATTTTTATGCACGCTTTAAATTTGTTATTTAAATATTTTTACTGTGTTGTGGTATTTTTATTGTTGTACGAGTCATTCTTTTGTTTTGATTTTTTTTATTACTGTTTTTTTTGTGTTTGACATAGCATAGCGTGGGCCACACTGACTTATTTTGTTAATTGAAATAATCGCTTCATTTGACAGAGAGAAAAAAATCATAAAAATTTTAAAAAATAATAAAAATTTGCATAGCAAGCAAAAAAAAGCAATTCTTTTGGTGAAATTTTCAAGGTCAGCAGCGTATGACAAATTTTTGGCGCAAGCTTTTTTTCATGCGTTGATGAATATGTGAAGTAAGGTGTTTCTTGTGAGTGGGTACAGTTTATAAATTTGGTTTTTTTTTTGCATTTTTTTTTTTTATTTTGAGCGATGAGGTACAGCTTTAAACATACATTTATTTAGAAAAATATATACTCATGAGTTATGAACATATTTTAAAAAAACCACAAATAATTAAAAAGGAATCAAAAGCTAATATGAAACCAATGCGATCATATTTTAAAATTCAGTGACTTAGACAATCTTAACAAAAGATTTTATATCACCATGATTAAAATTACGTATAAATAATATATATGTGAAGGGCTTATTGCAAGAACATGATAAGCCACATAAAAAGTATTTTGAAATAATCGACTCTTAAGTTTTTAAAAAATGTGTTTTGTGTAAAGAAATGGAATTGAACACGGAAATTTGTACAAATAGGTTAGAAGATTAATAAGAAATAGCCAAAATCTCTTTAGTAGTTGTTGGAAATGCATTGACTAATGTATTCATACTTAAAAAATTGATTTTTCAGATCATGTGGCTTATCACGTTTTTGCAATAAGTCCTTCATATATCTTCTTAAAAGCAAATTTTTTAACTTAAAAAATTTACAGCTTCAACCTAAAGAGCTGATATTTTTAATTTTTAAAAAATTTCCTATGCTCCTTTGTGAATATCTTTAAATATTGTAAGCATTGTGAAAGCATTTTTAAAATTCTTTAAATTTTTTTAATTTTCTTCAGCCCTCACCATTGCTAACACCGCCCTGTATCCAATTTTATTCACACTCATTCAGCTTTATTCTGGAAATTTGAAAGAATTTCGTGTTATAGATGACGGTATCGGGTTTTTTATTTTTTTCCCCACAAACACATTTCAGCACCTTTTACCCCCTTTTGTTGCACTGTGTGACTCATGTTGTCCAGTGCTTGTAGCGTCAAATGAGGGCGCTGGAATTTCTATTGCTTCCTCATGTGTTCCTTACTCAAATTCCTGGAAATTCCTTAAGTTCAGTTTTTTTCATATTTTTTCTTCGTTTTATCGTTTCAAAAGCAGCAACTTCTTTGAAGTAGGGGCTCTAAAAATAATAATGCATTGTTTATGCATACATATTTGTTGATGTTTCTCTGCTTTATAAATATGTTTGTGGCTATTTCGTTTTCTCTTTGATTCATCTTAGTCCGTATGTGGCTGCTCTGGGCCGCGTTTGTGGTTATCATTTCTTTTTTTTCCCTTCTTTTTTATTGTTTTCCGAACTATCATTGTGCTCTGAACCATGAGTGCCTTTTCTTTTGTGGTGGTTTCTTGCTTTTCTTTGAGGTTAATGGGTTAAAAGCGGCACTTTGAATTAATGACGCATTATTGGTAGTTTAAAAGTTTGGTATTACTATTGGTAGTTTAAGTTTTTCAACATAATAAAAAAAAAACATAAAATATTTTTGAACCGAAGATGGAGCTATATATATTTTAAGAAGGTACAGAAAATATGTCACTTCACATCATGTTGTCATGTTATCAGTTGTCAAACAATTAGAATTCTGACAGCTTCAAGTATCTGCATTGATTTGTCATTAATATGTAAATCCTATAGTAAAAAATTATACGCACTTTCTTATACAGAGATATGTATTTAAATGCTTTGAAGCTATTTTTGTGGGGAACAAAAAAGTTGTAGGTTGTCATTGGTTTATTTAAGAAAGTTAAAATGTTTAAAGTGAGATTAAAGAAAACTGCTTCGATTTAGACTTGTGTTGAAAACTCACCATATTTATTATACAAATTCATATACGTAGGCGGGATATAAATGAGCAGTCAAAAAAAAAAAAGACTGTACGGCCAAACAAGTATCGAACATGGTTAAAAAATATTCAAAAATGCTCACTCGTTTGAACAGCGGCCAAACACGGATCGAACATTGGCCAAAACCAACTACATGTGTCTATAACATATGCATGCGCAAAAATCATTATTTTGTAGATGAAACATTGTCATTTAAATTAAATTGCAATGAAAACACTTAATTATTTGTGTCTGTTATACACTTTAGTTATTTTTAGCTACCAACTTTCGTTATGCCGACACCAAAGAAGTCTAATGTATCAGAGACAGCACTGTGCTTGAATTATTTTCTTTATGATTCTAGATGGCTTTTAAATGTTTAATAATTTTAATAAAAAAATAAAATTTATTCATAATCTTTAAATTTGTGTCGCTCTTATATCAAGTTTTTTTCTTCCAACTGATTTCCCAATGATTTTCTGGGGTGGCTCATAACCGGAGACAATTTTTTCTTAAGCAAAATAATAAGGTTTAATTTAAAATAATAAGTTTTAGTTAATCGTTCATGATTCTTCTGTTTTCTTTAGACTAAATCGATAGGTATCTTTAAAGAAAATTTAGCTAAAAGAATTGCCTTTCATTTGATGTTGGAAAACAACCATAGAAAAATATTAAGCACAGACATTTTTATGTCGATTTAAAAAAACATGGCTCATAACCGGATACATTCTCTTACATATATCTACATATGTCTTTATAATATAAATGAACAAACATAGCTATAGTTGTATATGCATAATTATATAAATATAATTTTAAAGTTCGACCCTTGTGCAGCCAATGTTCGACACTTGTTCGGTCAATGTTCGACCCTTGTTCGGCCAATGTTCGACCTTGGTTTTACCTTAAAATTCTGCAAATGCCCTGCTATTCGATCCTTGCTTGGCCAAGATTTCTTCAAAACGGCTTTGAATTACTCTTAGCTGAACTGAACTGAACAGAACTGATCTAAACTAAACTGAACTGAACTGAATTAAACTGAACTGAACTGAACTGAACTGAATTGAACTGAACTGTACTTCGAAAATAACTTTGAAACTCTAAAAATTATTATTTATAAGGTGATTTAAAAATTTGAGCTGAACATGCAAATTTATTATTTATTGTTAAGAATATATGAATTTTAATTATGTTCAATAGTTCAAATTTCTTTTCCGTTGAATGATACAAAAATAAAATTAAGATATTGCAAATGCATTGAATGATCACAAATTTCACTATAATATCATCTTAAGCGCCTTATGCTTAGTTTACACTGAGAGCTAAATGCGCATTTACGAACGGCCCTTTACTCTTTGTAGGAGTATCAGGGAAAAATATACATAGTAAAAGTTTTAAATGCACATTTAGCCCTCAGTGTAAACCTTTTACTAGCATTAACATATTTACGGTATTTTTAATTATTTCAAAAAAATGTTATTTATTTTATTTACTATTTATTGAATATGTATGTGAAATGGTCAAGAATTTTAAACTTCATGAATACCCAAAAATGGTGAAAACTTTTTGTAAAACATATTTTTCCAACAGCTATCTACGTGTTGTTAGCTTAAAAAAATAGATTATCTTAAGTGTTTTCTTGCATATATTGTACTTCATTGTTTTTTTTCACAAGTCTTAATACTTCTTCCGCTGCCAAAGTGGACAGCATTTCCGCTTCTATGCACTACAATTCAATGCATAAATTAGTATTTTTATTTCCATGAATTATTTCGTAATTGAAATTGGATTTTCAATGCTTTGTCACGTGATTTGCATAAATATACTTCTTTTAGTTCAGGACTCGTTTATGTTTGGTTGTAATACGTTGGCAACTCTTTGCGCACCTTTTGATTTGTGCGCTATGCTACCGTGTTATTGTTTATGCACGTGCGTGCCAGATGCGTGCCTGCAGAAGATTGCGGAGCGTTCTAAAGAAAAGTATGAATAAGAATCAGAAAAAAAGAAAAACTAAAACCATAGCAAGAGAAAAGCACGACTTGAGGTCAACTTATATCCGGTTGATGAGTTCCTGTGAACAAGCTGACGTTTAAGAATATGTTAGTCACAGCTGGGCATTCTGGGGGTTGCCTTGGCGAGCGTCATATGAACAAAAGAAAATTTTATACTGATCGCGTAACGCAGAAAGAAACCTAACGAAACTTTTATATTCAAATGCAAATTTTGAACAAAGTCTGAGCATAAAAAACTTTATGTAGGTCTATGAAAAGAGAAGCAATTACAATTTGGTGTTTGTATGAAAGAACTACTCAAAAAAGTTATGGAAAGACAATGAAAATGACATGAAATGAAAGAAAGCATTTTAATAAAAAGAGTGTCTCGTGAACGAAACTCTTGTAATTTGTTACTTATATTTTGCGAATTAAAAAAATAATATTAAAATTAAATTATTGTATAATTTACACAGAGTTGATTTTTGAAAACTTGACGAAGATTTATTTTTTTTTTTCGTTCAGCATCAACTAAAAAAACAATATATTTAAAAATGAAAAAAGTAATTTAAAAATAATTTAAATTGTTCGGTTCTTTTCTACTTAAAATCTGAGAAATTTGTTTTAATCACATGGAATCAATGAATCAATGTCATTGATTAAAATTTTTTTTAAGAAGCCACTCAGGAATCAAGCACAAATTTACGCCTATTCCTTACAATTAATTCTTTCTTCGAACTTACTTGATCTAAATAGCTCACAATTAAAATCATGTAAAAATGCAAAGAATAGATCACAATTAATTATCAATAATTCTTTACGTTAATTTTTTAGCATTATTTATGAAAACCGTCTTACATCAAAAAAAATTTCACTTCAGTATTTAATATTTATATTGGCCAAAGTAGATTTGAAAACACAAAAGCCTTATTCACTTTCAACTTAACTTCTTCAACTTCAAAATTTTTCAACTTAAAAAAATATTTATCTCCTAAAACAAAAAAAAGTATTGATGACTTTTCAAGCAATTTCTATTTTTATATTTTATAAGTAATTACACATTATGTAACTGAAAAATTTTGATAATTAAATATGGATATAGCAAAATATGCATTTTCTGGTTAGTACTATTTATAAACGTTTTAACATATTTAATTCGAATTAAATTTTTTTTAAATTATGATTTAGTATATATTTGAAATTTATTCATTACTATATATTACAATATAGTAATAATTTAAATTTTTAGCTATTAATAATTATTTTCAGATACCTAAATATTTTTTTTAAATATTTACATAATTCGTTAAGTTATTTATTAAAAATTTATTACTTTTTGCTTTTAAAAGTTGTATTTGTATTAGTTTTTGTGTATACAATTGAAGCTTTTGGGGGGGGGGGGGGGAGAAGCTAACAAAAATACTTGAGTGCAAAAATCCTAATGAGATTTAGCGAATTTGGAGAAAGCGTTGCTATTCCTATATAATTTTACTGAAGTTATATATAAAATGAGCATACAATATTTTACTAGAAGAAAATACAGTGTAAACAAAACTTAGTTTACACTGTACTTATCTCATTTGATATTAATTTTGTCGTATAAGCGGTTAAGCAAATTTTATGAACAACGAATATGATTGTTTTTTGTCTCGCATGTGCTTATTTTGGATTTCGAGTGCTGTTTGTGTTATTTTCGAGTGCACGTGTTCTTGACATTAGCTGGAAGGGGAAATTGATGACAACACTTTGTTTTTGTCACTGTTCGACCCGTGTTCGACCCGTGTTCGGCCGCTGTTTGAACGAGTGGGCATATTTTGATTATCGTTAGATCATGTTCGACCTCTATTTGGCCGATTATATTTTCACGCTGGTTTCTAAAACTTGCTTAAATGATTTAAACAGTTCAGCAAGAGCTTTTCAATGCCATTCTAAGTATCACACTACAAAAGATTTGTCATGCTGTGGCAACCCTATAAGTGATGCATTTATTTTCTCTCTGCCATGCTATAAAAATGCCCTTTGAACAAGATGCAAGAAATCTAAGAAAATGTTACTGTGACAACTGTTCGCCATAAAAAATTTTGTGTTTCTTCGTCTTTTTCTCGCACAAAGGTTGCCTTTTCTACATAAAAAAAACAGCATTAAATTTGATATTCTATGTCATCGAGTTGCACTACGCTACAACAAAAACACGCTCGGTGGTCCCAACTTGACTTCTTTTTGTTTTTGTTGCCGCGGAGTTAGGAATTGTTGTTTTTTTTTCTTTCGTTTCTTAAGACTTTTATTGAACGAAGGCCAAAAAATATGTTGAAAAAAATAAAAAAAATAAAAGGGTGTCACATAAACACATAGAAGCTGACGCTTGGACGGACAAACGGAGCAATGAAGTTGTTGCAAGTTGTTAGTTGCACTAACAGGGTGTATAGTATAAGTACAACGCAGTCTCTTCTCACAACAACTGTCAAAATTAGACGAAAATTTCAAAAACTTTTATGTGCAGCGGTGTAACTTGTTTTATGTTTCAAAAAAGTTTTAAAATTCTTTTAGTACAAATTATTCCGTCACACAAGCTCTAAAATTTTGCTGAACCCTGTTTAACTTTACGCTGCGATCCATGCTTTGTGCTGCTTCATCTGCCTGAGTGCATAAAGCGGCATAAAATAATAGTTTTCCGCAGACCGCGACCCGCATTTCTTTTGTGACGACATGAAATACATTTCTAAGAGCAGAAAAAGAAAAAAAAATTTTCAGCAAAAGCGTATGAAAAGGAAGAGACTAAAACCAGGAAAAGAATAAGAAAACTTAATGCATTCAGCTGAGCATGACTTGTGTTTAAAATGCTGTGACTGACACTACGCTGGCGAGCTGTCAAAATTACAAAAGCAACAGAAAATCCCCCAAAAAAAGCAAGATTTTTGAATTAAGATTAAAACAAAATTTTAATTTACAAGCAGCTTTTGTAATTCAAGGTGGCAACGCCTTAGCTGCATCTCATTTCAGCCAAACATGCTTGCATATTCAGCTATTAAGTGGGTCAATCCGAAACTAGATTCTTGCTAAGGAAAGTAGATAGCAAGAAGTAAAGAATAAACAAGGAAACAAAAAAAAAAACACGTAGCAGCATATTCATAATTTAGTCCAAAGCAGCAAAGTAAGGCAAGTTAATTGCAACATTGGCTAGAGTTTTTTTGCCTTTAGTTTTTATGACAGTAAGTAAGAGAGAAAGACAATTAAGTTAAAGTATAGTTTTTTTCCGAAAACAATAAATATTGGTTGCAATACAATCGCTAAAAAAGTTTCATTAAGTTTCTGTTGGGTTTTTATGTATTCAAAGTTCTAATTAAAGAAAGGCTCAGAGAGCATTAAAAAAGAAACCATAAAAGTTGATGATTTTGATGAGAATATCCCACCAAAAATATAAATGGCCAAACAGTAACCAAACAGCGTTTGAACTAAGGTTGCACGGCCGAACAAGGGCCGAACATGTTCTAAAAATAATCCAAAAAGCCTAATCAGCTGCTCAGCGCCCATTGAGAAGCTACTGTTAATTTTGCCTGCGAGCTTATGAAAAAAAAGTAGTGCGGTCGAGGGACCCCTGTCAGAAACAAAGTTCCTTACGCTTTTGCTTCAACTCCAAATGTAATTTGAAATAAAATCTGTATATATTTGTTTTCTTTATTATTTTTTATTTTATATAACTTTTTCAAGGCAAATATTATAAATTAACAATTAAATCAAAGAGCTTAATCGAATATTTTAGGAAAAAAAAAATATTAATTTATTGAAAATAAAGATTCTTTTGAGAGATAAAAGTAGGCAGTTACCGTTGCCAGCGATGTTTGTTCATTCATCATTTTCCTGGTATGGAATTTTTAAATTGATTGATATTTTGGATTGAAAACTGAACTTACATAAGAGGATAAAACATAAAAAACACATTTTTAGGGCTTACCCTACTCTTAAAAAACTTTTTGAAATTATTACATCAAATTCGAAATCTCCAAAGAGTATAAAACAAAAACACATCTTTGGGGTTTGGGGTCACCCTAGTGTCAAACAATTTTTTAATTCCAACATAAGCTTCGAAGTTAGCGACCTCTTATACAGGTAGAACATACACAAAGATTATAAAGCGAAAACACATTTTTAGGGGTCCCCCTAGTGTCAAAAACTTTTTGAAATTCTAACATCAGGTTCGAAATCAGTGACCTCCCTCTTTATACTGTTAGCACATATACATAGAGTATTAACCAATAAAACACATTTTCGGAATCCACCCTAGTGCCAATAAACTTTTTACTGCTAGCACATATACAAAGAGTTTAAAACAAACAAACAAACAAACAAACAAACACATTTTTAGGGTTCACCCTTGTGTTAAAAGTTTTCAAAAACTCTAACATAAGATTTGAAATCAGCGACCTCTTAATACTGCCAGCGCATACACAAAAAGTATAAAAAAAAAATTAGGGTCAACCCAAGTGTAAAGTTTTTAGGGTCAACCCTAGTGTAAATTTTTTTAAAAATTCTTATTTCAGATTTGAAATCAGCGGCGCCTTTATATTGCCAGCACATTCCCAAAAAATATTAAAGAAAAATTTTAGGGTCCACCCTGGTGTTACCAGTTTTGTAAAAATTCTAACATTAGATTCGAAATCAGCGAATCTAAAAAGAGTACAAAATAAAAAAGACAAATTTAGGGTCCACCCTAGTAGCAAAAAAAAAATCTTTTTCTAATTCTAATATCAGATTTGAAATCAGCGACCCCTTAATACTGCCAGCACATACACAAAAAGTATAAAATAAAAAAATTTAGGGTCAACCATAGCGTAAATTTTTTTTTAAAAATTTTAACATAAGATTCGAAATCAGCGATCAGCGCATCTAAAAAGAGTATAAAATAAAAAATACGTATTTAGGGTCCACCCTAGTGGCAAAAACTTATTTGAAATTCTAACATCAGATTTGAAATCAGTGACTCCTTAATACTACCAGCACATAAATATAAAGTATAAAATAAAAAACACATTTTTAGGATCAACCCTAGTGTAAAAAAATTTTTAACATTCTAACATAAGATTCGAAATCAGCGATCAGCGCATCTAAAAAGAGTATAAAATAAAAAGAGAAATTAAGGGTCCACCCTAAGAACAAAAAACTTTTCTTAAATTTTAATATCAGATTTGAAATCAGTGACTCCTTAACACTGCCAGCTCATAAATATAAAGTATTAAATAAAAAACACATTTTAAGGGTCAACCCTAGTGTAAAAAAAGTTTTTAACATGCTAACATAAGATTCGAAATCAGCGATCAGCGCATCTAAAAAGAGTATAAAATAAAAAGACAAATTTAGGGTCCACCCTAGTGACAAAAACTTTTCTTAAATTTTAATATCAGATTTGAAATCAGCGACCGCTTAATACACAGCACATATACAAAAATTACAAAATAAAAATAATTTTAGGGTCAACCCTAGTGAAAATTTTTTTTAAAAATTCTAACATAAGATTCGAAATCAGCGATCAGCAATAAGCGCATCTAAAAAGAGTATAAAATAAAAAAGACGTATTTAGGGTCCACCCTAGTGGCAAAAACTTTTTGAAATTCTAACATCAGATTTGAAATCAGCGACTCCTTAATACTGCCAGCACATAAATATAAAGTATAAAATAAAAAACACATTTTACGGGTCAACCCTAGTGTAAAAAAGTTTTTAACATGCTAACAGAAGATTCGAAATCATCGATCGGCGCATCTAAAGAGAGTATAGAATAAAAAATACAGATTTACGGTCCACCCTAGTGACAAAAAACCTTTTTCAAACTCTTATATCAGATTTGAAATCAGCGAACCCTTAATACTGCCAGCACAAAAATAAAAAGTATAAAATAAGAAACATATTTTTAGGGTCAACCCTTGTCTACAAATTTTTTTCAACATTCTAACATTAGATTCGAAATCAGCGATCAGCGCATCAAAAAAGAGTATAAAATAAAAAAAGCATATTTAGGGTCCACCCTAGTGGCAAAAACTTTTTGAAATTCTAACTTCAGATTTGAAATCAGGGACCCCTTAATACTGCCAGCACATACACATAGAGTATAAAGAAAAATAAACACATTTTTAGGGTCCACCCCAGCATAAATTTTTTTTTTTTAATTCTAATATAAGATTTGAAATCAGCGATCAGCGCATCCAAAAAAAAAATATAAAATACAAAGGCATATTTAGGGTCCACCTTAGTGGCAAAAACACCTTTTTGAAATTATTTTTTTTTATTTTAATTCAGAATTTATTAATTTCTACGTGTCAGAAGCAGAGACACACAGAGTGAGTGAGAGAGTGAGAGAGAACGACAGAGTTGCGCACTCGCCTACTTGTTTGCTAGGCCTTTTTCATATTACGCGTTTTTGTCGCGACTGCGAAACCACTCTCGCGTTTTTTTCGCAAAAAGTTTGCATTTCCTAAAACTTAATTGCAATAAAGATTCTCAGGTATGACAAACACACAAACAAAAATAACAAATACGTTTTAACGAAATTTCTACGTGTCAGAAACATAGCCACACAGAGCGAGAGAGAGAGAGAGAGAGAAAAAGAGAAAGAGAAACAGAGAGTTGCGCACTCACCTACTCGTTGCTTAAGCGCTGATTATAATAGACGGAACGGAACATTATAGAATGTTGAGAAATGTCACTTGACAATCTATTGCATGAGTTTCTTATGAGTTCGATTATAATAAGATGAAACGGAGCGACACGTGACGTTGAGATCTATAGAGTTTTGATTTTTCCGCTGCGTTCCGTTACGTTTAGAGCAAAAACTTTATGTTGAAAGATACAAGTATTAATTTTATTCAGCATTTGTTTTGTTTTCCGTATTTTTGATAAAATTTGATTGAATTCATGTTTTAAAATAATAAGAAAAGAAAAATTGATGGAATTTGTTTTGTTATAAAATATATTTAAGAAAAAAATTAACTCCTCTTTCGTTGCTATTATAATCGCCACTCCGCTTGAAACCGTTTCGTCCCGCCACAATGACACTTGATTCCGTTCCGTTCCGTATATTATAATCAGCGCTTTAGTCTGCTCGAATATCAATATTCGCACGCACACACGCAGCGCACTCTGCTGCTAGTTTGTAGTCTGCTTGATATTCGCACACGTACGCGTACAGCAATCTCACTGTTACGTGACGGTCTCTTCCAAATCACATCATCCGCAAGCCGCGTGAAGGAACTTCGTTCCAAAAATATAATTAAGTTTTTGTGAAATAATAAGGTGAATTTCAATATTTTAATCAAAAAGCTACAGATAAAAGTTTCGTTAAGCTAGAATTTTAACTGCGTAACCACAAATCAAAGGCTGTTTTTGATTCAAAGGAATACAAAAATTTTTCTGAATTTTTTACTTTTAACAAAAAAAAAAAAAAAAAAAAAAAAAAAATAAAAAAAATTAAATTAAGCATTTCCTAAAAAAAAAACGACTGGCTTGGTAAAGTAAATTCAGTTTTTGTGCGTGTAAGACTAATTAAGCGTAAAATTATAAGAAATAACAAAGTTTCGTTAAGTTTTTAAACCAATACCACTACATTTTTTTAACTTCAAATAGCAAGGAACACACAAATATCTGAACATGAAAGTCATTAAAAGTTTTTTTTTATAACCAATCCTAGTCTTATGCTATTTTTTAACAAAACAATGTTTCCTTAATCGCTTTAAGCGCTTTATCTCAGTGACGTCAACAAACATGACTAACAAAAGAGATACCATTATTTTTCATTTATAAAACAAGATAAAAATAGCAACAACAATCTGTTGACCTCTCCCACAAGTCGAGAAGAGTTTCGTTAAGTTCCTCTAATGTATTAGCTTTCTTCTAATCCAAATCAATGATTGTTGTTGTTACAATAAAACTTAAGCTATAATAAAACATTCATGCTTCGAAACAAACTGTGAGATTTGAGATCTGTGAGATGTGTTTAATTTATGAGCTATCAAATTTTATTCAGTCTTTCGAGTTTCACTCGTAAAAATAACCCACACAAAACATTCAATATTCCAACTGCAAGCCGATGGCAAGTTATAAATGAACGAAATTAATATATAGCTGATAGAAATCGAACAATTTTCTCCATTTTTCTGCATTTTTTTCCATATCTTTTCCTACTTAAACTACTAGCCATAATTAGTTGTACTTTGAAGCGCTGTTAATTTATGGGCTCTTTGTAATAACCTTACAAAGCGTAGGAAATCCGCACTCACGGACACTTAAATTGGTTCGACACAGCAGGAGGCGTGGCAGGTAATGCCAAGTAAATGTAAACTTAATGAGCATCATTGTAACGAATCGCTTAAGTTCAGCCCATGTGGCTATTAAAGCTTTTCTTAAGCTTATTTTTTGTAGTGCTTGTCTCAGTGTCGTTGTCGACCAAATGTTTAATTTCCACCAAGAAGCTGTTGTGTTGAGATTTTAAAATGTACGCACCCGGGTTCAAGTTCAAGTTATTTTTGGGTTTCTTTTCTTCTATTTGTCTAAACATGCATTCTATAAGTAAAAATGTATACTATGTTTGTCGCTAGACCTCGGTTTTTTTTTGTGGTATGTTAGTTTGTATTTGCGTCGCTCTGTAGGCGTTTTTTTCTGTCTGCTTTGGTGTTAATTTTGTTGTTGGTGTAGGCGTTAAAAATGAATTAATTGCTAGTCGGCTTAATAAACATTTAGAGGCATATCAATTGTGCTACATTTAGCTTTTAACTTGTTGCCTCTGCAACACTTTCACCAGATCTTGATTTTTTGTTGAAGAATATTATCACATATTTACAGTTTTTGGTTTTGTTTTTGGTATTGATGTTTTTACTGACTTGTGCGCCATAATTAATTTTGTTAATTTTAATATAATGCGTGTGTTTCGTTCATTATAGCCAAGAAAGATAAGATTTGTATGTAGACAAAGAGTGGGTTACTAACAAACAATATTATATATTCATATTTGATCAGCAGCAGCAAGCTTGATTTCTCGAGTTTTGAAAATATTTACTTTTGTTAAGTATTTACACATTTTTTCTAATATAAAAATACGCAGCTTTGATGAACTTCTGAAAATTTTCGTTAAATTTTTTACAATTAAGTTTTATTAAGTTTCGTTAAGTTGAATCAAGTTTCGTTAATTTAAGATTACTCTCAGAAACAAGTTGCAAAATCAGGAATTGTGATATGAAACAATCTTTGCTTTTTTGCCTACATGTGTAGAGCACTTTTAAGTCTTCGTTAAGTTTTGAATATGAATATTCTTTGAAAAAACGAATCTCTTCGAAGTTTCTTTAAAAATAACAGCTGCGAAAGTATAATGTTTAACAATTTCCAGCATTTAAATGTTGTCAATGAACTTTCGTTCAGTTTTAAATCTGCAGATTGCTAAAATTTTTGGTATTGTAACACAACATTTGCAAACAATTTCATAAACAATAAACATATTGTATTGTTAACGTTGACATGAACACATCAGTCAATAGTATTACCATCAGTTTATGTTGGTGAAGTAGTAGTTTCGTTAAGTTTTTATGGCTGATTATTAAGTTGAAATAAATACTGTTTACAAACGATATAATTTGAATTTAAATGTTGCACAACGCACTTTAAATGCCTGACGAGGCTTTTGAAAATATGTGCAACTTAATTTTGTTCAGAGTTAAAAAACAAAAATTGTTGATTTGATGATGTATTTTCATATTTTGAAGTTAATCCGATCATGAATGCTATAAAAAAATTGTTTGCAGATCTTCTTACAATAAATCCACTTCACTCTTTCAGGTAGGCTACATTTTGCAGTATAATATCTTTGTAAAATCTTTCGTTAAGTTGCATTTTTGACAGTTGCATGCTTGACACTTACAATTAAATACATAACTTTTCATAAAAAATTGTTTCTGCAGCAAGTTTAGCTGAAAAGTTATGCCATAAAAATAATCAGTAGCAAAGCCGTGAAAATATTCGTTAAGTCTCATTTGCGTAAAATTTTTGGAAGAAATATTTTACGAGCCAAAATTAGATTTTTTAAGTTATATCGAAAAAACGGCTGCTTTTTACAACTGCCTAGTAATAATATGATATATGTTTTTGCCAAAGTGGTTGTTTTCAGACCTATGGTAAAATTATAAGGGAAGCATTCTTGTAGATTGAGGGTCCTTTTTAAAACTGTACAAAATGCATTGAGCAGCTACCATAAGCTTGTAAAACTTTCGTTGAGGTTTCTTTGAACGCAAATGCTGTCTTTCTCTACATGTATAAACATTTTATGTAGCGCAGAAATTTTTTAGATAAACATGAAACTTTCGTTAAGTTTTAAAATTAAATCATTTTTCAAAACCAGCTCAATCTTGCGCCTCCTATAAACTCCTTTTATCACCCGCATGAATTGATCTAAGACATAGAATAGTTTCGTTAAGTTTTTGAATGTATAAAACTAAATAGTAAAATACACAAAACTGACATCATACGCAACAAAATACAAAATTTTAGTAACAAAAACTGAAAAAAAAATGCTTACAAAACTATTCGTTAAGTCTTCTATTCGTTTTCAAACCATTAAGTCTTTAAAGAGCTCTTTTGCACCAAAGAAGCCATGCATAATGCAATGCATTGAAGCATATAAACTAATACAATAACGCGCATAATTTAAAAATTTTCTAAGTCCATTACTTAAAAAAAAATCCGCGCCAAGTGAATGAAGCCGTAGCACAGCGAAGGGTGTTGAAAAATATAATTTCCAAGACTTTAAGCTGCTTACGTTGGCGCTTGTTGACATCGCCCAGTTCACACGGTGTATTAAAATTCGGAAGCATGTAGAAAAAAAACACACACACACAATTAGCACAGGGGCGGATTTATCAATAGGCTGAGTAGGCTGGAACCTAGGAAGGCAAATTTTTGGGGCTGCAATATTTTCGGTGCGATAAATTTTTGGGAGCGATACAAATGTAAAAGCTAAAAACACAATAATTTTTTTATCTATAGTAATAAAACTCATTTTCTGTTTGTTTGTTTGTTTGGCCTTTATACAAATCTAAACGGCTCAACGGATTTCGCTCAAACTAGGTACACATATTAAGTTTATCCCAACTTAAAATGTTACATACTTAGTTTTTGCCACGCCCTCTCTGAAATTTTTTAACTAACGGTAATTTTGTTATTATAAAACTTTTTACAACGACTTTTTCATAAAACATCGTTACCTAGGAATGAGAAAAAAACGACATGAAAATCAAAGTTTGGTCTTTCGATGCAAATATCTCCGCTGTTCATTAATATATTTCATTCAAATTTTTTTTTGTTAAAAAGTTCAATATGTTTTTTAATATTAATCTTTGTTTAGACGTTAAAATGTCCATATTTCAAGGACGCATTGAGTCCCACCATAATTTTTATTTTGTTGAAAAGGTAATTGTGCTTTAAGATTAAGTAAATATAAAAATTCTTTTTAATTTTTAAAATATGCTTTTCGTACCCCTTCTTTGAGTTCAATTAGCTCACCGCAAGAGATGGAACCACCAACAACAAAAATTTTCCTAAACTTTTTTGGATTAATGTTCGTTCAATTACCTTTCTAACGGTAGATAAATAAAATTAAATAAAATAAAATTCAAATAAAATTCAACATGTTTTTCATTATTCCCGATTTAAAAAAACATTTAATCGAGAAGTGTATGTTAAAATGTTTATATAACATATTATTATTTTGTATGTTTGTATGTTACTCTCTCGAGTAACACCGGGTATATCAGCTAGTTTATAATAAAATTCAACATTATCTTTTCAAAGAAAAATATAACAAATATAAAATATAATATTAATAATAAACTTCAACATGAATTGAATTGGGAGCTTTAGATTAAGTAAGTTTGAAGAAGGCAACAACAATAACAACTTGTGTAAAAATTTTAAAAATAAGATTACAATAAATTATTTATGAATAATAAACTTTAAAAGAAAATGGGAAAAAAGTACATCAGTTGCAAATAAAGTGTTTTTCTTAGAGGAACAGAATTTCCTAGAGGGATAGTTTGCCTAGAGGCGGCGATTTGATATTGTGGGTAAAATTTTAAGAGTCTCGTCACAAAAAAACTTCGTCATGAAAAATATTTCGAGTCTCGTCACGTTGGTTGGTTGGTTCGATAGCCTAGTGGTAGCACGTTTGACTGTCGCTCAGGGGTCCCGGGTTCGAATCCTGGCCGCACCATGTTCCTACGCTATAACCTTTCTTTCCTTATTTATAATCAAAGAATCTTTAAAAAACATCAATTTACGACGAAAAGTTGTAGTTGGTGGTGGTAGGAAAAGTTTGTGGCAAGGAACGTTTAGTTACTTTATTTGACTGAAGTCAAGGCATAACACTTGCTTCAAATATAATATCACAGTTTCTACAGCTTCTGGGCACATTAAGAACATCCTACATAAATTTTCACTTGATTAATCCCTTCTTCCATTCTGTAGTATCACAACGGACCAAGAATATGGTTTAAGTGGGCTGGTCTAAAGACCTGCCGCCACTTTAATCTTACCTTATCTAACCTAACCTAACCTTTTCACGTTTTTGTGTACATGAGCAATGATATTTTCTATTTTTAGTGTTTTTTGTACGGGGACTCCCAGAAAGTTGACAGATAGAGTGTATGAGTGCTTTGAAGAAATGTTGAGGGGTAGGTTAATAGGACCAGATCCTACATTTGTCCCCCCTTGGGGTCATAGATTTTTTGATATTAACTAATATAGACTTTTCTTCGACTTTTTGGTGTTTTTTGTATGGGGACCCCAGAAGAGTAGCAGATAGATTGTAAGTGTCTTCAAATGAAATGTTAAGGAGAAAAATAATTAGGACCAGCTTCTACATTTGGCCACCCCAGGAGTTAGAGATTTTTTTGATATAAACTATAATAGAAATTTTGTTTCTATATGGGCATTTACAGAAAAAATTCAACCGTGACCAAAAACTTAAAACTTATCAAAAACTTTTATTTTATGATATTATCTAAGAGAAACATTTTAATTTTATTAATTTAGGAAATTTCTAAATAAATTCACTACCCATGATGATCAAATCGTAAGCACTGTTTCACAAGTGTAGTTTCCTTTTTCGTAAATGTTTAGTAAATGTTTCGTAAACTTTTTGTTTTAGTAAAAATGGAAGGCTTTGGCTTAAGATAAAAGAAAAATGGTTGAGGCAAGAAAAGGACAATATATTAAATTTGTTTGTTAATTACTAAATTCCATAATTACTTTACTAACTTATTAATTAATTACCTAATACAAATTTAAGGAAATTTTTCGCGTTGGTTATGTCGCGTGAGTTACGGCAAATATTTTTCGGAAACTCAATATATTTTTAAATAAGCAAAGTCCATAGGCAAAGTGGGTTTATTATGAAACTTCACTGTTTTCCCATTATTCAAAATGCATGGTTAAAAATTATAGACTACTTCCCCTGCAGCACTTTCACCCAACTATAAGGTGATTACAAACTACTTTCAAAATAAACCACAAGTGGTTTAATAGTCAACTATTTTCTTCGAAAATAACTAGTGATTGTATCTATGAAATGGCCGCCATATCACCAGTACGCATTACCTACGGTATGACAGAATGACTAGTTTATATATGGTCCTTTTGAAACCAACTAGTAGTCAGTCTATAGAAAATTAGCTTATATCTGGTTACTTTCATTCTACTTACTAGTGAGGAGTAAAACGACTACATTTTAAATGGTTTTTTATAAATTAGCTTCTAGTGAAAATAGAAAATATTTAGCCATACCAAAAAATATTTTAAGGTGGATTCAAAATTTAGTGTGAAATGTGAAATAGGCACTATACAAAAATTTCCAAAATATTTTTTTCCATTTATTTTGTATAAAAAGGAAATATACGTCTACACTTCCGATACTGTCGTGTCTTTTTTTTCCAGCAAATCACAACCCTGGTCACGGAGAAACAAATTGATGCAACGCTGCGACTTTTGCTTTGCTCGTTACTACAACCCTGAAATTCTGGTTCGTGGCCGCTCAACTCACTACTTTTCGATAACTTTTCAATAAATGAAAGTTACTTCGTGAATAACTACATTAAAGTTACTTTACTTTTCGGCCTAGTTACATTTGGTCCTGCAGGCTCTTAATCCAAACTTTGGTTTAAAGAAATTTTTAATCCAAAAAGTACTATTTTTTAATCCCTACTTTGGTTTAATTTAGCTGGGTCTCGAACCCACGTTCCTGCTTGCTTACTTACTGCAAACTTACTTGTATTCGTAATGATGCAATAAAAGCAAAACCTTGTTAGCAACTGAGTTGGACGAGTGTATAAGGTGTTGGACCAGCACATCAGAGGACGTGTGTTCAAATCATGAATTGGTCAGAATTTTTTTTATTTTATATTGTTTTTTTGAACTTTTCCTTGGATTAAAAAGTAATCTATTGTTGGTGTTGTCTTATATGTAATCCAAAAAGGTTTAAAATTTAGGCCAAGATTTTTAATCGGGTACTGATATTAAAATTGCGCAAAAGCCGAGATCCTAACGAACGTCCGAAGGACGATATACGCATACGTCAGATTTTACATGTACGCTAACGTGGTAAACATGACAATTTTTTCCCAAGCCTAGGGCGCCCACTGTGGTAAATCCGCCCCTGACTTAGCAGTGAATAGTAAAACAAGAAGAATAAAATTTAGTGACTTAAAAACAAATTAGCTTAAAAATAATCGCACAAAATTTATCAAATTATTTTACATAATTCAACTGATGCATTGAAGCAACATCTGTTGAAATATTCTGTTCATTTGACAAAATGACTGTGTTTTATGCGGTAGATAAATATGACTATTTGACATTAAATGCGACATGCGGGACAGCAACTCTGCATTAATGCAAGCAAGAATATGAATTATTTGCATTGCTAGCGGCAACGAATGTTCGTCGACAATGAAATTGATGTGTGGTCTGCAGTTGGATAAAATCTTGAAACATGTGAATAGTACACAGATTTATTATACATATTTATATGCCTTAATTCTTTAAATGAAATGCTTTGAATCATACTCAAGTCAAATTCAATTCAAACAATCAGCAGCATTTCCGGCGTTTATTAAGGATTTGGCTGGCAGCTAGCTAAGCGGATGGCAATATTTAGTAATCAGCTGTCAATATTTTGCTAGTATGTCAATAGCACAAATCACAAAATTGCAGTTAAATATGATAACAATGTACACACACAACGCCCTGAATTTACATATGTACACAGACATGTTGATCAAGCCTTAGATAAGCTTGAATAAAACATTCGCTTCAACAATGAAAGCTTTGTTAGAGTAACTTCTCAAATGAGAGTTGCGGTGTGTGTGTGTGTCTGTGCATACATATGCTTAATTGATTTAAATCATTCCATCAATAATTTTATCAATTTGCATATTATTGAATAAATTACTTTTGCAAGTAATTAATTATGCATGATGATAATGACAATAAATTTATTTTGAAGCTTGTCAAAGCAGGTCAGAAGTTAAAATTTGTTCACTTTTTTTTAAATTATAAGGCTAATTACAGGCTTATTGTATGTATTTACATAATATTTTGCTCAATTCTTAACATTAAATTTTATTGGTTAATTAGTAGCAACATAGTAGCAAATGCAACCAAAAAATTGTGATACAAATTTTCAACTATCAGAAATTGTAGTAATATTTACAACACTGTGCGACAATTTTTAACTTTTTCCAGACTTTGATTAACCGATTTTGGCAGTGGAGACAAAAAAAATAATGTATGCTTCTATTGGCTTCTAAAAGTCTGAGTACTTTTGAATGTAGGTTTTGAAACTACTCTAAATTAAGCAACAAACTTAAAACAAAAAGCAAGAAAACGCCTTTAAAATAGTTTTGTTTTCTCAGCCTTTAAGCATAGTTTTATTTAAACTATTATATAAAAGGGTATTCGGGACCGCAAAAGCTTGAGAACGGCAGGCGCTATTTCAATAATTATTTTTCTATTGAATTGCTATAGTACCCAGTTAGGATATAGGCTATATAAATTTGCTAATCATTATTTAAATATTTAATTAAAATTAAAAGCGCAAAACCATACAATTTATTTATTCTTACCCTCAGCGGGGAAAAAAGCTCTCTCTCTTTTTAAGCTCTATTTGAGCAACATAAACTTGTGCAACGCTTAACAGGTTAAGCTTAGTATGCTGTAGAAACGAACAAATTTTCAAGCATTTAATTTTACACGCAAAATTTTGGTGTAGACTCCACACTAACACATCCTTACCATAAAGTGTTTGTTGAATGTGTTAGTTGAATATTATTGTTGAAGGTCAAAATTCCACGCAAATTAAATTTTGACATTTTAACTCTCCAATCATGGTTGTGAACTTGGCTGCATTGAACAATTTTTCGGTTCTACAGTGCACTAGCTGGCGAAAAAAATGTCGCTGCCTGTTCGTTGTCAAAAATCTCAATGTATTTCTTATGGCATTTTTTTTCGTTCCTACAGCATACTAAGCTTACAGCTGTAAAGCTTAATCTTTAGGATTTAGCAAAAGCTACTAACATTGGTAAGAGGTATTTAAAAGCTAAATTTTTATTACTCATAAACATGATTTCGGCTTAAAAAGATTTTAAATAAAGTCCACAGTTTTTTTAATATTATATTTACACATCGTCACGTGCCTGCCAGATTGACAATGTTTTAGTTTAATTGGGTAATTAAGTACTTAGGTAGTTATGTAATAATGTAATTTAGTAATTAACAAACAAATTTAATATATTGTTCTTTTCCTGTCTCAACCATTTTTTCATTATCTTAGCCAACGCTTTCCATTTTTACTAAAACAAAAAAGTTTACGAAACATTTACAAAACATTTACGAAAAAGAAAAACTACATTTTCGAAACATTGCAGACGATTTGATCATCATGGTAAATGAATTTATATATATCTTATTTAAATTAATAAAATTAAAAATGTTCTTTTAGATAATCAGCCCTATCAGAAATAATTTTTCACGCGGAATCGAAAAAGGGAGCTTTCATTCTTAAGATAAAGCTTAAGATTATTTCAAAGATTTTTAATGCAAATTTGTTTATCTACGGTTAATTTTCAAAAGGTTCTTAAGCTTTTTCTTAAAAGTGAAAACTCACTTTTCCAAATCTGCGTAAAAAATTATTCCCGATAGGGCTGAATATCATACAATAATAAGTTTTTAATAAGTTTAATTTTTTTGGCTAATTCCACTCTTCTGTGGAATGCCCCATTGAATAATGCCATCAACTGCGTAAGAATCATTTATTATCCTAATTTATAAATTCATTCAGTTTAAAACTAATTCCATTTTATGTAAACATTTTTCATTTCGTGTAGAATACTTAGCAAAAACAATTCATATCATAAGCTATTTAAATTAAATTGAAAAGTTTCATTACTTTAGTTCAACATCATAGTTTTTTAGTAGTACAATTTTAACCTTGCTTTTGAAGTCACAGTTTTTTCAGATTTTTGTACTACAGCGTCCTCTTGTGTTCAAAACATAGCAAAAAAAATAGCACCAAAAGACCCGAAAACACTTGTTTGCAAATTTTGATGCTAAACGTAGAAGCTGTCTATAAGTTTTTTGCAGTTTTTTAAGAAATTTGAAAGAAACATTAAGGGTACTCATCTAAGCATGTAACTGACCCGTAAACATTGTAAACCTTGTGAACTTACATGCGCGTAAACTATCTGTCAAAATTTGTATGGGCGCGAGTTTACATCATTTCCGAGCCTATTTTGTAGTGTAACCTAGCATGTATATCTACGTGTGTGAATAAGGGTTGCCTCTGGCGCTAATCATTACATATTTAAAGTAGTTGAAGTAAATATGAACACGTTTTATTTATTGTTCTATGTTAATGAAGGTTTTTAAAAGGTTTAAAATTTAAAAAAGTCACAATGTTGTCGCAGCCGCCATTTTGTCCACATTTACGCTATTTACATTTCATCTATTTACACTTAAGCTTAAATGCTATACATGTTTACATGCTTAGATGAAAATCCTTATTAAAACTATATTTATTAGGAAATCTTGTAAGTATTTCTGTGATATTCCGAACAATTTTCGTCTTATTTTTCATCTAGAGAAATAAGAAAGTACTCTTTGAGCCTTCAGTCCTTCAAACGATACATACCTAATTTTTAGAGTTGTTGACTTTTTGCCAAAGGAAAATATTTTTCTAAGAAATCCTTGAAAACTGAAGATTTTTCTGAATTAGTTTAGAAGGCGCTGTAGTCTAATAACCTTAAATACTAAGGCTTCGGTGTAAAGGTGTAGGAAAAATATGCTCGTAAAGGCTTGGATACATTTTTTTGAGCTTTTAATTTTTTAATTTTACATTTTTCCTGTAATATTCCTATAGAAATTTTAGTAAATTATTTAAAATTTTAACTGTTAAAAAATAGTCTGTATTTTTGCTCAAGAGTTTATCTAAGAAATTGTAATTTCATAAAATTGTAATGGCATTTTCTGCAATCTCTTCAAAACTGCGCATTAAAACATTATTTACACCATTGTTACCAGCGTTAAGTTACAATCAAAATTAGTTCTGTCGCATTAGAGCGTTGCAATCGCTTAAATGAGCCAAAGCATGGATAACATGCTGTAATTCTGTATAAAAGTATTGATAAAACTTGTACGCAGCTCACATTAAAAATGTTCGCACGTCTACTACGAATTTGTTTGCTTTATCTGACGCTACAATTTATTACTCGCGGGTACAGTCATAAAGATTCGTTGGAAGGTATCAAATTTATACGTAAAAAACTTAATCAACTAAGAAATCGTGTGGCCTCTGGTGCCATTGCCCATCTGCCACCGGCCGAAAATATGCAGGAGCTAGCCTGGGATAAAGAATTTGCTAAAGAAGTAGGGGAAAAATAGACAATTGCAGTCCTGTAGCGCCAGATGGATCAGCAGGATTGACTACTGAAATGTCAAAGCTGGACTGGAAGGCGACAATGCTAGTGATGACGAATTTTTTGCTCGATTCGTTTGAAAGTGGAAGTGGCAACCCATTTCTCAGCGATACAATGAACAAGTTTGCTTGTGGGGTCCATCAATGTGATAATGGTTCATATCTGTATGGCTGCTATGGACTTCTAGATTTTGCCAATGAAGAAAACAAACTTGATCGACAGAAATACTATATGTACCGTCCAGGAATGCCGTCGTGCGAAGAGTAGGATTTGTCAGTGTCGCCATACTACCCAAATCTATGCCGCATTGGGGACGTTAATCTGCTGGATAACTATTGCGACTATCATAACCAAGGTCGCAAAACATTGAAATGCAAGAAATGCCCGAAAAGAAGTTACAAGAAATGCAATGATGAAGTTGGTTTGCAGACAGCAATATTTATTATCAACTAGAAGTTTTTTAAATAAAACAAATATAGTATATAAAGCTGGAGTGAAAATTTTTCTTACAGTAAATATATTAATTGATGTTTACTTCAACTAAGTCCCAACAAAGGTCAAACAGTGCCCGTTTTTATGTAAATTCGGCCAAACAAGGGACGTATAGCGGCCGAATAATGATTATATAAGGATCGAATTATATACATACATGCCTGCACATTATTTATTTATATAATTTATACACGAATGTTTATACATATATAATTAACATGCTGCCTTTTTTGACCATCTAAATCTAGGATCTGAAAAAACCCTATAGTCTGAAATATATAACTTACTTTATTGGTTAATATTTCATTAAAACACCGGCCGAAGTAATAATGCCCACTAGATTTTCTTTGTCTGAGACATTAAAACATTGGTGGGCAGTCTAACACTAGCAAGCAGAAAGGGTTCTATGTTGCTTAAGAACATCGAGTGCTATTTGTGTGTATATGTTTTTGTTTTGGCATAAGCTGGAAGGCAAAACTGATGGTAGAATATTGTTTCAAACGTTCACTGTTTGAACCGTATTCGGCAGTTGTTTAGATAAGCCGGCGTGTTCGATTATTTTGAAAGCATACGCAACCTTTATTTGGCTGTACGATCCTTGTTCGACCGCTATTTGGGCGATTGTTTTTACACTGGCATAGTTAGGAAATAAGTTAAATTTAAACAAAACAGTTTGATATAGAATCGTAACTAAATAGGTTCTTAGGTTAAGGTGGCGGCAGGTCTTTATATCAGCCCTCTTAAACCATATTTTTGGTCCGTTGTGATAACATAGAATTGAAGAGGAAGGAAGTAATCAAGTTAAGCTTTTGTGTAGGATGTTCTTTATGTGGCAGAAACTGTAGAAAAATGTAATATCAAATCTGAAGCAAGTGCTATGCCTTGACCTCAGTCAAATCAAGTTACTAAGCGTTTCTCTCCACAAACTTTTCCTACCACCACCAACAATTTTTCGTCGTAAATTGATGTGTTTTGAAGTTCCTTTGATTAGGAATAAGGAAGAAAAGGTTATTGCGTACGACCATGGCCAAGCCAGGATTCGAACTCGGGACCCCTGAGCGGTAGTCAAGCGCGCTACCACTAGACTATCGAGGTCGTCTAAATAACTTTCGTTGACATCTCTCTTTACAAAGCAGTTTTGAAGGACTTTCGTTAAGATGTTATAAGTCCATATCAGGTTTTTACTCAGAGTTTACTCTCTATGATATGTCTACTTTTCTACTGGCAACTCAAACTGAACTCTGTGATAACATCTGAAACTATACTTAATTCTCTGTGTGGACATTGCAGAAAAAAATATAATTGTTTTAATTTGTCAGTGCCGCTGATACGCTTTCGTTAAGTCTTTAACTAATGTATTTTAAAAAATTTGTTTTAACAGTCAAATCCTTTGAGATGCATTGATTTTTTTCATTCTTTAGACTTTCGATAAGCTTGCAAAAGTATGTAAAACATTTTTATTAACCATTTTCAAGTATTTATTTTGCCTGAGAGGATAAAATGTAGTTTAACTAATATTTGGTCTTTCGTTAAGTTTTAAATTTTACACTTCGCATTTTCTCAAAGAAGTGACGATCTAAGAAAAAAATGCCTTTAAAGTTTTTGTTAAAAAACTTCGTTATAAAATGAAAAAGAAAATTTTTGAGATATTTACAGATTAAACTTATTTAAAAGGAAGTTAGTTTTCTTAGGGGCTTTCCATAGTGACTGGTGGGACAGTTTACTCCGGAATCCCTAATGTTTAGACACGTAACTTTGTATTTTGATGTAATATAATGATTAAATAGATAATTTACAATAGATTTTGAACCGACTTATAAAACCTGCACCGAAAGAAATAACTCATGTAAATATTTTGGTGATATTTCATTGGTTAAAGGAGTGTGACTGGTGGGACAGAAATACTCTATGTGTTTAACGTAAACCCCTGCGTGAAGGCTTAATTCTAAGGTGCTCCAAAGCTTGGGACCAATATTTAGCGTCGGCCAACGCTCCTTCGGAATTCAAAAGATCCATTAGAAAGGTTCCCCTTATTTCACAGCACAGACCAACTTTTAACCATCAATTGACTATATATGACCGTGACACATTCGGCCACTCAAGTTGTACATGACTTGGTTATAAAATAACCATGGGTCATTATCGGTATACATACCGATAATTTAACCCATTTTTTGGTACGAAACTTCGCTCACATGATCAAAGAGGGTAGTCTTTGTCATGAAAGCTAGGAAGCGATTCCTACATAAAACCTATGGTACTGTGACTAGTGGGACAGTCAAAAATACCTCTCCTCCGCCTTCTGCACTGTCAATCGAGATTCTAGCCCAAATACTATACATAGCCAGATGTCTTTTACTAAGCTATGAAATGATTAAATAGAGTTCAACAGAAACTAAAAATTAGCACCAAGTTTAGTTTCTACAAGAAAAGATAGAAGTTAAAATTGTGACTGGTGGGACATCGTGGGACTGGTAGGAAAAAATCGTACGTCTCGTTCGCAATAACAACAACTTGTCATTATGAAAAAAATACTTAGTCTTGTTTTTTATAAATAATTTTTACAGATCATGTAAATTTAATCAGTTATAATCATATCAGTTTAAGAAAACAACTCATTTTCCAATTTCCGATTTGCTTTATGCTGTTTAAGAGTTGAAAAGCGTAAAACAAATTTCAAATATTCTGTTAGTAATAGATACATACCAATGCTTTGATTAAAGCAAGAAAAAGCAGTGTTTACTTCATTTTTTTAAAATCTCAAAGCCTTCGTTAAGTTGATAAAGCGCAATAACGAAACTATAAAAAAACTTGATTAAAGGCTGATTTGCAAAGTTTTTAAGTTTCAATACTTTCGTTAAGTCAACATACTTTCGTTAAGTTTTGTTAATTTCATTATTCTGCCTTGTGCTGCATGCTGTGACACACAAATTATAAAAATTTGAGTCTTCTCTTTAAAAAAGGAGTATTTTTTGGAGCCAAGAACAAAACAATGTCGCACATATCTGAATGAATAGATAGTGGGTATTTATGATCTTTATATTTGAACTTCCAAATAATGCCATAGCAAAATGCGTCGCTCAATATTTTCACAGCGTAACGCTATCGGAATCGAGTAAATACCAAAACAACAAAAAACACTGCATCGCATAAAATGTCTCACTTCCTCTTGTGGCTGCAACAGACGGACCACAATGTAACGCAGGAAGAACTACAGCTAAAACAACAAAAACAACAACAACAACAATATAAACGAACAAACAAAGAAAAAGGAAAACTGCAAAAAAATCGATAAAAATTATTTTCGTCGACCGTCGACTCGTTGCTTATCGCAAATGCAAATATTTTAAACAAACAGTCAACAACCACAAAAAACCCAACAACAACAATAGTTGCCAACAAAAAAAAAACTTGGGTCACCAAAATGAAATTCCTGCAATCGCTGCTGCGGCATATTCTTGAGAACTATTTCTCGAGTCGTGGGTACCGACCGCATGTGTAAGACCCTCAGAAAGTGGAAACATTTCAGTTTTACTTGGTGGAGTGCTCATAAAAATGTCACTTAACCGTCAGGCAAGGAGCACGCAAGGGGCTAGAGTATGAAAGCATTTTAATGTATTTATCAGAGAAAACTTCAAGACCAGAGTAAAAAGTAAGAAGCGTTTTTTGTAATCACTAAAGTAACGCCTACATGCACGATATATGCAAATGTGTTAGAGTGCATGTGTGAGTGTATATGGCAGAGCGTAGGGCTGATTGCAGGGTACCTTACTGTAGCATTTCAATTACGTCAATTAAGTAGCCAAATAGGCGCGAAATTGAAATATGTACTGGCGTATCAGCAAAGAAGTGAGGCTGAAAGTTGTGGTTTTTTTTTTGTATACAGCTATAGTTATTATTTGTATATATTTAGTAGCAATTAATGAGGAAGTTGATACAATTTATGCTGTATACGGCATGTTGCTTTTAAAACTCAAAACCAGATAGACACCTTCATCAGTCCTTTATTTCTAGAAAAGAATACGTTCCTTGTGTGTAAATTTTACACACTTTTTTCAGGAGCAATATTTTCATCGATGAATGAAATGTATGCAATCTTCTCCAAATAGAGGAAGTAATTATTTCTGAACCAGTTATATAATGGTTACTTGGTAATGGGAGGTAGTTTCCTGCTGGCTAACAACACACACAAATAAGGCATTATTTTGACATGAGCTTGTCATAGGCGGTAATGTGTGGTGCTTACATCCAGCATTACTTATAAGTCAAAGGTGAACTAATTACATTCAGTATTACCAACAAGTATTACTAGTTACAATCTGCATTACCTATAAGTGAGAGGTCAACTAATTACCACCAGCATTACCCATAAGTCAGAGATCAACTACTTACCACCTGCATTACCCATAACTCAGATGTCAATTACTTACCTCCAGTATTACCTTTATGTCAGAGGGTAACTAGTTACCTCTCGTATTACTTGTAAGTCAGAATGTAACCCATTACCTCCAGTATAACTTACAACTCAAAGAGTAACTACTTAGATTTATTACTGTCAAAAAGAATACTCGTTCCTTTGTTCAGTTGAAATTAATTTTTTATTAATAAATTATGCCTATATACATATAGAATTTAATCAAAAATTTTTAAAAATATAAAGAAATTAAAGTTTAATACAAACATTTTAAAAAATAAAAAAAAACCAAAAATACATTTCTGTATTGGAAATTACAAATTTTTAAATAAATCATAAAAAAATCAAAAGTCATTAAACATCTAAATTACAAATTACTTAAAGTTAGTCTGATTTTAATAAAGCATGTTTTTTGTTGATACATTTATTTTTAAAGAAAATAATTTCATAATTTTTGAAGCTCTTTTTTAGTTCTATTTCAAATTTCTCGTTCGTATAGCCCTCCTTTAAAAAATTACATGTAATTAAATATATGTAATACTAATTTCGAAGTAATGATTTGAGATGAAACTTGAAGCAGGAAACTTGAAGCAATTCTTGGCATAGAGCACTTGGACTTCGTTTTTGAGATGCCTGAACTGTCTTTAATGGTTAATTTTGATTTTTTTTTTAATTTCTACAGTTCATAAATTTTCAGAAACTTCTGAGGAATTACTAGTGTCTGCGCAGTTAAATTTATTTTTCTTAGCTTCAAAATATATTTTTTTTAACTAGCCGAACTAAATTTCTTTTGCCTATGCCCTTATAATAATAGTAAATATATAATTATTTATTTTATAAAAATATCTAAAAATAATTTTAATTTAGTTTTCCAATCACACTTACCACATTGGTTTTTGTCAACCGAACTCATGGAAATCACTTTGAGCACTAAAAATCTAGAAATTGCACTTTACGCATCGAAACCGGTCTCAAAAAAGAGCAATAATTGAATGCGCATTTTTTATTCTCTTATTTGTTGTTATTTTTGTTTGAGGAGAGAAAAAACATTTTTTAAGTTTGAAGACATGCACTGACATAACAAAAAAAAAAAAATTGTATTTTTGTTGTTAAATTGTCAGGTATTACAGCTTAGGTTATTTTTTTTTAAATCGTAAGCGAGGACGTAAGGTTGTGAGTTGATAGGCTACATTCACGGCTGTTGTGACGTGGCATTTTCTTTGACATTATTTATTTACAAATTGTAAGCGAAGGCGTAATGGCATGTGCTTACAGGATAACTAGTTACTGAGCTAGTTACGGCAGTAATGACTTCCCCACTGGGTCGTGTATATATGTATGTATGTATGTATATCTCGTCTAAACTCAAAAACCGCTGAACCGATCTTTATGAAGTTTTCAGGGAAATTGAAACATCATCCTTAGAGTGCTCCTTACCCATAAAAAAATGCTATAAATCAGACGGTTCTGATTGTAAGAAACTAATATTTTGTTTTAATGGTTACTATCGGGAACTGTACTAGAAGTGGGAGTGGTCGCACTTTAACTACGACTACTTTTTCGAAATCATGCCAATTCCTGAGTTGTACTAGTTTTGATAGTGAACTATATATATTAATGTTGCCACGCCCATTTTACCTGCTACAAATCAATGGAACTTCTCTATAAAAGGCGGTTTTGATCGAATAAAATTAATATTTAGTAGTTTAGTACGCATGTTTACTATGGTCGCAATGTATCTACGACCACTTTTTCGAAATCACGCTTATTCCTGAGATGGTCCTGAGAAGTGGTCACTATAAATGTAAAAATGTTTACACGCCTACTTTTTTCGTCCATCTATCTTTATAAAAAAAAAAAAATAAATATATGTATATGTGCGCATCACGTAAGACTCCGAAACCGCTGAACCAATTTTTATGAAATTTTCAGGGAAACGGTAGCAAAGTCTTGAGAATGTTCTTGTGAAGTCTGGTGCTGATTGCAAAAAGGGGTGTGGCACCCCAAATACACCCCAAAATGTTCGATATCGAATAGCTTTGGAATAATAGGTCGCACAGCATCGGAATTTGCTTTAGTGAAATTTTAGCAAGTTATAAAACGCATACCAAGGATAGTTTTTACATTAGAAAAGGGGCGTGGCACCTCCTAAACAACGCAAATTTGCTATATCGACTAACTTTGCAATTATAGAGCGCACAGCCTCGGAATTCGGTATTCGACCACAATTCACACGTGTCGTTCCACTCATAATATTTCATGGGGGTCGAACAAAAGGGCATGGCAGTAGCGCGCCGGGTTTCAGCTAGTTTAAAAAAAAAATAAAAATTGGGAAAATATCGACACAAAAATTAACAATAAAGCAGAAGAACAGTGGACATAGGCGCACCAAGATTATGGTGTTTTTCTGTAGGGTAGCAACGACAACTATCGTGAAAAAACGTAGAAAACATAAATTTTGCAATACGATTTTTGCATTGAACCGAAATCCTAGCTCGATTTGATGAACTTATATTAAAGAAATATCAGCTTGAAGTTGAAAAGTGTGTAAAATTTGCATAAAGAACCGATTAAGGTTAAAATATATTAAAATTGTGATAAAAAGTGACTTCTCCATTTGGGCTTAAATCATTAAATTATATTTTAATAGAATAAAAGAAATTTTATTTGGGTGTAAAAAAACATTTACAAATTTTCTTTAAGTTAAGATAAATAAACTTTTTTCACATTTTCGCCAAGTAAGGGCCCAACCAAAATAGACGTTTTGCTCCGTAACGAGTAAAAACGTAAGTGTTCGGTTAAATGCATATTAATGTTATTACCCAAAATGAGCAAACGTAACTGAACGAAACTAAACGAAATAGTTTGACAAGACGTATTATTCCGTAAGAACCGAACTGCTAGCGTAGCAACTCGTCAACAACAGCTGTGCAGAGTGGTTTTTATTTTATTTTCATCAATTTGTTTAAACTTCGCCATTATTTCACTAATTTTTCACAAATCTTTATTAAAAATTACAAAATGCACAATATAAATAAATAAATAAATAATACTCGATTGCCTACTGATCAGCTGTTTCAGACGAGTTGAGCAAATCGTTTCATTTTGGATTAAATCAGTTGACATCCGTAACGAGTGCAGACGTTCGTCAAAATGCTATCTTCTCGTTTCGTCTATTTTGGTTGGGCCTTTGGGCTTTTTGTCTGGTGTTTGCTTAACGAAACATTTTTTCTTATAAAACAATTTAATATCTTTTTAAGTGATATAACATATATGTTATACAGAGAGCCACAAATGAGTTTATTATTATTATTATTGATGGGATTTGCACTGCGAACTTAAGATCTATTGTGGCCCTCATGGAACAACAGAACCTCTTTAAGTCGAATCTCTGATATAAAAGCTAGTATACGTCCCATATCTCTTGATGTCAATGAATTTTTGGTTATTCTGTAGCAACCCAGATATTTCTGTTGAGTTTGTACAAGTGTGGGACGCTGTTCTTCATCTTCCATGCAAAACCTACTTGTGTTATCACTTAGAATTCCCAGTTTTGTGAGATGTTAGTTTAACCCACAGTGACCAGCTGGCAATACTGTGATAATTCTTAGATCATTCGTTGTTAGATTCATGCATTCCTTAAATCTATTCAAGTCGTATGTTCCTTGAGTGATATGAGTGATATGAGTCCGGACCTATCAAAGGAGTTGATGCTCCTTTTTTTGCCAGTTCGCCGGCAATATCATTTCCTTCTATACCTTTGTGTTCCGGAACATACAGAATCCATACCGGTTTTTGTTCCCCAGGCGTGTTGAGTTTATCACATTCACCAGTTTTGAGGTTTCCTGATGTGATCTCGGTGCCTTAAGAGCTTATAGGATAGTTTGGTTTTGGTTCCAGAATTTACGTTCTAGGTTAAACTATTCGCACCTAACCATCGCTTATATTTCTTCCTATCCAACTGCTCGTAGAATTCAGTCCCTGGTCCGTAGACTCCTGCTTCGGTCCCTTTTTTGAGCCTTCAGGTTACCATGTAATCATGTGGTGGCTTATCTTATAAGTTTCGGTTAGACCTTCCCATTTTTTTACTACTTAGTTCAGATTGGAATCTTTTAGTGAAATTGAATTTTGAATGCATGCTGACCCTTGGTATTGCTATTTCAGGATATTATCTCGATAGAATATCAAACTTCTTTCGAGTTACGCAATCCATTTGCCCGATATCTTCTCTAGTCATCCTTAGAATAGTCCCTTTGCCTAGGATTGAATGTAAATGTGAAGAGGTGTTGTTAGTTCTAGTAGATCCCCCATGAGTGCCATTAAACATGTTCGCATTGCTCCGGTGATGCACACGCAGGCCAATATCTGTAGCTTGTTTAGCGCAGCGAGGACTGTATGTTTCTTTGTTTTTTGCAGCCCACATGACTGAGCCTTATGCAATCATGGGAAGTATGATCATTGTATATATCGATCGCAATATTTATCCCCAGCTTTTTCCCTCGATGTATCTGCAAACCATAAATGTTCTAACAGCCTTCTTGATATTTTGCTCAAATGTGTTTTCCAAAGTAGTTTTTGGTTTAGAAATACTCCCACGAATTTGATTTCCCTTTGGCACTCTGTCTCTGTTCCGTGTAACCTTATAGGTTTAAGATGCTCAAGTTTATATATCCTGGTAAATTTTTTGCCAGATTTTTGCTCAGCCCCACCTTTTTGTACTATTTTTTTGTCACCCTTTTAATTTAATTTTAATTCTGTCACACAGATCCTTCAAAATTTTCCCTGCAGACAAATGAGTAAAGTCAGTATATTCTAGTGTAGAAAATTAAAAAGTAAAAAAAAAATTTTAATTTTTGATGGTTTACATATTCAAGAATATCTCCTTAAAAGGATTTTTCGAATTATTTTTAAAGTTATAGCCATTTTAATATCGTCAGTTAGACTGCCTAAAACTTAATTTAAAAACTTTAAACGCGTGTTTCTCTAAATAACTTTTTCCAACACGTTTACTGCCTGCGCCTGTCTGCTTGCCTGTCTGAATCAGCGTTTACTCTGCTTACAGCCTAAGATAACCATTTCAAAAGAGTAATTTTTGAAAATTATTTTATTTTAAAAGTGCAATATCACTACTCTGTTAAGTGAAATACCAATTACTTTCTTTTTTATTCAGTATAGTTTTACCGTTATTTAAATAATTTATTTTTAATTTTCCTAAATATTGCTTAATATCTGCGTTAAGCCTTAATAAAAGATTTCTTTTCTCTTAAGAATTTAAACAAAATTTATAAAATGCTGGTACAATACTAAATTTGGCGATTTAAACTTGCGCTAAATTTTTAAAAGTTTCGTTAAGTTCTTAATGTAGAGGCTTGAGATACAAATTGTATTGAATTATTTAAAATTATTTAGTCATTTTGTAGTTCTCACAGTTATTTTAAATGTCGTCTTAAAATAGTAGTGCAGTATTTAAGAATTGCGTGCTTTAAGTACCTTCGTTAAGCTTAAAATATGTTTAGTTTCTGTTGTAATTTTGAAATATGGCTTTATTTAATATATTCAGGCTATAAGTCCAATTTTTAAAATATGTAAAAAAACTTAGTTTATATAAACTATTTTTATTTTTATTTTCCACAATTATTTTAACTTCTTTCGGAAATCATCTTAAAAAATATATTAAAAAATATAAATTTTAGGTTACATTAAACAAAATTTAACAAACAATAAAAACGTGATTGACCTAACATTTAAACATTAAAAACACAACTCAATAATTATTTTTGAATTATTTTATAAAAAGCCAGTAAAATATCGAATTTGACTTCCTAAATTTTCGTTAAGTTCTTAAAAATTTCGTTAGGTTTGGATTTTGTTTGCTGGATGCACAAATTGTATTTGTTTACATTTACCAGCAATATATAATAACAATCGAGCATTTATTAAAATATCGTTTAAAAATAGTGTAATATTGTAATAGTGTAAGAATTACTTTCTTCAAATATTGTCGTTAGCTTAAAATATGTTTCCTTTCCATTAAAAATGTCTGAAGTATTTTATAAGAAGTTAGTAAAATACCAAATTGAGCTTTTTAAACTTTCGTTAAGTTTTTAAAAGTTTCGTTAAGTTTTTATTTTCCTTGCCTAATGCACAAATTTTATCAAATTATTTGAATTTATTAGCATAAATTTTAAAACATTAAACTGATGCCTTATTTAAGCATTTTATGCAAAAAAATTGTTTCCTCAAATTTTTATTTGCTGCAAACATGATTTTTTAAGCACCCTTCAACCGTTTTCCCCTGCTAAATTGCTATAATTTACAAAGTAGCACTCAACCGTATTCTTCAAAAGCTTCGTCAAGTTGTTTTTCACATCATTGTTGCTTACCAACATGTGTAACATTATTTATCAACAATCAATTAAATCCTTTCAACAGCCATCAAAACAAGATGCACTATTGTTTATGCAATGGGGTAAAAAGAAGATTTTCACTTAACCTTCGTAGCTTTAAAGCTTTTAAAGCTAAATTTGTTTGAATAGTATCTATGTCAAAATTGCTTTTATTTTTGTGATGGAGCTGTGCTAAAAACTGCTCGACTTATTTTTTATTTGCTTTTAATTAGGCCACTGTGGATGGTTTTTAGCGTCAGCAGCCGTACAAATAAACGATGCCACAAAAAAAAAAAAAAATAACCGGCTACGCCCAAAAACCTTAAAATTTCAATCTGTCGCGTTAGTGTGACACTTATTTTTTGTTTTAATCATAGTTTTTAATAAAGAGTTTTTAAACATAGCAGGTCACACTGCATAGCAAACATACAAACACACTCTAGCTACGTTATGCCTTACGTGCTTTACTAACACGTTGCTTCCTAGAGTTAAACGTATACAAATGTAAATGAAACGCAGCCAGTTTTTTATTCGGGTCACTGAAGTAGGTTAGAGGGTTGACTGTGGAGAGGGTTGTGTTAGTATATGATGCAGCGTATTTTCTTTTTTGTTTTTTTCTTTTGGGACTTTTATGAGCACCTTAATAGCTGCATTAAATGATGACGTAACAAAAAATTCAATTTAAAAAACGAGAGACTCTTTAACTACGAGTAAATTCATGTTGGGTCCATTTTTAAGGCATGAAAGCAACCATTGGTATAGTATATAGTATACTTTAAAGTCTGGCTGACCATGTTTTGGTTTAAACGTTAAAAAGCAGTGTTATGTTTATTTGTTCATAATTCTGTGTTCATAAGCAATAATGGCTTAAGTCGACTTAAAACAGAACTGAGTTATTGATGTAGATGTGTTCCACGCATATAGCTTTATAAACACACAAAATCTGTAGCTTCTAGCTTGACTCTAGCTAAAGTTATGGCACAAAAACAAAAGACCTTTTTGTATTACTTATATGACGATTAAAAACTTTGAAGCAAGATTTCTCAAAACTTTGAAATCAGACTTAAGCTATTATTGCTTATCGACACAGAATTAGAAAAAGCTGCGAATCTACTCAGTTTAAAAGGCGCAGTGAACCCTTGGCACTACCCTTTCGTTTGATACGTTTTATAACAAACTTTAACAGAAACAGCATCCCATTAACTCGCACTGACATCTTCAGGTTGCTTTATGTTGCATTACGCAAAACTAGGACAATGGCAAGGATAACTCTGACGTTTTTCTGACGTATTCTGGCACTTTACGGTCTTGTTTGTTTTCATGTTTCATCTACAGCTTTGCACACGTTACGTTCGTTCTGCTACTTTATGCTGCAGTTCTCGCTGATTTGCAGTTGCAGTTCTTGTTGATGATGATTCATTTATTGCCTGCTGCTGCTGCTGCTACTGCTGCTACTGCTGCTTGCCTTGTATTTGACGTCTATTGGCAACGTCTTGCCGATTGGCAATTACGTCATTTATATATCATGTTTTAGCTGTTAAAGTAATTGTTGTAATTCCTTTGACTGCGATTGTTTTGGTTGTTGTTTTCAGAGCTCAATGGAATTCTGAGTGCATGTGCATAAATTGTTTGTGACTTTGATGCGTTGTGTTTGTTTTACTAACAGTCATTGCATGAATAATGCAAAAAGTTTCGTTAAATTTTCATGTGGTGTCTTTAAATCAAGGTAAGCTTTTATAAATAAACAGAATTTAAATCATTTACATTACAACATGTCGAACAAGTTTTTATTAATTAATAAAAAAAGCTTCGTTAAGTTTGGTTGACATCATTAAAATGTTGATGTGAAGATTAAAGTTATATATAAAATTGACTAATATTTACTTAAACTACAAAGTTAGGATTTTTTGGACTTTCGTTAAGTTTTTCAAAGTTTCGTTAAGTTCCATTTTTTTGGTTAAAAATAATAAAAAAATTGTTATTTTTAAAAAAATATTGTGTTTTGTTTTTTAATATTTTTGCTGCATAGTTTTGTATACTGAATACGTGTTGAGACAACGATTTTTAATGAAAAATTTTGTGTAACTGCTTTTATTGGGTCAAATGCCATGTTTATTCTGTGAGTCATTTTAGTTTGTTAATAAGTCAGAGACTTTTCCATTTCACAACTAGCTATAAGCTAATAAGTCTTTATATTAAGTGCATAGAATCAAAAGTGGTTAAGTTAAAAAAAATAAAACTTAAAAATTTTGCTAAAAAAACTTATTAACAAAAAACAAACAAAAAAAACCAACTTAAAAACCACTAAAAAGTAAAAAAATAATTTTAAATTACTTTTCATATTAAGTCTTGGTCAAATTTGATAATTTATTTATATATATTATTAAATTGGAAATCCAATTATTCTAATTTTTTTTATTTTGTACTATTATCATAAATATATTAATTTCGCCCTGCATATAAAACCCTCAAAGCCGGTAAATTCATGAAGAAATTAATATATTTATGATAATAATACAAAATGGAAAAAAAATTATAATAATAAAATTTCCAATTTAGTAATATATATAAAAAATTATCAAATTTGACCAAGAATTAATTTAAAATTATTTTTAAATTTGTAGTGGTTTTCAAGTTGGTTTTTTTTTTTGTTAAAAATTTTTTATTTCTTCCTTTTTAGAGATAATGATAAAAATTTTGCCCATTCTTGTAACGAATTTTGGTATCCTAGTGTCCACATTAACTATTGTTCTTTTATTTCCATGCCCTTTTGTACAATTACGCCCACTTGACCGTGAATTTTGATAATTATGCCAACCCCTGTTCCCAAATTCAATATTCTAGTGTCAATATTATTCGAGTTACGGCGGTTTTTTAATATTGCCACGCCTTTTTTGACCGTAACGTAACGCCCACTTTTTTGACCGTAATTTGTAATAATTGTTCCAACCCCTTTACGAATTTCCAGTACCCTAGTGTCAATATTAACTGAGATACAGTATTTTTCTTATATTGCCACGCCTTTTTTGTCCAATAATGCCCACTTTCTTGACCGTACATTTTCATAATTATGCCTACCCCTGTACCTTATGGCAGTATCCTAGTGTCAATATTATTTGAGTTACAGCGTCTTTATTATATTGCCACGCCCTTTATCGAATAACGCCTACTTTATTATTATAATTTGTAATAATTGTTCCTAACCCTGTACCAATTTCCAGTATCCTAGTTTCAATATTAACTGATATACAGTATTTTTCTTATATTTCCACGCCCTCTTGCCCAACAACGCCCATTTTCTTGACCGTTGATATTCATAATTATGCCTACCCCTGTACCTAATTTCAGTACCCTAGTGTCAATATTATTCGAGTAACAGCGTTTTTCTAATATTGCCACGCCCTTTATGGAATAACGCCCACGTTTTGAACATAACTTTTAATAATTGTGCCTACCCATGTACTAAATTTCAGTACTTTAGTGTTAATATTATTCGATATACAAAGTGTTTCCTCTATTGCCACGCCCCTGTGTCGAATACCGCCCAGACGGGCGCCCCCGCGTCTAATATTTCAATCTGTTGACAAAAAATTGTGGCAATCGGGCAAGTAATTTAACAGTTATCGATGTACATACATTAAAAAAAAAGAAACCAACCAACTAGAGAACCTCCTCCTTTTTGAAGTCGGTTAAAAATTTCAAAAGGTTTCATATTATTTCTAAAAATTTATTATTTTTTCTTTTTTTTTTAAACTTCTTGCTTTTAAAAATTTGTTTTTTTAGAATATTCGCTTTTTTTTTAAAAAAAAAAAGATCGAAGAACCAAGGCATGCGCCTTATACAAACAAGGTTTGGTCTTTGACCTGAAAGGAAAGGAATAAATTATTTAGAGGAATTTATTGGAACCATACGTGAATTATTGATTAGGCGAAACAACCGTGAAAGACAATTTGAATTGCTTTAAACCAAGGCTAGTGTTATGTCTTAACCTCGGCAAGCATTTCCAGCCCTTAGTTGTTCCTGTCCTTTAATTCCACATTTTTCACAATTTAGCTATGGATTTTTAGTTTTCCATAATTCCTAAATGTAGAAAAGAACAATGAAAGTGAAAAGAACCATGCCCGAGCCCGGATTCGAACCAGGGACCTCTGGATTGATAGTCTAGCGTACTCTCCACTCTACTCTAAAGGCCGACTAAAAGGTTTTTAAATAAAATTTATTCTTGATTTTATTTAGATAGTGTCTTCGTTGGATACTTAGTTGGATAGTTAGATAGTTTCTTAGTTGGTGCGTGCCTTTAAAATAATACTTCTTGATTTTATTTAAAAGGTTTTCCTCATACATTTTAAAAAAATTTCTTCTTGATTTGAATACGAAGGTTTCTGTCTTTTTCTTAGAGGATTTCGTCATAAAATTTCGTCCTTAGGGTCTAAGAAGTAATATACCAAGAGATTGAATACGTCAAAAGTATCTATATGCCCAAATTTTCTATTCTGCCATTAGAGGTATATGAAAATATTATGCAAATTTTTAGTGCTTAAATGCGTTTTTAGCGAAACCAGTTTTTTTGAGACGGCCTGACACATAACTCGAGCAAATCTTCAACGAATGATTTGAAATTTTGAGAGTATATTCAAAATACCTTTGTCTATTGACACACATTTTTTTATATACACAGAATTTTTATATATACATATCTTACTTTTTGTTTTATTTACAATTTTGTGTTTTTTTTTTGTGAAAATTGTAACTGTTTTGTGCCATTTCGCGAAAAATCAATATATCGATAAAATCATACGTGTGTCGATAGCTGTTTGTGTATAGAAACTGACCAAATTTTGTTTTTTGTTCCAAACCAAAAATAAAGGATTTTAGGTGTCCAGCCATGGACCCCTTAAAAAAATAGTCGCCTTCAATCAAATGCTGCACAGCCGCCATTTTGTATTGAAACTTGTTCAAAAAAATACATTTTGTGTATCAATACTTATATTATAAGACGTACTTTGCAAATTTTTGAATAACCTTTTCATTGAGCCAAAAAAAAATAATCCTGAAAATAAACCTATTTCCCCATCCTTACTATTTTTAAGGGGGTTGCGTAATATTTTTTAAAATTTTCTAATATTTTTTTTTTAAATTCTTACTTTGTAAAGATTTCTTTTGAACGTTATTAAGAGGGTTTTTTCCTATAATTGAATATTTTTCATTTATTTTTCAAGAAAGCTCTCTTCTTATTTTTAAAATGTTTCTTCTTGATTTCTTTAAGAAAGTTTTTCTCTAATTTGAAAGATCTCTCATGATTTGATTCTTAATCAAGGTTTTGCTTTTTCTAAGATTAATTTTTTATTTATCTGAAAGCGTCTTCTCTTATTTTTCTAAGATTTCTAGTAAGTTTTTTACGAATTAAAATTTTGTTGTTAATATAAAACCTTCAGCAATTTTTGTGTGACAGCTTTCATGCTCTCTTTGTGAGAATGTGCCGTAGGTCAAATCAGTGACTTGTAAAACTTTCAGCAAGTTTTTGGTTTTTCTTTGTCATATTTAATATTGTCAGACGCAATGCTTCTTTATTTTGAAGCTTAAAAAATAAAATATGCCAACTTCAACTCAAGAAACTCCATACTGGCAACACCGCGCAAAAAGATTCAGCAAGAAAATTGAAATTAAGTTAATCAAGTCCAAGGCTCATTTATAAGGTTGTGGCACTTGAGAGCGAGCTCGGTCGAACTGTCAGAATGGTTGAAAAGAAATGAAGAAAATTAATGCTTAGAACAAAGAAAAGCACAGTGACAGTTCAAGCAAAGGCGGGAAAAAGAGTGCATTTCTCTCAAGTGCCACAACCTTATAAATAAACCTTGATCAAGTCAAAGAGAGTGCAGTAAATTTTTGTTACTCTCTCATTGAGTGTGGAGAGAGATAGAGCAAAAAAATTTTAAAAACTTCATATAAAAAACTTGCAAAACTTGCTGAAGGTGGTCAGTGAATCCCGATTTAGATTTTATTACGAAGACATTCCCGCTTAATATAGAGAAATCTAGAGAAACTGTGGAGAAATCCTCTTGAATTTGGTCTCTTTAACAGGATACTTTTCGATGTGTGTAATCTTGTTCAACACTATTCTATTGTAAAATATTCTGAAGTTTAATAAGATTCAGAAAATAATAATTATTTTTATGCATAGTGTGTATCTGATTTGTATGCATGAACATTTTTTGTTCTATGTTGTATTCTGTATTTTGATTTGAATAATACAGTAACCACATCTGTAGAGTACCAAGAAAGCGATAAAATTCTTCAATGGTAGTGAAATTTGTTATAAGTATTAAGAAAAACTTATACTTTACGTTATATAGAGAAATGTTCAAAATAAATTTTTTAAATTAAAAAATATATAATGCTAAAAGTTATTCGTATACAGAGAAATGTTGACAACATTCCTTTTTAATTTACTTAAACATAAAATTCGAATTTTTATGAATTAATTAATTAATTAATTTAACTTAATTTAATTTACTTAAATTTAAAATTTTTAAAAGTGTATTTATATTACATGAATTGAATTGTGAGCTTTAGATCAAGTAAGATTTTAAGAGGGCAACAACAACAACTCTGTATAGAGTCAATCACTTAGCTAATTAGACAGTCTGTTTCGAAAATCGCTACTTTTTCTCTTCAGTAGTCTTCGAGTGATGAAGCTGTGATCAACTCACTGTTAAAGTCGTAAAAGATTTCACACATGTTTGAACAAATTCCTCAGAATTAAACGTTCGAATCGGCTACTTAATCATATGACATTTAAAGCAGTAAGCTATTTATAGATCACAGCCATCAACTCTACCAAGGTTGCCATCTGTTCTAGTTGCTTCTTATTTATTTCAATATTCATTGGTGTTCGACAATTTGTCAAAATGCACCATAGAATTGAAACGAGTTTTTGCTTATTAGTATGTAATCATGGCCGCATTGACAAATAAGAGGAAAGATTGGCCTTGGTTTGAATGCCGGTAAACTCAGGCTCAGCTTCAGTTTATTTAATGTGTGCATGGAAAAAGTTTCGTTGAACCAATTCCACAAACCATTATTATTAATATTATCCATATTTCCAAAATTTTTTTAAATAAAATAAAAAGAAAACTAACTTTCGCTAAATACGTCAATACATAAAGTTCAGTATGACATCGATCCTGAAATAACCTTACCACCAGATAACCTTATCATCACACTGAAGATGATGGTTTTTAGAGCACAAATTTACTCATACTTAAATGCTGCCACCCGTCGACCAACATTCAAGGATATTCACACAATTTGTTACACACAACAATTGTGTGCGTTTGCCAAAGGACGCAAGACGAACGGAACAAATCTGGTTGAAGTCAGCGCTGTTGATCAAAGGGACGGAAATGAGAGTGCAAAGAAGAAAGTGTAGAAAGTTCAATGAAATATTTGCTGAATTTGTAAATGCAATAAGAAGGACTTCAAGGACTTTTTAATGATAAAACTGAATAAAATGCAAAGCAACTTAAAAGCAAACAATAGAATAGAGAGGGAACACAAATAGCAACAACTTATACACTTAAAGAAACAGAACAGAGAATACTCGCGAAACACACACATACACACACACACACACACACACAGACGCAAATGCACACACACACACACACACACACACACACGCGCGCACACACATACACAAGCAGTACATCTTAAGTGCGTTGCTGTTTGTCAAAAGAATACAAAGAAGTGCTCAATATGTTTAGCTGGAAGAAAAACGACACTCTGCAGGGTAATGAAATGCATTGTTTAAGGATACATATCCTCTGTTGTTGTTGTTGTTGTTGTGACGCAGTTACAAATTGCGATGTTGCATAAAGACATCACGTGATACGCTTAAGTCAATTATTAAGCCTAAGGCAATGAATTTAAAAAGAATAACTAATTCATTTAAATAATGAATTATTTGTTACTTCGAAATAAAATAGTATCTTATGTAAGCTTTTGGAACTTTTGTTTTTTTTTTCCAAAACAATTAAAAATTTTCATCAGGGCTCGGATTTTATTGACCTAAAAAATCGCAAAAAATTACTTAAAAAAATGACAAAAATGACCTAAAAAGTGCAGAAAATGACGCAAAACTGACAAAAATTACCTAAAAAACGCAAACGATTACATAAAAAATATGCAAAAAAAAATAAAGCTTTAAAAATAATACATTACTAAACTTCAAATTTATATTATATAATTTTTATACATAGCGTTACAGTATATAACTGGGTACATTTTTAAGTAATGCAAATCAAAAAACGTCGTGTCTGTCAAAATGCTTTTGTAAACAGAAAAAATTCGATCTACTCCTGCACTGACGAGACGAACATATTAAAAGACGATATGTCATCGGATCCCTGCAAACATTTTCAATCGCCTCAGAATCGCCGGTGAATCGCTTGGAAGATGAGACAATCGCCGGCGAGCTCATTAGGAAGTCATCCGGGTACCGCCGAATGTAAGCAGTTGCGGCCATAGAAACGATTCGCCGGGAAGATTCGCGAGCGAATCGTCTACAGCATTCGTAAGAGATTCGCTGAGAAGAGTCGCAAGCTAATCGTTGAGAGGAGTCTGAAGCGATTCGCCGGGAAGATTCGCGAACGAATCGCCTAAAGTGTTTCTAAGCGAATCGCTGGGAAGATTCGCTATCGAATCGCAGAAAAGCGTCTTAAGCGATTCGCTGGGAAGAGTCTTAAACGGATTGCCGAGAGAAGCCCTTAGCGATTCGCCGACAAGAGTGGCAAACGAATTGCTTTTAGGGTTCCTCAGCGACTTGTTGCGAAGCGTCTTTGTTGAACTTTACAAATTGCTTTCGACATTCGATAGGCGACATTCCTTGTCAAATCAGTCAACAAAAAAATCGACCATCGAAAATCATGCTGTATAAATATTTACAGTTTCCATACGGCAATTCAATTTTTAGGGGAGAAGTATATAGAAGCCTGTTTCATATACCAACGATCGATTTTTAATATTTTTAAAAATGTCATCTTCCAACGATCGCCGGAATGAGCGAAGGAAGATACGAAAATTTTTCTTGAATCGCGCATTCATCGCTTGGGCGATCAAAAAGCAATCCATATTCCAACGATCGCCGCAATGAGCGAAGAAAGATTTTGAAAATTTTTCTTGAATCGCGCATTCATCGCGTGAGCGATCGAAAAGCGATCGATTTTTAATATTTTTAAAAATGTCGTCTTCCAACGATCGCCGGAATGAGCGAAGGAAGATATGAAAATTTTTCTTGAAACTAGCATCTATCGCTTGGGCGATCGAAAAGCAATACATCTTCCAACGATCGCCGGAATGAGCGAAGGAAGATTTTGAAGATTTTTCTTATATTGCGCATTCATTGCTTGGGAGATCAAAAAGCGATCCATCTTCCAAAGAACTCTTGGGCGAATCGCAAGTGCTTCGCCAAATCAACTTCTCTTCCAATCGTCTTCCAAATGCTTGCAGGGATGTAAGTTCCTCTTTTAATTTAATAGTATTAAAATTTTTGCCCCCTAATATTTCACCAATATTAGAGAGCATAATAATAGAGTTAATTAAAATTGAGTTTTTATCTAACACTTGTTTCATCTTTCTACATAACCTTTCGTCAGTTTTACCACGCATAGAGCTTTTTTTTCATCGAGGCTTAAAAGCAAAACGATTCATTTTTTGAGAGGTAATGTTTTTGATTGAAGGGACTCTATAGTTAAAGGAATGTGTTTAAAAATTTGCATTTCTACGAAAAAAAAAAAAAAAATTCTTTTACAATTACCTTAAAACCCGAAAAATGCTCTAAAAATTAAAAATGTCCAAAAATGACAATAACTTAATAACTTTAAAATCGCTTAAAATGACCAAAAAATGCCTTAAATAAAGTAAAAATGACCTGAAAACTAAAAACGATAAATAACGATGAAAAATTATGAAAAACTTACCTAAAAACTTTTTATATTTGGAATTTAGGACACATAAATGGACGTTCTAAATAAGCAGAAAAAAGCAGCAAAAAAAAAAGATAACTGTCATCAAAATCCTAGCCCTGATCATCATAATTATTTTTTTTTTTAATAAACTAAATACGTTGTCAAATTAAGCATACAACTAACTTTTCAAAAAGTTATCATTCGTCGAAATTGATTGAAAAATTCGAAATCTACAAAATTTTTTGTCTAGCGAAAATAAAATTAATTAAATTTCTCAGCAGAAATTTTGAAAAATTACGTAATTAAGTTTTTCCGTATTTAAAAAGTACTAGTATCGCCTCTGGTCGAAATTCGACCAACTTTCTGAAATTTCAATCGTTTGTCTTATTCTGAGGCATTGACCTTGCCTTAAGAAAATGTGTTGTACTAAGAAAATCTTAAGTTTCGAGAGAAAGCAACAGTTTTCGAGATATCGTCATAACTTTTATATCAGAATTTTCAGAATTTACTATTTGTAAAATAAAAAAATTTACTATAAAACTGCTTATTGTAGGGTATCCGTAAGAGATAGTGAAAAATGTTTTTTCTACATTGTATTAATATCTAAATTTCCACCTACGCCATGTTCTTCCATTTCTTATTTAGGTTTTACTTCAGAAATATGCTCATATTTCAGGTCAAAGGTCACATAACTTCTTCTCCCTGCTCTAATTTATATAACAAATATTCAAAATCGGTTCAGAAGAACTGAAGAACTGTTTCTCCTACGCCTATTTTTATATATAACGAAATGGCTTAAAACATAGATTTGTGTTACAACTTTGGAGTGGTTTGAAATATTTGAAATTTTTTTCACAGAAATTATTTTTTAAGCTGTAGAGCTTTGTAGAAAAGCTAAGAACAACATTTTGAAAAATTTAATTTTCATCAAAAAAATCATAGGGGGTAGCTCATGATTTTCTATGATAGAAACTGTTTTTTGCATTATGTGTCAAGGTGAGGAAATGTTTGCAAATAAATGATATGTCATATGAAAGAGTGTGAAAAAAGAAAATTTTATAAGAAAAAATACAACAACAAAAACGTTTGGCCTATTTTTTGAGCAAAAACTGAATATTTTAGAGGTATTTTTAAAACCATATAAAACATTGAATTAGTGCGATAACGGAAAATCTTTTCTTATTTCTCCAAAGTCATTTAATTGATCTTTCGGACAAAGAAATTTTGTTGAAAATCGATTAAGAAATGGCTGAGATATTTGCTTGCAAAGTCAAAACTTGAAATTTCAATAGGTTTTTCTCATTCTGAGGCGATGGCCTTGCTTCAAAGAAATACGTTGTACTGAAAAGATATAAATTTTTCGAGATATCTAAATAACTTTAATGTCATTTTAAGGGGATTTTTTAACATAATATCCGTGGAAAATATTACCAAGAAAGCTTTTGTATACCGTTATATTCCTCAGCCAACAACTTTTCATACAACAATACGTTGCACTGAGAACATCCATAGTTTTCGAGATATCGCTATAATTTGTATGTCAAAATAACGGAACTTTTTCAGACTTTACTATTTGTAAGAAACTTCACCATCACAATATATATTCACTCTTGTATAAAAAAATGCATATTGTAGGGAATCCGTAAGAGATGGCGCAAAATGTTGAAAGTGTTTCTTCAATGCCTAAAATTCCCTCTTACATCTTCTTCTCTTACAGCTTAGCTTTTATTTTTACGCTCATATTTCAGGTCGAAGGCCACCAATCTAAAATGTAATCATACTGTGCAGACAGATCCTTCATTTAATACTTCATTCACCATTCTACCTCTACCTAGCCCTGAGATTCCTTACTGAAAATAATAAAAACTTTCAACGTTAATATTTCGGGTTAGAGGTCATAAATTTAAATTCAAATAATTCTGCACATAAAGGGCGCAGTACCTTTCGAATGATATAATTTTCATTGTCCTTATTCCAAAATTAATATCGAAAAACTGTACGACAACATTTGATGTTTGCCTATTAATATATAAGATTATAGGGGGCATTCCACGTGAAGCGGACAAGTAAAAAATGTTGATGCTTCCAATTTTAGTAATATTTGATTGTGTTATACCTACATATATACGTCTTCGATCCAGATACAGAATATTTTTACAGTATAAAGTCTGGTTAACGAACTAGAGGTTTTTAGAAAATTGACTAACCGGCAGGTATGCACTTCTTCAAATTCCATTGCCGAGCTTAAAAAGTTATAATAAAATAAATCAAGGAGTCGAATTTATACCTCATATAATGAGCTTTTCAAATGCATTTTTTGGATTTAAAAAAAAAATTATAAAAAAAAATATTTAAATTTTTGAAACTTGAATTTCACAAAGTTGGACCTTTTTGATTTCTTTTATTTTTTTTCGAAAATAGCTTAAAGTGTTTAAATAATCCTTGCTAAGTTTCATAACAGACGTGAAAGTCGTTTATGAGCTGGACGAGTTACAGTTCTGATGGTGCACTGCATCTCTTAGTTGGCAAAAATCTTGTGCAAAAAACTAAGTAGATTACTACAAAAAAAATTTGAAAACAAAACCAAAATGGTTGTAATTATTTAGACACACAACTGCATTCTTAGGTTGCAAACAGAGTGAACGCCGTAGAGGATAGAAATCCTCTATGTATTTAACGTAGACCCCTGCCGCGATGGCTTAATTCTACGGTGCTTCAAAGCTTGGGACAAATATGAAGCGTCGACCAACGCCCCTTCGGAATTCAAAAGATCCACTAGAAAGGTTCCCCTAATTCTACAGCACAGACCAATCTTTAACCATCAATTGACTATACGAGACCGTGACACATTCGGCCACTAAAATTGTACATGACTTGGTTAAAAAATAACCATAGGTCATTATCGGTATACATACCGATAATTTAACCCATTTTTTGGCACGCAACTTAGCTCAAACGATCAAAGAGGGTAGTCTTTGTCATGACAACTAGGAAGCGATACCTACATAAAACCTATGGCACTGCTGCTATTTCATAAGGTTCCCCGATGGGCAATTTGTGGACACAATTCAGACTGTTTAGGTTTCCCCGTCGCCTGTTCTCAAATTTCAAAGGTAACATTATATTGATCCGGTAGTTGCTTACCTTCCTAACATTTACTGTTTGAAATAACGAGAGTTTAATCTACCATCAGTTTCTTAGTAATTTAAGGGAATCACTAGCCCGAGTTCAACTTACGGGTAACTCACACCGATCTTCCTGGTCTAACCACAACCAGAGCGAATGAAATCTCGAAGGACCATACCCACGACAGCCAATACCCGGGCTCAAGGTTCCACCAGACAAGGCTCTTCAACATCCCGTCTACAGACCAAAAGTTCCTAGAACAATTATATTTGACTGTGACACCTTCAGCCACTAGATTTGTACATGACTAGGTTAAAAATAACCCTTGGTTTCCCAGTAGAATACCGAGAGAACCAAAATACTACTTACGCAACTTCGTTAGCTTAATTAAGGCTTAATTAAAAGCCTCTTTCGAAAAACAAGGGAGCGTGAGCCGTAGTATACTAATTGGCTTATACTCGGTCGAAGAATTCAATGCTTCTTACATAGAACCCTCATGCTAAAACAAGGTCTGCAGAACAACGATAGATCAGGTAGCCTCATCATTGATGAATGACTTCTTCCCGATCTTCAAGTTATATTGGATTGATCGTCCATCGAAAGCATATTACAATAACAATTTTATGATAACTTAATATTAAAACCTAAAGTGCCGTAGAGGACAGGCCGGCAGACAGACGCAGGCAAACTATGTGAACAAGCGAGGCAAGAGTTATTGCTATCTCGTTTCCTTGCAAGTTACTGCCTGCGCCTGTCTGCTTGCCTGTCTGAATCGGCGTTCACTCTGTCCGCAACCTTAAAGATAAATGGGGCGTTCAAATTATATAGATTAGATGGATATTATATTTTAAAACAAAACTCAGTTTTATTAATAGTCTGGTATGAAAAAATAGATTTTTAGCTATAAATTTTGATTGGAAAAAGAGATATTGGAACTTGACTTTTTTGTAAAAAATATAAAATCAACATCTTGGAAAAAATAAATTTCGCGAAAAAATCAAAGAGGGGTACCTTGTTTTGATGACAAAGACAGTAAAATAATTTTTGCGCTTAGCTGGAAGAATTTTGCAAAGAAATGCTATATCATATGAAAGGTAGCTAGATGTGCAATTTTTGTTTGGTTTAATTTTTACAACAAAAACAATTTTTGAGTCATTTTTTGAGTAAAAAGTCAATATTTTAGACCTTTTTTGACATAATCATAAAAAATATATACACTGACTTAACGGCACAGTTCAACCTATTTTTGTGAAGTGCTTTTATTGAACTTTTGAACAAAAAAAAAATTTGATGGACAGCGGAGAATTTTGCTTGGAAAGACCAAACCTTGATTTTCATGTCGTTTATTTTTCTCATTCTTAGGTAAAGATGTTTTATGAAAAAGTCGTTGTACTGAAAATTTCTACAATTTTGAATATATGTAAGTGTTTTTGAGTCAAAATAAAAAAATTTTAAAATAAAATACACAAAATACGCCTATGCAAAAAGTATAATAACAAAAGTACCGTTAGTTGAAAAATTTCGAAGAGGGCGTGGCAAAAACGATGTATGTAACAATTTTATCTAGGCTACACTTAATATGCATACCTTGTATGTATAAAAGCCAAACAAAGAAACAAACAAACAAACAGAAAATTAGTTTTATTTCTATAAATTAGGATATCGATAACTTGAACAAAACTTTTTATTTTTTTTTTGCAAAAAATATGCACAAAAAAAAATTAAAATTTTATGCAAAGCGAAATACAAAAAATTTGGGTCTATTTTCTTCCTTATGGACCTAATATATCTAAAATTTTAGGTTCTCTAGAAAAAGTGATTTTCAATATAAAAAATTGTTTAAACTTCTTAGTAGATATATATATAAAAATATCTACAAATCTGATATATTATTCCAAGACCTTTGTTATAATAATAATGGTTTTTGTCGGGCTCCAGGTCAATTATAAAAATAAAAAACTTTAAAAAAAGATAAAAAAATTATTAAAAAACAATTAAAGTTTTCTTTTAACTGAAGAGCTTATTGCAATTACGTTATAAGCCACATGATCTAAAAAAGTAATTTTTTGGGCTGAATACATTACTACATGCATTGCCAATAACCACTGAAGAGATATTAGCTATTTATTATTAATTTTTGTAACCTATTTGTAAAAGTTTCCGTGCGCAATTCCATTTTTTCATACAGAAATAAATTTTTTCAAAACTTTAGAGTCGATTATTTTAAAATATTTTTTATGTGGCTTATCATGTTTTTGCAATAAGCCCTACAATTATATCTACAAATATCACAAATACTCATTATTTGCATGCAGTATACAAATTTTTACGAAAAAAAAATTATTTTTTATTAGTAATCATAATTTTCAATTTCAAAATACTACTGTTTTAGACGTTTCAAATAACCCATTCGGATTTTTTTTTTAATTTTTGATTTAATTCTTAATTTTAAATTTAATTTCAGAACTTCAATTGAAGGGCTTATTGCAAGAATATGATAAGCCACATAAAAAATATTTTGAAATAATCGACTCTAAAACTTTGAAAAAATTTATTTTTGTATGAAGAAATTTAATTGAACACGGAAAATTTTACAAATAGTTAGAAAATTATAAGAAATAGTCAAAATCTCTTCAGGGAATGTTGGAAATGCATTGAATAATGTATTCAGCATAAAAAAATGGATTTTTTAGAACATGTGGCTTATCACGTTTTTGCAATAAGCCCTTCAATTGATCTTTATTAAATTTCAATTAATGTTTTTTGAATTTGAAATTGAGTTCTTGGTTTAAATTGACATTTTTTAAAATTTCAATTCATCAATTCTGAATTTTAAATGCAGCTCTAAATTTTAAATGGGATTCTAAATTTTAATTTATGTGTTTTAAATTCAAATAAAATTTTGTGAATTTTAATTGAGCTTTTGTGAGTTTTAATTTATCTTATCTGAATTATCTACAGTTGCAAATGGTGTAGATGTGCTAGAATGTTTTTTTTTATGAAATCTCATGAAATGAGCCTGAAAAAGCACTTTCGTTAAGTTTCAAAACATACACATTCGTTAAGCTACAAAACAAAACAGTCTCTAGCTATGCGAAGAAAAAAAAACCTTTGTTAAGTTTTTCCAAACTCTTTCAACTCATCATTTGGACTTTGTTGCTGTTGTAGCTAATTAAGATTGTGTTGAGGGACAGCACATCAGAGCAAAAACATCTTTCGTTCAGTTTAAACAACTGCGTTAAGTTCAACATTTCTAGACAAAACAAACAAACTTTTGCGTTATCTTTTTAGAATTCTACTCTAATGTTGTTTTCTCTTTGATGTTGATGACGGCGACGTCGGCGACGTGTGGCATGCCAACAAAACGAAAACAAATAGCAGATAAAACAAAGAAGCGGCGACAAAGTTAAAAACAAGCAAAAGCTAGCCAAAAGCATAGCAGGTTGCTGCACACCCACAAGGGAAGTGGTGGGTTAAAGGGTGTTTTTGGGCTATGGTTTTGTGCGCAGATTAGAGGCAGCACATCTTTGGAAAACGCAGCAACGCGCACGCAATCAAAAAAAAAAAACACTAAACCACGACAACAACAACAGCAAAAACAGCAGAGAGCACGAGGCGTCGGCAGCAGAATATCTTAAAATAAGTATTTTTTGTGGTATACTTTTAGGCGCTAACAGCGTGCTATTGAGTACTCACCTCAAGATAAACATCGCTGTCCGGATTGAAGGTGTCGTTAACCCGACGAAACGTATAATTCACATGCGGAATCGAATGCAGGATTCGCACTAAAATGCTGGGCTGCTCCATGCTGGGCGAAAACGGTGACGATGGCGGCCTAGCTAAATGTTACTCTGAAGCTGACGATGGCTGCTGATGAGATGCTGTTGGCGCTGCTAAAAGCTCTGCTGATGAACGTAATAACAACTGGCACACTCACTAGCTCTGTCTGCTTTGGTTGTGTGTGTGTGTGTGTGTGTGTGTGTGTGAGTTTTTGTAGAGTGTATGTGTGAGTGGAAACACTTTTGCTGACGTCACGCACTCCTGGTTGTTGGTTGTGCCTGTGTGTGTGTGTGTTGCTGGTCTGTGTGTTTGTGTCGAGAACGTAACGTGCAGCGACACGTTTACAGCATTAAAGCAGTTTTTATGCGCGATACTTGCTGTGCGGGAGTGTGTGTGTGTGTATGAATTTTTGTGTTGTATAGTTTTAGGCGCGTTTATGGCAAAAGTTCTAAAATTGACAGGTAAACTTATAGCGTGCTGTCTTTAATTAAGTCAAACGTGCAAACGTTTGTATGTGTTGGTGTTGTTGGTTCACTCCGTCGTTCTCCAGCAGGTAGCAAAATTTTCACTTTCACTTTAAATCTTTCTTTTTTTTTCACAAAATCATACTTTTTTGGTCTTATGATTTTGTTTTATGACACTGTGCCACTTTTTTGCATGCAATTTTTAACACTTGCGAATTTTGGTATATTTTTTTATTTTTTAATATTCTTAATATATTTTTTATCTTTATATAACTAGGAGTAATTTTTCGCCATTGTCGTATGTGTTTTTTTTCCGTTTATCGTTTATCGTTTTTCGTTTTCTGCCCCACTCGTGGACACGTTGTCGTTGACGTCGTTCGCGTCCTCGTAGTTGCTGAATTTTCACTTTCGTTTTCACACCCAAAAATTTACAATTTTTTTTTCATACTCAATTTTTCTACTCTGTTAACACTTGCTTAATATTTTTTTTGGCAAAATATTCGGTAATTATTTAAAATTTTCTACACAACACTCTGTATAAAAGATATTTTGGGTTATTATTTTCAAAAGCTGTTTGCTATTATTTTTGATTTTTTTTTTTGTAAAATTTTCCTTCTGCAAATTTTTCACACGCGCTGCGTTTTGGGCTCCGTCTAGTTTTGCCTCCGTCCGAGCAGTATTTTATCTGACAAGCAAAATTCCTGCCAAGTCCATATCGCACATTCACCACATTTTCATGTTTCAAGTTGTGCTCTCTTGCTGCTAAATGCTCTCTTGCGCTCTGACACTCACTCTCCGGGTGCGTTTTATTGGCAGTGCTGAGTTGCTGTTACACTTATTCACCACACTTGTAAATCAGCAGCACCAGCAGGAGCAACAACAGCAGCAACAACAACAATTGCAGCAGCAAAAATTTTGATTTTTACGCACACTGACGGATAGCGACGACTCAATTTTTGCGTCACTTTTTGAATTGTTGTGTTTTTTTTTGTCCTGCTCGTTAAGGATAACGCGTGGTGTATTGTGTGGTGGTGAGTTTCGTCAGCGGTGTGTGGTGTGGTTCTGGGCGTTCATTTAAGCTGAAATGGAGAAAAGTTGAGCATATTTTAATCTAATTGCTTAGGTTGTTTTAGAATTTTGTGTCAAAATGTTGCGTATTTCAAGGTATTTTTTTACGTAATGGTAGTATTTAAAAGCACTTAAATACATTTTAAAAATTAATTTCAGTTTGCATTTAAGAATTGTTGAAGACTAGAAAATGAGTGCAGTAAAACACAATAAAAAAGTTTGCACTAATTGGCAATAATTCATTTTATCTTAAAAGTGCTGCATAATTTTAGGTGCTTGAATTTAACAATTCCAGTGCTATTATTTATCAATAAGAGCTAATTAAAATGGTATAATTAAGAAAAAAGACAGGCATGAATAAGAAAAATGTAATGTACATTACAGTTGTTGCATACTTTTAGGTGCTTAAAAGTAAATTAAATTTGCTTTAGAAGAAATGCTTAAAAATACAATAAAAAGGGTAGTGCTAATTGGTCAAAGGCATTTTTGGGCTTAGTTGCTGCATACCTTTAGGTGCTTGACGACAATTTCTATATGCATTAGCAGTAATTGAGGCATGCAGCTTTTAATAATCATCAACATTAAACATATTTTAATTAAAAACAAACAGAGATAGGTTTGAAATAATGTTGGCTTGAGAAACAAGCACATATAAGTGTGCAACATCTATATCGTATAATAAATATGTAGTAATAGACTTTAATTCATTTTTTGACAAACTGACAGAATTCAAGCAACAGATTCAGGTACAAATGAAAAAAAAAAAGGACATAATCCGTGCATCGACGCTCGGTGGGGCGAGCCCATACAAAGGGTTGGACATCGCATATTGCTTTAAATAATTGATTGTAACTCTGAAACCATTTAATGTATTTTGACCAAATTTTAAACATGTCTTCTTAAAAGAATTTCTCATGAAATCCTCCAACCTTTATGAGCGTAGCGGGCTTAGGAGACCCACAAAATTATGATTAAAAAAGCATTGTCTTTGTTTTTAGAGATATTAACAAAATTAGTTTTTAAGCAATAATTTATTAGCTTATTACATTTAAAAGATGTGATGTCATCTCTATTAAAAACTAACTATATATAATACTAAGAGCAAACAGTGATTTATTAACCCTTATGAGAGTGACGAGGTACCCGGGTACCTTTTGCGTTTTTAAACAAAGAATTTTTTCATTGATAACCAAAATAAAGTACTGAAACTTCCTGATAGCTCCTAATTTTCTATTAACTTCACCATTTTTTCAATAACTGCAAAATCAACCAATTTTTCCCAATAATATTTTTACACCTTTACTGGTGTGACGAGGTACCCGGGTACCTTTTTGTGTTTTGTATAAAGCTTCTTAGAAACTATTTTTGCTTAAAAAAAATTAAAATATGTTTTTATTTGAAACTAAAAAAAAATTGTTTTTATTTTATTACAATACAACTGCAGATAGCACAGTTTTTCGGCATATTTTATATTTTTTGTATCACAATATTTACACACTTCACAAAAAAATTACAAAGGAAAAATAACACACGTCTTTTTTCCTCACATCAAAAGGATTAAGTAACAAAACCTGGGATTTTTCATTAAATTTTCGTTCAAAATATGGCAATATTGACTTTATTTTTAACTATGACATTGCTACGGTGCCGCTTTGATAGACGTCACCTACTTCTGCCACCTTCATAAATACATCTTGCTTGCACTAAACTTTTAAAATATATTTCATAAAAATTATTGATGGTTAAAGATATAACAACTGTGCTTATAGGCAGATCACTTTTAAGTGGATTTCATACCCTTCATATGTACTATACCATTTTAATTAATACCAGACGTCTCAGATAAATAAACAGTATACCAAAATATTTGCATTAAAATTGTCTACACTTATTTAGTACAATAAATTTTCGTCACTTTACTAGTATGGATGCTATGCAGCTATTAAAGCAAAAGATTTGTTTTTCCCGTTTACAAAAGGTCACGGAGCCGGGTCGGCATGGGTTAAAAAGTATATGTATCCCAAACTTGTTTTTTTTTTCATTTGCAAGTGTTTATCGCTAATCAAACTGAATCAGTTCCTATAGTTACGCTGTAATAGGCTAACTTAGTGAGAAATGCTATAAAAAACCTGAGGAATACAATTTTGATAGTGAAATTCTCAGAAGGCGCTGGATGGCGCGTGCTAATTTTTTTTTTAAACATTTCTGACTATCATTATTTGTATTCTAAAGTACTTTGATCCTGGTTAACCCTGGCCATTTTTTTATTTTTCAAATTTAATAATTTTTTAAATGGGAAAGCAAAAAATTTAAAAAATAAATATCTGGTTTAAAAGTTTAGAGTATACCCTTTTATAAAATATAAAGGTCTGTTCAATAAGGCTGTTTAACAAAATGTTATAGGAGTTAAAAAAACCATATTCTTTATATTACAAAATATCAACTTTGAGGCTTTAAAAAAACAAAACAGCCGAATTCAAATAGCCCAAATCTGTTTCTATCGAAATCTATCAAAATATTATAATTATTTGCAAGTTGCATTTTTTTTCTGGATGTCCAACCCTTTGTATGGGATCGCCGCAACGTGCGACGTTTTAATAGTTTACGTCTGAGCTTATTTTTAAAATTGGGTTTAAAGTGATTCTAACTTCAGCTATTTACAAACATAAAAAGTAGAAAAAATGCTTAAAATATGCATTTGACATAGTTGTTATACGCCTCAAAACTTAATGAAATTTTATGAAATATATTTTTGTGGTCTTTTATAACCACTAGCCCCATTTTAATGGGCCTTTTCTGTCCCTTTTCGAAAATGATTTGAAAAAGTACCCTCAAATGTAGTTATCACGGGTTTAAATATTTTATGAAAATATTCCTTCAGAAGTTTTACAGTAAATTCTTTTATAAAAATACCGGAAAATCTCAATTCAGAATTTTGAAATTCAATATGGTGGATAGGGCTGCCACCAAAAAATAAAATTGTGTAATTTTTGTATAATAGGGCTGCCACCTAATAATATGTATTTTCAAGAGTTTTAAACATCATTTTACAGTGTTAAGGGGTCGCTGATTTCGAATCAGAATTCAAAATTTAAAAATTCAATATGGTGGATAAGGCTGCCACTAATTTTTTATTTAGTTCTACGAATTCGGTGCTGGCGCGAATACTAGGTAAAAATGGGTTGCTGAATCCGAATCGGTTGTCAGAATTTTAAAGTTGTGTAATTTTTTATAAAAGGATTTGCCACCTATTATCTATGATTGACTTTAAAAATTCTGACTTAGATTCAAAATCAGCGACCGCCTAGCACTGAATTTTTAAAACTCATAAAAATACATATTACAGTGCTACCAACTTAGGGGTTTTCCCCCTAAATTTAGGGGGAAAGATGGGATTTTTTAGGGGTTTTATATTTTTAGGAGTTTTATATTTTTAGAGGTTTTTTAGGGACTTTTTGATGTTCTTAAGCATTTACTACGAAGTTTTTGAATTTATTCTGATTTTGGTATGCATTTACTCCTCAATTTTTTCCTTTTTCATTACCTGCTCGTTACCATGGTATAAAAAGACAAGGTGGACGTGGCGTCTAAATATTTTGCTAAAGCTGTAAAATTTGTGTTGAGTGCAAGAGACAGAAAATTTGATTTTCTATGAATTGACAACGCAAGTGTTTGATTTTTACTAGAAAAATTTAAAATCGTGTTCATCTTGTTTGAAACAAAAACCGAAGACACCGACTTTTTTTTGTAAATATTAAATCATTTATAATCGATGACAAAATGTTAATTGATTTCTTTTGTTTTGGGGGATTTCCAAGTAATTGTAGCGATTTATGGGGTTTTTGACTAGAGCTTTAGGGATAAATAATTTTGGGAGTTGGTAACACTGACATATTATTAAGTGGCTATCCTATTCTGACAACGGATCCGGATTCAGCGACCCATTTTTACCTAGTGTTCAAGCCAGCGCCGAATTCATAATAATAAAAAAATTAGGTGGCAACCATATCCCCATATTGAATTTTAAAAATCTGAATTCAGATTTTCTGGTATTTTTATAACAGAATTTACTGTAGAGCTTTTCAAGGAACATTTTCATTAAACATTTTAACCGCGAAAACTACATTTGAGGATACTTTTTCAAACCATTTTCGAAAAGTAACAGATACTGCTAAATGATGTTTAAAACTCTTAAAAATACATTTTACTAAACAGGCAACACTGTGGTCAAAATTTAGGTGGCAGCCCTAACCTTCATCTTAAATTTTAAAAATATGAAATTACAAGAATTCGCAAAAATACAAAAAAATTTAGGTGGCAATTCTATACGGCATCTTGAATTTGTGAATTTTGACATCAATTCCGAAATCAGCTACCCCCTAAAACTGCCAACCACGGAGTTCACAGAACCCTTAAAAGGTTCCTATTACGCTTAAGCTTTCTCTACACAAGCTCATTGAATTTTTTGAATACCTGCTTTAAATTCAATTAATTGGATACTTGCGAGCTTACAAGCTTTTGCCGATCGCTTCAAGCTTTTCAACTCTCTGCCCGACAAAGTAAGTTTAAACAATCCAAGCCAACGAACTAGCATGGATATGACTTGTATATGCTTGGTATTTTTAGAAGCTGGCTAAAGCTTAATTTTTCAAGTTTGGATACATACTTGAATTCAAGTACTTTAATTCAAGTACTTGAATTCAAGCTTGAACTAAAGTACTTAAAAAGGCTTGAATTCAAGTACTTGAAAAGGCTTGAACTTCAAGTGGGCTTGTACAGTTCTCTGATTTATATCATTAAAAACGTATTGCTTAAAATAAAATAGTTTCGGAATAAAATGGCAATATATTTGCTTTCTAGTAAGGAGAAAAATAAGACAACATTTAAATTACATGACTTTCACGCAAACATTTTTTTTTTGTTGAAACGCCATTATTTGTTACATAACTTACTTAGTAAGTAATTAAATTACAAAAAATATGATTACGATTACAGTAATTTTAATTGGTTTTTTTATTGATTACGATTATTTCAATTGTAATTAATAGATTTTTCTATTACAACTACATTAATCGTAATTGTAATTTGCGTGCATACCGATTACAGTAATCGTAAAAATACTTCTCTTACATTACAATTACAGTAATCGTTAGCATTAATTTTTAAAGATTACGATTACTGTAATTGTAATTGAAAAGAAATTGTAACCGCAAAATACCCAGCTCTGGTATCAATGCACTAACAACATGTTGGACTTTTTTGAAAAATCTGATTTTAGACTATTATTTAAAATGGGATAACTGAAAAAAATTGGACAGAATTGGTTGAGATATTTTAGATTCTGAAAAAATAATAAACAAACAATAATATGTACGAAAATGAAAGAGGTTATTTGAGATATTTTTTTTTTATTACCGATATTAACAGCAAATTTTTTAAAAAAATATTTTTTAAATTTATGGATGATTTCAACATAATTTTGATTAACTAACTTTAATTTTATTTCATATATGGGCATTTCCACAAAAAAGGCTACCGTGACCAAAAAATAAAAACATATAAAAACTTATTGTTTGATGATATTATCTAAGAGAAATATTTTAATTTAATGTATTTGAGCAATTTACACATAAATTCATTTATCATGGTGATCAAATTGTTTCCACTTTTTCACAAATGCAGTTTTTCTTTTTCGTAAATGTTTAGTAAACGTTTCGTAAACTTTTTGTTTCAGTAAAAATGAAAGCCATTGGCTAAAAATAATGAAGAAATGGTTGAGGCAAGGTAGGAAATATATATAAAATTTGTTTTTTTTATTACTAAATTACATAATTACTTAACTACCTAATTACTTAATTACCTAATTAAACTACAATGGAAAAATTTGAAACGAACGACACGAAACGTCCGAACAAATAGAATTATTTACTGTGACCACAGTGAGTGCTTAATAAAGACGACATATGATTTTTCTGAAACCTTGTTAAATTAATAAAAAATATTGTCTTCCGACATTTTTGTATGGCTTATCAATTCGCAGATCTAGGCATAGTATGAACTTTGTTCGAAAATGATTTTCATTTCGTGAAACGTCCGAACGCATATTTAAAATAATAATTTTGTTCCTAATTTAAGTTGAATAAAAATTATAAAATATTTTTCTAATTATACCAATAGATAGCATTTTGATATATACACCTTTCCCAAATATATCTCTGAATCGTATTAAAAATGTTTAAAAGAAGCGTCCGAATGAAACGTCCGACACGCTGGATTTGCCCATATATAAAAAGCCTTATTTTTGTACATAATTTTTTTTAAAAATAAAAAATAAAAAATCAGTCGAATAGTGTTAAAATTATGCTTACGGCATTTTTTTTTTGGTTAAAGCGCAAAAACGAAAAGTCCATAACAATAAAAAAGCATTAAAAGCGTTGACATTGAAGGGGTATAGTTTTCAAGAAACTACTTCTTTCGCAATGAAAATGTAAACTCTTCAAAGTTAAAGTATTGCATACTTACGATATACATTTCGTTAGGTTTTGTTAAAAAATTTTTTCGATTTATTCCCACTGTTCAAAGTACTGTGCGCAGGCGCCCGTACGCAGGGGGATTTTGGGGGGTTAGAAACTCCCGAAATGAAAGAATTTTAACGAGCATCGAGAGAAACACTCAGCATGGAAAAAATAAAAAGACTCAATTTAAAACATAATTTATTTAAAACCTCGGAGTGAGGTCCGATAAATTGGGACCAAAATATCTTTTCGGCGGCTGAAAAGGACTATTTGCACTATTAAAAAATTTTTTTATATTATTTACGTAACAATTTTTTAAGTTTCTTTGTATTGTAGTCTTTTTACAATAAATACCAACGCTAGTTGAATTCGTTGAAAAGGTTTTTACGTCATATCTTCTGTACCCTTCAAAACCTCTGAACGTCAAAAAAACTAAGTATAAGGAAGATTTTATATAAACCAAAATGTTCGAAATTACTCTAGACACACTAATTTTTCTCTAATTCTTAAAGATGGGGACGTTCAAATTATATAGAGGATTAAAAAAAAAAAACTCAGTTTTATTAATAGTCTGGTATGAAAAAATAGATTTTTAGCCATCACTTTTGATTGGAAAGAGATGTTGGGGTAATTCTTTCACATAAATTAATTTTGAGACTTGACTTTTTTGTAAAAAATATAAAAACATAATTTTGAAAAAATAAATTTCGCGAAAAAATCAAAGGGGGTACCTTGTTGTTTTGTTGACAAAAACAGTAAAATAATTTTTGCGCTTAGCTGGAAGAATTTTTGCAAATAAATGCTATGTCATATGAAAGGTAGTCATATGTGCGATTTTAAGTTCATTTCATTTTTACAACAAAAACAATTTTTGAGTAATTTTTTGAATAAAAAGGCAATATTTTGGATCTTTTTTGACATAATTATAAAGCATAGTTACACTGACGTAACGGTACAGTTCAACCTATTTTTGTGAAGTGATTTTATTGAACTTTTGGACAAAAAAAAAATTTGAATGAAATATATTAATGGACAGCGAAGATATTTGCATCGAAAGACCAAACTTTGATTTTCATGTCATTTTTTTCTCATTCTTAGGTAACGATGTTTTATGGAAAAGTCGTTGTACTGAAAATTTCTACAATTTTGAATATATGTGAGTGTTTTTGATGTCAAAATAACAGAAAGTTTTTAAAATTAAATACACAAAAAACTCCGATACTAAAAATTATTATAATAACATAATTACCGTTAGTTGAAAAATTTTGGAGGGGGCGTGGCAAAAACTAAGTATGCAACATTTTAAGTTGTGATGCACTTAATATGTTTACCTAGTTTCAGCGAAATCCGTTGAGCCGTTTAGATTTGGCCAAACAAACAAACAGAAAATGAGTTTTATTACTATAGATTGTTAAAAGTTGGTTTAAAGCTTGAAACATTTCTTTAAATTTTGTATTAAGCCATGCATTGGTATTAAAGGCATTGTGTTCAATTTAAAAACGTGATGATTTTTCCAAAGCATGAATTGATTTTGATTAATATTTTGTATCCCATATTTGTAAGCACTGCTTGAAACAGACAAATCTACCTGTAATGTTTATATATCCATACGTTATATATCCATCAACAATCCTGAAGATTGGTGCAACGTTGCCGGTTTCAGTTGCATCAAGCAAACCCTCGTTTTCGTCACTTCGAAGACCCAAAACATGCATAAAAAGTAAAACCGAAGAAGAAAGGCTCAATGGGTTAGCTCTTCTAAATGTTCACAGGGATGTGGAAGTGACCACGGAACAAATTTTAAATGCATTAGCCCAAAAAAATATATACTATTATTATATATTATATAAAAAAATTGGAATAAGTCTAAAAAAAAAATTTAAAACCCCCCGAAATTTTTTTCTAGGTACGCGCCTGACTGTGCTCCAGTTTGGAAATGCCCATATATGTACCTATTATATTTCGAATCTCACTTTATCTTATACTATTTTTAGCTGCATACTAATTTTCAAGAAGTTTTAGAATGTTTTTAGAAGAGAATAAAAAGCCTTTTTTTTATATGACAGTAGGTTAGGTTAGGTTAGGAGATAGTATAACTCACATACTCTGGCTCACTTAGATCAATAAGGTCCATTGCGATACCGATACATACTTGTCCTTCAATCCGAACCAGTAAAACTTTAAACTAGTGTGAACATATCTTTTTATGTATTTTTGTCAATTTTACTTTTTGAAATTTTTTATTTCTTAATCGTTGTTAAAAAAGTAATGCTTCAACTATAAACCCTTCTTTGCACTAGTTTTCAACGGAATTGTTTTTTGTTTGTTTGTTATCGTATAGTTTATTAAAAACAACCTTTGCCTTACCTAAAAAATACAACGATAAAAAAGCAATCAAACCAGTTTCAGCTTGCAATATGCCTCACATGTTTATATGATCGTTGGCTAGTGTCAAGCATTAATAAATGACGAAAAAAAAAAATAAGTGAAGTATCTAATTATTAACATTAACAACAGCATTTCTTAGATATCAAAAGTAACGCTTATGAAATGTGTAGACGTTCAAAAGCAAGTGAGTAATAATAATTGTTGGTTCTGCGTTTTGCTAGCATAATGAAAACAAATAAACATACATAAATATATGGAGCTACGGTGAGTGTTAACTTTGTATAGTGTTATGCAGTTCGAATCAAACCTTTTCGAAAATAATAAGAAAGAAAGACAGAAAGCATTTAGAGGCCAGACCTACAGTAATAATTTTCTCTAAGGGCTGGTTTTCATCTAGAGGCCCAAAAACACGGTGATGTTCATGATTTCTTTTTTCACAGAAGGAAGTAAATGACCACCTCGAGTTTTTCTAGCAGTTGTTTATTGATTTTTAAATTGTAGGAAAATATTTCTTTTGGTGCATAAAAGTGTAATGTGTAGTGCCAATACACCGTCAAACGTCACGTTGAAAAAAAGGTATTCAAACGGCCTCCATCCGTTGATCGCACTAGGGCATCCAATCCCAGGATCCCGGACTTTTTTAAGCCCGACAGTCCCGGGATTGCAAGGCCTAAAATCCCGGGGTTTTCGGGATCCCGGGATTGCCTTCACCGCAAAAAAATTCAAAAATATTCCTACAAAAAATTCAATAATACTACCTAAGAAGAAATATATGTAATTTTAAAAAATTTTTAAATAAAAACCTTTCTAAAACTATCTATACAAAATAACACAATGGGCCTTACCAAAAGTCATTTTAATGCCGACTCTAAATTTAGTATAAGCTTTTTGACAGTGAAATTAATTCTATAGAAATAATGTCAGAATCGACACATGATACTTCATAAGAAATACTGAAATATGATTTTAATAATACAAAAATAATTTTTTTTTTTACGTAAAATACCCAAATGTGACCTTAAAAATTAAAAACCAAACTTCCTAAAACAAGTTGTACAAAATATCACAAAATTCCTACATAGAAATACTAAAATAACACTGTAGCAACAACAAAAAAACAAAAACACACGAAAATACCGAGACACGTAAACTTATTTTTTGGTCGTAGAATTTAGTGGCATACTCAGTTTTTCCCATTCAGATCAAAATCTCGAGATATTTGCGATTGAAATTAAGTCACTTAGACTCATTTTTAGCTATATTTTTCCTATTTTCGGAGACCAAAAATTTTGACCACCACCGATTTTGCTTACACTTTCAGAATTTAGTCTACTTATGGAATAAAAACATTAATTTGAGCAAACAATTTTTAATTTCTTTTTAAAGTTCTTACGTTCAACATTCAAATTTGGTCCAAAAGGAAGAAAAAGCGAAATTGCTTAGCTTTTGTAAAATCATAGATTTAACAAGGCAAATTGATTTTCACGTTGGAGGTACTTTTGAAAAGACAATAAAAATTTATTGTTAAAAAACTATAAAATTTATAAATTAAGGTCAAATGTAAGTCAAATATCAAAAATTTGAATAGCTCGAGACTTTAATCTGATTTGTAATTCTACGACCGAAAATTGAGTTCACGTTTTTATGTATCTTTTTCAAAAGTTGAGAATTTACCTACAGTGTTATTAAACTATTTTTTTTTTAAATAATTTTATGAACCTTCCGAATTTTTCAGACCTAATTTTATTATTTTTTTTTAAAGAATTGATCTTTTTATCAAAAATAAACAATAAATACTATCAAAACTTTTAGTTGAAACTGTGTTTGTTAGTTTTTTATAATTTTCTGCAATGTTTTGTGTTGTAAAGCAAGGCATAACTACTTTGAAACTTCATATTACGTCTTCCAAAAAGTTAATTTTCTATGGTTTGTCAAATCCGGGACTAGTCCCGGGATCCCCGGATTGAGTTTTTGAAATCCCGGGATTGCCGAAGCGTCCCGCAATTGGATGCCCTATATTGCACGTTTATGTCATCTGATATAAAAAACCACAAAATTTTATAAACTATATTATATATATTGGAACATGAACCTATAAACCAATAAACAGTTGAAAATGGTAGACATGTTCATTTTTAGTAGCGTTTTTTATATTTCTCGCTATTAAAGTGCTCTTCAAAAAAAAAAAAAACAGCCAGCCAATATTATCTGAATTTAGGTTTAGGATCCAATTAATTTTATAGAGTAGTTCTTGAAATATCGTGGTGGCTAGTGTAAAAAACATAATTTTTCAGAAAACGCGTTTTAAGATTTGGCTAACGATTTTTTCGAGTGCGTTTATGAAAATATGGGTTCCTTTCGTATGCGATAACTTTTTTATGCAATCGTTATCGGCCAAACCGCTTTTAGAACATATTCAACACATCATAAGCTATAGAAAAATTGAAAAAAAGGAATTGAGGTCGAGTTATATGAGAATCAACGATGGAAGCGCGTCAGCCGATTCATGTGCATCTGACGAAGCTATCTATACTTTTATATAAAACTGAAGTGCAAATTTAAAGTTAAGACTTTACTCCAAAAGTACTGGGCCTATTTTTATGAAAATAATGTTAAAATATCATATTTGTGCTACGGATTTATTTAGAGGTTTTTCTTTCAAAATTTTAATAATAAGTATAATTAAAGTATCAAGTTTTGTAAGAAATAATCCCAGCTGCCACGCATTTCTTATTCGTTGCCTTTTGACGTGTTTGTGTTGTGAAAGTTTCAATCATAGTAGAATTAGAGAAGGTATATGCATTTCGGAAAGACAGACTGCCGGAACTGTCAAAACGAAGTTGACAGCTCATACAAAATCTGAAAACGATGAGAATGCGATAAGAAAGCAAAAATAGGCAAGAATAGCAAAATGCTTGAGTTTGACAATTCTGGCTATGAGAAAAAGAGAGCGGTCTGAAATGCATATACCTTTAGACCCCTTTTATATTGATCAAGACTTTAAGTCAAGTTTCAGACTTTGTAGGCAATTCGCCGCACATCGGAAGCGACGGAAGGAAAAAAGAAACTTGAAGCTGTACCGGCAATTTTTCGTATTCCTTTTGTTATTTTCGCGTTGTTGGCAGTGCTTTTTATTTTATTTTTCGCATATCAATGTGAGTTTGTTGGACTTCGGTTGCAATAAAATAGTTTAGCATTTAATTTAATTTCAATTTGCATTAAATTTTTAAGCTAAAACATTTTGTTAACATCCATCGTGGTAAAAAATTAAAATTCAGTTTGCAAATTTCTATAAATTATAATTCATTTGCGTGCTACCTATCTCGTTTTATTTTTAGAAAATAAGGAAAGAGTACAAGAAATTGAATTCAAGTCTTGACTAATGTGAAAGCTTTCGTCAAGTTTAAAAGAGAACGTAAAAAAAAAAACTTGATTTCAAGTCTTGATCAATGTAAAAGCGGTCTTTCTAGTTCTACCATGGTTTCAATAAACTCCATGTTGCTCTCTCTTTCTCTTCGTTCTCAGCTAGTACAGCGCAAAAAAAAAACTGAAGAGCCTCGAGCAAGATACATATAAATGCAGAGCGGCGCACAGTGGTCAAAAAGGTAGTTTTTTTGGAAAAAAGTCAATAACTTCTGCCACAGTTGAGATATTGGAAATATTTATCAGGTTTTGGAAATATTCATCCTACAAGGACGATTTTTACATCAAAATGTTTGTAATTACTATACCCACATGACTGCGTTCTTAAAAAATAAATTATTTTAAATAATTTTAACTTCAATTTCTTCATGTACTATTTTTATTTTTGGTGAAATATTTTCGTTTTTTTATTTTCTCTATCATATGATGACATTTTATACACCAAAATGTTTGTTAAGCCTCTATCTACAAGATTGCATCCTTGGAAAAAATTTAAAAATAATATTTTATTTTCATATGTCCCTTTTGGTAATTTTTTTTTTGTTTTTCGACATAAAATCCGCTATAAAATCCAAACCACACATCAGACAATGACGATTCATGCATTTAAATGATTGCCATAACATTGTCCTTAAGGTGGGTTACTTATTTGTCGAAATGCGTTTTGCTCTATCTCTTTTAGTTTAGGAGTTAAGGTACACTTTTTGGAAAATTAATATAAAATTAACATTAAGGAAAAATTAACATAATTCATTAAATGGCAAATATTGGCAGCTGCTTTTTCATAAATAAAAGAAGACATTCTAATCATTCAATAGACATAAATGAATCTGCTGCGGCAAAGTGCGCTAATAAAGAAATTCTCATACATTTACATTCCAATACATTTTTTTAACTTTTAAGCATACCAATGATATGTGAATATTTTAAATAGAAATCGTATTATTATAAATGTTTTTCTATGGATTAAAAACCAAAAATAAATTTATTGTAATAAAAAAAACCAATGAAAAAAGTTTAAATATAAGATTTATACTGAATTATATTTGAAATTGGACAATTCTAAAATGCAAACATTGCATGACTTTTGATGTTTAAAAAAACACTGTACATTTTCTTTTAAATCTGTGAACGGATTATTAATACTTGATCATTTCTCTGACAAATACTTTTCTAAGAAAAAAGCGAAGTAAATTTCAAACCCATGCAAACGATTAAGTATTTTGATACAACAAACATTAAGTCATAATCAAATTTTGATTGCTATAAATTAAAAATTAGCTGCGCTCGTAACTTTTGAATTGAAAAATAAAGTTAATGCTGATGGCTATGAGCTCCAGTTTTTATTATTGTTATGTATTGCAAAACGTAAGCTGCTTTGTGTGCGCACTATATTAAATAAACAATGAAATTCTAGACTTCGACACACTCTCAAAAAAAAAAAAATAACTAGCAAAAAATATTTGCTTGACAAAAAAAAAAACAAAACTAAAATTTTAAAACAATGCTGATAATTGTGAAAGAAATGAAAGAACATATGATAAAAAATATTTGACCTAAGCTTTTGTTAAAATTCCAATAAATTGTCGCAATAATAAAAATGAAGTTAAATTAAACGAAGTCCGTAATTTTGTTTATTTTTATAACCAGCTTTGAATCTAGATATCAAACGATTTATTTAGGAGTAGTGAAAAAAAGTAGTAGCTTTTCACTACCTTTCGACAAATGCACAAAATCTGTTCTGCTGCTGTTTTTTTTTGTTTTTTGCTGTGGGTCTTTTATTTTTTATTTTTTCTTCTTTCTTCTCAACACTTACCGTCTCAAGTACAACAATAACAACAACAGCCGCTGCAACAACAACACTGCTGCTCTATAAAAATCATCCCCTTTTTGCCAATATTATTTCTAATGCAGATGGCAGCTCTGCCTTAAGGACATTTGCCTGTGATTCATAAGAATACATATTTTTTTTATATTCGCCCTCTCAAAACATGCTATATTCACATTTTTTTTTTGTTGTTGCATAGAAAGAAGTTTTAACCACACGCACACATACTCATCGAAAAACACCGACAGTCCCTCTTTACAAGCAGGAAATCAAGCTTTGTTTTAAACTCCCACTCACAAGATCTTAAAGGGAATATTTTGAAGCTTACGCTTAAAATAAGTATCGAAATTTTTATTTTGTTTCTATTTTATTAATTCACTTAAAATTGTATCTATTTAGCACAATTCGACGTCGACACTGACGCTTTATCCGACGCACGTTCGTTCGTCACAGGCACCGCGATTGAACTCACACAGCTATCCAGCGAGTTTTCATGCGAAGCTGTGTTTTTCTTTGGTGTTTTTTTTATTTTTTAATTCCTACTTTTTTCCATAAGACAATGGCATCACTGTAAACAAGTTTTAGATTGTTTTGTTTGTAGTGAAAGCGAGACAGGTAGTTTGACGGGAATTTACCGTGGGTGTGTGTGTGTGTGAGTATCTTATCGTTGCCACTTCTGACAGTTGTTTACCTGCAGCTGAGGCGAATAAATCTTCCAGTTTTCGCCGCTGTAGAATCTATAGTCCCGCTTTTCACTCGGCAATAATTGCCTTCGCCGCAAGCAGTTTGTTGATTATTCGCCCACATGAGGGTTTTGACCAGGCATGCCAACTGGTGGGGAATTCCTCGATATGCGGGGAATTTCATTTTGATCAGGGAATCGGGGAATGGACTCAAATATGCGGGGAATTTAATAATATATCTAATATTTTTTATTTTTTTTTTTAAAAGATCAAATAACCAAGGCAATCGCCTTATACAAACAAGGTTTGGTGTTTGACCTGAAAGGAAAGGGATAGATTTATTTAGAGGAATTGATTGGAATCATGCGTGAATTATTGATTAAGTTAAAAAAATCGTGAAAAACAATTTGAATTGCTTTCAACCGAGGCTAGTGTTATGCCTTAACCTCGGCAAGCATTTCCAGCCCTTAGTTGTGTGTGTTCCTGTCCTTCATTTACACATTCTCTATTTATTTGTGGATTTTGTTTAGTTTTCCATAATTCTTTAATGTAGGAAAGAACCATGCCCGAGCCCGGATTCGAACCAGGGACCTCTGGGTTGATAGCCTAGCGCACTCTCCATTAGACTACAAAGGCCGACAATTTTTAATGATTTCTTCGGGGAATTTAAAATTTTTTCTAATATTTACGGGGAATTTGATTTTATATTAAATTTTCTGATACAATATTCTTCTCACAACGTTAATAAAATATAATTAACATTAGCAAAAAAATTCTTGTTGCCAAATTAATTTTTAATAAAAATTTTTGATTAATTTTTAATGCATTTTCGTTTATAACCTTGGAAGGTACAGTGACACATATTCGTATAAACGCACTCTTAATTTTAAATTTGCTACCTTCTCTCTCTTTTATTAATGCATTATTCAAAACAAATTCAAACTCATATTGTTCACTAAACTAACGGAAATTTGTACTGAGTGCAAAAAGCTGTTTTAGTTGTTGTTGTTTTATATAAATCAGTTCAGTTTAAATATTTTACTAAAAACAAGTACACATTCCTTTAAACGCACCTGAATAAGGAGGTCGAAAATATATTAGTGGTTTAAAGAAATAAGTATTTGCTTGTATTTAATTAACAATTGGTAAGTTTTGTTTAATTTAAATGTAAAAATATTTTCTTAATGATATTTTTTTAAGATTTTATCAAAATGCCAAAGGGAAAATACCTCAATGACACAGAAAAAGTCAAAATCAACCTGTACCATAAAGAGGGTTATTCAAATCGGGAAATTGGGCGGAGACTAGGAAGATCAGAAGCAGTCGTCCGCTCTTTTTTAAAAAACGGTGTTCATTATGGAGTAAAAAAATCCACGAAAGGCAATCGAAAACTGAGTATTCGCCAAGTTAATCAAATTAGGAAGGAAGCCACAACAAGTTTTTTGAACTCAACTCAAATAAAAGAAAAATTAGATCTTCTAGTGACAACGAGGCACATTGCACACATTTTACGTAACTCAGATAACGTTAAATGGAAAAAACCGGTGAGCAAGCCTGTGTTGAAGCCGCATCACAAAAAGGCGCGCTTAGACTTCGCCCAAAAACACATGCAATGGTCAACTGAGTGGGACAATGTTGTGTTTTCCGACGAAAAAAAATTTAACTTAGATGGCCCAGACTCTTACAGCTGTTATTGGCATGATTTGCGAAACAATGACGTACGTATGTCAAAAAGAAACTTTGGTGGTGGCAGCGTTATGGTGTGGGCGGCATTTTCATCTAGAGGTAAAGCAAATATCTGCTTTGTGCCGCCCAAAATGAATTCTAAAAAATACACGGAATTGTTGGATGATGCTCTCATTTAATTTTTGGATGATAAAATGGATGAAGACAGTATTTTTCAACAGGATAATGCTGCCATTCACGTTTCTAAAGAGGCATTAAAGTGGTTTGAAGAGCACAACATCCCACTAATGAAATGGCCTGCATGCAGTCCCGATTTGAATCCGGTGGAGAATCTTTGGGGATGCATATCACGCAAAATCTATGGACAAAAATCCCAAGGACACCTTTACAAAACCGTGCTAGAGCTCAAGTTGCCCATTAAGGAAGCTTGGGACGATTTAGATCGTCAGTTGCTGGAAAATTTAGTGAAGTCGATGCCGAATCGTAAATTTGAAGTTATAAATAAAAATGGTGGACCAATTAATTATTGAAAATTAAATAAATACCCATTCCTATTGAAAATTAAGTTGATGCGTTTAAACGAATATGTACTTGTTTTAAGTAAAATATTTAAACTGAAATGATTTATATAAAACAACAACAACGAAAACAGGTTTTTGCACTCAGTACAAATTTCCGTTAGTTTAGTAAACAATATGAGTTGGAATTTGTTTTGAGTAATGCATTAATAAAAGAGAGAGAAGGTAGCAAATTTAAAATTAAGAGTGCGTTTATACGAATATGTGTCACTGTATTGCACAATTGAAAGAAATGACTGTTCGATTTGCATTTCAATAACATCATAAATGTGCGAAGTTGAGTCAAGAGAGGTTTGAACTCATTTGTGACGTGGTTTTATCAAAGGCGGAGGTTAAACTCAGCCGCTCCAGGGTCCTGTGAAAAGGTCCACTAACTCTCACAAATTATTTTAAAAATAAAAGACGCAGGGTTTTCAGTAATTCACAAAGTTACTTTATTGAATACGTTATTCTTATTATAACCTCTTAGTTATGCAGCTTCGGGTAGTCGCTAGTAGGCTTAGTAATCAGTTGGTAATCGCTTTAGTACTCGGTCATCAGTTGCTAATTGCTTTAGAAGCCGGTAATCAGTTGGTAATAGCTTAGGTAATCGGTAATCAGTTGGTAATCGCTTTGCTAATTGGTTCTGATGCTGTGTTGGAATGTTGTTGAGTAGTATTGTCCTGCGTCTGACCTGTTTCAGCGCCGTTGGTGGTGATTTCTGTTTTTCCACAGTCGTCGTTGAAATCAGGTCTCTGCTCGGGCGCCATTTATCTTCGGACAAAGGAGCTTAAAATTGAGATATATTTTAAAGAAGTTTTCTTAAAACCATTATTTTACTATATTATACCCACAAAGAATATATTTTTAAACATGAATTCTTGTTTAGAAATTTAAATGTCCATATCTCATAAACCCATTGAATCCCCACCAAAATTTTTATATTGTTGAAAAGGCTATTTTAGCAGCTTTCAGAAATTATTAAATTTTTTTTAATTGTGTTCCTTGCACCCCTACATCAAAATTAATTACCTTACCGCAGTGGATAAAACCCCCAACCACCAAAACTTTCCCAAAACTATTTTTGGATTAATGTCCGTTCAATTACCTTTCCAACGGTAGTTTAAACTTAAAATTCTTCTAAGAAATTGGTTGGTTAATCTAAAAAATATTTGTGTTTGGGTGTTAAAATAACCATATCTCAGTAACCCATTGTGTCCCCACTCTAATTTTTATATTTTTAAAAGGTAATAAAATTATTTGAATTTTTAAATTTTGTTCCTCGGAAACCTACATCACAATTAATAACCTTACCACAAGGCATGGATCCTTTAACCACCAAAACTTCACAAAACTATTTTTAGATAAAAGTCCTTTTAATTACCTTACTAATGGTAGTTCAAACTTAACATTCGGTTAAGAAACTTTTGAGATATGAGTTTTAGTAAAAATCGATTTTCGACGTTTTTGCCGATTTTTGTCATTCTGCCAAAAATCACGCCAAACTTTTTTCCTTCAAATTTAATTTTTTATTTCCGTCATTGATGCTCTATGCAAAATTTCACTCAATTCGAAGATGGCTATTCCGTAATTATTATTTTTCCGGTACGTTTTAAATGGAATTGCTGTAAAAATTTTACTCTTTATTTTTTTAAATGATATTTTAATTTAATAGAATTTTTTCGGCTATAAGAAGGTTACTATACTATTTCTATCTAACCCATTAACGTCGAAGAAAACACTTTTCCAGACTCTTATTTAAGTTGCATCATTGAACGTATTCAAATAATTGATTTTAGTTGAAAAGGAACTGTAAATTTAGATTTAGTTGTTATATCTTAAGCCGAAAAACTTTAAGGATCCACTTTTGTAACCTTAAATCATTTTATTCTTTGAATTGCAAAATATGAATTTTGGAATTTTTTTGGAACGGAATTTTTATCCATTTTGCCTTTTTTGTAAATATAATTTTGCAAAGTTTAATAAATTTCTATCTTAATGGTATCCACCTTTATCTAAGGTTTGAAATGAAACTCGATACCTTTGCGAAAAATACATTTTTTTTATACGTGAAATTTTAAAAATAAATTTGTTTATATAATCTATTAAATACAAAAATAGTAAATACATTCAGCCCTATCATGAATAATTTTTCAAGCGGAATCAAAAAAGGGAGTTTTCATTTTTAAGATAAAGCACAAGAACATTTTTAAAATTTTTGATGCAAATCTGTTGATAAACCGTTGATGAACAAATTTGCATTAAAAATTTCCAAAATATTCTTGAGCTTTATCTTAAAAATGAAAACTCCCTTTTTCGATTCTGCGTGAAAAATTATTCATGATAGGGTTGATTGTTTTGGTTGGAATTTTTTCAAGGTAGTATTATAGTATATTTGGTACAATAAAGTCAAAAATTTATTTTCTTTACAAGCTAATGGCATAAAAGAAATTTTGAAATTAAGCTTGGAATAATATCTTACCATTACGTTATTTTCTATACAATGAAGACATTTTTTATTTGGATTCTTTTACGTAAAATTATAGGCAAAAACTATGACTTTTTTAAATTTACTTTACAAAATAAATTTAAGTAGCTACGATATGGTGATCACTTTTTCTTGGATAATAAAAAATAACAGTCTCATTAAATAATTATAAGAATTTTATCAATTTTACATGAAAAGCGTACCGTATCCTTACTTTAAATATCATTTTGAGCACAATAGATTGTTTGTCAATTAATGTTTTATATATATATATATATTAATCACTCATGTAAAAAATTTTAAAATTTTCCCTTTTGGGAAATTTTTAATATTCTGTTTATTTGATCTTAAGTTTAATTTTTAGCAGAGTGTGTATGAAAAGTAGTATTAAAAAATTCCTCTCAAATTTCCCAAAAAGGAAATTTAAATTTAACTTCTTTTCAGTAAAAAAATTGCAATTTTGAGCATATTAAATGAAAAAATATGCTTTAGATAAAATTTCCCTAAAAAGGGAAATTTCCAAAAAAACTCATAAAAACTTAAAAAAATTCATAAGCACATAGAAATTTTTAAAGTACATAATTTTATGTTACAATAAACAATTTCAAAAAAACTAATAGTTTGCAGTATAAACTTGCTGAACAACCAATTTATTTGACTATAAAATTTGTATCTGGAGCCATTTCTCACAATAGTTGCTACCCAATTTTTTTTCTATAAACATTTTTGTGCGTCAATATCATACATGTCAATATCATACGTAGAATTTTCTAGAAAATTTGTTTTGATGAGCTACGCTTCTAAAAAAACATTTTTCTAATTGCTTATACCGCAATATCGAGGAAAAAATTTGTTTTTTCTAGAAATGAGCCATGCGCATTTTTTTGAGCTTTGCATTGATGATGTCTTAAATTTAATATTTGTATTAATTTAATAACAAAAATTGATTTGCGAATGAAGTGAGTTTTTTCGAATTTCAACCGAATTTCATTTTTGTAATAGTAACCACATCATATATCTTATACTGATAACATTTGAAAGTGGAGAGTTGAATAGTTTAGGTTAGATTTGTTAAGGTAAAGGTGGTGGTAGGTCCTTAGATCGGCCCACTCAGACCCAATTATTGATCCATTGTGATAATGCAGAATGAAAGAAAATAGTAATAAAGATACATATAAAGTTAAATACTTGCAGAGTAATAAATTTTTCAATTGCAGCCGTGGATAGGATTTTTTTAATCTAGTAGTATTTAATATATAAAATAAAACTACTAGTAATTAGAATAATAAAAAACATTTTGGCTACTTTTTTTTTAAATAATAAAAAATATTATAGTGAGCTTTGACTTTTTTTAAGTACTTTTGATTATTCAGTTTTTAAATTTATCCAAACAACTTAAAAATTTTGGAAATTATACTAAATACTTATAATATAATAAAATATACTTATGTACAATATTATAATTTATCAATTAAGAATTTAATTTTTAGCAGAGCTTGCTATAATATAAGCATTAGAAATATATTTTTTAAAAATTTACTCAAAATAAACTTTTTTTTGTATTTTTTTCTCATAAAATAATGAATTTTTAGCAGAATAGTTAGCTGAAAGTATTTATACTCAGCAGTAAAATTTTGCAAAACCGAGCAAAACTCTCAAGAATAACATTCTTCTTGATGAAACCTGTGAAAATTTTCGTTAAGATTCTCGTTTTTCATCAGGTTGTCTGATCCGCATAATAAATTTATCAGTGCTTCTGATTTTAATGGTCAATTAATGTCAATATATATATATATATATATATACATTAATTGCATATAAAATATTGTATATAAACAATAATTAATATATATATATATTAGGGCGGGTCGATTTGTAGGGAGTGAAAAAATTCACCAATTTCCCTATGATTTCCGTATTCTATGGGTTATTCCATGAAAATTTGCCGAAGGAACCATACCTCTATCGTTAAAATCGAGTCCCCTACTTTTTGTTGGTAAAAAGTTCAAAAGTACGGGCATTTTTGCCAAAAAAATGGCCATGAAAGAAATATTCTTGGTCAAAATCATGAAAAAAATGGAAAAATGCTCCAAAATTTGGGCAAAAATGCCCGTAACTTTTGAACCGTTGGACGAATGTTGGAGATTTTTTTTGTAAATTGATCAAAATGAGCTCACCTTTCCACTGGCGATTAAATCCGATGGATAGTTTTTGAGTTATGGGTGTGAACGTGTAGGTAATATTTCATACGAACGTCAATTTGGGAAAAAATCTACCAACAAAAAGTAGGGGACTCGATTTTAACGATAGAGGTATGGTTCCTTTGGCAAATTTTCATGGAATAACCCATAGAATACGGAAATCATAGGGAAATTGTCGAAAAATAAATCGACCCGCCCTAAGATATATAAAAAACATTAATTGACATTAATTAACCATTAAAATCAGAAGCACTGATAAATTTATTATGCGGATCAGACAACCTGATGAAAAACGAGAATCTTAACGAAAATTTTCACAGGTTTCATCAAGAAGAATGTTATTCTTGAGAGTTTTGCTCGGTTTTGCAAAATTTTACTGCTGAGTATAAATACTTTCAGCTAACTATTCTGCTAAAAATTCATTATTTTATGAGAAAAAAATACAAAAAAAAGTTTATTTTGAGTAAATTTTTAACAAATATATTTCTAATGCTTATATTATTGCTAGCTCTGCTAAAAATTAAATTCTTAATTGATAAATTATAATATTTTACATAAGTATATTTTATATATATATATGTATATTAGGGCGGGTCAAATTCTGGCTCAGCGAAATTCGTAAAATACATGTAATTTCAAGACTTTTTCTCCACTACAGCATATACAAATTCTGAAAAAAAGCTGTGCGGACTTTCGTAAATAGATTCATACACATACATTCATACATTCATATTTTATAATTGAGAACAAAATCTATTTACGAAAGTCCGCACAGCTTTTTTTCAGAATTTGTATATGCTGTAGTGGAGAAAAAGTCTTGAAATTACATGTATTTTACGAATTTCGCTGAGCCAGACCTCCAAAAAATTCGTCCATACAAATTGACCCGGCCTAATGTATATATATATATCCCTTCTGGGAAATTTTCAATATTCTGTTTATTTGATCTAAATTTTAATTTTGAACAGAATGTGTATGAAAAGTAGTATTAAAAAATTCCTCTCAAATTTCCCAAAAAAGAAATTTAAATTTAACTTATTTTCAGTAAAAAATTGCTATTTTGAGCATATTAAATGATAAAATATGCTTTAGATAAAATTTCCCTAAAAAGGGAAATTTCCAAAAAAACTCACAAAAACTTAAAAAAGTCATAAGCACATAGAAATTTTAAACGTACATAATTTTATGCTACATAAACAATTTCAAAAAACTGTAAAAACATAATAATTTCCGCATAATAATTTGATCAGAATTTACTTAGGTAAACTTTAACTCTTATTGAATCATTGGATTCAAGCCAGAACATTGGGTCATGTGAATAAAAAATCAGCAAATGCTTTTACTGAATTTTTCTAGTAAAAAGTATGGATTTAGTGAATAAAAAAAGCTATATCTATATAGCTTTTTTTATATCTATATCTATATAGCTTTAAGCTTTTTAAGCTATATCTATATAGCTTTTTTTATTCACTAAATCCATACTTTTTACTAGAAAAATTCAGTAAAAGCATTTGCTGATTTTTTATTCACATGACCCATTGTGTCAAATATGATATATAGAATCACTTGGCTACCTTGTATAAATCACTTGGCTACCCTGTATAAAATCCAACAACATTTGAGCTTTACATAAATTAGTATAAAAATCAATTAATGAGGAAAGGTTTTTGCTTTTACTATTCAAAACTTGGTTTTGTCTCGTACAGTACTACATCACAAACTACTTGTGTTTTTGTTTCGTACTAACAAAAGTCTGCAGCTGCTCTCAAACTGTTAAAATAGCAAAGCAACAAACCTCTTTAGAATGACTAACACAAATAAACTGCAACCCACAATTTTGTTGACACTCGGCCAATACGTATAACATGAGTTACCAATAAATTTAGAATATCTAAAATAGAAGCTTTGCTTCCAACTTACTGTAGAAACATATTATCTTTTGATTTTATATGATTTAAATTCAAATTCTAAATGTTTGATAGTTTAAATCATATTTGATTTTAAATACAAATTCTAGTTGTTTGATAGTTTAAAATCGTTTATTGAGCTTAAAGTCAAAGTTAGAACAATTAATTGTTCTAACGACTCTTTCCAAAGAAACAACAACAACAACGTTTTTTTTTCTTTTGTCAAAACACTGACTTACATTAAACCATCATACATTTCCATAATGTTCCATGTAGTTTTTTACCTGTACGTACATTTAATTTTTGTTCAAAGTTAAACTCATAGTATCCTCTTGTCAAAATTTGTCGCTGATGACATTGTCATGTACAGCTGTAAGCGCGATGTGACAAAATATGATTTGTGTTGTTAGATAAAAACGGTAATAAATCAGTTCGTTAAATTGTAGAAACTTTTATAAATTCATATAAATTCGTGAAGTCATTAGCTTTCGTTTGTTTTTTATTGTGTTTTTGGCGAAAAGACGATTTTCGTTATTTTATTTTTGGTTTTCGCTATCTTCTACGTCGTAAGCAGCATACCTACTCAAATCGTTGCTTACTGTGTATGTTAATAAATAGGTGTGATTGGTTACGTCAGGTGCTTATATACCACTGGGTATTGGCAAAGTATGGTCCTCGGAGAATAAAGCGTCTCGGTCCAAATTCAAATCGGGTGACCTCCAAATCTTCAAATCGGTATGAGTCCATTGATATGTGCTATATTATTTTAAGAACGTTGGAATGTTTTTTTATTAAAACATGAATAAATGCATTTAAAACTCAAACCCCTGTTGTGTTTTTAGAAGTTTATTCAATCATGAAAACTAAACAAAAAAATCTCTAGAAATCTCACAAATTAAAGCATTAATCTTTCGTAACTATTCTTTATATAAACAAATTCTATATTTCTGGGAAAGCGCTGCCAATCAAGCTTTTGCCTCTGTAGCGCCATGAGTAGGTGACGATACCAAACTTACTGTTACCCAAAGAGACAGGACATGTACGATCGGGACGTAACTTAAAGCAGACGGTATACAAGGCCAGTTCCAATTCAGGTGAAGTGCCAGCAAAAAGTGTGTTTACGGGCTTTTTCAGACCGTTGTGGTTAAAGCGCATCTTGATCACTTTGCCTTTCTGATGTGAAAAAAAGAAAAACAATAAAGAAATTTCAAAAATCAATTTACTGATGATTTTGAATATAATTACCGTGCCCAAATCTATTGCCTTCATATAACCCATATAGTCTAGGTGTCCTGCTTTCTCCTCTTCATTGAAGTAAACCCAATTGTGTAGACCGATAATGGTGCCGTTCTTAACCTCATTCACAAAAACGTGCTCGAAACCGGAGCTACCAATCTTGCCGCTACCACGTGAGTATTGTGTAAACCATAGCTCTTTGACGAGATCGCGATGAGTCTTGGGATCGGGTGACACAATTCCTGTCAAAGTAAAAAAAAAAGAAACAAAATAGGAATTGAATTTAAGACACAGTGTTAAAAAACAATCCACCTTTGTTTTGTAAGAAGATCATAGCCTGGCGCATCACTGAGGTAGCCATTACGGTGTCCACAAAGTCATTTTCCTCCAAACGCTCGTTGGGCGTAACGTGTTCATTAGTCAAGGTATCCATTTCGTAGTTATTGAATAGCAGCCGCAGTTTGGCAATTGTGGGTGGTTCCAAAGCTTTAGGATCTACCTCGAGAAGTCTGCAAAAGTGTGTTGAAACTGACAAGTATTAACTAAATTATTAATTGTTAATTGCTAAACCTACGGCTGTGGTGCCTCATCTGTGCTGTCTATGGAGCGTGTTTTGCCTTGCAGATTAACGCGTATCAAGTTCAGCTGACTGTTGGTCTCTTTAGAGTATAGTGTCTCGGTGAGAGCTTCTATCTCTGCATCAGTTGCGACGGAATTTCCGCTACTCTCAAAGCCAGGTCGTACAGTTGTCGAGCTGCCAGGTGCATGAGGCACAAAAGAAACACGATCAGGCGTTGGTGTGGGTGAACCAGGTCTCACAGGAGTAGCTGGTGTGCCCCAACTCGGTGTAGCTGCACCGCCCCAAGCCGAAGGTGATGAGGATCTTGTTGGCAAGGAAGGCGAAACTGGTCCTGGAGTAGGCGATTTTGGTACAGGCAATGCTGGGAAGTCCTCTTTTATACCGGTCGATGGTCTGCGTGGTGCAGGCAATGCTGGGAAATCTTCTTTAATTTGGGGCGAACGTGGCGTGGTTGTGGTGGAAACCGAGCCTGGTACCAAGGATGGCGAAGTGCCACCCATGCGCAGGTCAAAATCCATTTGACTTGGTGGTGCAGGTCTTGGAGTAGTTGTAGTTGTTGTTGAAGTGGAGCTGGTCAGTGGTGCCAAGCCGAAACCAGGCTGACTACCACTTTGAGGACGTCCACCAGCAGCGCCACCATAGCTTAGATCCAAGCCGGATGGTTGTGGGCGTGACGGACGATAGGGTGTGAAACCTGGCGGCAAATTGGGTTGAGCACCGGGTCTTTGATTACCACCAAAGGGAGAGGCGCCACCTGTTGCTGGGTTTTGTGGTTGTTGTGGATGTTGTGGTTGCTGTGGAAACTGTTGTGGAAATGAAGGACGCCCAGTTGTTGTGGATGAAATTTGTCCCGGACCTTGTGGCCATTGCGGTTGTTGCTGTGGGCTACCAGCCAGTGGTGAAGATGGAGGTGTATCAGGGCGTGGTCCCAATGCTACTAACGGTACTTGTGGTATAATCAGTGGTGGTGGCTTTTGTCCCGCTGATGTTGCAATTGTGGGAGGAACATTTTGCTTGGGTGTTTGTGGTACTGGCACGTTTTTAGGCGTAGTCACTTCTATTATGGTCTCAGCTGTTGTTGACGGAGAGCCTCGAAAGAAGTTTTTTATGCCACCAAAAAATCCAGACTTTTTGGTTGTTGGCTCTTCGATAGGTGAAGGCGTGATCTCAACCTCGGTTCTATAACTTTCTGGAATAGAATGGAATGAAATGGAAAATTGAAGATGAATTATTAAGAAATTGAGTTTGTTTAGGTTGTTATCACAAGATACTCAATAGCTTTTTAGACGGAAGAAATAGCGAAGTGAAATAAAGTTTAATTTTTCGAATTTTTCACGGAGAAATGTGTAATATGGTGAAAAAATGACTAAGTATGCATATGATTGAATTAAGTTTCTTATTAATTTTCTAACACATGCAAAAGTAGAATTTCTGTATGATAATAAGAGCCGAAATGAAACAAACGGGGTTTAAAAGCGCTTAAGAAGCCATAAATCTTAATTTTCAAGATTAATAAATTTGGGTTGATAACTCAACACTGAGTTTATCTTTCTAACTTAGCTTTAATTGCATATATTTTTTTTTTAATTTTACTTTCAATGTGCATATATGCGGCATATTTTTGCATAACAATTTCCAAAAAATTTAGCTCAACACGATGTTCCACCAAACTGAAATTTTAAAAGTTGGAATTAATATTTGAAGGATCCATTGCAAGAACATGGTATTCCATGTAAAAAATATTTTGCAATAATCAGCTTTAAAGTTTTGAAAAACTATGTGTTGAAAATGTTTTTGTTTTGGTACTGGTCTTGGGCTCAGCTGCTGAAATAAAAAAACTATCTATCACGAGCCTGAACTTCAGAAACTAAACAATGACTCGGACTCAAAAGCGATATCTGCTGAATTTAAAAATGCGCTCGAGCTAAAAGTCAGCAGCCTCGCACTCGCTTGATAGTATTTCTATTACCCGCTTATTCAGTGCATTTTTCGGTAAAGAAATATGTTAAGTTACATTTTTAAATTTCTTGGGTTGACTTTTTACCTTTAAGTTACATTTATTTTTGGTTTGAACAGAAAAGAAAAACATTTTTTTTATGCATACTTTTTTCTAGACTGTTTGATTAAAGTTTTCAACCCTTTTTGGTTGCATAATTAGACACGAAAAAAATTACTTAACTTAAACAGTAAAAATTAATTCCAAATTTTTCGTTTTCGTTTTGGTTTAAATCACCAACTTCTGAGATTGTATCAAATAATTATAGTTAATCATATAATTGTATCAAAATTAGTTTTAACTTCTTTGGTTTAAAAAAATTAAATACATTTTATAGGCATTTTTCAATTTTATTGATTAAAATTTCAAATTAAAAATAATAAGCATACAATTTTACCTGAATTTTTAGTTGTATACACACTAACAAAAATTCACGAGAATTAACTACAACAATTGCTGGCAACTGAATACCTACATTTATTGTCGTTAAACCCCATAAATCAAAATTATAATATTTACGAATATTTATAAATTATAAATATATATTATAAATATATATTATAAATATAAATATCACGCTAGAAAAGCGTAAATCCTCCCTCCTACAATTATCTCTTTCGCGCTCTTGTATAACTCTCCTCTAAAATTTTCTCTTTCAATCAATTAGAAATGCGTGAAGTCTCTTAAGTAAGTTTTGGACAAGGCAACAAAAACAACAACATCAACAACAACTCTGTATAGAGTCAATAACTCAGCAGAAGGCGCAACTCTTTCCAACATCAGTAGGCTTTAGTAATTAAGCTGTGACCAATTTACTGCTTCAGTTTTGTATAATTTGACACTTGTTCGAATAAATTCTTCGAAATCATATGACGTTGAAGCGGAGGTTTTTATACACTCAGTTTCAAAATTTTGGATCACCTCAAAAATGGAACTTTTTCCAATGACTTAATAGAATATTGAAAAACTTTTTACCATAAAAGTTTCCCATAAACAAATGCAAAAAAACAGCAACACTAAATTTGCGCTGAGAGATTAACATTATTAATCTTTTGTTTTTTCTTATAAGTTTGGGAGTGGATCCAGCATTTTGCAACAGTTGAAAATAAAAATTTTTAAACAATTTTAAATATTTAACTGTTACAAGCTGTCAGCAAATTTGTATTGTTGTTATTTTTGCATTTATTTATGGGGAACTTTTATGGAAAAAAGTTTTCAAACATTCCACTGACTCGTGGTTAAACGCTCAATTATTGACCTGATCCATAATTTTGAAACAGAGTGTATAAAGTCAAGCTAAACACTCGCTCCAAAAGCGTAAAATATTGCTGCTGGGCCGTTTTTAGGACTATCTGAGCGAGAACACGATGAAATAGCGTGAAAATTAGAGAGAATATACATATTTTAGGACTCTCTGAGCAAAAAACACGCTGAAATAACGTAAAAAGTAGAGAATATACATATTTTAGAACTCTCTGAGTGAAAACACGCTGAAATAGCATGAAAAGTAGAGAGAGTATACATATTTTAAGACATGTAAAAAGTAGAGAAAATATATTTTGGAAAAAGACGCAGATTTTAGGACAGAATTGAAAAAACTCGCTGCATAGCGTGATTTTTTTACAAAATTGAAAATAAATGCTGTGAAATTTCATAACATTTATTGTAGTGATTTTTCAATCAGTTCTTAGGCTACCCGCATAGTAAACGCCGAACCAGGCAGGCAGACAGGCAGGCCCTGCGAAAAAACGAGATAAAAATAACTTTTTTCTCTCTTGTTCACATAGTTTTCTTGTGCCTGTCTGCCTGCCTGTCTGCTTCGGCGCTTACTCTGCTGGCAGCCTTAGAGTGTAGGCATGAGCTTAGTTCTTAAATCTTGGTTCTCTGAATATTGTTGAAAAGCACTGCATAAGCTTTCTAAATGAGTCATATACCGGGTACATTGTATGTACCTGCTTACTGCAGCATGCTGTACGATTAACTAAAAAGAGATGGCGCTGTTGAAACCTTCAATGAACTTAGCAGAAATAAGAACCCTCATTGGGAAACTATAAAATTTTGGTTTAATATTGGAAATATTACAGGACTTCAAAGCAGTAACTTTCGAGGCGTGTTTTAAAAAACACTACCCACTGAACGAAAAGTCAAAAGTTTGTGAACGTTTTCAGCTAGATTTTTTTTCTTTTAACTTGCTTCGTACCAAAAAAAAATTAATAGATCACCAAAAGGCAAAACTTCATTATGTTCATGAGTATGTATGAGTGAAATAAATTCTACTTTGTTAAAAAATGTGTTGAGAAATGTAGGTACTCCTCTTGTGTTTAAAAAGTTGGCAAAATCATTGTTAATAATTTCTTAGTGGTAACAGTAACAGCAATAAGTAACAGTGGACTCGAATCGCAGAGGACGGGAGCTTGGTTTCCAGCATACACACTTCTTCTTCTTGCATTTCTCAAAAAATTATAATCACAATCCAAATGACTAGGCAAAACTGCGAGCAAACTAATTTTTTTGAGCTAATATTCCTATCATTTAGGTCCTAAAAGGATGAAAAACATCCCAGTGGCGAATGGATGCATCCGTCTTTGAAGACGCCTTTCAAAATAGCACTCAGTCTTCGAGGACAGATCGCTCCAATCCTAAAGCTGTGCTCGAAAACCATTTCAAACAAATTAGCCAAACGACTTGCACGACTATACTTCGACAAGGGATGGGTTCCACGTACTGCACAAAGTACGCATTCGCTTAAAACCAGTACATCTCTGCTTGTGTTTGCTCTATATTTTTGCCTCATCGCACTCTTTCCACTCTCCTTCACTCACTTCATGGATCGATCCGTATTTAAAGCCAGGTTTTTAGGTTTTTAAGTGAAAATATATTTTCAAAAAATTTTATTTGACAAACAATGCTCCTGTTCGGCACAAAATCCTTTTTTTAATCCCTTGAAGGTTTCTCAACACTTTAGATCTTTGTTTTTAAACTTTGTTTTAATTCAGGGTGTTTCTTGTCTACGGAGACCTGAATTAAAATTTTCCGGGGAATATTTTTTCGGAAAACTTTAACCCCCTAGCTCCTTCTTCCAGTATGGGTTAATTTGACCCTTCTTTGTAAAATGCCCTATAAGTCAACTTTGGAGGGAGGTCAAAGGTTAAAACCTTCCAAAAAATATTCTCCAGAAAATTTCACTAGGGGTCACGCAAGACAAGTAACATCTACGAGTTAAAGGTTTCACATACAAAAGGGACCGAAAGATAATAAATTTATTTTCATGTTAGGTAATTTTAAGGTGTTTTTTTTTAAATAGCATCCATATCATTATCACGGTTATGGCATTAAATATCATATACTTTAGAAAGGTTTATATCTATTTCTTGAAATTCGTTTTCTCTCCCGCTTTTATTAATTTCTTCATATGTTGTTGTGGACTACCAACAAATTTCAGCCAGAACTGCACCTGTTGTTTTCTTTCTGTATTTGTAAAAATGGAAATAATCCCATCTGGTACAAAAGTGTTAATTGTAAGGAAAGTTTTATATAGAAATACCGCATTTCAAATGGCAAGGATACCTGATGAAATCGTTCCTCTTGCTCATCCGATTCCGTACCGGGTTGCCTTTCAAAATAGTCCATCTATATCTATGGACTCTATACTATTATATAAAATTGAAGTGAACATTTAAAGTTACGACTTTATTTCAAAAGTGATGGGCCGATTTTTGTAAAAAAAATTTTAAGAAATCATATTTGTGATACAGATTTATTTAGGATTATTTTTCTTTCGAAATTTGAATAATAAGTATATATAATAAGTTTTTTAGAAATCATCCTAGCTGCCACGCATTGCTTATTCGTAGTCTTTTGACGCGTTTGTGTTGCGAGAGTTTCAATAAACTCCGTGTTGCTCTCTATTTTTCTCTTTCTATTCGTGCTCAGCTAGCACAACGCACAAAAAAAACTGATAAGCCTCGAGCATATGGTATAATTATTTGACAAGGTAGCCGTGACAGTTTTTTGGCGATTGGTAGTTGCCAAAAACAGCTAAAGGAGTTGTAGTTTACTGCTGCTGACTAGCTATGAGCTTATTTTTAACTTTTCTTTGATTCATTAAATTTGTTCACGAAGTTTATTGGAATGTTTTTAGTTTGCTGCGATTGACTAGCTATGTTTAAGTCGTTGCTAATTTTTGCACATTTCTTTGATTAATCGCATGAACAGCTAAGTTTGATAACTACCCATCGCCGCTCGTGAGAAAAAAGCCAGTCTACGCTACTACCTTGTCCAATAATTATACCATGCTCAAGCACAGTGTTGATAAATGACTTTTTCATTTTGGTATAAATATTTTGAAAAATTGTATTAAATGAAAAAAGAAAGTATGAAATAAATTTTTTTTATTTAAACTTAAATGTTTTAATGTTTTTAACCATTCAGTTCATGAAAAAAAAAAGACAAAGGTTTTTATTAATTTTTAATTAAGAAAATAGTTTTTTATAATCAATAAAAGGAGCACAAGTGGTCTATAATATTCAGGGAAAGATATCACTAAAAGCCAGGGGCGTAGTAAAGGGGGATTTTCAAGTTCAAACCCCCCAGGGGGTCGAAATTTTAATAAAAATTTTATATTTTTGCAATAGAATTAAAGGTAATGCTTTTGTTCACACATATTTTTCTCATTTTTATATTTTATTTCTATACAAAAACTTTCAAAATTTAAACAACTTTATTTTAATTTTTTTTTTATTTCTCACAACAATTTTTAGAAGGTGTTTATTTTATAATTAACAGGCTAGCTCTAATATGTATAAACTTTCGAAATTTTGGTCTTAAATCAATGCAAGCACTCAAAACCTTTCCAACGATATCTTGAAAGTGAGGATTGCATTAGAAACAATGAAATTATTTCAATTTTAGTGAAAATAAATTAAAAAAAAAATACAAAATAAAGCACAAGAAACAGCATTGTCTTCAATGCTCTTGCAAAACTTTAAAATTCTTTAATGCAGATTGGAAGAGCTTTTTCCTGCCTTAATTTTTCTGGCAGTTTTTTTTTTACAACTATTATACTAGTCAATATGTTTACGAAAAACATTATTCATGGAGGTTTTGTAAAATGGTTTAGCTCACTGGCCGCTATCGTAACAGTCTATATATTTTAGGAATCGTTATAAAATAGACCAAGGCTTATTTTTAGAGGGGTACAAATGCAACTTTTTTTCTAATGGAAATCGAGGCACCTTAATAAATATACTTACATATACAATATATAAAAAACTTAACTTAAAAATTAAATGAAACAAGCAATTATGTATATTAATTTTTTAATATTGAATAAAAAATATTCATTTCTGGCTACGGCCTTAATAAAATCCATTAAAAAAATCAAATAAGCATAAAGTTTAGGTCTTTTTATAATTAAAAAACAAAAATTAATAAAGTGAAAAAAGCAAACAACGTTTACGAATTTCTTTCATTACCTCAATATAGAAAGGCCACTAACATTTTTTTGAATCAAATCCTTTGCAGATGCTCTTAGGTCAACCACCTATCCACCCGAAATCTGATACAATCCAGCCAAAAAAAAAAAGATTTTTAAAAATGTTAGGTAGTGCTTTTCTATATTAAGGTAACGAAAGAAATTAATGGGGAAATCTTTAAGTCAAGCAATTTTTCACTTTAGGTCAAATTTTCTGAAATTTTTTCTTTTGATATATTACTTCTGATATCAATATTGCGGCATTTTTTTCACTGGATTTTAAAAAAACCGTTGTTTTCATTAAAGAAGAAACTGCTGCAATGGTTTTTATTGAATTTTAATAGAAAATATTCTTTTAACTTTTGCTGACGAATGAGAAGTTGAAGGAATTCTTTGAGCAATTTTTTATATTTGGAGAAAATTTACTCTTTAAATTCAATTTTAATAGATTGAAAAAAATTCAGATATAAATAATTTTTTAATTCTTTTAATTCTGTTTGCTTACGAAGAGCTCTAAATTTTGTATTTAGTAAAAAATTTTTGAGTAAATAGAATGTACCAAAAACGCTTTGGTAGTAGGAAAGTAGTAAATATGTAAAACTGTACCAAAAAAGTACAATTGTACAGAAAATATCAACCCTGCTCGAGCAAGGCGAAAAGTGAGAAACATATAAATGCAGAACGGCGCTCCAAGACAAAACAAAATAAAAAAAGACAATTTTTTATTTCTTTGGTATGTATTGTCTTAACCCAATTAGGACGATGATATCATATCGCGTCACTAAGTCGGATGTCACAAAACTAACCGTTTCACATAAAAATTAGTCAAAATCAAAATTAGGTAAAAATCAGCACATGTGTGAAAAAAATTCTCCCGTTTTTATGGCGTTAATGCCATATGATTGATAAAAAACGACAACAGTGGCCTGTAAGTTTATTTATAATTTTTGATGAGTATTTCGGAACGACAAACAGTTAAAATATGAAATTCTCTTTAGGATCCTAACAGTTCTATTGAATCTGGAAGATATGTGGCTTTAAGTGCAGTAAGATTGTCAAAATTTTGTAAACAAAGTCGTACAAAAATTGATAGGAATTGGTTGTAAACATTCTAAAATGTGTGCAAAATGTTAAAAATCATACGATGCTATGCTCATATTCTTGAAAATATGCTCCTTTAACGCCTTTCCACTATTTCTCATTTTTAAAGTTCATGAGAAAGCACTTACTTTGCTTAAATTATTTTGTTTTTAATTAATTTAACCCATTTATTATCATATTTTGTTAACTTATTTCACTGTGCCGCGAGTGTGTCTCAATGACTCTGGCTTATTAGCATAAACAATAAAAGTCTTCGTGGTAAAAATTTCTGTTACCTGCAAATTCGCACTGAATTATACTAAATAAGACCAGCGTAAGAGTCAAAATCGTTTTATTGACTTGCAAGCGCATTTTGTTGCTTGTATTTAAACACACGTTTTCTTTGAAACAATTTTCTTATATTCTTAATAATTTAAAATTTTTAACAACTGAACAAAATAAAAACAAGAGGAATAACAAGAGTTATTTAAAACATTTGCAATAGTTTCACAAAACTCGTGATGCGAAACTTACCAGCCGCGGCAACAAACTGATGAATAGTCTGAGATCAGTTCAGCAAACCAGTTCGGAGAGATGATCATGAACATAGTAGAACTAGACAAGGTAGCGTTAGGGCTGAATGTGCTCTCTTTCTTATGCTTGGTTTTCACTATGTCATTTTTAGTGGTCAGTTGTTTCAATGGCCGCATTCAGCGCAGACAACTGTTGTGAACTGTAGTGGTAGCGCTGCCTTAGTTCACGATGTTTTTCTCTGAATGTGTTGCTACTCTACACGTCAGAAGTTAGATTCAGTTTAACTTTTATGTAAATTTAATTCAATGCAATGGTTTCTCACTTAAATTTTCTGCGTTCTTTCTGCGTTTATTAATTTAACAGCGTCAGTAACACCATCTGACAGTTAAACAAACAGTTGTGTTCATGTAGCATAGAATTTGTTCGCTCGGTTAAAAGGCGTTCGCTACTTTATCAGTTTTAGTTAGCGCTATCAAATTTGTACCATTCAGCGAATTTTTACACAACAGTTGCCAACTGTTGTCTGCGCTGAATGCGGCCAATCAAATTGAAAATAACAACATGTTGTCATTTTTTCTAACTTTGGCAATCTGGGAAAATTAAAACTAAATAAATTATTAAAGGGAGCTATGCAGAAAATGTTCTAGAGTTTTATTAAGGTGATATTTCAGGTGATAAACTTTTGTGTCATCATAAAAATGACATAGTGAAAACTAAGCATTAGTGACCATAACTGTCATACTCACCCATTTTGGTATTTTTGCGTATTTTTGCCTTCTCATCGTCGTTTGCAGATTTTGTGTGAGCTGTCAACTTCCTTTTGATAGTTTCGGTCACCGGCTCTCCGCTCTAACACTACCTTGTCTAGTTATACTATGATCATGAACTATATTATTGTTGTTAAGCTATCAAGCTAATATCAATGCAAAAAAGCCAAGCAAGTTTAAACTCGCTCTCTCTCTCTCTTTCGCTCTCTCGCTTAGTATGACCATAGATAAGTCGATAAAAGTTAAGCGGTGAATAAGCTTATAGATTTGAGCAAATAGTTTATTTCTTTTATACACATTTCGTTATATAAAATAAGTACTGAGCTGTTTCTTTGAAATATTTATACGCTTAAAACTAAAATTATTTTGTTCCATGAATACCTAATTTTATTTTTGCTTTTTCTTATATATACATTTAATGATGCTTATCGTGCTTTTGCTATTCTTGGGATCAACAAAGGTTAAATGATTCCATATTTAAGTGATCTCGAAAATGTTAAGAGAGAATGTTTTGCTAGAATCAGAAATTGATATCATTTGAAATGGAAATAGCTAATAAAATTTTATTGATTATGCAAATAAAATTGAATTTGAATAATTCTCAAAAAGTGCAAATTAATTGTGAGAGTTGTATTTAACCTCGTTGTAAGGCAGTTTATCATTAGTAAAAATAGTATGTAGTCTTTTATTGTGTTGTCAATTGACTTTCAACAAAGAAAAAAAAAAAGAATTCTTCACTTAATATTAAATTTGATATAGTTGTGTTCCAAAAATTAGAAATATATTTAAAAATTAATTGCTAACATGCTGCTAATAAACAGTTTCTTGAAGATTTACAGTTTCCAGTGATTGACTGGAACTGTAAATGTCAATCAGAGCTGTAAAATCGGCATTCATATTCAGAATTTTAAGTACAACTGATTAATGACATAAGAATGCATTCAATGAATGCAAAATTGATTAATAAATACATATTTTAATTCACATTGATTTGTAAAAAAATTATTTATTAATCATTTCAATTATTCATTTTCGTTATTCAGAATAATGAATAAATTTTTTTATTCATTTTCATGCTTTTCACAAAGAATGCAATTGACACAGAATTCAGAATTTTCAATTATTCCTTTTTTATTCATTATTTATTTTTTATTCGTTATTCATTTTTTATTTATTGTTCATTTGTTATTCGTTTTTTATTCATTCTTCATTTTTTAGTCATTATTCATTTGTTATTCATTATTAATTTCTTATTCATTATTTATTTGTTATTTATTTTTAATTTTTTATTAATTTTAATCCTAAGCCATAAATAAAAAATTATTAACAAGTGAATAATGAATAAAAAAATAAATAATGAATAAAAAAATAATGAATAAAAAAATAAACAATGAATAAAAAATTAATTATGAATAATGAATATAAAATGAATAATGAATAAAAATTCATAATGAATAACAAATGAATAATGATTAAAAAGTGAATAACGAATTAAAATTAAATAATGAATAAAAAATGATTAATGAATAACAAATGAATAATAAATAAACAATAAATAATGAATAACAAATGAATAATAACTAAAAAATGAATAATGAATAAAAAATTAACAATGAATAACAAATGAATAATGAATTAAAAGTGAATAACGAATAAAAAAAATGAATAATGAATAAAAAATGATTAATGAATAACAAATGAATAATGAATAACAAATGAATAATGAATAAAAAATAAATAATGAATAACAAATGAATATAAATGATTAATGAATTACAAATGAATAACGAATAAAAAATAAATAATCACTAACAAATGAATAATGAATAAAAAATTAATAATGCATAACAAATGAACAATGAATAAAAAATTAATAACGAATAACAAATGATCAATGAATAAAAAGTTAATAACGAATAAAAAATTAATAAAAAAAAGTGATTAATGAATAAAAAATTAATAATAGCTAAAAAATGAATAACGAATAAAAAACGAAAAATGAATAAAAAAGAATTATTACGAATTCTGAAATTCTGTGTGAATATCATTCAAATGAATAAAATAATTGATTAATTATTCTGAATAAGTAAAATAATAATTGAAATGAATTTTTTTAAAAATGAATGTGTATTAAGAATTTTATTTATAAATTAATTTTTTATTCATTGAATGCATTATTATTTCGTTATTCACTGATTCACTTATTAGTGAATAAAATCAAATTGAATGCATTCTTTTACAGCTCTGATGTCAATGCTTATACTTCTCAAACTTTTTAAGTTAACTTTTCCAGCGCCTGTTTAACTGTAACTTAAAATCTGCCGCATTTTTTTTAAGTAGAGCTTACTGTAGCAGACTCGTAGCCAGTGTTGCCAGATTTCGAGAGCAACATTTCTTGCTTCGGTGTTTTATTTTAAATAGGAACGATAGCAATACAAACCTAAGGGGCGTTCTTCATTAGGCAATTCTCGAACAATAATATCCTTTGCCGCAAGCAGTTTGATGGTCGGGGGAAGCCAAAATTGGTTCAGACCAAAAAAAAAAAAAAAAAAAAAAAAAACTATAACAACCGAAAGGCTTTTAATATACTAATTTTTGTACCGGAATTGGAGGTCAGATTCTCGATACACTCTAGTGTATGTTCTATTCAAAAATGGAGCGTAAAAGTTCGACAACAAACCAAATTGGATAAAAACCAATCCTACCTCAGATACAAAGTGACTTTAACAAAACGGTAACTTCTCTTAACATTCCACAAAAATTAATCTAATAATTTTAAATTTGGCACATAAGCTTTTACCATAAATATGCACTTTGAGACTTAAATACGAAAAAGTTTTAGGAAAAACACTCCTATCTCCCATACAAAGTGACTGTATGAAAACGGTTTAATCTCCTTAAATTCCACAAAAGTTAGTACAATAGCTTCAAATTTTGCAAATAAGTTTTAATGTTAACTATGCACTTGATGTTTAGAGTTTGGTCAATAAAACTGGAAGCTCCGCATACCTCCCCTACAAAGTGACGTCATCATAACAGTAAAGCCCTCATAGCTTTTAAAATAAAAATGTAGATACACTGAGTCTCAAATTTAAAATATATGGATAAAACCATGCTCTACTTAAAAAAATAATACAACATTCAATAATTCGAATATACTAAAATACGACTGTGGAAGTACCATTTCAACTTTGGTGCATTCGAAGATAGTTCCTTACTGGTTTTTAAATTAATTTATATCAAGCTTTGATGTTAAGTGCTGAAAAAAGTTTAAAAATTGATACAAACACTTTTTTCATTACATTTCCTTTATTAGATTGATTTAAATTGTATATGTTTGCATTTTTTTAATGTAGTTTATTGATTTCATCATTATCATCATCATCATCATTATCTTAATTAGCATAGTAGTTGTATTTTTAATGCACAGTTATATTTTGCATAATGTTTATCATTTAGAACTATTTTAAATATATTTAGACTTTCATTAACATAAACATTGATTTACACTTATTTGGTAATTGTAGTTTTATTTTACTTTCTACTCCATGAAATATGATTTTTATACCAATTTAAAAAGTTTACACAATTTTTAATATCATCGTTTTCATAATGTCTAAGAATAATTAAAAGATTTTTTCTGCGTGGGTTTTTACTTAGTTTTACGAAATAAACTTGCGGCTAAATACTGTTTTGTAAATTCCATTCATTAAATGCAAGTAATTGTTTGTTATATTGCATCACTTTTTATTTTTAATTTTATTTTATTAATATTCAAATGAAAAACCATGCTTTTTATGTATAATAAATCATATATGATATATAGTGGAAAATGATTTATTATCTTTCGGTAACACCCTGTGCATAGATACAGTTTTATGAGCACTGCTTTGCTGGTTTTGACGTAACAGTAGTATCGCTTGCAATTGCCAACGTTTATTGGTAATTCGGAAAAGAAAATTGGACATTCGCTTCTTACTTTGAATGTTTATAATTCGCAATTGAAAATTCGAGTTTGTTCTAAATGCGATAATTTCAGTCAAAAATTCTCGCACAGTTATTTTAAATTTTTAAAATTTCTCTACTAAATAGTATGCATTTATTGTAATAAATTATATAATTTATTCTAATAACACCATATTACATGTAATAATGCTACGGACTCTTCATACAATTTAGATGATAATTTAAACATTAAATATAATTTTTCATTTCTTATTTATATATTTAAATAAAGATTCTTTTTGACAAATTAAATGAAAAAGTTTATTAGAATAAATTTCGATAACATTTTAATAGCTAACACTTAAGAATCTTGTGTCCTGTGCCAAAAAATGAAAGGCTTTTTGTCTTTATTGTTTAAAATATTAGGGGTACTCACGATAGGAGTACACAATTGCTCTCGTCCTCAAGCACTCAAGTTTGATGCTACAGAAGATAAGCACTTGTGCAGATTTTTGACGTGCTTGTATTTTTTTTTTAAAGTACACAAGTTCTCAAGTCCTCAACTGCACTGGCAAGTGCACTGAATCGTTAATACCCCTGATTTGTATTTTGAGTGTGAAAAAATAGGGCTTAGAAAAGTAGAGTTCTATTGTTTTTAGGAGCAAAAGTTTTGATTCTTGTTAAAAACAGTTTTTTTTGCATAAGGAAACCTTTTTACATGTAGGTATTAAAAATTATTTAATTTTTAATTTATATTTTTAAAAAGACAGGTAGTTTAGGTTATGTGAAAAAAGTGTACGCTTATACATTGTGTGGGTTTGTTTTCGGGAAAATTCTTTCAATAAACAAAATATTGCCAGCAAATATATCAATATTGCAGGAAAACAACTGTTTGATTTTTAAAAAAATATGACTTTTTGTATAATGATTCTCTGGTTTGTAATATATTAAAAATTTACCGAATTTATGATTTAAAATAGAAATTAAAAATTTAATAATGAAAAAATCATTCAATTATTAGCATACATTTTCTCATTGTAAGGCAACCCATAAAATCCATAAAATTCATAAAATTCATAATCATAAATCATGAACTATGCGCATATAAAAGTTATCATGAATAAAATAATTAAAACATGAATCTTGATTAAAGAACCATGAATCATTAATAATATAGTATGAATCATGAAAAATATATGTTTATAAAAACCAAATATGAATAACATTTTTTGACTATTGAATGCAAGTACGCATGTAAAAAATAATACAGATTATGTATATATTTTGAATCATGATCACGAATCTTGAGTAGAAAACCAAAATTCATGGATTAAATTTATATAAGAATTAATACGAAATATCTGTCACAAATCATAAAACATTAAGCCTTAATATTAAATTAGAAATTGTATGCTCATGTAAGTAGTGAATTTTTAATACTGAATGCATAATTATGAATCATAAAACATAAATCTTATATCAGGCATTTGGAAAAGTATGCACGTAAAAATGATTCATAAATCTAAAACCATGAATCGAACATAAGTAAAAATTAATTTAAGTGTAACATGCATCATAAATTATGTAAAAATTAATTTAAGTGTATCATGCATCATAAATTATGAAGCATCATAAATAATGAATCATGAAACTTTAACTATGAATCATGAATATATATGTTGAGTAATAAAACATGTTAAATCATTACATGAATATAAAACCGAATAAGTAAAATAAACCATAATTATGAATCACGAATCATGAAACATGAATCCTAAATCTTAAATCAGGCATTTCGAATCGTATGCATGTAAAAAATATTCACAAATCTTAAATCATGAATCGAATAAATTTAAAAATTAATTTGAGTGTATCATGCATTAGAAATGATGTAATTATGTATCATAAATTATGAAACATCAAACTTTAACTATGAATCATAAATAAAATATAGATCGAATATCGAATAAACAAAATATAGCATGATTATGTATCATGAAACATGAATCTTATATCAGGCATTTCGAATCGTATGCATGTAAAAATTATTTATATATCTAAAATCATGATGCGAATAAATGTAAAAATTAATTTGAGCGTATCAAGCATCGCAAATTATGTATTTATGTATCATAAATCATGAATCATGAAACTGTAACTATAAATCATGAATATATATGCTGAATCATTAAACATGTTAAATCATTACATGAATATAAAACCGAATAAATAAAATATAGCATAATTATGAATCATAAAACATGAATCCTAAATCTTAAATCAGGCATTTCAAATCGTATGCATGTAAAAATGATTCATAAATCTAAAATCATGAATCCAATAAATATAAAAATTTATTTGGTGCATAATGCATCACAAATTATGCATCATAAATCATGAATCACGAAACTTCAACTATGAATCATAAATATATATGTTGAATCATTAAACATGTTAAATCATTACATGAATATAAAATTTAATAAGTAAAATATAACATAATTATGAATTATGAAACATGAATCCTAAATCTTAAATCAGGATCAGTCATTTTGAATTGTACGCCTTTAAAAATGATTCATTAATCTAAAATCATGAATCGAATAAATCCAAAAATTAATTTAAATGTTTTATGCATCAAAAATTATGTACTCATGTAACATAAATTATGAATCATGAAACTTTAACTATGAATCATGAATATACATGTTGAATCATTAAACATGTTAAATCATTAAATGAATATAAAATTTAATAAGTAAAATACAACATAATTATGAATTATGAATCATGATGCCTAAAACTTAAATCAGGCATTTCAAATCGTATGCATGTTAAAATGATTCATAAATCTAAAATCATGAATCGAATAAATCTAAAAATTAATTTGAGTGTGTCATGCATCAAAAATTATGTATTTATGTAACATAAATTATGAATCATGAAACTTTAACTATAAATCATGAATATATATGTTGAATCATTGAGCATGTTAAATCATTACATGAATATAAAATTGAATAAGTGAATATAACATAATTAAGAATCATGAATCCTAAACCTTAAATCAGTCATTTTGAATCGTATGCATGTAAAAATTATTCATAAATCTAAATTCATGAATTATAAATGTAAAAATTCATTTTAGTGTATCATGCATCATAAATTATGAATCATAAATTACGAATAATGAAACTTTAACTATGAATCATGAATATATATGTTGAATCATTAAACATGTTAAATCATTACATGAATATTAAATTTAATAAGTAAAATATAACATAATTATGAGTTATGAAACATGAATCTTAAATCTTAAATCAGGTTTTACGAATCGTGTGCATGTAAAAATTATTCATAAATCTAAAATCATGAATCAAATGAATGTAAAAATTAATTTGAGTGTATCATACATTTGAAATTATGTATTTATGTATCATAAATAATGAATCATGAAACTTTAACTATGAATGCCGAATATATATGTTGAATCATTAAACATGTTAAATCATTACATGAATATAAAACCGAATAAGTAACATATTACATAATTATGAATCATGAAACTTTAATCCTAAATGTGTAATCAGGCATTTCGAATTGTATGCATGTAAAAATGATGCATAAATCTAAAATCATGAATCAAATAAATATATTAAAAATTAATTTGAGTGTATCATGCATCAAAACTTACGTATTTATGTAACAATAATTATGAATCATGAAACTTTAACCTTGAGTCATGAAGATGTATGTTGAATCATTAAACATGTTAAATCATTACATGAATATAAAATCGAATAAGTTAAATATAACTTCAACTATGAGGTTAACTCATGAATGTTGAATAAAGCAATTTCAATTGTAATCATAATGAACTATGCATCATACTCGTATTAATTTTTTTTACTAAAGCTATACATGGTATTTCAATTATGTACATTCACGCAATATTGATCTTTATGCTCGCAAAATCCTGTTTATATATCTTATAGAGTACTTGATTTTAGTCTACAAGTATTTTTTAAGTACATGCTATTTAAAAATGCTACTTTTTTGGATAAAATTATTTTAGTTGTTTTTTCCAGTTTATCGAAATGCATTTTAAGCTAAGGTTGATTGGTTGTTTTTACACTACACTACTAAGAAATTGTAGTGTTCGTTTTGGGTTTTTTGTGTACTTGGTCCAAATTGTACGCTTGTCATTAGTTGTGGTTTTGGTTGTTGCTATTATATAAGTTCTTGCAGATCAGATTCTTAAAACTATTTAAAATGATTTTTTTGAGTGCAGCTAAGAATTTTTTAGATACTCGTAATTTTTTGTACATTTACATGATCTACACTAAATGTGTTTGAAAATACTATAAATTCATATTTTATTTATATGTATTTTAAAATTCACTTATAGCTCATATCTTTTCTTATCTCTTTCTAGTACAATTTTTGTACATTTTTATCATGTGTTCAGTAGAGGAAGAGGATTCTTTAATTGACTGCTAAACATTCGAATGCATGAAAAATATTTGGATTCTAGAAAATATTTTCATCATATTTTTTCAAGGTAATTATTATTATTAATAATATTATTTTTATACTTATAGTTAAAAATGTTTTGTTTTTTTTTATTTTATTTTATTTTATGATTATTGAATAAATTCAAGCGTTAGTCTTTTAGTTGTCATATGTTTAAAAATAATAATTTTTATATAGTTAATAAATCGGAAAACTGGTGCAGATTTGTATGTTAGGATTGTACAGTTAGGTTTGGTAAAAGACGCAGTTTAACACAGATACAAACATATGTGAGTGTTAAACTGCACGCCCCTTTTGGCATTATACATATTTAAAAATAATACTCTTTCGATACTTTACAGTTCATACATTTTTGCATAAAGGTCAACTGAAGAGCACAATTTGATGTTTAATTTTATTAAATAAAAAAAATTTATTGTACATTTTTTACTAACAAGTCATAGATTGTTGGTTTTAATTATAAATTATATATTTTTCAATGGAGTTCTGATAGAATTTAATTATAAAAATGGGGAAGTTTTAGGTTTTTCAATAAAAATTCTACTTTATTTAGTTGGAGATATAAGAAAGATAGTTAAAATAGCTCAGGAAAAAAAAATTGTTTTTACTTATCACTTTGTAAAAACTTTTATAGGATGAAATGCTTTTGTTTTCATCAAATCATCTGAAAATTTCTTGCAATTTCTTACAAATATATTTCTAAAAACCGAAGAATATTTTAAAATTAAATTTAAAATTAAATTAATTTTTAAAGTTATAAAAGCTACCTATACTTTTGTTAAAGAGCCCAAGGCAGGTGAAGAGCTGGCGTAAATTTTTAGACACGTTGTTTCAAACAATGTTTTTCTTATTGAAATAGAAAAAAAAAAATTAAATTTTATGGTCGATGTATTATTTTAAAGCGTAGAGCGATGATAAAAGTTTACTTTGATGAATTTTCTTTGATATAAATTTATAATTTTAAACAACTAAATGAAATGAATTAAAAAAAATAAAAAAGATAAAAAAAATAAAAAAAATAAAAAAATAAAAAAAAATAAAAAATATAAAAAAAATATAAAAAAACTCAGAGCGAATGCAGATAAAATATTCGTTCTCTTTTAAAATCATAATTTAATGTTATCATTTGATCGTTTGTGTGCTGCGCAATTTGAGCGAGTATTAATCGTAATGATGCGAAAATTCAAGAGTGATTTTGAGATGATGAACTCCTTTTATCGCTCGCCCAAATGATGAAGTATAGGAATTTTTGTTCTTTTTATATGGGGACCCTTGGAAAACTGGCTGATAGTGGGTGGGTGTATTCAGAAGAAGTGTCAAGGGTGAAAAAATAATAGGACCAGTGTATTCATTGGACTCCAGAAGGGGCTGATGTAGAGAAAAAATGACCAATTTTTCTTAAGTTTGCTGCATATTTTTATGGGACCTCTTGAAAAATGACAGTGTGCTTTTAAAAATTTATGAAGGATAAAAAAATAATAGGACCCAGTCTCGACATTTGACTTATCTAGGGGCCAATTTGGAGGAGATATGAACTATTTCTTTAAAGTTTTTGTTTTTTGTGTTGGGACCCCAAAAAGGTGTCAGATAGGGGATAGGCGTGTTCAGATCAAATATTTGGGGTTAAAAAATATAGGGACCAGCTCATACCTTTCACTCCTCTAGCGGTCAATTTGCAAGAGACATGAACTATTTTTCCTTAATCTTTGTATTTATTTTTTGTATGTGGACTTCCAGAAGGGTTACAGTTAGGAGTGGCGGTGGTTAGAAAAAAATGGAGTTTGGTGAAAAATAATAGGACCAGCTCATACAGCTGGCCCCTTTAGCGTGCCGTTTTAAATGAACTATTTCCGACATTATTATTTTTTGTGTTTTTTGTAGGGGGACTTCCAGAAGGTAGGGGTTTTTATTTTGGAAAAAAATGTTGGGGATGTAAAAATAGTAGAACCTGCTAATATATATAATCCCTTTAGGGGTCACTTCCGGAGTTATGTCAAATGTTTTTAAAAGTTCAGTCAAATTATTCCATTTTACTGGGTTAATATAAATATTATTTATCTGAGTTTATCTGAGGGGCGTGATTTGTGAAGGTCGAGTTGACTATTCGAGATGATTATAAATGTTTTGATTACTCCAAACATTTAATGAAAGATCTCTCATATTGTTTTTGTGCCACGACTGGGAAATGCAAAGTGAATCGCTTGTCAATTGAATGATACTCAATTTGCAATTTTTGAAGTTACATTTTTCTCATAATTTCAAGTTTCAGGGAAATGTTCTTCTCTGTGAATTTCTTCCCCAAAGTTTTGAAAAAAGTTTAAAATAACTAGGTTTTTTTTTACTAAAAGTAAGTTTTTTTTAGATTGAAAATAGTTTTCCTATCAAATTGCCCCCTATGATTTAGAGAATAGTCTAAGCACAATATGTTGAATGCGGGCAAGTCGCAAAAATTAGGAAAGATCGTAATCGAAAAAAAATTTATATATATCATAAAATTGAGTTAAAAAAGTTAATCTTAAAGCGAAAAATAAAAATTTTGTAAGCAAATATTAATATAAGGGTATCCCAAAAAAATATTTTTTTTTATTTTGACAGATGTCAGCGGCTTTAATACTTTCACTTGACCTTAAAAACACCGTCTGTGAAGCGCATCTCAATTATTAAAGGTTTAGAGGTCGCGAATTCATTTTCTAACTTTCCCATTCCATTTGTATGGGGGAAAATCAGTTTTGCTGGTAAATTGATTTTAGAGCCACTATCTTTTAAGCAAAATAGTGAAGAAAAAACTGCGTGTTCCCTCAAATTTTGACATATCCAAATTTTATTTTCATCGGATTATAATTAGGTTGTTGCCCAAAACGATTAAAAAATAAAAATTAAAATGCAAAAAACTACTTGTTGTAACTTTTAATCCAAAAACATATAATAACCCTATTTACTTTTTCTTCATTGTGCGTTTCAACTATTTTTATCTAAAATTTAAGATCAATAACAATAACGAAAATGCAGTACTTTAAGAGATATTAATTTTTAATGAAATAATTCTAAGTAAAAGTATTAATTTATTTAGGTAGCTCTAAGAAATGAGCCACAAACCACCAAATAAGAATCAGATGAAAATAAAATTTGGATATGTCATAACAGATAAAATTTGAGGGAACATGTGCTTTTTTTAACCATTTTCCTTAAAAGATAATGGCTCTTATATCAATTTACCAGCAAAACTGATTTTTCCGCATACAAATCGTATGGGAAAATTAAAAAATGAATTCGCGACCTCTAAGCCTATACCAATGAGATGCGCTTCACAGAGGGTGTTTCTTAGGTCAAATGGAAGTGGAAAAGACGCGGACATCAAACACGATTTTTTTTGGGACAGCCTAATAAATATATTTGTAAATAAAAAATAGCGTTATTTTAACAAGTGGCATTAAAACGAAGAAACTAGCGAAATTCGAGAGGCAAGAAAAAAATATTCTTCTTTAATTTACATAAATTTTTAATATTTTCGTTCGCAAATTATCTTTTTTCACGTTTAAGCAGCTTATCTGTTCTCCTTAAAATATGTAGAGGAGTGTCTCTGGTTGTAGGACATCCTTCGTATTTTTTGACAGAAAGCAATATTTTGTGATGAAACATACATTTTTGGCACGTTTACCATACAATTTTGCCAGTAACTTTCGAAATGGCTACTATTTCCAGTTGTGGGACACCTCATCTAACCGGTTGTGGGACACCTTGCTTGTTGCAGTTAAAGTATGCATTTGACTAACAAACTGTCAAATATCATAGCTTTTGTCAATAAATTATATTTAAATTGTGCTTTCTTGCATTTTTACGCATTGCACGCAATGGCGCAGAAGCGCCATTTTTTGTGCCATTGAAGGCTTCTAAAATGAATAGATTTTGTTATGTTTTGTACTTTTTGCAGTTTTTCTTCATATTCTCCAAGTTTTAGTGGATTTTTCAACGTGTCCCACAACCAGGTAAAAATTTTTTTTTTGCAAAAAAATTAAAATAATTAAAAATTTAGCCATTTCTGCCCTAGAAAAGACTTTGACCGAGCTTCTATTGATAACTTGTGTTGTGCGTGTTATTAAATGCTTGGACACAAAAGTTCAAGAAGTGGACTTACGTGCTTAATGCCGACTCCGAACGGTTTATGTTCGTAAGAAACTTTACATGGCAATTTTTACTCTCTGAGGTTTGCCATTGTCTGCACAGAGGTGACGACCGAACAGAAAAATTAATTATGTCTGAGCTGGGAATTGAACCCGGGCTACCGCGGTTCCCAGGCTTAGAGGCCATGCACTCTACACTAGGCTACGGCCGCCACGCAAAAAACATGGTCTGCACAGAGGTGACGACCGAACAGAAAAATTAATTCTGTCTGAGCTGGGAATTGAACCCGGGCTACCGCGGTTCCCAGGCTTAGGGGCCATGCACTCTACACTAGGCTACGGCCGCCACGCAAAAAATTAAGCCTTCCTAAAAATGGTCGTACAATTTTTCTGGTTTACTTAATTAATATAGTTACTTCAGTACAAATTTTGTTTATTTTATAAGCTTACCATAGCTATGTACTACATGTCCACATAATATACTGTTGACCAAAATTTATGAGCTCAAAATCGAATGTGTCCCATAACTGGAGACACTTTTCCATATCTATTTTAAACGGGTAGATTTTGTAAAAATTGCTTAACTTTGTATAAAAATATTGTATAAAATTTTTAAAAGATAAGCTTGAAAAAAATTAAGCAAAGATATAATGTGCCCAATTTTTCAAATTTTTTGCTCATTTTTACTTAAAGTTTCCTCTTTTTGTTACTGCTTTGGTATTTTGCAGGTTTTGCAGGTATTGAAGTTACGTGTTAAACTCAAAAAACATGATAAAAAATCCATTTTTTGGGCTCAATATATAAGTTAATAAAAATAACCAACACCCACTGAAGAGATTTCGGCTTTTCATTTAAACATTTCTGAACTATTTGTAGAAGTTTCCTTCTTTGATTACATTTGTGAGAATAAAATCAAATTTTTTAAAAACTTTTAAGTCGATTATTTAAAAATTTCTTTTTGTGGCATATCCATGTTCTTGCCAAAAGTATTTTTTATTAAAAAAAAATATATTTTATTTTATAATTATAAAAATATTTATATATATATTTAGAATTATAAAAAGAAATATATTGTTTTCCTTTTACTTTAAATTCTTAAAATTTGCAAAATAGTGGAGAAAAAATTGCTTTGAAAAGCAAAAAGCACAAGCAATTTTGTTTTGATTAAACAGTAGTTGTGTGTATAAGCTTATGAAAGTGGATGGACTGCAGAAGCCACATAAAACTATTGAAGAGCTGATGTAGCGATTAACGAAAGTGATGTCTAGTCTGCTTGGTGGTTTGTTCTGCAAAGAACTTGTTGTTGTTGCAACCTGTTGCTTGATAAACTTATTTAACATTAAGCTGAAATATGAATCTAAAAAAATGATATATGCATGTATCTAGAGTTAAAAAAAAATTTAAATATGTTTTAGAATTACAAAATAAATAATAGTTAAAATATGCCAGACTTAATTTTTCAAAAAAATTTAATTAACTTTTACCCTGTAACGTGGTTTTTTTGTTACGCTTGCTGTAACGTGGGGTCACTCAAGTCTTGTTCTTATTTTACCTTGTTAAAGCACTCCTAGGGTCCAGCCAAAATTTTTACATGATTGGTGTTTCTAATCGACGATTAATAGGTTTATTTACTAATTAATTAATTATAAAAAAATTGTTGCAATAAAAATTATCAAAACAACCATTTTTTTCAAAAAGCTGTTATTTTTTAAATTATAGTACAGTAAATAAGAACAACGAGAAAATAAGCTTAAATATTTATATTTTTAAAAAATTAAAAAAATTAAATAAATAAAAAAATAAAAAAAAATTAAAATATAATAAAAAATTAAAAAATTCAATAAGATGCTTAATTTTTTAACCTCAAAATCGGCAATTTTTAACGTAGGAAAAATTTGGTATTTTAGGGTTTAAGCTCAGTAATTGCAAGTTTATTTGTTTTTTTTCAATAAAAATTATAAAAACTATTTATTCAAATTTAACAAAAATTTTTATACAAAAATGTAAAAATTATTTTTCACTAAATAAGAGCAACAATTTTTTTTTTATTTTTACAAACGTTCACTGCAATGTTGGGCCACTTTCTCTTTTTCCAAATTCAAACGCTCCTTACTTAGCAACGGCCGTACATAAACTGATGAAACCAATGCCAGCTGTGAGCGCTCCAACTAAAGTTTTTTTCGTGCAAGGAATGTCGCTAACCACGTGTTCACGAGACATATACCTAACAAGAAAGCACCTGGGTTCGAATTACAGCATCCGAGACAAGTGCCTATCAATCTTGCAAAATTTTGCTCGATCACGGATGCTGTAATTCGGCCCCTGGTTACGAGTGCCCCACGTTACAGGATAAAGGTTAAAAAAAAAATTTAATAACTTTCAGAAACATTTTTCACGCTTTCTATGGTTTTATACCAGCAAATTGCTGGAGCCTAAATTCATTCTTGATAAAAAAGTAAAGCAAAAGCTATAATATTTTTAACATTATTACTTTTTGTGAAAATTTTTATAGGAAATTGCAAAAACAAATAAAACTTGCTAAAACGCATGCTCTTGTTAATTTTATTAGTTTTATTAAATTAAGTTGTGTCAAAAAAAAAAATAACACAACTACAAATAGTTTTTGCAATTTTTTTTGATTTTAAAAAAATATGAGAAAAACATTCTCAAGCTTTGCTCAGTAGCTTAAAACAGCTTTGAAATTAGTTCATTTTTAAAATAAAACTTGACTGTCAGTAAATGAATTTTAATCGTTAATTTTTACTATTTTTTTATTGGAAATGAATGTTTTTCTTGGTTTTTTTTGGTTAAATTTGGAAATTGGTTTACTTAAAGGCCTAACTACAGTTACAACTGGTGACATCGATAATTTTTTTTTTTACATATACATAGGCTAAATTTGATTTTTTCCTAGTAATACGAGTTTTTTTAATATGATTCATAAGTATTTAATGCTGTTCAGTAATTTTTTATGTTAGCATTTATTAATTTTTTTTTTTTTTTTTTTTTTTTTAGTTGAAGGTCTTAGTTAAATTGTGAAATAGTTACCAAGATCCAGCTTGGATTTTCTTTTATGCATATTATATAGTTTTTTTTTTTTGTTTGACTTAAATGCTGTTCGTATATAAGGTATGACATTTATTAGTATTTTTGCTCTAGGCAATTAGAATTAAATTTGTGTTGTTTATTTTTCTACTCCTGATTTCTACTCTGTTCTCAACAACTTGCTGTGTCATAACATGGCGATATGTTTTATATGTTTTACATACTTTGTTGTTGTTGTAGTTTGTTTACTTTGAAATATTTATTCAATTTGTGTTTGTCATTAATTTTATTTTTGTTTGGTGGTATCTGCATTTTTGTTTTTGTTTTATTATGTTTGAGTTGTTGTTCTCATTTGTTTGTTTGTTAGCTTAGTCACAACTTTGCTCAACTACAGAAATGTTGTCCCTAACTACAACTGTTAAATTCCCAACTATGTGGTGTGTTCATTGCCATGATACCGGAAATGCCAGTTCCATGAAAAATGCGCTTGCTATAACTTTCGCTAGCGCAGCGTTCGGTTGGACGAGTAAGTGTTTGGTTGGTTGATTTGTTGGTTGCTTGGTTGGTTAGTTGGTTTATGCAGCAGCTCGGAAAAACTGTGCTGTTTTTTAGGAGAAATACAAAATATTCTATTTATTCTTCTTATTCGCTGCTCTCCTAAAATATTTCCCTAAAGACCGCAGACACATTGACTGACAGTTTCTTTGCTGACGACACAGACAGTGTTGAGTGGAGTGATAGTGCTATCTCTTTAACGTTTTTGACGCTCCCTCAACGATTGTTGTATAAATGTTGTTGCATTCGATAGTACAAAATATTCTGTAAACTTTGGCAATAACGAATAAAAAAAGCTTAGCGTACTTTCAGGATTTTTTTTTTACAATATACCTCTATTTTAAACAGTTTTCATATGATTTTCATGTAATTTCAAAATGCAATGACATCACTGCAGAGCTAGCCAGTGCTGCAAAGTATCTCAGATTAAATCCTGACCCTAAGCTCACCTGAAAAAGTACACAGAAGAAAGAATAAATTAATCTTACAGTGCCGTTTACGAGTGCAAGAAAACCTTCGGTAAACGATGGGGAATGAATGGGGTAGATGTATGTGACTACCGTTAGACCTATACGTAGACTGCTTTTAAAGTTTTTCGCCTAAGCAACACTAAACATTGTCAGGTGAGTTTTCACAGATCATTTGCCTCTTAATCGGTATTAGTTTATCAACATGGCGTATGAGTAATATTTTATTAAAATAGGGCACGTACAGTCTTTGAATAGAGTATATAAAAGTAATGTATTAGCACTAATATAACTAAGTATTCCACTTTCACTTTGTTATAAAGTATAGTACTCTGTTCAGTTTCATGTGAAATTCCACTCAAATATCTATACAAAATATGACAGCTGCGAAACAAGCGTGGAAATTTTCACAACATTTTCGTCAGAGCAGTACTCTGTTCTGCAGCGTGAAATTAAAGCAACATGTTTCTGAGCAACATTTTTTCACTACAATTTAATTGTATTGCCTATTTATTTTGACGTGAAAAGAGAGAGATCATATAAAATCTCCCAACTTATTCTCTGAGTCTCTCTGAGAAACGTTGCCATAGGAATTCCTCGCAACAAACTTTAAGCCAGAAATTTCACGCAACAAATAAAAAGATGTTGCCAGCGAAATTTCACGCAAACGAACAGAGTACTAGGCTTAAAATATAAAAAAAATAATTATTATTTTTTCACTTTCAAACATTTTTTTTTGGTTATAAAAATAAATATTTGAAAAACAAGAATTGTTTATTTAAGCCCCATTTCATTCTCCTTATGATACTTAAAAGCAAACAATATTATCGTCCTTATACATTTATGGGAACTAATTAAGCGAAATTTGTACCCAAAAATTGGTGCAAAATTCAAGTTTAACCACTCACAACACCGTAAACTATGACACTTAGATAAAAAAATTATACCTAAAATTGTAACCTATTTATTCTTTATTTTACGTAACAAAGATTAACCACCTTAAAAATTATTTAAAAGAGTTATAGCAAAAACCATGTTTAAACTGTTTTTAAGCTCATTTTGAAGGCTTTAATATAAAACCTACTGGCTAACTACCACTAGCGATACAAATTTTTTTTGCAGATCTAATTTTCTACCATTGTTCTTTATGAAAATGCGCGGGAAGCGAAGTAATTTCTGCACATTTCATATATTTCATGGGTGCTCTAATGCAGCGATGCCCAGCTTGGGGCATCCCCACTGTTTTCACTCTGTAACAACAACTTCAGTATTTTCATGATTATTGGAATTCGCCGAATTTAGTTTGAAATTTCAGCCTCGCTTCTTAATGTTTTTTTTTGTTCTTTCGAACCATCGATAGCTGTTGTACGTTTGCATGTTGTTATTTTTGTTGGCACCATCGATCGCCGCTTGACCTGTTTTATATTGGGCAAGACTTGCAAGCAAGATTTTTGACGTTCCCTTTTGAACTTGCCAAAAGCTTATACATTTGGAAATAATTGAACTCAATTTCATTTCTTCTTTGCTTATTTTCTTAAAAACAAAAACATCAAAATAACTCGCAGAAATAAAGCAAACAAAAGCAAGCAATTTAATTTTGTAAATTTAAAATAATAAGTTAATTAATATTATAAAAAATATCTAAAAAATAACATCAAAATAACTCACACACAAATGGCGGTACAACTGAATATAACAAACTCGTCTTCATATGCGAAAAATAAAATGAAGCGCAACGCCAAAATTGCGAAAATAACAAAAGGAAAACAAAAAACTTGCCAGTACAGAGCAAGTTTTATTTTTCCCCTTCGTCACCGAAAATTAACGTAAAATCACCACGATTTGCCAAAAAACTCAAATTCTTGCTTTCAAGTCTTGCCCAATGTATAAGGGGTTCTTTTTTGTACTCTTTTTGGCATTCGCGTTGTAGACGTTTCGTATTCTTTATATTTTCGTTGTGCAAATACACATTGAGAAAAAGTTATTGAATATTTGCAGGTTTGTACTTTTTTTATATTGCATCAGAATAAACAATTTTTATAGGGGTTATTATACTCTTGAAAAATGGCAAGAAAAGAAAACTGGGAGTTTGCCTATTTTTTCACAGACAATAAAAGATTACAAATATTTTAATCTTAATAATATAACAGTTTAGTTAATAATAAAACAGTAAGATAATAAAAAATATAAAAAAATTAAAGTTAAAGCCAATTAAAATTATTATAAGATTAAAAAATGAAAAAAATGTAATAATAGAAAATTTAAATAAAAAACATAAAGAAGAAAGTAAAAAAATAAAAAACAAAAAATTTAAAAACTAAAAAATAAAAAATAAAAAAAGGATCTCTTAAAAAACCTCCACGCGGTTAAAGCTGGTTAAATCAATGTATTCTAACTAGCGAAAAATTAAAACATTTCGAACTACTTGATTCAGTATTTTTACAGTGTACATATACATAAGTTCGCTGTCGCGGACTCTGCCAGCACATTGCATCCAGATTTAAAAATTTTTTGATGTTGTTGCTTATTGTTGTTGTTGTTGTTTTTGCACTCTTCAAATAATTTTCGTGGGCATCGCTGCTCTAATGCACGTAAACCGCAGATGTCAATATAATAAAATAAGCTCTTCTAAAGAGGTGGCAAAATATAAAACCTATTCCGAAATTACAAAAAAGTCAATATTTTATGCACTTGTGTGGAAGTTATTGCATACGGAGTAACAGTATGTTAAAAAAACAGAATATTGCAATATTTGAAGACACCATATCCTGTGATTGTCTCCTTTAACTTGATCAGTTTTAAATTTTTCTCTATTTTTCTTCTGTGCACCCTTCGCAATAGGGGTATTCTCTATGTCTAGGATATGCCTGTTGCACGGTGCAAGAATAGGAAATATACAATCCGTGCACCGCTGCAACAACAAAATGTTTCCCTCAATTCCATGTATGCTATACTGAAACCCATGTATACGGCTATGCTATGAAGAATAGTTTATGAAATGCAACCCTGTGATTGTAATGAGAGATTAGAGAGAGAGAGAGAGAGAGAGCAACCAAACAGAATGCGGAATAAGCGTGAAGTGCAGCTCATTATAGAGTTCTTTGAGCTGTTGATGTTACTATGCTACGCTTGTACAATAGGGCGCTCTCGATCCATGGGATATTTTAGTTAAGGATTGTTACAATCCGTACTCTATGCTAGACATAGAGAATACTCCTATTTTTTACTTTTTAAAAAAAGTAACATAGTGAAAAAAACAAAATGAAATAGCAAATTGAAGAAATTATTAATTTAATAAAAAATTCCAAAATTAAATTTCATGAAATGAAATTTGGATATCATGAAATTCAATTTGACATTTAGCATGCAATCAAATATTGTAACTGGAGACAGTAGGGGTATTCTCTATGTCTAGGATACCTACAATCCGTGTACCGCCACAGCAACAAAATACAAGTGAAAAAAAAAACGTGCAATATTTGCTATGTATGCTACACTGGAACCCATGTATACGGCGATGCTATGAAGAATAGTTTATGAAATTCAACTCTGTGATTGTAATGAGATAGAATAGAATGAGAGAGCAGCCAAACAGAAGGTAGAATAAGCGTTAAGTGCCGCTCATTATAGAGCTTTTTGAGCTGTTGATTTTACTATGCTACGCTTGTACTATGGGCTATGGGCGCTCTCGATCCATTCGAAATTTTAGTATAGGATTGTTACAATCCGTGCACTCATGCAATTATGCTATAAATAGAGAATACCCCTATTCTGTGTAACACCCGTCACACATTTACATATTTAATAAAAACTTCCTAAAACACATTTTTCATTTGTTTTAATGCAGGGTTAATCGCCAATGATTACACTACGCGCCAAAATGAAAAATATGTCTGTGATGCGTAAGTCACTATTTTTTTTTTATAGATTTCGGCCCGCTTAATACGAAAATCGCAATAAAAATTTTTTTCTATAGATAGGTTTTCAAGATATTTTCTTCAAATTTAATTCATTAATTTTGCTCATCTGTTGAGTAGTTTCCGCACAATCGAAAGAAATATAAAAAAAGAAATAGTTTTTTTTCAGTGAAGAAAAAAAATCGAAAAATCCTTAAAAAATTAGGAAAAATACAAGATATCGAAATATGCACAGTTTATTATTTTATGCAGAAATATTAAATTAAGAAAACGAATGAGTTACTCATAAAGAAAATTTATGGAAGAATAACGAAGTTAGACACAACAAGGTGAAGATACCAAAAGTTGCATTTTTTTTTTCGTTTTTTTAATTTTATTTAAAATAATTTAATTTTATTTTTTTGTAAAGTTAATGTTTAGGTCGAATTTTGTTAAAGTAATGGTAAATGTATATCTTAAAAGTGATTTCGGCTCCTTTTTTGCTATCGATAGTCGATAGCTTTCGACTAATCCAACATGCCAGTGACTTTTACATAACAAAACCCTTCAAACAATTGTAATCAATCAAATTACGTGTCAATAAATTTTTACGGAATGGTCTTCCAGCTCTAAGTATGCATTTTTTTTAAATAATATACATTTATATATATACATTTACCATCACTTTAATGAAATTTGACCTAAGCATTAACTTTACAAAAAATAAAACTAAATTAAATTATCTATACTATTATATAAAAGGAGAACCACGAAATTGATCCAGAATAAGCTCGGTAACCGCTGAACCGATTTTGATAATTATTTTTTTATTCGATTCCTATGATAATATAGATTGTTGTAGCTTACCAAGTTTTTCGAAAAATGGATTTTTTAATTATTACAAAATCACGCATTTTATTTGATGCCTTCATTCAACCAGCAGCACAATATAACAGCAAAGAAAGCTTTTCTCTTTGTCGCGAGAGCTTCTCTCGATATAACACGGCAGCCATGTTGTGTAGTTAAGATGGATTCACTGATAACCTTCAGAATGTTTTTGTGTGGTTTAAAATAATGTTAATCAAGTTGAGAGCGTGCAGAAATTTTTCTCTCTGAGCGAAAACTTCATATGAAAAAAAAGCTCATTTATAAGGTTGTGGCACTTGAGGGAATTACACTCTTTTTCCGCCTTTGTTCGAACTGTCATTGTGCTTTTCTTTGTTCTATGCATTCATTTTCTTGATTTCTTTTCATCCATTCTGACAGTTCGACCGAGCTCGCTCTCAAGTGCCACAAGCTTATAAATGAGCCTTGCTGAAGGTGATCAGTGAATCCAGCTTTACTTTAATTGAGATTCTTGCTTTCATACATTGTTGATTAATTTTCTTTGCAAATGTTTTGAAGGGAGTTGCCAGATTTTAGTTACAAGCATTAAGTATGTTTTGCAGCCTTGCCAGCCAGCTTTTGCCCACTTGAGATTGTGTTAATCTATCTATACAAATATATATAAAAGCGTTGTAACACTGCACAGATGTTTGACGATCACGCAAGAACCACTCAACCGATTAACACGATATAGGTATCAAACGATTTGTTATTTCAACTTAGTCGTAATATGCTATGTTAGATTTGCCACGTCTACTTTTCATGCCCACTTTTTGCAAAAAATGGTATATTTCAGACAATTTTGGTCGTATGAGACTAGAATTTAGTAATCTACGTCGTATGGTTACGTTCGCTAACTTTACTAAAAATGGACATGACCCACTTTAGTTAAGTCTACTTACCGGGGGATAAGCTTGGAGTAAAGCAAAGCGCACTAGGTTTAATCTCAATTGAGCTGAAATTCTGGCACTCTATTGTTTCGAGTATGAGATGGTTTAAGTGAAAAAATTTTGCCACACCCCCATTACCGCCCAGAATTAATCAAAAGTGTTATATTTCGAACGGTTTTGGTTGTATTAGACTAAAATTTGATAATTTAGTTCATACGGCTACTTTCGGCAACTGTACTAAAAATGGCGAATATATAAATTTTTTTTTTGAACAGCGTGAAAATTCGTATGTAGCTGTAAGGTGGTCTGCGGCAGGACAACGTCTGCCGAGCAATACCATACATCAATAAGAATGCTGTATATATCAGAAAATTCTGATCGTCATGCATTGATGTTTCAAACGGAAACGTCTAGCATGTGTTTGGTTCGAAGGTCAATTTACACTTTTACAAATTCACAAAACGATCATAAAAATTTCATTGAATTGGGTCAGGACAAAGTCTATTATAACTATAACGTTAACTATGAATATATAGATAAGGAAAAAGAGTAAAACATAGATTTATGTATATAACTTTAGAATAGTTTGAAATATTTGAAATATTTTTTACAGAATTATTTTTTAAGCTTTATTTGAAAATGTTTTTTTACATAAATTAGTTTTTAAGCTGTAGAACATTGCAAAAACAATAACAAAAGCATTTTAGGCAAATTATTTTTCATCAAAAAATCATAGAGGGGATAGGTGGCCAATGATTTTTAATGATAGACACTGTTTGTGTCAAAAAAGATTCATTTTTGCAGATAAATTATGTTATATGAAAGAATAAGAAAAATGAAAATTAAAAAAAAATTCAAATTAAAAATAAATATGTACAACAAAAGTTACTCTTGGCCTATTTTTGAGTACAAGTTGGATATTTAGAGGTTCTTTGAAAACAACATAAAACATTGTATTGGTGAGGTAACAGTAAACCTTTTCTCATTTTCCCAATTTAGTTAATTGAACTTTCAAGCAAAGAAAATTTGATGAAAATCGATTTGAAAATGGCGGAAATGTTTGCTTGCTAAGTGAAAACATGAAATTTCAATCGTTTTTTTCCCATTCTGAGGCTTAAGAAAATGAGTTATACTGAGAAAATCTAAAGTTTTGAGATATCGCAATGATTTTAATGTCATAATAACAGGTTTTTTTAAAACATACCTTATATCCGTACAAAATATTTCCGAAAAGAAAAGATTTTAATTTTTACCGTTAATTTTATTAATAAACGACTGTCCATACAAAAATGCATTGTTGTGCATTGAGAAAGTCTATAGTTTTTGAGATATCGCCATAGTTGGATGTCATTATTACGGGCTTTTTTTAAATTTAAGAATATATTTATTTTCAGAATATATGTAAAAAATTACAAAAAAAAAAAGAAAGCCAGGTAAATTTATGTCATCATAACATTTACAGTTTAAATAAAATATTCAAATTAAATAAAGTCATTTTTTAATATTTAGAACATTTTTACATAATCAAACAAAACAAACACAATAATTTTTATATATAGAATTTGACTCAATATAAATAAATACTTAAATTTTAAGATTTAAAATTTTTACATGGTATTTAATATTTTTATCGCAGGCGAAGCAGCGGGTATTTGCTAGTTTTAAATAAAATTAAAAAAAAAAACGGAAAAAAATTCAATTTTTGGTACCTTCACCTTGTTGTCTCTAACTTTGTTATTCTTCCATAAATTTTCTTCATCTTAAATATTCTTCATCTCATTCTTTTCCTTAAACAGCCATCTTCACGCATAAAATGATAAACTGTGCATATTTTGGTGTCTTCTATTTTCTTTTTTTATATTTTTTTTTCGATCGTACAAAAAAAACTTAACAGATTAGCAAAATTGATGAATTTTTCTTTAATTTGATTTTTATTATAACCAAATCGGTCAATTAAAACTGAAGATATGGTAAAAAGTATGTAGTTATATCCAAAAAAATCGGGTCAAAAATTCAAAATATATATCTCTCGAAAACCTATTTTTGTTGCGATTTTCGTGTTCAGCGGGCCGAAGTCTATAAGAAAAAAACTTCTTAACAAAAAAAAAAAACCAACTTCAAAACCACCACAAAGTAAAAAATAATTTTAAATTACTTTTCACATTAATTCTTTGTCAAATTTGATAATTTATTTATATATAGTATTAAATTGGAAATCTTATTATTATAATTTTTTTCTATTTTGTAGTATTATCATAAATATATTAATTTTTCCATGCATAAAAAACCTTTAAAGCCGTAGCGTTTATTTTATTTTATTATATAAGCGCCGACTTTAAAGGTTGTATATTCATTTGGAAATTAATATATTTATGATAATAATACAAAGTAGAAAAAATTTGTAGCAATAAGATTTCTAATTTAATAATATATATAAATAAAATTACAAATTTGATCAAGAATTAATGTGAAAAGTAATTTAAAACTATTTTTTACTTTGTAGTGGTTTTGAAGTTGTTTTTTTTTTGTTAAAAAGTTTTTATTTCTTCCATTTTAGAGATTATGATAACAATTTTTCCTATTCTTGTAACGAATTTTCGTACCATAGTGTCAACATTAACTGAGATAAAGTATTTTTCTTATATTGCCACGACATTTTGTACAATAACGCCCACCCGTAAGTTTTCATAATCATGCCTACCCCTGAATCTAATTTCAGTATCCTAGTGTCAATATTATTCGAGTTAGGGCGTTTTTCTAATACTGCTACGCCTTTGTCGAAAGAAAAACCCACTTTTTTGACCATAATTTGTAATAATTGTTCCTAACCCTGTACCAATTTTCAATACCCTAGTGTCAATATTAACTGAGATACAGTATTTTTCTTGTATTGCCACGCCCTTTTGTTCAACAACGGCTTCTTTCTTGACCGCACATTTTCATAATTATGCCTACTCCTGTACCTAATTTCAGTATCCTAGTGTCAATATTATTCGAGTTACAGCGTTTTTATATTGCGACGTCTTTAATCGAATAACGCCCACTTTTTTGACCAAAATTTGTAGGAATTGTTCCTACCCATGTACCAATTTTCAGCACCCTAGTGTCAATATTAACTGAGATACAGTATTTTTCTTATATTGCCACGCCCTTTTGTTCAACAACGCCTACTTTCTTCACAGTAAATTTTCATAATTATGTCTACCTTTGTACTTAATTTCAGTACTCTAGTGTAAATATTATTGGAGTTACAGCGTTTTTCTAATATTGCCCCGCCTTTTATCGAAAAACGCCTACTTCTTTGGACATAACTTTTAATAATTGTGCCTACCCCTGTACTAAATTTCAGTACTCGAGTGTTAATATTATTCGATATGCAAAGTTTTTCTTATATTGCCACGCCCCTGTGTCGAATACCGCCCACGGGCACCTTCGCGTCTAATATCTCTATCTGTTGACAAAAAATTGTAGCAATCGGGCAAGTACTTTAGAAGTTATCGATGTACATACATTTTTTAAAAAAAAAACCAACCAACTTGAGAACCTCTTCCTTTTTGAAGTCGGTTAAAAATAGTGGCAACCGATCACAAAAATAGTGGAGCATAGTGTTATTTAATTGACAGTTGTTAAAATTTTTTTTTTAATAATTCTATTTTAGCTGCATTTCACAAACATTCAAAGTGAAGTCAGATTTTTCAATGAGTGCCCGTAACACCTATTACTTTTATAAAAATTACACAAACATTGACCATGATTTTAAAAGTTTAAGTTAAAGACAAGCATAAAAGCGATATTGTATGACTGCCAAAAATTTAAATACTTTTATGTATGCTAAAATAATGACCTAAAATATTAACCGACTTCAAAAAGGAGGAGGTTCTCTAGTTGGTTGGTTGATTTTGTTTTTTTTTTTCTATGCGTGCAAATGTAACACCCGTCACCGTGGTGTGCTCCAATATACACTAATCTTTTGATAAGCAGTAAAAAACCTTTAGTTTTTTCATCACTGCTATCATTTTTGGTGGTCTACTACAATTAGCTTTTTATGTTCAGGAAACGCAACTTCATAATAAATCGAAATTTGAAACAATATTATTGAATTACGTGACTTCTATTTCGACTTTATGTTAGCAATTTTGGAAAAAGTGCATGTAAAAAGCGGTAAAATCCATGAACAATGACACTCTGCTCTATTCTGCAGTAACCCTCGAGCTCAGTGGCAGTGGTTTACTTGGAATAGGATTAGAAAAAACTGTGCTGCAGGACAAATAATTGGTCCACTGCGGATGTGTGCGTCGATGCAGTATTGAAGGGATTTCTAGCTTTACGTGGAAGCAGTTGCAAGGAAGATTGATGTGCAGGGTAGCGTGTGAAGGCACAGCGTGCGCATGAGTTGCTATTTATTCCCAGTCCAGTTGCCTGTAAGTTAAGCAAACTAAAGCAGAGATGTGATCAAATAGTAAGCTAAAGAATTGGGCAGGTTGAATTTGAATCACATAATAGTTCGATTTTGTGAAATTGCTGGATAGTGTAGGCAAACACAGTACATAAATTAAAAGACAATCATGTTTAAAAAATATCAATTGCATAGTTTTAGGTGTTGCGAGTATTGATTAAATTTACAAACACCAAATTCGTGTGTTAATTTTGTTTTAATTTAAATAAAACCAAGTGTGCTTGCACTAGAGTTAATTGCATATTTTTAGGCGCATGGCATAAGAGCAAAAAAAGCAATAAAACCTGTACAAATATAAGCGGCATACATTTTGCATAGCAATTAAATACAATAAATGGTGAAACAAACGAAGCACAGCTTTAGGCGAGGCAATCAAAACTATCGTATAAAAAAAATAATAATAATTCAATGTTGTTAACTAAATGTGTGCAAAATTAAAAAATAAATACAAATAAATTATTTGGTAGATAAAATTATATTTGAAATTTGTTTTGTTGCAAATTTTTTTTTTCATTTATTAGAAACAATATAGATTATAGAAATTTTGCATTAATTGAAATATAAATAAATGCCTACAACTATACAAATAATTAGAGATATTAAAGCTAAATTTGTAAATACAATTTATCGCTAAAATTTAATAAAACGGGAATTAAAACTAAAATGAAAGTAAGTAAAATAACTTAGAAATAAAGCTAAAACACAAAAATAATAAACAATAATAAAATATTATCAAAATATTTATTCTAAAAATTAATATTAAGAAATGCTTTTCTGAGCTTAGAGCTAGTTAAAATATTCCATTTATATATAAAAATACGACAAGATGTGTGAACAAGTTCTTATGTAATTGGCTTAAACTACATTGTTGTTGTTATGCACTTCTTTGTAGTTAGGTGAAATTTATGAATGAATTATAACTTAAATGAAGCTATAACAACTTGCTTGGTAAAAAAAAAATATTAATTTAAATTAATTTTTCAAGGTTTTTTTCTTAAAATCCAAATGTTGTATCAACTTGCTTGTTGAAAAAAAAAATACTAATTTAATTAATTTTTCAAGATTTTTTTCTTAAAATCTAAATGTTGTATCAACTTGTTGCAGCAGCGCAATTATGTTGCATAAACATAAAGTAGCACTGTCATTGCATAAAAACAACTGCTATGCACTTGAGAAATATTTGGTATGCAAATGATTTTCCACCGTTTGACAAAAGTTCGCGCTACCAGTAAGTTATGATATAAATTTAAGATTTAAAACTTTATTATCATCAGGTCAAAGACATCTGTCAAATATTAGTGATTTTGTTATCAGAATATGTTTCTTGTGCTAAAAATGTCGAGTTTTGAGCCGAATATCATTCAATTATGGGAACTTATGGGTACTTTTGGGAACTTATGGGAACTTTTGCTTTACTTTTTAAATTTGAATAAGTTTGCTTCAAATAACGCTTGTAAAAATTTGTCGACGATGACATTGTAATGCTGAACTGTAAGCGAGATGTGACAAAATCTAATATGCTTTGTTAGGATTGATAGTTTCTTTTCAATGTTAGGGTATGACCCGTGGTTAAAATTTTTTTTTTATTTTTTTTCATAAATGTCTTCTAAAATCCTTCAAAAATAATGCCTTAAAAGGATTGTTTAAAATTCGAATAATTTTTGGATTTACAGAGCTATATATGTATATATACACTCGCGCCGAAGTGCAGTAGGTAATCACGTCAGGCAGGTCCTGAACTAGGATAATTGGGCTAACTCTACTACCAGGGTAGGGGTTGGGCAAAAAACCCCCCAAAAATAGCTAATTTTTTAACTTTTTTAAATCGCGCCATTTTGTCAATTTTTCATATTTTGGAAATATCCTAGTTCAGGAACTGCCTGACGTGATTACCAACAAAATGCCGCCCGCAGAATTTCGATACTACATCTGGTTATCAAGAAAAGCAATACCCGTCTGCCTTCTCATTTTGAACCCATTTTGATCGCTCTGTGGGAGGGGGGGGGGGGGAAACATCGAAACGCAAAAAGTTAGAAAATTAAGTTTTCTTTCACATAAAAAAAAAAACACAAAGTTAATAAATTGAAAAACGACTGAGCTACAGCAATTTAAAAAAAAAACGTTATTTTTGTGGGCTTAAGGTCATACCTTAACCCTCATACGATCCTCGGGTGAGATTTCACCCATTTTGAAGTTTAAAACGCTATACCTAGCTCCTTTTTACTGCAAAATTAATGAAATGTATGGTATTTGTATAAAATTTCCCTTCATTTTAGAATATGATATCAATATTTTGGTTGATAAAACATAACGGTAAATATTTGAAAAGCAACTGAAGCGACCTTCGGGTGAAATTTCACCCATTTTGGAGTTTAAAACGCTATATCTGGCTTATTTTAAATGTAAAATGAATGAAATGTATGATATTTGTATAAAATGCCCCTTTTTTGGAATATTATATCAATATTAAGGTTGATAAAACATAACGGTAAATATTTAAAAAGTAACTTAAGCGACCTTCGCGTGAAATTTCACCCATATGCGAAAAAAGGACCGAAAGGGCATTAAACTGCTTTCTACTTTTGCACAAACTGTAAATAATAAACTGTAGTTTAAAAGTATAATAAAGAGAATAGTTTGATTTTATTCGTCTGTGTAGCTACATCGTGTTTTCTAACAAGAAGTTATTATTATTTATGTCTGAACCAGAAAAACGTTTTATATATAAAAGAACAAAGTGTTGTTAAATGGCAGTTCTTTAAAAAATAAAGAATCCGTAAAAAAATCCCTTCATTGAATTATAAAAATTATAGGAAAAACAATGTGCTTTTCTTTCTTACTCTTTGGTGTGTTCTCTTTCGTTTTCGTTCTGTTCGTGACAAAGAGAAAGAGAGAGACAATTTTCCCCAGTGGTAAATTGACACATGACGTAACCAATTATTTCTTAAATACAATGAAGCTGCGGGGTCTCCGAAGTCTGTTTACAATTCTCTATTACATTTGTATGGACATGGCCGCTAAAAAACTGATGACATCTACCTTACACAGTAAGCGACAATGTGAGTAGGCATGCACAAGATGGGAGAGAACAAAAAAATTAAACACGAAATTGGAGAGAACACAAATAAATCGAACGAAAATACTAACTACGCCAAAAACACAACAGAAACGAAAGAGAAAACACCGAAAAGAAGCAAACAAAAGCAAATGACGCCATAGATTATTTCCACAATAATTTTTACAATTTAATGAACGAGTTTATTACCTTTTATCTAGTCCTACAGAGTAAATGTTGAATAATACTTTATTTCATATATATAAAACTTTGTTCTGGTTTAAACAAAAAGATGTATAGTTTTCACAAACACACTTCACTGCAAAACTTCTTGTTAGAAAACACGACGTTGCTACACAGACGAATAAAGTCATACTGTTGTTTTGACAATGAAAAGAAACTTATGTGAGAACAAACGAGATTTAGTTTCAGCTTACAGCTCTGCATTACAATGTCATCACCGATAAATTTTTACAAGCGGGTCGTTAATTTTTTGTTTTTTTTTATCTTGTGCGTTAGTTTTTTGTTCTCTCCTATCTTGTGCCTACATACTCCCATCGTCGCTTACTGTGTAAGGTAAATGTCAGCAGTGTTTTAGCGACCATACTCGATTAAGAATCAATTAAGAATCGTTAACAAGCTATTGAAGCCTCGCAGCTACATTGTATTTAAGAAATAATTGGTTACGTAATGTGTGCATTTACCACTGGCACATGGAGAAGAAAGAATTGCTGTGAGTAATTTTTCGTGAGTAATTTCTTCGGAATTACCGAAGTGTAGAGGGACACGGGATTGAAGGCTTTATTGGATCAAAATAAACGTCAAACGCAAAATTCTTTCATATACTTCCGAGGTGAATCAACAAGCAATTTCACTTCGCTTAGATTCATTGGGAAATCAAATGAAATCGGGTTAAATATGAACTCTGACAAAGATTTTCCAGAAGTAAAATGCTGCTTGCCAGGCATTAACGAACTTTTTTGCACCGTATAGTCACAGATTATAAAAAATAGTGGAACCATTGATGATAATCCAAAAAAGAAGAATTCATGGGGAATACCTGGCCATGCTGCAACATCTAAATCTTGTTGTGTATTTTATAGTATCATCTTGGAGTCGTGCATCATAAGATGCTCAAATCGAACAGAACCATTACTGGGACCGTCTACCAAACATAATTGTTGAGATTAAACCGATTACTCAAGGAAAAGTGTAGCCAATACTACTCCAGAAACGACAAAACTATTCTTCTGCATGATAAGTGCTCGTCAACATGTTGCGGTGGTGGTCAAAACGCATTTGGAAACACTCAATTCGAGAACTTTGCCCGACGCACCAAATTCACCAGACATTGCTTCTTCTGATTATCGATTGTATCGATTGATGGTACATTACCTCTTTCAGCAGCACTTCACATCGTGTAAAGATACACAAAATTGGGTCGATTCATGTATTGCCTTAAAAGATGAAGCATTCTTCCGACGCAGCATACGTATGCTGCCAGAAAGATTTGACAAAAATAGAGGCAAGCGATAGATACTAGTTCGAATACAACATAAGGTTCTGCTCTTTCACAACAAATGCCCAATTTTTGATATAAAAGCGCGAAAAATTAATTGTAAACCTAATATGTATGTACATCGAAATTATTGCAACATTTCTTCTGTATAACATATTATCAAAAGGTCTGGGAAATATTCATTATCGTTTTTAATTTTATTTTGCAAAATGTTGTAAGTTTTTACTTCGCAACATGTTGCAATCGAAGCAACACCTGCTTACAAAATTGTCAAGTTTAGAAAAAGTAAAAAATAATAAACATGTAATGCGCCAAATTTTATAAAGAAATTGTTATGTGTTTCTGAATTATAATGCAACAATACATTCTTTTTCTTAATACATTCTTCTACGCACACTTGGCTGTGCTAGCTGTAGATACAAAAGGTCAATCGCATAATTTACTTGTACATTTGGTACCTTTTTTCAATATAATAAATGGAAAACAATATTTTAGCTAACTACCAAACAATACAAATTGATCAATTTGAAGCAGCTTTTTGTTGTTATTTTTCAACTTTTCTACTCCTTTTTCCTCAACCTGCAACGTTTTTTAAGCTATAACCATATCCAACACCAGACAAGCCTAATGCAGCGCTGTGTTGAGTTATTGAGTTGAAACACTTAACTGCGTCACGAAATAGCGCAGTCGTACAAATAGTTTCTTAGTGGTTCTTTTTGCTTTGTTTATTCAAATTTGTTTGATTTCAAAAGTGCAAGTAAACTTGAATTCAAGTATCGTAATTGTTATTGTAATTCAAATTTAATTTAAATTTTTCAACTCGTTCGAAACTTAAATGTTATTCAAGCTTGAACAAAGTACTGTTTGGCTGCATGCTTGATTATTATTTTTGGTAGTTGCTGAGCTCTGTAATTCTTTCAGAGCTTTATACTGATATCTTATAGATCTAGCTCTTTTTATTGCATTCATGACCAATATACCTTTATTTCTTCTTTAGCTATAACATATTATTTTTTGACTTTGACAAGATTTATTTTTATTTTTTCTAAGTGATGCTAAGCTGCGTTTATTTCACAACATAATTGTTAACTCTCCTCTCTACCCAACCTCGCTACCCAACAACCCAAACTCAATCAAGGTATCTCAAGTCGCGCTTTCGAATTGAAAACTCACTGCGTTGATCAAATTCCTGTGTACAGGAAGCTTTTTTATACAGGAATCACAGCATTTTCAACTACCTTGCATATGTCATAGCAAAAATGCGTTAGCGCATTTAGTAAATTGCGCTTGAGTTGCTGTAACAGCACAGAATATTTTGCTGCGTTACCCATGCCTGCCCACTATTTCCCCCCCCCCACTCAGGCGCCACACATTTATGTCTTCTAAACATTTTCCGGCTCTGGCAATTTACGCTCACAACAATGACACACCAACGCACTCAGCCGATGCCCTATTGCCGACCAGATGGTCATCGACATCGATGACACGTTGCAGGAGCTCGAGCTCTGCAGCGGCTGTGGCACATCTTGCTGTCCCAACTGTTGATGCTGTTGCTGTTGCAGCAGTGCAGCAAAAGCACCATTATTCGAAAGGGAATTTGTTGTTGTTTCGGAACTCCCCCGTTGTCAAATCTTGGGCGGATCTGAGGATGAGCCACTAGCCATACCCAAGTCAATGCTGAGACTAGGCTCGGCCTCCCCGAGGTTGGTCGGCGTGATCACCCTGGAGAGGCCTGTAGTGATCAATATTGTGTCGGTGGCGTCCACGCTGCCGATGCGTATGGGTGGTGGCAGGCAGATGGGCATTTCGCTGCCAGCGCCGCCGCTGCTGTGCAACGTATTGTTGCTGTTATTGTCATCATTGATACCGATGCCGGAACCGCCCGACAAACCACCACGCTGGCTGTTTTCATCGTGCCGTGAGGATTTTCGCGATTCGCCGCCACCACTGCTGCTGCTATATCGTGGATTGGCGCGACTGCAGGGCACGTCGAGGCTGTAGGCCCGATTGCGACCAGCATTGATGAGTTCTTGCTGTTGCTTGCTGTGCAACAGCAGTCCCGGTGACTGTAGGTTATTCGAGATGGTGCAGCAGACGCCTGGCTTGCCGGTCAAAGGATCGATGGCTGTAATGCTGCCCGCATTGTTATTGCGTACCGAGCTAGGACTGCTGCGCGTGGTGGCGTAACGCTTTGAGCTTTTGTCGAAGGAGAAGTTGAAGTAGTCGGAAATCTGCTTGAAACGCGCCTTCCACGAGGATTTGGCAGCATTTGGCGGGCTGTTGCCGCCGCCATTAGCGGCAAAACTTGCAGCAGAGGCAGCTGCAGCAGAGGCGGCAGCAGCAGCAGCACAGCAGTGTTGCCTGGGCATCATCACTTGTGTTGAGGGTGAGCAATTGCCATTGGAGGCAATGTTGACATTGATGTTGCACTGTTGTGAAGCGTCCGCGGGCAGAGCGGCAGCATTGACGGCACACTCAATGTTTGGCACATGTTTGCTGCCACAGCTGGCGTCATAGCTGCAAATATGTGGCTGTAGCTGCTGTTGTTGCTGCTGAAAGTGCAGCTGCTGCAGCATAGACTGCGGTGGCAAATGACCGCTTACAGTGGCATTCATGTTGAGGTCCTCGACTAGTTTTGCGGCACCCGTTTCCAGGCTGCTGCGGTTGTGGCGATTGTAGAAGACGTTGCTGTCTGAGATGACCTGCTGTAGGCCATCGGAAAGACGCCGATTGTTGCAGCTATACTGATCGAGGCTGACGGCGCGGTTGGAGCCAAAATGACAGCGATTTGAGTGATAGCCATGGATGTTGCCATAGGAGTTGCGTATGCGTTGGCCACCACCGGCGCTGCACATTTCGCCGATCATCGAGGGACGCTTCTCGCGCGAGGACTTGCGCGAGGTGGAGTGCGAAGACTTGGAACGATTGCTGCTGCCTTCAGTGTCAACCTTGAATTTGGAAGTTTTCTCGGCAACCTGTAAGAAGAACAAAAACAAATTTTTTTTTATTTCAAAAATGTGGAAATTTTCGATATTTTTAGAGTCTTTGACCCCAAGTTTCTAGTTCAATAAATTTAAATGATGTTTTGAAGCGAAGTTAAACCTTGTTGTGTTGATTAACCCTTGGATAAAAATCCCAAAACTGTACAGATAAAAACGTTGAACTTCAAACCTTTTTAAAAAAATATTCCTGACCGTACGCCGATTTTAACTTGTGATCTCACAACTAATAAGCCGGAAATCCTATGCTCTGTGGTGTGGAACAAACGAAGATACAGCAAAGCCAGGAAAAAGTTAGGCGACGAAATAGTCATAGTGGACACAAGGAGGGTTAATATAGCAAGATGGACTTATAACTTTTTTGGAAATGTGTATTTTGATGTGTTCTTATAAGAGTGATCAACAATTGATCAACTGAGATAAATTTGGGGCATAAAGAAAAGATATGAATAATATTGGCACAAATATTTGTTCTTAGTAAAAGTGTTACCGTATCAGAAAAACATATATATATATATAATTCATATATACGAACATTTAGATCATTAAAGAAATTTAAAGCTTATTTATGTGTATATATAAAATAAAGCTTACACAATAAACCTGAAAAATAAATTAATATTTTCAGTAGAAATTTGATAACTATAGTATGCTTACCTTAGCATTCTAATTTTTTAAACTGGTAAACTCCAATTTATTATATTAAATTATGTATAAATTATATACTATAGCGATTTCTTAATTTTAGAATATTCTATTTGTGTTAGTGGTATGACATTTTTTAAGCATTCTAATTTTTTAAACTGTTAGACTTTAATTTATTATATTAAATTATATACATATAATTGATATATTATAGCGATTTCTTAATTTTAGAATATTCTATTTTTAATACAAAACGCAATATAGATATAGTGTATATTTATATTGTATGAGTGTAATGACAAAATAGATACAAATAAGCGTTATTTTTTCTTATTAATTCAATAATGAAATAATTTAAATAAATGAAATTTAATATATATATAATGGATAGGGTAACAGTTTTGCTTAAAAGAAATAGTTTCGGTAATATATAAAAAATTAAATAAATTGCAAAAAGCTCTTAACAAAATTAATTCAAGTTTCATATGCCGACTGTAGCAACACAACTCAAACTCACAACGTTTACAAAAAATTGACAGCTATCTACGCCAACAACAATTACCAAGGAAATTTAAAAACAACGACGCACAGAAAAGAACAAGATCACAGCGGTTGTACAGAGTTAGAGAGGATGAATAGAATCGGCGGCAGAGAATAAACAGCACTTTGCTTGCTATGTTTTCTGTTTGCCTGGTAGCAAGGGTCTTAAATTAAGGCATTAAAAGAGAATGACATGATCACAGCGGTTGCCTAGCGTTAGAGAGAGAAAGGATGAACCGAATCGGCGGCAGAAAATAAACAGCACTTTGCTTGCTATGTTTTCTGTTTGCCTGGTAGCAAGGTCTTAATTGAAGGCATTAAAAGAGCTGCAGCTGAGAAAAATTTTCAATTTTTCATATAGGTATTTTGTTGCTTGACTCATCGTGAAGTCTCTTTTAATGCCTCCATATGAAATTTTTCTACCAGGCAAACAGAAAGCATAGCAAGCAAAAAGGTGCGGTTATTATTCCTCTCCGATCCGGTTTATCCCCTCTAACGCTGCGCAACCCCATTGCTCATGTCATTCTCTCTCTCTGCGTTGTTGTTGTAGTTAGCTTTAATTTTTGTTAACTGTTTTTTTGAAGCTACAGTCAGCATATGACGCAATATAGAAATAGGGTACAAGTATATTGTGTTAATGTTATGACATTTTTTAAGCATTCTAATTTTTTAAACTGTTTAACTTCAATTTATTATTTTAAATTATATATAAATTATATACTTCAGCGATTTCTTAATTTAAGAATATTCTATTTGTGTAAGTGTTTTGACATTTTTTAAGAGTTCTAATTTTTTAAACTGTTAGACTTTAATTTATTATATTAAATTATATATAATAAATATACTTTAGCGTTTTCTTAATTTTGAAATATTCTAATTTTAATACACAAAGCAATATAGATATAGTGAACATGTATATTGTGTTAGTGTTATGACATTTTTTAAGCATTATAAATTTTGAAATTGTTATCCTTCAATTTATTATATTAAATTATATATAATTTATATACTATAGCGATTTCTTAATTTTAGAATACTCTAGTTTTAATACACAAAGCAATATAGATATAGTGAACATGTATATTGTGTTAGTGTTATGACATTTTTTAAGCATTCTAATTTTTTTAAGTGTTGAACTTTAATTTATTATATTAAATAATAATATATAATTTATATGCTTTAGCTTTTCTTAATTTTAGAATATTCTATTTTTAATACACAACGCAATAAAGATATAGTGTACATGTATATTGTGTTAGTGTTATGACATTTTTTAAGCAATATAATTTTTTAAACTGTTAAATTTCAATATATTAGATAAAATTAGATAAAATTATATATAATTTATATACCATAGCGATTTCTTACTTTTAGAAAATTCTATTTTTAATACACAACGCAATTTATAGTGCATATTTATATTGTAATAGTGTTATGATATAAATAGATATAAATAAGCTTTAATTTTTTAATTTATTCAATAATGAAATAGTTCCTGTAAATTTGTTTAAACATATGTATTTTCGATATGGTAAAACTTCTACTTAAAAGAAATAGTTTTAGTAATTTATAAAATATTTAATAAATATCTATAAGCTGATAACAAAAATATTTCGAAAATCATATGCCGACTGTAGCTAAACAATTAAAATTCACTAGGTCTACAAACACTTTTTACAGCTAACTAAAGAAATCTACAATAACGCAGAGAGAATGACATGCGCACAGCGGTTGCGCACCGTTAGAGAGAATGAATTGAACCGGCGGCAGAAAATAAATAGCACTTTGCTTGTTATGTTTTCTGTTTGCCTGGTAGCAAGGGTCTTAAATGAAGGCATTAAAAGAAAATGACATGATCACAGCGGTTTCCTAGCTTTAGAGAGAGAGAGAAAAGATGAACCGAATCGGCGGCAGAAAATAAACAGTACTTTGCTTGCTATGTTTTCTGTTTGCCTGGTAGCAAGGTCTTAGATGAAGCCATTGAAAGAGTTGCAGCTGAGAGAAATTTTCAATTTTTGATATATGTATTTTGTTGCTTGACTCATCGTAAAGTCTCTTTTAATGCCTAAATATGAAATTTTTCTACCAGGCAAACAGAAAGCATAGCAAGCAACAAAGTGCGATTTAACGCTGCGCAACCCCAGCTCATGTCATTCTCTCTCTCTCTCTGCGTTGTTGTTGTAGCTAGCTTTAATTTTTTGTAGCTGTTTTTTTGAAGCTACAGTCAGCATATGACGCAATATAGATATAGTGTACATGTATATTGTGTTAATGTTATGACATATTTTAAGCATTCTAATTTTTTTAAACTCTTTAACTTCAATTTATTATTTTAAATTATATATAATTTATATACTATAGCGATTTCATAATTTTAGAATATTCTATTTGTGTTAGTGTTTTGACATTTTTTTAGCATTCTAATTTTTTAAACTGAGGGACTTTAATTTATAAAATTAAATTATATATTATTGATATATTATAGCGATTTCTTAATTTAGAATATTCAATTTTTAATACACAACGCAATATAGATATAGTGTATATTTATATTGTGTTATTGTGATGGCATTTTTTAATCATTCTAATATTTTAAACAGTTAAACTTCAATATATTATATTAAATTATATATAATTTATATACTGAAGCAATTTCATAATTTTAGAATATTCTTTTTTAAATACACAACGCAATATAGATATAGTGTAAATGTATATTGTGTTAGTGTTATGACATTTTTTAAGCATTATAATTTTTGAAACTGTTAAACTTCAATTTTATATATTAAATTATATATAATTTATATACTATAGCGATTTCTTCATTTTAGAATATTGTATTTTTAATACACAACGCAATATAGATATAGTGTATATTTATATTGTGTTAGTGTTATGATATTTTTTAATTATTATAAGTTTTTGAACTGTTAAACTTAAATTTATTATGTTAAATTATATGTATTTTAAATACTATAGCGATTTATTAATTTTAGAATATTCTATTTTTAAAACACAACGCAATATAGATATAGTGTATATTTATATTGTGTTAGTGTTATGACATTTTTTAAGTATTCTATTTTTTAAACTGTTAAACTTCAATTTATTATATTAAATTATACATAAATTATGTACTAAAACGATTTCTTTATTTTAGAATATTCTATTTTTAATACACAACGCAATATAGATATAGTGTATATTTATATTGTGTTAGTGTTATGACAAAATAGATACAAATAAGCTTTATTTTTTTATATTAAATCAATAATAAAATAATTTAAATAAATTAAAGTTATTATATATATTATGGATTTGGTATTAGTTTTGCTTAAAAGAAATAAATTCAGTAATATTTAAAAAATTTAATAAACTGCTAAAAGCTCTTAACAAAAATAATTCAAGTTTCATATGCCGACTGTAGCAACACAACTCAAACTCACTACGTCTACAAAAAATTGACAGCTATCTGCGCCAACAACAATTACCAAGGAAATTTACAAACAACGAGTCACAGAGAAGAACAGAGAAGAACAAGATCACAGAGGTTGTGCAAAGTTAGAGAGGATGAATAGAATCGGCGGCAGAGAATAGACAGCATTTTGCTTGCTATGTTTTCTGTTTGCCTGGTAGCAAGGTCTTAATTGAAGGCATTAAAAGAGCTGCAGCTGAGAAAAATTTCAATTTTTCATATAGGTATTTTGTTGCTTGACTCACGTGAAGTCTCTTCTAATGCCTCCATATGAAATTTTTCTACCAGGAAAACAGAAAGCATAGCAAGCAACAAGGTGCGGTTATTATTCCTCTCCGATCCGGTTTATCCTTTCTAACGCTGCGCAACCCCATTGCTCATTTCATTCACTCTCTCTGCGTTGTTGTTGAAGTTAGCTTTAATTTTTTGTAGCTGTTTTTTGAAGCTACAGTCAGCATATGACGCAATATAGATATAGTGTACATGTATATTGTGTTAATGTTATGACATATTTTAAGCATTCTAATTTTTTAAACTGTTTAACTTCAATTTATTATTTTAAATTATGTATAATTTATATACTATAGCGATTTCATAATTTTAGAAAATTATATTTTTAATACACTAAGCAATATAGATATAGTATATTAATATTGTGTTAGTGTTATGACATTTTTTAATCATTCTAATTTTCTAAACTGTTAAACTTCAATTTATTATTTTATATTATATATAATTTATCTAAAATAGCGATTTCTTAATTTTAGAATATTCTATTTTTAAAACACAACGCAATATAGAGATAGTGTATATTTATATTGTGTCAGTGTTATGAAATTTTTTAATCATTATAATTTTTTAAACAGTTAAGCTTCAATTTATTATATTAAATTATATGTAATTTATATTTTATAGCGATTTCTTAATTTAAGAATATTCTATTTTTAAAACACAACGCTATATAGATATGGTGTATATTTATATTGTGTTAATGTTATGACATTTTTTAATCATTATAATTTTTTAACTAAAAAACTTCAATTTATTATATTAAATTATATATAATTTATATACTATAGCGATTTCTTAATTTTAGAATATTCTATTTTTAAAACACAAAGCAATTTAGATATAGTAATCATGTATACTGTGTTAGTGTTATGACATTTTTTAAACATTCTAATTTTTTAAACTGTTAAAATTCAATTTATTATATTAAATTATATATAATTTATATACCATAGCGATTTCTTAATTTTAGAATATTATATTTGTGTTAGTGTTTTGACATTTTTTTAGCATTCTAATTTTTTAAACTGTAAGACTTCAATTTATTAAAATAAATTATATATAATTGATATATTATAGCGATTTCTTTATTTTAGAATATTCTATTTTTAAAACTCAACGGAATATAGATACAGTGTATATTTATATTGTGTTAGTGTTATGACATTTTTTAAGCATTCTAATTTTTAAACTGTAAAACTTCAATTTATTATATTAAATTATATACAATTTATATATTGTAGCGATTTCGTAATTTTAGAATATTCTATTTTTAATAAACAACGCAATATAGATATAGTGTACATGTATATTGTACTAGTGTTATAACATTTTTTAATCATTACAATTTTCTAAACTGTTAACTTCAATTTATTATATTAAATTATATATAATTTATGTACTATAGCGATTTCTTAATTTTAGAATATTCTATTTTTAATACACAACGCAATATAGATATAGTGTATATTTAAATTGTGTTATGAAAAAATAGATACAAATAAGCTTTTTTTATATTAATTCAATAATGAAATAATTTAAATAAATGAAATTTATTATATATATTATGGATATGGTAACAGTTTTGCTTAAAAGAAGTAGATTCAGTAATATATAAAAAATTTAATAAATTGCTAAAAGGTCTTAACAAAAATAATTCAAGTTTCATATGCCGACTGTAGCAACACAACTCAAACTCACAACGTTTACAAAAAATTGACAGCTATCTGCGCCAACAACAATTACCAAGGAAATTTAAAAACAACGACGCACAGAAAAGAACAAGATCACAGCGGTTGTACAGAGTTAGAGAGGATGAATAGAATCGGCGGCAGAGAATAAACAGCACTTTGCTTGCTATGTTTTCTGTTTGCCTGGTAGCAAGGGTCTTAAATTAAGGCATTAAAAGAGAATGACATGATCACAGCGGTTGCCTAGCGTTAGAGAGAGAAAGGATGAACCGAATCGGCGGCAGAAAATAAACAGCACTTTGCTTGCTATGTTTTCTGTTTGCCTGGTAGCAAGGTCTTAATTGAAGGCATTAAATAAGCTGCAGCTGAGAAAAATTTTCAATTTTTTATATATGTATTTTGTTGCTTGCCTCATCGTGAAGTCTCTTTTAATGCCTCCATATGAAATTTTTCTACCAGGCAAACAGAAAGCATAGCAAGCAACAAAGTGCGATTTAATATTCGTCTCCGATCCATTTTATCCCCTCTAACGCTGCGCAACCCCATTGCTCATGTCATTCTCTCTCTCTGCGTTGTTGTTGTAGTTAGCTTTAATTTTTTGTAACTGTTTTTTTGAAGCTACAGTCAGCATATGACGCAATATAGATATAGGGTACAACTATATTGTGTTAATGTTATGACATTTTTTAAGCATTCTAATTTTTTAAACTGTTTAACTTCAATTTATTATTTTTAATTATATATAATTTATATACTATAGCGATTTATTAATTTTAGAATATTCTATTTTTAATACACAAAGCAATATAGATAAAGTGTTCATGTATATTGTGTTAGTGTTATGACATTTTTTAAGCATTCTAATTTTTTAAACAATTAGACTTTAATTTATTATATTAAATTATATATAATTGATATATTATAGCGATTTCTTAATTTTAGAATATTCTATTTTTAATACAAACGCAATATAGATATAGTGTATGTTTATATTGTATGAGTGTAATGACAAAATAGATTCAAATAAGCGTTATTTTTTCTTATTAATTCAATAATGAAATAATTTAAATAAATTAAATTTATTATATATATTATGGTTATGGTAACAGTTTTGCTTAAAAGAAGTAGTTTCAGTAATATATAAACAATTTAATAAATTGCTAAAAGCTCTAAACAAAAATAATTCAAGTTTCATATGCCGACTGTAGCAACACAACTCAAACTCACTACGTCTACAAAAAATTGACAGCTATCTGCGCCAACAACAATTACCAAGGTAATTTAAAAACAACGACGCACAGAAAAGAACAAGATCACAGCGGTTGTGCAGAGTTAGAGAGGATGAATAGAATCGGCGGCAGAGAATGGACCGCATTTTGCTTGCTATGTTTTCTGTTTGCCTGGTAGCAAGGTCTAAAATGAAGCCATTAAAAGAGCTGCAGCTGAGAGAAATTTTAAATTTTTCATATATGTATTTTGTTGCTTGACTCATCGTAAAGTCTCTTTTAATGCCTCCATATGAAATTTTTCTACCAGGCAAACAGAAAGCATAGCAAGCAAAAAGGTGCGGTTATTATTCCTCTCCGATCCAGTTTATCCCCTCTAACGCTGCGCAACCCCATTGATCATGTTATTCTCTCTCTCTCTCTGCGTTGTTGTTGAAGTTAGCTTTAATTTTTTGTAGCTGTTTTTTTGAAGCTACAGTCAGCATATGACGCAATATAGATATAGTGTACATGTATATTGTGTTAATGTTATGACATATTTTAAGCATTCTAATTTTTTTAAACTGTTTAACTTCAATTTATTATTTTAAATTATATATAATTTATATACTATAGCGATTTCATAATTTTAGAATATTATATTTTTAATACACTAAGCAATATAGATATAGTATATTAATATTGTTTTAGTGTTATGACATTTTTTAATCATTCTAATTTTCTAAACTGTTAAACTTCAACTTATTATATTAAATTATATATAATTTATATATTATAGCGATTTCTTAATTTTAGAATATTCTATTTTTAATAAACAACGCAATATAGATGTGCTGATGGCCTGCCAACTTCTTCAATTAATACGCACGCGACTTTTATTTTAGTAAAATTCATTTATTTGAAACATTAATTTTCCAATATAAGCAATACTTTTCATGTAGGCTTAAAACTAATTACATTAATAAATACGTCTGTACGCGTCAAGGGAACTGCAACGACTCTCCGTCGTGTCGTTCGTTTTAAAAGTCTTTGCTGTCGTTTTATGTTGTATTCGTCTTTCGTTAATTATGTTCTTCGTCCGTCTCGCTCAATTCCTACATAGATATAGTGTACATGTATATTGTAATAGTGTTATACCATTTTTTAATCATTACAATTTTCTAAACTGTTAATTTCAATTTATTATAATAAATTATATATAATTTATGTACTATAGCGATTTCTTCATTTTAGAATATTCTATTTTTAATACACAACGCAATATAGATATAGTGTATATTTAAATTATGTTATGAAAAAATAGATACAAATAAGCTTTTTTATATTAATTCAATAATGAAATAATTTAAATAAATGAAATTTATTATATATATTATGGATATGGTAACAGTTTTGCTTAAAAGAAGTAGATTCAGTAATATATAAAAAATTTAATAAATTGCTAAAAGGTCTTAACAAAAATAATTCAAGTTTCATATGCCGACTGTAGCAACACAACTCAAACTCACAACGTTTACAAAAAATTGACAGCTATCTGCGCCAACAACAATTACCAAGGAAATTTAAAAAAACCGAGTCACAGAGAAGAACAGAGAAGAACAAGATCACAGAGGTTGTGCAAAGTTAGAGAGGATGAATAGAATCGGCGGCAGAGAATAGACAGCATTTTGCTTGCTATGTTTTCTGTTTGCCTGGTAGCAAGGTCTTAATTGAAGGCATTAAAAGAGCCTGCAGCTGAGAAAAATTTCAATTTTTCATATAGGTATTTTGTTGCTTGACTCACGTGAAGTCTCTTCTAATGCCTCCATATGAAATTTTTCTACCAGGAAAACAGAAAGCATAGCAAGCAACAAAGTGCGATTTAACGCTGCGCAATCCCAGCTCATGTCATTCTCTCTCTCTCTGCGTTGTTGTTGTAGCTAGCTTTAATTTTTTGTAGCTGTTTTTTTGAAGCTACAGTCAGCATATGACGCAATATAGATATAGTGTACATGTATATTGTGTTAATGTTATGACATTTTTTAAGCATTCTAATTTTTTAAACTGTTTAACTTCAATTTATTATTTTAAATTATATATAATTTATATACTATAGCGATTTCATAATTTTAGAATATTCTATTTGTGTTAGTGTTTTGACATTTTTTTAGCATTCTAATTTTTTAAACTGTAAGACTTTAATTTATAAAATTATATTATATATTATTGATATATTATAGCGATTTCTTAATTTTAGAATATTCAATTTTTAATACACAACGCAATATAGATATAGTGTATATTTATATTGTGTTAGTGTTATGGCATTTTTTAATCATTCTAATATTTTAAACTGTTAAACTTCAATTTATTATATTAAATTATATATAATTTATATACTGAAGCATTTTCATAATTTTAGAATATTCTTTTTTAAATACACAACGCAATATAGATATAGTGTAAATGTATATTGTGTTAGTGTTATGACATTTTTTAAGCATTATAATTTTTGAAACTGTTAAACTTCAATTTTATATATTAAATTATATATAATTTATATACTATAGCGATTTCTTCATTTTAGAATATTGTATTTTTAATACACAACGCAATAAAGATATAGTGTATATTTATATTGTGTTAGTGTTATGATATTTTTTAATCATTATAAGTTTTTGAACTGTTAAACTTAAATTTATTATGTTAAATTATATGTATTTTAAATACTATAGCGATTTATTAATTTTAGAATATTCTATTTTTAAAACACAACGCAATATAGATATAGTGTATATTTATATTGTGTTAGTGTTATGACATTTTTTAAGCATTCTATTTTTTAAACTGTTAAACTTCAATTTATTATATTAAATTATACATAAATTATGTACTAAAACGATTCTTATTTTAGAATATTCTATTTTTAATACACAACGCAATATAGATATAGTGTATATTTATATTGTGTTAGTGTTATGACAAAATAGATACAAATAAGCTTTATTTTTTATATTAATTCAATAATGAAATAATTTAAATAAATTAAATTTATTATATATATTATGGTATATAGTAACAGTTTTGCTTAAAAGAAGTAGATTCAGTAATATATAAAAAATTTAATAAATTGCTAAAAGGTCTTAACAAAAATAATTCAAGTTTCATATGCCGACTGTAGCAACACAACTCAAACTCACTACGTCTACAAAAAATTGACAGCTAACTGCGCCAACAACAATTACCAAGGAAATTTAAAAACAACGACGCACAGAGAAGAACAAGATCACAGAGGTTGTGCAAAGTTAGAGAGGATGAATAGAATCGGCGTCAGAGAATAGACAGCATTTCGCTTGCTATGTTTTCTGTTTGCCTGGTAGCAAGGTCTTAATTGAAGGCATTAAAAGAGCTGCAGCTGAGAAAAATTTTCAATTTTTCATATAGGTATTTTGTTGCTTGACTCATCGTGAAGTCTCTTTTAATGCCTCCATATGAAATTTTTCTACCAGGCAAACAGAAAGCATAGCAAGCAACGAAGTGCGATTTAATATTCGTCTCCGATCCAGTTTATCCCCTCTAACGCTGCGCAACCCAATTGCTCATGTCATTCTCTCTCTCTGCATTGTTGTTGTAGTCAGCTTTAATTTTTTGTAGCTGTTTTTTTGAAGCTACAGTCAGCATATGACGCAATATAGATATAGTGTACATGTATATTGTGTTAATGTTATGACATTTTTTAAGCATTCTAATTTTTTTAACTGTTTAACTTCAATTTATTATTTTAAATTATATATTATTTATATACTATTGCGATTTCTTAATTTTAGAATATTCTAGTTTTAATACACAAAGCAATATAGATATAGTGAATATGTATATTGTGTAAGTGCTATGACATTTTTTAAGCATTCTAATTTTTTAAACTGTTAAACTTCAATTTATTATATTAAATTATATATAATTTATATACTATAGCGATTTCTTAATTTTAGAATATTCTATTTTTAAAACACAACGCAATATAGATATAGTGTATATTTATACTGTGTTAGTGTTCTGACATTTTTTAATCATTATAAGTTTTTAAGCTGTTAAACTTCAATTTATTATACTAAATTATATATAGTTTATATACCATAGCGATTTCTTAATTTTAGAATATTCTATTTTTATTACACAACGCAATATAGATATAATGTTTATTTGTACTGTGTTAGTGTTATGACATTTTTTAATCATTGTAAGTTTTTAAACTGTTAAACTTCAATTTATTATACTAAATTATATATAATTTATATAGTTTAGCGATTTCTTAATTTTAGAATATCCTTTTTTTAATACTCAAGGCAATATAGATTTAGAGTAAATGTTTATTGCGTTAGTGTTATGACATTTTTAAGCATTATAATTTTTTAAACTGTTAAACTTAAATTTATTATATTAAATTATATATTATTTATATACTATAGCGATTTCTTAATTTTAGAATATTTTTTTTAATACACAACGCAATATAGATATAGTGTGCATGTATATTGTGTTTATGTTATGACATTTTTTAAGTATTCTAATTTTTTAAACTGTTTAACTTCAATTTATCATTTTGAATTATATATAATTTATATACTATAGCGATTTCTTAATTTAAGAATATTCTATTATTAATACACAACGCAATATAGTTATGACAAAATAGATACAAATAAGCTTTATTTGTATATTAATTCAATAACAAAATAATTTAAATAAATGAAATTTATTATATATATTATGGATATGGTATTAGTTTTGCTTAAAAGAAATAGTTTCAGTAATATTTAAAAAATTTAATAAACTGCTAAAAGCTCTTAACAAAAATAATTCAAGTTTCATATGCCGACTGTAGCAACACAACTCAAACTCACTACTTTTACAAAAAATTGACAGCTATCTGCGCCAACAACAATTACCAAGGAAATTTAAAAACAACGACGCACAGAGAAGAACAAGATCACAGCGGTTGTGCAGAGTTAGAGATGATGAATAGGATCGGCGGCAGAGAATAGACAGCATTTGCTTGCTATGTTTTCTGTTTGCCTGGTAGCAAGGTCTAAAATGAAGCCATTAAAAGAGCTGCAGCTGAGAGAAATTTTAAATATGTATTTTGTTGCTTGACTCATCGTTGCTTGCCTCCATACGAAATTTTTCTACCAGGCAAACAGAAAGCATAGCAAGCAACAAAGTGCGATTTAATATTCGTCTCCGATCCAGTTTATCCCCTCTAACGCTGCGTAACCCAATTGCTCATGTTATTCTCTCTCTCTGCGTTGTTGTTGAAGTTAGCTTTAATTTTTTTAGCTGTTTTTTGAAGCTACAGTCAGCATATGACGCAATATAGATATAGGGTACAAGTATATTGTGTTAATGTTATGACATTTTTTAAGCATTCTAATTTTTTAAACTGTTTAACTTCAATTTATTATTTTAAATTATATATAATTTATATACTATAGCGATTTCTTAATTTTAGAATATTCTATTTTTAATACACAAAGCAATATAGATATAGTATATTAATATTGTGTTAGTGTTATGACATTTTTTAATCATTCTAATTTTCTAAACTGTTAAACTTCAATTTATTATTTTATATTATACATAATTTATCTAAAATAGCGATTTCTTAATTTTAGAATATTCTATTTTTAAAACACAACGCAAAATAGAGATAGTGTATATTTATATTGTGTCAGTGTTATGAAATTTTTTAATCATTATAATTTTTTAAACAGTTAAGCTTCAATTTATTATATTAAATTATATGTAATTTATATTTTATAGCGATTTCTTAATTTAAGAATATTCTATTTTTAAAACACAACGCTATATAGATATGGTGTATATTTATATTGTGTTAGTGTTCTGACATTTTTTAATCATTATAAGTTTTTAAGCTGTTAAACTTCAATTTATTATACTAAATTATATATAGTTTATATACCATAGCGATTTCTTAATTTTAGAATATTCTATTTTTATTACACAACGCAATATAGATATAATGTTTATTTGTACTGTGTTAGTGTTATGACATTTTTTAATCATTGTAAGTTTTTAAACTGTTAAACTTCAATTTATTATATTAAATTATATATTATTTATATAGTATAGCGATTTCTTCATTTTAGAATATCCTTTTTTTAATACTCAAGGCAATATAGATTTAGAGTAAATGTTTATTGCGTTAGTGTTATGACATTTTTAAGCATTATAATTTTTTAAACTGTTAAACTTAAATTTATTATATTAAATTATATATTATTTATATACTATAGCGATTTCTTAATTTTAGAATATTTTTTTTAATACACAACGCAATATAGATTTAGTGTGCATGTATTTTGTGTTTATGTTATGACATTTTTTAAGTATTCTAATTTTTTAAACTGTTTAACTTCAATTTATCATTTTGAATTATATATAATTTATATACTATAGCGATTTCTTAATTTAAGAATATACTATTATTAATACACAACGCAATATAGTTATGACAAAATAGATACAAATAAGCTTTATTTGTATATTAATTCAATAACAAAATAATTTAAATAAATGAAATTTATTATATATATTATGGATATGGTATTAGTTTTGCTTAAAAGAAATAGTTTCAGTAATATTTAAAAAATTTAATAAACTGCTAAAAGCTCTTAACAAAAATAATTCAAGTTTCATATGCCGACTGTAGCAACACAACTCAAACTCACTACGTTTACAAAAAATTGACAGCTATCTGCGCCAACAAGAATTACCAAGGAAATTTAAAAACAACGACGCACAGAGAAGAACAAGATCACAGCGGTTGTGCAGAGTTAGAGATGATGAATAGGATCGGCGGCAGAGAATAGACAGCATTTGCTTGCTATGTTTTCTGTTTGCCTGGTAGCAAGGTCTAAAATGAAGCCATTAAAAGAGCTGCAGCTGAGAGAAATTTTAAATATGTATTTTGTTGCTTGACTCATCGTTGCTTGCCTCCATACGAAATTTTTCTACCAGGCAAACAGAAAGCATAGCAAGCAACAAAGTGCGATTTAATATTCGTCTCCGATCCAGTTTATCCCGTCTAACGCTGCGTAACCCAATTGCTCATGTTATTCTCTCTCTCTGCGTTGTTGTTGAAGTTAGCTTTAATTTTTTTAGCTGTTTTTTGAAGCTACAGTCAGCATATGACGCAATATAGATATAGGGTACAAGTATATTGTGTTAATGTTATGACATTTTTTAAGCATTCTAATTTTTTAAACTGTTTAACTTCAATTTATTATTTTAAATTATATATAATTTATATACTTTAGCGATTTCTTAATTTAAGAATATTCTATTTGTGTAAGTGTTTTGACATTTTTCAAGCATTCTAATTTTTTAAACTGTTAGACTTTAATTTATTATATTAAATTATATATAATTAATATACTATAGCGTTTTCTTAATTTTGAAATATTCTAATTTTAATACACAAAGCAATATAGATATAGTGAACATGTATATTGTGTTAGTGTTATGACATTTTTTAAGCATTCTAATTTTTTTAACTGTTGAACTTTAATTTATTATATTAAATAATATATAATTTATATGCTTTAGCTATTTCTTAATTTTAAAATATTCTATTTTTAATACACAACGCAATATAGATATAGTGTACATGTATATTGTGTTAGTGTTATGACATTTTTTAAGCAATATAATTTTTTAAACTGTTAAATTTCAATATATTAGATAAAATTATATATAATTTATACACCATAGCGATTTCTTACTTTTAGAAAATTCTATTTTTAATACACAACGCAATTTATAGTGCATATATATATCGTGTTAGTGTTATGACATAAATAGATATAAATAAGCTTTAATTTTTTAATTTATTCAATAATGAAATAGTTCCTGTAAATTTATTTAAACATATGTATTTTCGATATGGTTAAACTTCTACTTAAAAGAAATAGTTTTAGTAATTAATAAAACATTTAATAAATATCTATAAGCTCTTAACAAAAATAATTCGATAATCATATGCCGACTGTAGCTAAACAATTAAAATTCACCAGGTCTACACACACTTTTTACAGCTAACTAAAGAAATCTACAACAATAACGCAGAGAGAATGACATGCTCACAGCGGTTGCGCACCGTTAGAGAGAATGAATTGAACCGGCGGCAGAAAATAAATAGCACTTTGCTTGTTATGTTTTCTGTTTGCCTGGTAGCAAGGTCTTAAATGAAGGCATTAAAAGAGAATGACATGATCACAGCGGTTGCCTAGCGTTAGAGAGAGAGAGAAATGATGAACCGGATCGGCGGCAGAAAATAAACAGCACTTTGCTTGCTATGTTTTCTGTTTGCCTGGTAGCAAGGTCTTAGATGAAGCCATTGAAAAAGCTGCAGCTGAGAGAAATTTTAAATTTTTGATATATGTATTTTGTTGCTTGACTCATCGTAAAGTCTCTTTTAATGCCTCCATATGAAATTTTTCTACCAGGCAAACTGCGCAACAGCTGTGAACCGTTCCATTCTCACTGCGTTGTTGTTGTAGATTTGCTTAGTAATTCTCGTTTTACAGTAAACGGGAAATTTTTTTGATGTTTTTTTGTAGCTACAGTCGGCATATGACAATCGAAGTATTTTTTAAACAGTTTATATATATCTTTGGACTTCTGACAAAACAACTTAAGTCAATCTGAAATTCATAGACAAAACCCTTTAAGTTGATATTAAATTCATATAGACTTAAGCTGTTTTGTCTATGAATTTCAGATAGACTTAAGTTGTTTTGTCAGAAGTCCACAGATATATAGTAAAGTTTATATAATATTGGTACAACTACTTGGTTTTTGTATTGTCTTATTTTAATAAACAACACAATATTAATATAGTTTGCATGAATATTGTGTTAGTGTTATCATATAAAAAGAAAACTACGAAATTTTTGGATGACAGATACGCCTTCTCAATTTCTAGTTTTTTCTTCACCCACGAAAACAACAAATTTGTCCATGTCCGCTGAGAGGCATGTCACACTTAGCGGACACGACAAATTTGTTGTTCTTTTCGCGGGTAAAATTAAAACTGAAAATTGAGAGAGCTTCTTTTACACTTGAAAACAACAAATTTGTCCGTGTCCGCTAAGTGTGACATGCACCTAAGTGTGACATGCGCCTTCAAAGGCGTCCGCAGGATTGGTTCTAGGGGGAAGAAAAGGGCCTAGAATGCACATAAAGAAAATGTAGCCTATATAATTTTATTTCCCGAGATTTTTGGTACTAATTTTGTTATCATGATACGCTGGTTGACACGCGCTTGTACACATAATGAAATGATATTTATTTCAAAGATGGGGTAAGAATCTTTTACGTATCATGCCCGAACCATTTTCAAATTTAATTTTATTTTTCAAGTAATTTCAAAAATTTTTTATTAACAAATATTCTTTTTAATTTAGAAAATTAAAGAATGTGAGGTCTTCTTTATACTTAAATTTGCCAATATTTTTTTTTTTGAAAAATGAATAAAACCAGCATGATTTTTAGACCATTTTTTCCAGTTTTGGAGGCCTAAAACTCATAAACCCATTGCAAGCGGCCTGAAATTTATCAGATTTGGATTTAGGAGGTAAAAATCCATAGAATCCGCAAAAATTAAGAATTAGAGTTGTCGCTATTCTTGAAATGTTCCCTGCATGGACATCAACTGACTTATTTCTTTTTTCAACATGCATAATTCAAGTTACTAAAATCGAGTTTGGAAATATGCCTATTATATGAATTATTTAAAAAATTTAATTTTTTTTAATTCAAAAAGTATGAATAAATATATAAAGAGGTACATGTATCGATGGGTTTTGGGCTCCATTCATTTTCTAAACATATTCCAGAACCTCCTTGCAAGGCTTGATTCAAAATCTTGGATAAGCACATAACGCGAAAAAATCCAGAAAATTCTCAAAATGGGTGGACGCCTGTTAAAAAAACGTGAATTTGAAGACGTAGACAATAAATGTTTCAAACCGAGTTTCCAATATGAATTTTAGTCATAAAAAAACGTATGACCATATAATATTCTAAAGCGTGATCTTAAAAAGAATTTGCCTTAAGATTTTTTTAAAAATTGGTGCTTGATCGAAAATAAGCCTACTTTATTCAGAATTTCCTAAATTTTTTTTCGCTTTTGAATTAGAAGCTTTGCCCTTGCCTAGATCGCTGTAATTTTTTCTAATTTAAATGCTGCAAGATTGTTAGCAATTTTATTAAGTTACGAAAAATTGAAAAATTATTCAAACTGGATCATCTTTATGACAGAAAAATGATTTTTTAAGTCGACTTTTGGGAAAACATTTCGTTTTTTAAGTGTATTTTACTTTGTTTTCTTCTTGTGTTTAACTACTTTAAAACATAAATTTGCTTATCGCCCAAGTTCATATGCGTTATTGGCTTAAATGCCCCTTACAATCTGTTGCTCCGAAGAATGATCTTCGACTAATAGGGATATCATTCCTCAATTTCTCGTACGAATAACTTCGTACTTTCTTCTATTACATTCGTAGTATGTACTAATGGCTTCGTACTATTTAGTATTGGTTGAGTTTTAAATATTTACAACCGAAATTTTTCAGCCTGGTTTGTTGAACAATAACCAAATATAAGGAAATGTATGATTGCAAGGTGGCCGTAGTCTACTGAAAGAGTACGTGGCCCGTGAGCTAAAAAACCGTGGTTGAAACCCCAGCTCAGATAGAATTTTTTTTTTCGTTATAAGTAAATGTAATAAATGTATTCGTACAATATACATTAGCTTTTTTACGAATACGAATAAAATATCTGTAATATGTACCAAACTACTTACAATTTACGAATTCTATTCGTGACTGAAAACTACGAATAAACTTCGTAGAATGGACGCAATTACTAGTAATATTTACACACAAAATTTTTTGAGTGTAAGAATGCGTATTGAAAAGTGCCTGTGAAACAAGGGTTAATGAAATGGTATCGTAACTTATCACTGCGACGGGTACAACATACTATTTAAAAATACCTATACCTTAAATGAAGTATTTTTGAGTTCTCTTTAAAATTGAGATCTCTTCCACATTGTATATAATGAAAATATCGTCATATAAAATCAAAAAAGCCGTAAGTTAATATAAATTCTTGCATTGATAATTGATTGATCATTGATTGATTTTTGATGCACCTTATCAAATTACATGTTCCTGCTAAATTTTGCACTCCTATAACTAAAATTGACGTTTTTATTAAAAAAGCTATAAAATCCCTAAGTTTGAGCGCAATTTACAATTATAATAACAATTTAGAAAGTTTTTTGACTCGCCCGTTAAATTTTTTAATTGTAGCTTACGGCTTTTTGATTTAATATGAAGATATTTCAAAAATTTCACTGCCTAGGAGCGCTTTCCCCCTGCCCTTCCCACCCTGCGTACGCCCATGTGCGCCTTAGTCGCTATTGAGATAGCGACGAGAGCGTTTTTTATGATACTCCACAGCGAGAAATTTAGTGTATGAAAATGGCAAGTGAAAATGTGTACAAAAATATTATATGATTTCAAACGCTTTTCAAAGAATACATTGCGTTTTTTGTTATGTTTCGTTCCAAGGAATGAAGAAAAGCTAGTAAAAAGGCATTTATGAATTGTCTCATAAGGATATTCAGAAATTATATGATGTAGAAATGCAAAGACTTTATAAAACGAGAAAGCAATTTCTTTTGCAAAAACTAAAGAATTGGGTTTTTAAAATGGAAGAAAACTTGCTTGAAAGCAATACCAAAATCAAACAAAATAAATTGAAAATCACATTATGTTAATTAATAAGTTTGGAATGCTTGAATTTGAATGCAATTTTTTTTTAGTGCACAATTTTATCTACTCACAAACACATGCTCATTTTTATTTTTGACAGGCACTGATGTACAACAACAATTACCAAACAAATCTACAACAACAACGCATTGATCACAGTGGTTGCGCAGCGTTAGAGGGGATGAACCGAATCGGCGGCAGAAAAGAAACCGCATTTTGCTTGCTATGTTTTCTGTTTGCCTGGTAGCAAAATATCAAGTGGAGGCATCAAAGAGACTTCACGGTCAGTCAAAATAAATAAATACCAAATATCAAAAATTTAAAATTTATTTCATTTTAGCCGACAGCGAGCTCTACATGTACGTTGAAAAAAAAACAGTGACATTCATTGTTTCGGAGTGAAGCAAAGGCAGGGGAAAGAACGATTCGTCAGCAGAGAAACTTATTGATGGTTGTTTGCTACATTTGCTGAGCGCCTGGTAGTCAAAATCAAAGAGCATCATTTAAAAGGCTACTCTCGTTGTCCTGTATTGATGACGAAAGCTACTTGCTGTATTCTATCCTACTAAGTAAAAAAGTCATATCTCCATTTGAGTAGTTTTGAAATATTTAGCTTTTACGTTTTTTTTCTTTCTTATAAACGCACTAGAAGTGACCACTTTACTTAAATTTTTCAGTCATTTGGAGTTGAAATTGGTAATATTAGCTTAACACAAAAATCAGAAACTCATTCACGGTTCCGAATCCGCCTTTTTCTACATTTTGGAATTTTGGCGTTTGTGACTTTCTTTAATAGGACGACAGTATTGATGACGGAAGCTACTCGCTGTCTTGATGACGAAAGCTACTCGCTGCTTTGATGACCCAAACCAAAGATTTACCCTCTACCAAAAATCGCTCAACGCGCCTAAAGATTTTCACTTCAAAAATTGGCTGTTTTTTTGTAAATAAGATTTTCAAATTGTGAAAAGGCTTTGCTCCTGCCGAGAGTTTAACTTAGCGCACCTCTTTTTATCTTCTCAAATTTAACTTTTTAATGCTAAATTTTTAAGCGCCTTAAAACCTGTTTACAATTTTTTTTGAAAATTCGCAATAATTGGCGTTTTATTGAAACTAAAGTATTTGCTCTTGTATAGATTTACAATTCCTCAATTAACCTTTTCCGAGCCTAACCTCTTTTATCTGCTTCCCTTGTTTTTTGTTGTTCGCAAAATTTTAATGAGCCCAAAATGATGAGAATCAACTTAAGAAATCTTTCACTCAATTATCCGCCCCTTCTACCCCCATCAACATCAATCAAAGACTGTAACTACTTCAAAAATTGCCAACAAGCAACAACCTTCTGCAAACGAGAGGCGGAAATAAAAACGCGAAAAATTTGGTGCCCGAAAAAAATTCAAAGCAGTATACATAATTAATAAATAAGCACAAGTGGCAGAGAGTGTTTTAGTGCTCAATTAAAGCTGTTTTAGTGACAAAAACTTGCAAAATTGTGAATGTTTAAAGGTAGAGAACTTGCAACTTACCAAACGTTGTCATTATAAGACGTTGAAATACGTCATTATAAGAAAAAAAAACAATATTTAAAAAGTACCAACATTGAGTCAAAAAGATCTGGCCGTCTTTTGAAGGATTTCTAATGGCCTTCGTGGTCAATTGGCACAAAAAGCACAAAATAGTAATTACCTTTTGACTTTTTAAATTTTGAGCAATAAATAATAATTATTTCTGCTTTTTATTTTTTTAAGTGAAAAATAAAAAGCAAAATTTGCCCGATATTTTTTACGCAAAAAATAACCAGTAAAATTTTTTATTTTTATTTTTTAAGGCAAAAATCAAAAGCAAAATTTACCCGATATTTTTTACGCAAAAAATAATCAGTAAAATTTTTTATTTTTATTTTTAAGGCAAAAATAAAAAGCAAAACGTGCGCGATATTTTTTTGAGCACAAAACAACTGGTAAGTTTTGCTTTATTTATTTTTTAAGGCAAAAATAAAAAGCAAAACTTGCCCGATATATTTTTGAGGTCAAAATAGCTGGTAAATTTTTATTTTTAATGTTTAAGCCAAATAGCAAAATTATGAAAAACCCTTATTTTGCTATTCATCCATTACGGTTCTGGTTGTAACGCACACTTAAATCCTAATTTTGCTTTTAATTTTTGCCTTAAAAAATAAAAATCAAAATTTACCAGTTATTTTGTGTTTAAAAATATATCGAGCAAATTTTCCTTTTTATTTTTGCCTTAAAAAATAAAAATCAAAACTTACCAGTTTTATTGTGCTCAAAAAAATATCGGGCAAATTTTGCTTTTTATGTTTGTCTTAAAAAATAAAACTCAAAGCTTACCAGTTATTTTGTGCTCAAAAACATATGGTACAAATTTTGATTTTTATTTTTGGCTTAAAAACAATAAGGCAGAAATAATTATTATCTATTGCTCAAACTTTGAAAAGTCAAAATTTTTAAAATCAATAGAAAATCAAGGACTGCAAAGTGAGAGGTTTATAATGGTACCTTTAAACAGACGGCACGACAATTTTTTTTACAATGCTTTTTTGGTTTAAAAACAAATATTAAATACAAATATTTATTATTTACAGTCTCTGGTTTCGATAGCTTAATTTCTTACTGCTTTCCTTCTGTGATATCATAATGTATCAATAATCTGGTCTAAGTGGGCCATTCTTTAGACCAGCCGCCTTCCTAATCTTAAGGTTTTTCTAGTGCATTGAGAAAATGCACGAAAATTTAGATTTGACTCAATTACAGCATTTCGGTATCTCTCAATCTCTATTCAAATTTTAACCCTCACTTTTCCAATATGAAAAAAATAAATGAAACCACGTTGGTTTCTTGCATTAATTAGCAAAAAAAAACAGAAACAAGCATATCGCTACCTTAATATAGAAAGGCCCTAACTTATTTTTTTAAAAATACATTTTTTTAGATTTTTCCAAAAAATAAATTGCTATAGAAAAAAAATTGCTGCAAAAATATTGCTACAGCCTTTGAATTGGTTAGTGTCTTAAATAAAAAATCCATTTAAAGATAATTCGGACCCGCAAAATTATAATTTTTATTAAGTTTTTTCCATCTCCTGTAAAGTAACAAAAAATGAGTTAGGGCCTTTCTATATTAAGGTAACGATATGTAAATTGTAAGTTTCTGCTTCCTTGTTTAATTTTGTGCTTTATCGTGAACGGTTTGTACCAGTATTCAGTAGCTACAGATTTGTAGCTTTTTTAGCCTTTTTTATATATATATTTTTTTTAGCCTTTACAGGTAGAAAAAACATTTTCGGCACTCTTTTCTTAATAGAAGCGAACTCTTTTTGAATTATCAACTGGACTAAAATGTCTCTCAAAAATAAATTTAAAAAAATATTTATTTTTGTTCGGAAGCATGTTTAAAAAATTACTATAAAATCATAGTTTTTCAAACTTGGTTTTTTTAAAAGTGATTTTTTTAAAACTATTTAATACTGATATGATAATAAACACAAGGTTTAAATATATAGGGTTGAAAAAATAAAAAATAAAAAAAAAACTTTTTAACAAAAAAAAAAAAACAAACTTCAAAACCACTACAAAGTAAAAAATAATTTTAAACTACTTTTCACATTAATCCTTGGTCAAATTTGTTAAATTATTAATATATAGGTACTATTAAATTAGAAACCTTATTACTATAAATTTTTTTCTATTTTGTATTATTATCATAAATATATTAATTTCTCCATGAATACAAAACCTTTTCATAACTTTCCTGACCGTCAATTTTCATAAATATGCCTACCACAGTACTTCATTTCAGTATCCTAGTGTCAATATGATTCGAGTTACGGCGTTTTCTAATATTGCCACGCCTTTGTCGAACAACGCCTCCTTTTTTGACCGTAATTTGTAATAATTGTTCCAACCCCTATACCAATTTCCAGTACCCTAGTGTCAATATTAACTGAGATACAGTATTTTTCTTATATTGCCACGCCCTTTTGTCCAACGCCCACTTTATTCACAGTAAATTTTCTTAATTATGCCTACCCCTGTACTTAATTTTAGTACTCTAGTGTAAATATTATTCGAGTTACAGCGTTTTCTAATATTGCCACGCCCTTTATCGAAAAACGCCCACTTTTTTGGACACACATTTTAATAATTGTGCCTACCCCTGTACTAAATTTCAGTACTCTAGTGTTTATATTATTCGATATACAAAGTTTTTCTTATATTGCCACGACCATGCGTTGAATACCGCCCACTTTTTTAGACGGGCACCTCCGTGTCTGATATCTCTATCTGCTTACAAAAAATTGTGGCAATCGGGCATGTACGTTAGGAATTATCAATGTATGTACATACATTTTAAACAAAAAAAAAAAACCAACCAACTTGAGAACCCCTTCCTTTTTGAAGTCGGTTAAAAATAAATCTGTTGTTTCGGGGTATTGAACTCGATTCTTTTCTGATACTAGTCCACTGTTACCATGGTCGTCCGCAGAGGGAGAAAAGGGGCAAGCGCCCCCTAGGCAATAAACATTTTTTTATAAAGTTTAAATTAAAAATTTTTTAGAGAAAATCAAAAAACTTTCTAAATTGTAAGTTGCGCTTAAACTTAGGGCTTTGAGAACTTTGTTAATGAAAACGTCGGTTTTAGTTGTAGAAGTGTAAAATTTTGCGAAACATTTATTTTGATAAGATGCATTCTAATCAATCAAAAAGTCGATTTTGAATTTTTTGTAACTTATAACTTTTTTGATTTCATATGACGATATGTTCATTATGTACACTGAGGGAAATATGTGTTAAAATTAAATGAAGTTGAGTACATATTAAATGAATTTGTTTTTGAAATAGAGCTTGAAACAATTTCATTTAAGTTAAACACAAATGTTTTTAAAGTTTAACTTAAAACTAAAGATTTTGTTTTCAAAACAATGTTTTTAAATATACTTTTATTGTAAAAATATTAAGTTTAAACACATTTATTTAAACGAAAAAAATTAATGCAAAAAATTTAATATTTAAAACAAATATTTTAAAACATAATTTAAAAATATTGTTATTAAATTAAAAACAAACTAATCCGCCATTTTTTTAACTTTTTTGAGTTTTCGTAGTAAGATTCGAGATCAGCGACCCCTGGGACCCCCCTGAATAATAAAATTTTTGACTTCATTTGTTGAAGTTTGTGTTTTACTGCGACTTACAATATTTTAAATATCAAAATAATTAATTAGTTTTTATATTATCTTATGTTCAATATTTGTTAGACTTAATTCAAAAATATTTTCAATCAATCAAATGTATAATCGGGGTCTCAGTTGTCTGGCAATAATTTTCAATGATTCTACTGTACATAATTTTTTAATTCAATCTCTGATAGCGACGTATTTTTTGTTATAAAAAGGAAATAATAAGAGAAAATTATACAAAAAATAGAAATCAGTCTATAATTGAAAATTAAACACGCTTGTTTTAAATTTTGTTTTGTAGAAACGCAAATGAGTTAAATTTCAATTGTAAAATTTTTTGTTTAATTTTAAAGTATGTTTTTTCTCAGTGTATTTATTATATTTTGAAAAGAATACCAAAATACTTTTTTTAAGTTAATTTATAAATAAAGCAGAGCTCAACCATTCATTTGCAAATAGTATGATGTACCCATTGCTGTAAGGCCGTGTTCATATTACGCGTTTTAGTCGCGATTGCTCTCACTTTTTTTTTTGCAAACGCTGCTGAAAAATACTGAATTTTGTAGGAATTGAAATACCTTTATTTAATTAATATTTAGTATTTCTCAGCCGCGTTTGCGACAAAAAAAATTGAGAACGGTGTCGCAATCGCGACAAAAAATAGCAACATGAACACGGCCTAATAAGATACGATACCATTTCATTTACCTTTGTTTCACAAAAAATTTACAATACGTATTCTTAAATTGAAAAATTTTACCTACAAATTTTATTCGTAATTTTCAGACACGAATAGAATTCGTAGAATGCGCGTAGTTTGGTACACATTTCAAATATTTTATTCGTATTCGTACAAAAACAAATTTATATCGTACTTTACATTTACGATTGATCGTAATACCTAGTCACGAAAAAAAATCTTCTGTTTAGCTAGGGTTTGAACCGCGGTTCTTTAGCGTATGGGGCACGTACTCTTCCAGTAGGCTACGGCCACCTTGCAATCACACATTATTCGGTAATTGTTCGACAAACCAGTCTGAACGATTTCAGTTGTAAATTTTTTTAAGACTCAACTAAAACTTCGTATCTTTTAAGAATAATGCGTAGGATTTTTTTAAAATTTTTCCTAAAATTAATAAAATGACAAACAACTCTACAGCATTTAAATTTAAGAAATTTGCAGCGATTTAGGCGAGAGCAAAGCTTCTAATTCAAAAGCGAAAGAAAAAATGAGGAAATATAATAAAGTAGGCCAATTTTGGATCAAGGATTAATTTTTTAAAAAGCCTTATATCATATTAAGCAAACAATTTCACTTTAGAATACGTTATAATCAAAAGTTTTGTATGACATAAACTAAATTCCTAAATTCAAATCTGAAAAATTTTAGTCCACTCGGCAAATTGGTTTAGGAGCTAAAGGCTTCCAAAGTTAAAAAATGGCCTAAAAATTTACAGCCGTATTCATAAAAAGTCACAAACCTCTTGTAAACCCTTTGTAAGACACATGCTTAAAATCGTTATTCATAAACGTTCAATAAAGAAAAAAAAACCTCTTGTAACAGCTTCACAAACGAGAGAATTTTAAAATAGGAACAAAAATTCTGTAAACCTCATACAAAGCTATTTTAAATTTTAATGTTCTCAATTGAGAGCAATCTTCTCATTTTGTGACAAACTAAAATGTCAACAAACAAATAAATAAAAGAAAATAATTGTGTTTTGTGATCAGTGTTACCAGATGGGCAGATAAAACTTTTCGTTAGCAGTTTTTTGAGAAGGTAGACAGTTTTCCAGTTTTTGCCTAAAAAATAGAGTTTTTTTTTACCCAGTTTTTCAAGTTTTTACGATTAAAACAATGCTTACTAGTTTAATGAATCAAATACAATAAATAAAACAAATTGTATGTTACTACAAAAATACAAGTAACATTTGAAGCTGCTACTCATTTTAATACTACTTTTCACGCCCTTTCAAAAATTTCTTTATGAAGTGGTAGCGCAGTTGCTATTATTGTTGCTTTCTTTGTTTCCGTTCTTTTGTCTCGATTTCCTCTCGTCAAGTCTGGACGGTCAATACATATATATATGATTATATAAGCTTTGAAAACTACAAAGAAATTGATGTAAATAATTTCAAGTTCTTAAAAAATCCTAAAGACATTTATTTAGGAGTCGAGGTACATTCGTCTTTAAGCTCTACGCATAAATTATTCGAATCAGATGAAATGGATTTTAGAGAACATTGCTTAAAATTTTATGTTGAGCTATGCAATTGTTTATTACAAAAGTTTAATTTTGGGAATGATTTTCTAAAATGTGTCGAACTTTTAGCACCAACGAAAATTTTAAAAAGGCAAGATTTCAATATTTTCAATTTGTGTATTTTTCTACCTTATGTCATCCATTCAGAAAAATTACAAGAAATTGACGATGAGTTCCATGAGTTGCGCCACATTAATTTCATTGATTTGAATTTACGTAATGAAAATAATATTGAAACTTTTTGGAAAGCAATTTTTGATCAGAAACGTGGACATAAATCCGAAGTCTTTCCATTACTTACAAAACTAGTTTATGTTATTTTAACAATACCTACAGCAACAGCAAATGTAGAACGTATTTTTTCACAAATAAATACTAATAAAACTCAAATCAGAAATAAATTAGAAATTCCTACCTTGTGTGGGATTTTTTGAACTAAAATTTTTTTAAGGAGAAACGATTGGAACTGCACAAATTAAAACAGTCATCAGAAATTATAAAAAAGTTTGATCAAAATATGTTTAAAAAATAATTTAATTTTTCAGATTTCATCATTTGTTACTGTTTGATTTTTCATAAACAGTCTTTCCATTGTAAAATTTCACAAAAGGTTTGATATAAAATGTATTTCTGATTTTGGGTTTATTACTACAGATAAAAATTACTACAAAGAAAAAATGCTTTCTGCATTTGCTGGTGCTTCAGGAATCGATAAGACAGCATAAACAACTTTCCTTTGTAATGAACATACTTGGAATTATCTCCACATTTCTTAAATTAATCTACTAAAATTAATTTGATTTATTAATGAGTAAAACTATTTTATATGGGATGCAATTTACTGTGATCTCAAAAATTGGTAATGACATTTACATTCATATAAATATCAAATGTATATTTTTTTAAACAAATTTTTAAGTTTTTCAATAAATTGATAATTTAAATGATTTTAGTTAATGAATGCGATTGTGTTTGTTTTGTTTAGTTATTAATTTAATTTAAATACTTTATTTCAAATACAAGAATAAAAATTTAAAAGCACACATTTTAAATATGTATGCTTTAGTTATTTTTTTTAGATCCAGTTTTTTCACAAAAAATTAAGATTTTTTTCTGAAAATTAAAGTTTAAAAAAATATGGCAACACTGTTTTTGATTTAAATGTAAACAAAATTTTAAACAAATGCCTGTCCATATATCAAATTCACAAACCTATTTTTTTCTTTTTAAAATTTTTAAGCAATTGTCATTCTATTTATCAAAGTCACAAACGAAAACTACAACTGTTCCTACTTTAAAGCATCAGTATTCTCACTTCAACTACAAGACTCTTAAAACTCGTTTATGAATACAACGCGTTTAAGAGGATTTTAACTTTAAAAAGCATTTTAACTAAAAAACGTTTGAAAGCTGTTTTAAAATATTTTTATGAATACGGCTGTCAGTTTTTTTTTTCAGTTTTTCAAAAAAAAAAAAATATTGTTTAATATTAGGAAATTTTTGTATTCTAAAATCAAAAGTTGAAATCTTGGGGCTCGATAGTAATTAATGTGATTTCATGTAAGGACATAGGCCTCACATTATTTAATTTATCAAACCATTAAAAATATTTGCTTTAGCAAAAAATTACTGAAATGTATTACATGACAAAAAAATGAAATAAAATTTTTAAATATTTCGGACATGAATGAGAAAGATTTGTACACCAGCTAATAAATTATATTAGATTTTCTAATGTGTACAAGCGTGTGTCAACCAGTACAAAATTAGTACCAATAATCGTAGTAAATAGCATCATATCGGTTACATTTTGTTTATGTTCATTCTAGATTCAATTATGCCTTTGCCCCTCCCCCCACTGGAACGAATCCTGCGGACGCCCTTAACTTTTACTACCATTCAGCCATAAAATTCGCAAAAGCATTAATTCAAAAGAGTAAAAATAGTATTGAATTGATTTCATCAGCTATCTTTAGTGTTAAAATTGTTTTTATATTATGACAAAATTAAAAAAATTTCCGAAATTATTAAAAAACATTGTTTTTTTTAGAGGGGTTTTGACAACGAAAATTTTTATTTTTAATTTTTTTTTGTTAAATGGGAAAATTTGTGGAACAAAAGAGCTTATTATATCTTAATAAACCTTTGCATACACAGTTTTGGGTTCTTGGGTACACAAAAATATTATTTTTAATTTTTTACAAATTAAAATTTAAAAATTAAAAAAATTAAATTTAAAAAAAAACAAAAACATCACATTGTATGGATAAAAAAACTACTGCATCAATTGTTCTCAATTTTCGATATGTTGCTTTGCACTTCTCATGATTTGCCGACAATTAAAGTAAGGAAATAAAGATTTTCTGATGTCTATCAGATTTTGTACGCCAAAAAATTAGAATTTTTCTAAATAACGCTGCTATAATTTAATTATTAGGCAACATTTTTTCTTGCAGCCGAAAAGCAGCCCGATAAAAGTACTAATTTTTTTTTGTATACTTTAAGAATTCTGCAAGAAAAGTATGCAAAGGTTAATTTTTTTAAGATATAAAACATTTTCCAAAAAATTGAATTTCACTATAAAAAAGATTTAACAATTTTTTATTAAAAGTCTTGGGTGTAAGCCAGAACAAAATCATTTTAAAAACAACGAAAAAAAGTACCTGCAGAACAATGTTTGTGCAAATATGTTGGGCAACTTACAGCCCTGTTCTGGCAAATTAACAAATTGTTAATCAGTATTTTGAATATTTCTATGTGTTTGTTGTTTTCAATACAAAATTTAAAGCTCAGAAAACAAAATTTTTTAATGAAATTGTCAAGAACTGAAATGCAGTTGACAAATTTTTATCAACATTTTCTATTTTTGAGCTTAAAATTTTGTTTTGAAATAAAAAAATTACAAAAACACACAGAAATATTCAAAATACTGGTTAATAATTTGTTAATTTGCCAGAATAGGGCTGTTAGTTTATGTAAAGGGTTTTAGCTGCTTAAAAAAGTCCTGCTATGCGCTTATTTGAAATTAAAAAGACTTTGTTCTAGCTACAATGTCTAATCTGACTATCAGGGAAAATTCGCTTCTCTATACGACAATCTCGGTCATAAAAATCTATAAATTGAAAACAATCTTTTTGCATTGCAATTCAAAGTAAAACTTACATCGACTTCTGTGGCTGTTTCCGAATCACCGCTTTCGCTACCCTCCGGAAGGTCATGCAGCTCCGCTGCTATACACGTTGGCTCGTCCACTGAGGTGCGAGAGGCCGACTTCTGAGACGGAATGCTCCGGCGGGACTTCACACTAATGCCCGACTGAGAGCGCGGCATTTGGGGTGAAATGCTGCCGCCAGAGTTGTTGGCACCAGCAGCAGACGAACCATTACCACCACCACCTCCACCGGTACCACTGGCTGCAGCGCCGTCACCGGAGCAGCTGTTGCTCTCGGAGACAGCGTTGGCAGTATTCTCGGCAACGGATTTGCGCGATTTGTTTTGAGCATCGTTTAAGCGTCTGCAAAAAATTTAAAAAGTAATTATTATGGATTCTTATGAAAAAAAAAACAAACAAGAACTCACTTGTAATAGTCCAGTGCTACGCGCACCGGTATGATAATCAGTTCTGTCAGCTCGGGCACCAAATCGCCAAGAGCTTCGAATAATGGCAGTAGCACAAGTCCAATAAAACGCACCTGCGAACCGGGCTTACTAACCTTGTCCGGATCCATGAAAGGCGTCACGGGTAGACCCTCTGATTTCTCGGCGGCGCTTTGTGCGAAAAATTCCTGTAGCAAGCGATCTAGCCAGGGTTCAGCGACGTCCATAGGGCGCGCCTCGTTGGAGATGTCGGCGACTTTTATGAGAATCATGCAGAGCTGAGAGGTGGAAAAAAAAGAATTAGTAAAACTTAAAAAGTGGCCAAGAAAGGGTTGTGGAGCGATAAGATGAGGCTTGACATACTTACCAAATTAATGTGCGAACGATTGGAATAGTCGAAGACGGGCGTAATCTCTTTGAACTGGGATAATATTTCATTGTGTCGTGCCATGTCAGTGGCTAGAATGCAGCGTATGATGCCCTCGCGTATTTGGCTATTAATTGAGAAGAAGTAATAAAAAACAAACATATTTTTTAGATTTTTTAAAATGTATCAAGAGCATAAAAATATGCAATATTTTCTATACAACAGAACTAAACAATAATGGCCTTACTTTGTAAAACGAACGCAGTCACTTGCGTAAGATTTTTTATCTGGCAATAAACATATTTTAAATGAAAATCTTAGTGAGAGAGAGAGAGAAGGTTTGTTTTAATTCATATGGAAATGGAATTCCCAGACAAAAAGCCCCAGATGAGGTGATTGCGTGCGTTTTACAAAACAATGCCGGCACTATGAAAAATCGCCCAAGAAAAAAAAAATGAAAAATCTCCCAAATGAAAAATGGCCCAAAATAAAATGAAAAATCGCAAAAAAAAAAAATTAAAAATGGCCCAAAAAAATTTAAAATCATCTAATTTTTAGGGTGATTTTTCATATGAAAAGTGACCCAATTTTGTGTGAAGAAATTTTGGGCAATTTTTCATTATTTTGGGTGTTTTTTATATCCCCCTTTCCGTAAAAAAAACATGTGGTTTTTTTGTTATAACTCCCAAACCATACATCCTGCAAGAAAGATTTATGCACCAAAATGTTTGTAAATACCCACACGACTGCATTCTTAGAAAAATATTTTTTCAAGAATCTTTCTACGTCATTTTTTGTGATTTTCTACTTTTTTCCGTTTTTTTGACCATTACTCCTAAACCATACATAATAAAAGGACGATTCATGCACCAACATGTTCGTTAAGTCTTTGCTTACAAGACTGCATTCTTTGAAGAATTTTCAAAATTATATTACATGTTAATTTCTTATGTCCTTTTTTGTGAATTTTTTATTTTATTTTTTCGACATAAAATTCGCCCTATAATCCCAACTACACATTTGACAAGGACGATGCATGCATTAAAATGATCACCATGGCATCGTTCTTATGGCGGGTTACTTCTTTGTCCAAATACATTTTGCTCTATCTCTTGTAGTTTAGGAGTTGTAGAACACTTTTTGGAGTGGTAGTTGGCCAAAAACATGTGTTTCTTCATCATAACTTCCAAACCATACATCCTACAAAGACGACTTATGCACCAAAATGTTTGTAATTAAAATTCCCACACGACTGCATTCTTAGAAAATATATTTTTTCAAGAATCTTAGTTTTCTACGTCTTTTTTCAGGATTTTCCCACTTTTTCGTTTTTGGGCTATAACTCCTAAACCATACATCATAAAAGGACGATTTATGCACCAAAATGTTCGTTAAGTCTCTGCCTACAAGACTGCATTCTTGGAAGAATTTTGAAAATTATATTACATGTTAATTTCTTATGTCCTTTTTGTGATTTTTTTTTTCGTTTATCATAAAAAACGCCACTCTGAAAAATCGCCCAATGAAAAATCGCCTAAAAAATGAAAAGGGACCAAATTTTGTATAAAGAAATTTTGGACAGTTTTTTATTTTTTTGGGTGATTTTTCATTGGCCGATTTTTTATATCCCACTTTCCATACAAGGGCAAATTAGTTAATCGTAGAAAACAGCATTATGAAAAATTGCCAAAAAAAAAAAGAAATTAAAAATCGCCCAAATGAAAAATGGCCCAAAATGAAATGAAAAATCGCAAAAAAAAAAATTCAAAAATTACCCAATTTTTAGGGTGATTTTTCATATGAAAAGTGACCCAATTTCGTGTGAAGAAATTTTGGGCAATTTTTTATTTTTTTTGGGCGATTTTTCATTGGGCGATTTTTTATATCCCCCCTTCCTTACAACGGCAAATTATTTTGTCGTAAAAAACGGCACTATGAAAAATCGCCCAAAAAAAAAAGAAAAGTGACCCAATTTTGTATGAAGAAATTTTAGGAAATTTTTTATTTTTTGGGCGATTTTTTATATTTTCCTTTCCGTACCAGGCCAAATTAGTTTCTCGTAAAAACGGATCTATGAAAAATCGCCAAAAAAATGAAAAATCACCCAAATGAAAAATAGCAAAAAAAAAAAATGACCAAATGACTCATTGGAAAAATGTCGTTCAAAAGTGTTTTCTGTTGTATTATTATGTAAACGCCATCTCTGGTTCGATAACTCAAATTTCGACTTTAAAGTTGAGGGATGCTATGATTAAGGCGTTTACACAATACTACAACAGAAAACACTTTTGAATGACTCATTTCAAATGAGTCATTTGGTCTAATGTAAACATAGTACAATGCTCTTATATTTTTCCGAAAATAAGGAAAAGTTTTAGGCTTTTTAACTCAACAAAATAAAAAAAACGTATGTGAAAATATTCATTTTATTATGTATAAGAGCAATACTTTTATATTTTTTAACCTAAAGGGGGAAAAATCAGCAAAAATGTATTTGAAATTTGTCCACTAGCTAGAAAATATGCAATACTAAAAAGTAAAACTTTTATAATACATTTAAAAGAGATACAGTTTCGATGGTATCGTAAGTATAGACGTAGAATTCCTTTTTATGTAGCAATACAGAAAAAATTTTGATTTTTTTCATTTATATCTTTCAAAACCATTCTAAAGCAATTAATCTTATAAAAAAATTGTTTAAAAACAAATTTGTTTTGTATAATAATTTTTCGTTTGATATTTGTAGTGATGAATTTGTTGTTATTGTTCTCTTTTATGTTAGATAAACTGAAATGTAATGCAAAGTGACGTTAAATAATTGGAAATTCATATTTTGGAAAATATGAATTACATATTTATTTTTACTTTAGTAAGGAGCTTAAGTAATTGAAGATATGTATAGTTAAAAAAGTAATTTAAAATTTAAATTTTAGCTAAAAAAATATATTTTTATCATGGAAAAAATGTAATGCATAAAAAATTAAGTCGAATTGATTATGATATTAAAAAAATAAATAGAATTTTCAAAGCACAATGCATGCGCAAATCTGTGTAGAAGTAACTGGCTCTGTAGCTACACGCATCTGTATTCTCTATTGTATTTACCTTGCTGCAAAAAACAAAACCAATAACAAACGATAAGAACAACTAAAAAAAAAACGCAACAACAACAAAAATAACAACAGCATAAGCAGTTACTGAAGCAGCTTGGGTGTATAACTTTTTTCATACGAATATATGAATTTTTTTCTTCTCAGATTTTGCTATTTTGAGACTTTGTTACAGAAGTGACAAAACCCAAAGTTAGATATTCGTTTCATTCGTACTCTAACTGATACTTTGGTGTATATTTTTTCCTTCTACGACGAATATTAAAGGCTGAAGGTATACCCAAGTCATGAAGTATTAATTAACCCTGTAGCTCCTAAGGGAGTGAAAGTAGACCCCCTCCCACTAATACGAGATTTTGCTTAACTTGACATCACTTTTTACCTCCGTAAATAGTTGCGTTCTACTACGCGATACCCTGTATATATTTTTTAACGTAACGCATAAAATCTCTAAAATATGCAACAATACATTATTCGTTTTTAATAAGCTGCTTTACAGTATGCAACATTTTTTTTTGTTTAAACTGAATTTTAAAGTTTAAACTGAACTATTTAGTAAAAGTATAATTTAGCGCCTTAAAGACGTTTTTTCACACATGTGCTCATTTTTAACCAATTTTAATTTTGACTAATTTTTCTGTGATACGGTTAGTTTTGCGACATCCGACTTAGTTATGGGATATGGCATCATCGTCCTTATAAGGTTAAGACAATATATATCAAAGAAATAAAAATGGTCTTTTTTTTTTCAGGGACCGAAAATAACAGTTATTTTCGAAATTTCTATTCAAAAAGTCAGATGGAAAGAATTACTCTATTCGATATTTGAATATACCAATGTGATGCTTGTGAAAGAATTACTCTATTCGATATTTGAATTTACCAATGTGATGCTTGTTTGCTTAGGAATAATAATCTTTAATGATTTTAATTTTTTTTTTGATTTTTTTAAATAACTCAATAAATAGTCGTTATTTTTGACCAATTTTACTTCGGTTAAAATAAAAGTTAAAATTTGAATTTTATTTTTTTGATAAAATATTAAAGTTGAAATTTGACTTTTATTTTTTTGATCAAAAATAAAAGTTAACATTTTACTTTTATTTTTTCAGTTAATATAAAGGGTTAATATAGATATCCAGCGATAGAAAATATGTGAGAAAAAAAATATATTTGTTTATGTTTACTTGATAAATTAAGTGTCGCTTGAAAAAATTTTTAGAGAATTTCATTAAAATTTGAGAAATTTGGGTATTAAAAAATGGCAACACTGGGCTCATCAGTTTTGTTTTTTTTTGCGCTATGCTAGCTGAGCACGAAAAGAAAGAGAAAAATAGAGCGCAACATGGAGTTTATTGAAACTCTCGCAAAACAAACGCGTCAAAAGACAACGAATGAGCAATGCGTGGCAGCTGAAATGATTTGTTAGAAAAACTTAATACCTTAATTAAATGTACTTATTATTACATTTTCGCAAGAAAAATACCTCTAAATAAATTTGTAGCGCAAATATGATATTTGAAAATTTTTTTCATAACAATCGGACCAGTACTTTTGGAGTAAAGTCGTAACTTTAAATTTTCACTTCAATTTTATATAATAGTATAGATAGATACATAGACATGGAACAATATAATCTTTCTAAAAATGCCTAAAAATATGCCGCAATTATGAGAATAGCAGCAAGCTTTAAGTCTTGAACTGCCTTATCTGAGCACACTCAAGGCAGATAACAAAATAAAAATGTGCTACATAAGAATAAATCAACACACGCACACAGACACACACATACACTCTAACATACATGCACACCAAACTAAAGTCACGCTAAAGTAGGACTCATAGAACAGCACACAAGAACGTTAAGAAACCCCATTGAAGTTGAATTTTTCATGTCAAGCTGCAGTCGCTCATAAGCTCGGCAGCACATCATATTTTTTTTTGTTGTTTTTTGTATAGAGTTTCCTGCATTTTACTAGGCAGCGCGGCAACTTGCAGCATTGCAAGAAATTGAAAAATGCATTCATGTTGGTTTTTCTTGTTCTATTTATCGTGCTTAACCTAGAAACCAGGCAGCATGATTTCGCTGCAAAGCTGTTGCGCACACAATGGGTTAAGAGGATAATAACGGTTCTCGTGTGGGTAACATTTTCCACTTACCTTTATTTGGATTTGGTTGTTGTTTGCTTTTTTTTTCGTTTTTTTTCGTTATTGTAGTTCTTGTCCCACTTTGTGTGGGTGTGTGTGTGTCCTGAGTGTTTTCACACTTTTATGTTTGTTGCTGTTATTTTTTTATGACTTATGTTTTATGTTTTTTGGTAAGAATATATAAATAAGAAAATGACAAAGTATCATTAAATTATTCTAGAATAATGCAAAAAAGGTTCATGTTGCTGTTGCTCTCTTTTTGTGGACATAAATGGGCTTTTAATTTTTATGTGGCTTTTGCAGATACGCACATTTGCGATTTTATAAAAAAATATATATATAAAAAAATATGCTGTCATAAGCATAAAAAACCCACTTTTTAGTGGCGGATATTTTAACTGTTTTCAACTGATGGCTTTTAATAAAAAATGCAATCGTTAAGACATCGAGTCATGACATTCTACAGAGTTTGATGTGTTAAGGAACATATATATAAGGAGTAAAGATCTTCCATTTTTGTTTTTATTTATAACTACAAAAAGTCAATATGTCTGTGTAGTTAGAAAAACTTGTTCAAAAATTTAATCAAAATACGATTTGATTTACTAATTAAGCCAGCCGAATTTATACTTGAAATAAAAGTGAAACTAAATACTTTTGATTTTACTTAACAGAAACAAAGTCTTTTTTGATGTACGACTCAAATCTCATTGAAAGTCATGTAAAAAGCTTTTTATATAATTTTTTACCGATTTGGTGCAGATATCTTTAGTAGTTTTAATAAAATAAGTAATATGGGTTAAAAAAATCTCTTCCGTAAAAACTAAAAATTAAATTTATCTAAAAGTTAAAACTTTTGTTAAAAATAACAACTGTGTTGAACAGAAGTCATTCCGGGTTATTCCTACAATTAATACAAGTAGATACATCAGCCATATTACATGCCATTCTGCATTACTTTGGCTATAGATTTTGGGATTTGTAAGTAAGAGATCAAAATAGCTGGCCTTTGTACAAATTTGCTCAGAATTTGATACAAGTAATGCTACTATTTTTTTCAATGTCATCTAATGCTTGGTTTTCACTATGTCATTTTCAGTGGTCATTTGTTGTAAATCAAATTGAAAATAACAACATGTTGTAATTTTTTCTAACTTTGGCAAACTTGGAAAATAAGAAACAAATAAATTATTAAATGGAGCTATGCAGAAAATGTTGTAGAGTTTTATTAAGGTGATATTTCAGGTAATAAACTTTTGTGTCATCATAAAAATTACATAGTAAAAACCAAGCATAAGTTATATCAAAAATCTATAACTTTGTCAATTTTGTTCCGAAAAACTGCGTATCTGAAACAAAAACAACGTAACTCACCAAAGCACACATATTAAATTACCTTATTCACATCAACAGATTTTCCACAGTGGATTTAAGAGAAGTTTTAGGCAAAAGCGGTTAAATTTAGGCCATATTTTAGAAGAAGTTTTTTAAAAAAGTATTCTATATACGGACATTTCCAAACTGGCGTTACGGACGATTTGTACAAATAAATATTAAAAAATAGAAGGAAAAAGTCTAATTTTTAAAAAGTTTTTTATATTTCCGTAGTAATTAAGTATCACTTTATTAAGTAAAAACAGTTATGTCATTAGTAATTATTACATAGTTTAGTAAATAAGTAATTATGTAATTTAGTTATTAAAAACCAAATTTAATATAATGTCCTTTCCTTGCCTCAACCATTTTATCATTATCTCTATCCAATGCCTTCCATTTTTACTTAAACAAATAGCTTACGAAACATTTACGGAACATTTACGAAAAAGAAAAACTACATTTGTGAAACAGTGCAGACGATTTGATCATCATGGTTAATGAATTTATGTAGAAATTGCTTAAATTAGTAAAATTAAAATGTTTCTCTTACAAAATATCATCAAATAATAAGTTTTTAATAAGTTTTAATTTTTTGGTCACGGTAGGCTTTTTTCTGGAAATGCCCATATACCAAAAATTTAATTTGCATGCTAACCTTACATGATCAGTTTAATTAAAATTTTTTTTTCTTAATCTATATTTTTTATATATAAAGATGGCCTTGAAGTTGGTGTGCTTAAAAAAGGTGAAAATCAGCCCACACCATAGCTCGGCTCCAAATTGTCAGAAAATAAAAAAAAATCATTAGAAAACAGATTCAGATTCTTCGCGTATCTGATTCTTGGGATTGTACTGAGCAAAAAAGTACACTAGACCATACGTCTACGGTCAAAATCGAGCTTCCAGATTTTGACTTGCAGTTTTTTCTCAGACTTTTGTCATTTTTTTTTTGGATATTTTGGCCTATAACAGCCAAACCATTGAGATTTTTGTTTTAGTATTGGATCGAAAATCTTTTCAATCCCAAGAATTAGAACGCGAAGCGCCCATTAAGATGTTCAAATCACCCCACCCTACGCAATATATAAAATAATCGGATCAGAAACAAAGTCACACCACCACCAGATTATAGATAAAAAATTTTAAGATAAGTTGTGGGGTGAAATTTCAATTTGCAGGTTTTTGGAGTATAAAAGAGAGTGGGCTGCATAAGGTACTGAAGACTACTTTAACCATATTTAATTTTATAATTCTGACTTCAGATTCAAAATCAACGACCCCTAACACTATTAATGATGTTTAAATTCTTAAAAATACATATTATTAGGTGGCAACCATATTATATACAAATTACATCATTTCGAAATTCTGACAACGGATTCGGATTGAGAGACCAATTTTTACCTAGTGTTCACACCAGCACCGAATTCGTAAAAATAAAAAATTTATGGGTGGCAACCCTATTAACAATATTGAATCTCAAAATTCTGACTTCTGATTCGAAATCAGTGACCCCCTAAAACTGTTAAATTATGTTTAAACTCTTAAAAATATATATTATTAGGTAGCAACCCTATTTTACAAATGTCATTACTTTGAAATTCTGACAACGGATTCGGATTCAGCGACCCACTTTTACCTAGTGTTCGCGCCAGCACCAAATTTGTAAAAATAAATAAAAATTAGGTGGAAACCCAATCTAACATATTAATTTTAAAATTCTGAATTCAGATTCGAAATCAGCGACCCCTAAAACTGTTAAATTATGTTTAAAACTCTTAAAAATACATACAGGGTTGCCCATACAGGTCGAAATGGCCGAAGATGACGAGGAATTTTGGAACAAAATTATCATGTCCGATGAAGCCCATTTCACATTGAATGGGACCGTAAATAAGCAAAATTGCCGTATTTACGCCACTGAAAATCCTCAGGAGATTCAAGAAGTGCCTCTTCATGACGAAAAAGTCACAGTTTGGTGCGGCGTTAGTGCGAAAACGGTCACTGGGCCGTTTTTCTTCCAAAATGAAAATGGCCATGCTGTTACCATCAACCAGGAGCGTTATCGCGACATGATGACCAATTTTGTGATGCCAATTATTCGTCGAAAGCGTATGAGGCAGTTCTGGTTTCAACAAGACGGCGCTCCACCGCACACAAGTCGCATAACAATCGATTTTCTGAAGAATTTGTTTCCGGGCCGTTTGATGTCGAAAAGTGGTGATTTGGACTGGCCACCGCGTTCGCCCGATTTGACGCCGCCTGACTTCTTCTTGTGGGGATATTTGAAGTCAAAGGTTTACGTTAACAAGCCAAGGACCGTAGAAGAGCTCAAGGACAACATTCGTGAAGAAATAGCCGCTATTCCGGCCGAAATGTTGGCGAAAACGATGGAAAATGCTGCAAAAAGGGCACAATACGCCATCAACGCCAGAGGCGGCCATTTGAGAGATATCATATTCAAAAATTGATGTAAACAAATCTACTTGGAACAAATTAAATTATTAAGATTGCCAACCGCCAAATTTTTATTTTTTTCTTTGATTTTTTTAAAAAAAACATGGGTCCGTCGAATATGGGCAACCCTGTATTATTAGGTGACAATTCTATTATTCAAAATTACATAATTTTAAAATTCTAACAACGGATTCAGCGACCCATTTTTACCTAGTGTTTGCGCCAGCACCGAATTCGTAAAAAATAAAAAATTATAGGTGGCAACCCCATTACCCATTTTCAATTTTAAAATTCTGACTTCAGATTCCAAATCAGCGACCCCTTAAACTGTTAAATGATGTTTAAAATTCATAAAAATACATATTATTAGGTGGCAACCCTATTAAAAAAATGTTACATAATTTTGGAATTCTGACAACGGATTCGGATTTAGCAACCCTTTTTTACCTAGTGTTCGCGACAGCACCAAATTCCTAAAAATAAAAAAAGTTATGTGGCAACCCTACCCACCATGTTAGTTTTAAAGTTCTGAATTCAGATTCGAAATCAGTGACCCCTAAAACTGTTAAATTATGTTTAAACTCTTAAAAATATATATTATAAGGTGGCAACCCTATTTTAAAAAATGTCCTTATTTTGAAATTCTGACAACAGATTCGGATTCAGCGACCTACTTTTACCTAGTGTTCGCGCCAGCACCAAATTCGTAAAAATAAATAAAAATTAAGTGGCAACCCTATTCATCATATTAATTTTAAAATTCTGAATTCGGATTCGAAATCAGCGACCCCTAAAACTGGCAAGTTATGTTTAAAATGCTTAAAAATACATATTATTAAATGACAACTCTATTATATAAAAATTACATAATTTTGAAGTTCTGTCAACGGATTCTAATTCAGCGACCCATTTTTACCTAGTGTTCGCACCAGCAACGAATTCGTAAGAAATAAAAAAATTACAGGTGGCAACTCTATTACCCATTTTCAATTTTAGTTCTGACTTCAGATTCCAAATCAGCGACCCCCTAGAACTGTTGAATTATGCTTAAAATTCTTAAAAAACATATTATTAGGTGGCAACCCTTAATATTTAATTCATTCTATACTTATTTGATTCACTTTGTTTTGAATCAATTACATATGAGTACTACTTTGGAAACTACTTGTACTTATACTTCTTCGTACTCATTTTTGAGTTAGTGGCTAATGATTCAAAAATGTGAATCACTTTGCTTTGAATCAATCACATATGAATACTACTTTGGAAACTACTTGTACTTAATCATACTCATTTTTGAGTAAGAGGCTCATGATTGAAAAATGTGATTCACTTTGTTTTGAATCAATCACATGTGGATACTACTTTGGCAACTACTTGTACTTAATCATACTCATTTTTGAGTAAGAGGCCCATGATTCAAAAATGTGATGTATTGCAAACCTTTGATTTAAATCACTGTGTTGTGAACGAAAAGTACTCGAGTACTAGTTATTTTTAAGTATTCGTTGCAGATCTCTGGTTTACACTCAGAAGCAATTCGAAGAGTTTTGAGAAAGAATTGTTCAAATGTAAGAGTAGCACGAAAAAACCCATGTATTTGCAAGAAAAACATTGGGTGGATTTTGTAAGGCAATATCCTTTTATGTATATATATATTTTTTTCAGGTTTTAGGGTTTTTTCTAATTTTGTTTTTTTTCATTTATTGGGTTTTATTTATTTTGCTAGGTTTTCACTAGGTTTTTTACTAATTTTTTGTAAGGATTTTTATTTTTGTAGGTTTTTTCTGATATGTATTGCATGAATGTGCTGCATATGTATTGCATGATATGTGCTACATATGTATGTTTTGAATGTGCTACATGTATGTGTTGTATGTCATTTTATTTTAGTTGTCATTAGATGAGCTTACTTCGAATGCGTAGCATGCAAAATTAGAGGTTGGTCAGGTTTTTTAGCTTTTTTTAAAAGCCTTTTGATGAGACCATGTGGCTATGGTTGAAAAACGTTTAAAGGTAGCCTTTAAAGCCTAAACGGCAATGGAATAGGTTTTTAGGTTGTTTTTTTTCACTAATGTATGTAGATGGGATGATTATTTTTTATATAGTAGGTTTTTTCAGGTTTTTAGATTTTTATATGCTTTTCGTTAGGTTTTTTATTTTATATCATGATTTTACTGTGTGGTGTTGTGTTAGGTTATTAATGTGACTTTGCACGGTGTAATCATGTTTAAGTAGGTTTTTAATTTATATTATTATGGGTGTTGTATAGTATTATGTCCATTATTGACGTGATATTGTATGGCATAGCATGGTCATATTTAGGCAGGCATTTTAAGAAAAGTTCGTTTTCTTAAAATTAAGAATTATAATAGGAGTTTTTAAGCAGAAACATTTTTTGAAAAATAATTGTAAAGCTTATATTTGAGGATAAGTTATTGTCTTATATAAGTGATAGTGAAATCAAACAAACAGACATGACAGGTACTTAGTGGCCAATTACAAAATTATACTTGTTTTCTATCCCGTCTCTAGCCCCCTGGCTTAGCGCCTTGGAGTTCTGCTTCTCCTAATTTTTTCTGTCTTTTTGACCTATTTTGTAAGATTAACTTGCAAAAGTTTTTAACAGTTGCAGAGTTCTGAAACGCTTTGCCGAACAAAAAATCAATGAATTTGATGAATCCGAAAATCGAAGATTGCACCTTTTTTATGTTACATACGGATCTGCTTATTATATTGTATGCAATATGAAACTTTAATAAAAACAAATAAAATTAAAGAAAAATTTAGATTTTTGTGCATCGACACTTTTTTGGTGTAAATTTTTTGATTGCAGATAAAAAAAAACCTTGATGCTTGTGCATACCCAGACTTTGGGTTCGAGATACGGGGCTGTGTTGTTGCAACATATTCTTTCATTAACTTATTTGGCATAAGGCTAAAATATAATTGAATTACAATTAAATTTAATACGAATACTAAAAAAAAAATTATATTTCCTTAGAAATTTCAGAAAAATATTTAATATGTTTTTAGTGATTTTTTGATTTTATCTCATATATTTTTTTTGATAATATTAATAATTTTTGAAGTGGAAACTTCTTTAGGCGCGTTGAACAATTTTGGTAGAGGGTGAATCTTTGGTTTGCGTCATTGTCTTTTTCCGAGTAACTCTCGTCATCAATACAGACAGCAAAGAAAACAAGATGGGAAACTTAGAAAACATAAGCAAGCAACCATTAATAAGTTCCTCTGCTGACGCATTGTTCTTTCCCCTGCCTTTGCTTGGATGAGAAACATTGGCTGCATTCCCGTGGCACTATATCAGATCAAATCTCAGCAAAACAACGTTAGTTCAACTTTATATCAATTTGTCATCACAGTCTTGAAACAGCTGTTTTAAGAACAATAACAAAAGAAAACAACAATACCAAAACTCTCATTGAGCGGTGAAACGTCAAAATAGGAAAATGAATAGTTATTTAGATTTGCCAACTATGTTCGTTTTGATGATCAAACATACTTGAAACTTGGCAGCATTTTAAGATCAGAAATAGAGCTAGAAATCGAGCTGGTTTTAATTTTTGTTTTTGTTTTGTGAATAAAATAGAGCCGCAGTCTAGAATGTTACTAGAATGTTACTAGAATGTTACAGCTATTGAATGTTACGGTTTTTTCAATGTATATGTAGAGCTAGCTGTAGGCTAAAACAAAATATATTTAAAATGTTTAATATTTGCTTTTTGTTTGACTGGCCTTGAAGTCTCTTTTAATGCCTCCACTTGAAATCTTGCTACCAGGCAAACAAAAAACATAGCAAGCAAAGTGCTGTTTATTTTCCGCTGCCAATTCGGTTCATCCCTTCTAACGTTGCGCAACCGATGTGATACTGCTCTTCTCTGTTCATCGTTGTAGTAGATTTGCTTGGTAATTGTTTTTGTAAATGTATTTTAGTTCAGCTACAGATCTACATATACATTGACAGAAAAACAGTAAATATTCTTCATGATTTCTTTATAAAGGAACGATTTGTCAGCAGATAAACTTATTGATGGTTGCTTGCCGCCATAGTAGAATTAGACAAGGTAATGTTAGTGCTGAATGTGTTCTCTTTCTAAGTGACCATAACTGGCAAACTCATCCATTTTGATATATTTGCCAATTCTTGCTTTCATATTGCATTCTCATTGGTTGCAGATTTTGTATGAAATGCCAACTTCGATTTGACATTTTCAGTCACCGGCTCTCCGCACTAACACTACCTTGTTTAATTTTGCCATGCTTGCTGCATTTGCTGAGCGCATGGTAACCAATATTCAAGAGCGTGTATCATGACCAACATAAAAACATTTGTAGTTTTATAAATGTCGCCAGCATATTCTCTGACTGGGACCATGGTATAATAAGTAATAGGTAGGAGTGACATTTCGTGTTTCGACCATCGAATGTCAAGCAAAAGAAAACAAAATAGAGAACGTGTGTCACACACATTGGCCGCATTCAGAGGAGTCACCTGCTGTGAATGAATCAATTAATGGAAAAACCAAAGGTTTCTTACTCAAATTTAAAAAAAATTATTGACTTCGCTGAAAGCTGCCAATGTGTGTGACACACGCTCTTTATATTGTTTTTTTTTTGTTTGAAATTGCAGCTCGTGAAAAAATAAGTAGTTGTCAAGGCTACCTAATAATAATTTTATCATGAGTGGGACTGCATCGTCCAAAATTTTTTGTTTCTTATTTCAGCTACCATAAGCCTAAAGTATCTTTTTTAAAAATATAATGAATGCAATGATTAATGACGCAAACAGTGAAAATAATGTAACTTAAATACAATGGAATGTATGTAAATACAAATTTTATGTATGTGTGTATTATTATGTATTTTAAGTGTATATTAGTTATTTCAATAAGTTTAATGTATATTTTTGTTTATGTTTTACCTTGTTTTTATATTAAAACCCATAATTTAAAATATAATGAAGTGATAAAAGATGAAAATAATTTGCATTAATGATGAACCGGATGTACGGATGAACCGAATCGTGGGCAGAAAATAAACTGCACTTCGCTTGCTATATGTTTTCTGTTTTCCTTGTAGCAAGATCTCAAATGCAGGCATTAAAAGAGACTTCAAGACCCATCAAACAAAATATCATACATAAAAAAAGTAAATTTCTTTTATTTTAGCTACACCTCTACATATACATTGAAAGAAAAAATTAAATATCCTTTTTGTGGATTATTTTTCATTCAATAGTGGTCTCTGAATTTTATTTTTATATCAACAATATTCAATTTAAATGTAATAACATAGTTTGGTGCAATTATAAAATAAAAATGCTATCTGAATAAAAAATATTTTGAAAGAAATAATCAAAGCGTGAGGGGGTGAAAATATAAAATGTTTTCCCGATTAGCATGAAAATTCTTTTATAGCAGTAAGGCGGTCCGTGGCAGGACCGTCTTCCAGGGAATACTAATATTTTACATATATGTTTTCGCTTCGGTCGGCAGTCCCCTCACTGCTATACTTTTTTATTTATTGATTTAATGTGATCATCTCTATAATTTATTTTTACATCCACGTCTACCTTTTTGCAATGTCCCTGCAGCTAATCCTAAGCTTTACCAGTTGTTGCATTTGATAAGCTCTACAATCAGGCACTCAACCAAGCATCCAGCCTTGACGCTGATATTTTTTTCGTTCTTTCTCGTATCTTCCTTGGCAACTATATTACATTGAGCGTTTCTACAATTTGCTTCACCTTCGCATTCTTAACGTCTTAATCTTAGTCTCTGCTGATTACAAGCTTCAACTTTTGCACAATTCCTGCAAACTTTGCGAGTTATTTTCAGAATTTTTCTCAGAAATCTTAATAACATAACAGCGTTGCAAGGTATGCAATATAATGATGCAACGACTGTCGTCATGACGTTATTTCCGTTGCAATTTAATCTACTTAATTAAAAAAAAAAAACATAAAAAATGCAGCGCTGGCAGGATTCTCTTCAATAGCATACAACTTTGTCGAACACTTCAAAAATATTGCACAAATTGCAAAGCAACGTAAACAAAAATACCAAAGTAAAAAAAAAGTTCAACAACAGCAGGTCAGCAACGAAGAACAAGGCAGCAGCAGACAAGCAAGAGCAAAAGTAAAATACTTCCCAAAATAATGTCAATACGTCGAAAGGCCAGGCGTTGAAGCGGCAATTTTCATCTGTTCGGTTATCGTCGTTTTTGCTGTTAAGGGGTATGAACAGTGTAAAACGCCGTTTACTCAAAATCACATTTTTTGATCTGGATGACAGCATTTTTCGTCCGATCCTTTTAATTCAAAATGGGTTTTGTTGAGAAAATGTGCCTCTTAAGCTTGACGTAGCCGTTTTTTTAAGCTTTTTTTATTTGTTTTTTATAAAAAATTTTCTATTGAAAATCTCGTGAAAATGTTAATTTTTTCAAATGGTCGCCTTTTTTTTCTAAATCTATAGTAATAAAACTCATTTTCTGTTTGTTTGTTTGTTTGTTTGACCTTTATACAAATCTAAACGGCTCAACGGATTTTGCTCAAACTAGGTATACATATTAAGTACATCCCAACTTAAAATGTTACATACTTAGTTTTTGCCACGCCCCCTCTGAAATTTTTCAACTAACGGTAATTTTGTTATTATAAAACTTTTTATCATCGGAGATTTTTTGTATTTAATTTTAAAAAATTTTTGTTATTTTGACATCAAAAACATTCAAAAACATATCTTCAAAATTGGAGAAATTTTCAGTATAACGACTTTTTCATAAAACATCGTTGCCTAAGAATGAAAAAAAAACGACATGAAAATCAAAGTTTGGTCTTTCGATGCAAATATCTCCGCTGTCCATTAATATATTTCATTTAAATTTTTTTTGTTCAAAAGTTCAATAAAATCACTTCACAAAAATAGGTTGAACTGTACCGTTAAGTCAGTGTATATATGTTTTATGATTATGTCAAAAAAGGTCCAAAATATTGACTTTTTACTCAAAAAATGACTCAAAAATTGTTGTTGTTGTAAAAACGAAATCAATTAAAAATTGCACATCTGGCTACCTTTCATATGACATAGCATTTATTTGCAAAAATTCTTCCAGCTAAGCGCAAAAATTATTTACTGTTTTTGTCAACAAAACAGCAAGGGACCCCCCTTTGATTTTTTTCGCGAAATTTATTTTTTCCAAAATGTTGTTTTTATATTTTTTACAACAAAGTCAAGTCTCAAAAATAATTTATGTGAAAAAATTACCCCAATATCTCTTTCCAATCAAAAGTTATGGCTAAAAATCTATTTTTTCATACCAGACTATTAATAAAACTTAGTTTTGTGTTAAAATTCTCTATATAGTTTGAACGTCCCCATTTATCTAGAGTAATTACGAACATTTTGGATTATATAAGATCTTCCTTATAGTAATCTACTTAGTTTTTGCCTTCCCACCCCTCCCACCCCTCCCACCCCTCCTGTTAAATTTGTTTTATTGTGATTGCTCTATTTTTTCTCACTATTGTGTCCCCGTTGTCACTTAGTTCTTTATCAATGGTACTTTAAATGTTGTATATATATCACAATTTTATCGAAAAGATGACTGCGAATAAGAATGCTGTTAAAGTTAACATTTTCATGCAATCAGTTTCAGCTATATGGCGATATAATAAAACACATGTTTTGATCTGTACATTAAATTCACAGATAGATGGCGCCACATTTGTAAGAACTGTGGGTACAAACTGTACACCTTGCGGTGAATAGCTGAACTATGTTCCTAAAGTTTCTTCAATTTTAACCCCACACGTTTGGGATAACAGACAGGTGGCGCTATTTTCTGCTTACAGAAGAATATTTGATATTCTTATGCAGCTAGCAGATAAGTTTTGCGAAATATTTTGGGAAAATGCTATTGCTACCAAACTTTTATAAAAAGTAAAATAATGCAGTTCTGCCAGTTTTTTCCGTCGCAGCGTCATCTACCGTCATCAACACTTAAAAACATAGAATTGGATCAATTTAAATGTCCAGCTCACTTGCTGGATTTTTTGTTGTTTTTGCTTTGCTTGCAAATGCGATTATATGATCCTGATCTCCAATGAAAAAACGCAGCTAATAGAAATTTTAGTAGGTACAATCATTTTTAGTCCAACGAATTTTCCATAAAACATTGATAGCTAATAATGAGGAAAAATTATATGAAAATCAAAGTTTTTACTTTTGCCAATGCTGCTTTTAATATATTTCATTAAAATTTTTTTTGTTAAAAAGTTCAATATATTTTTGAATATAAATCTTTGTTTAGACGTTAAAATGTCCCACCATAATTTTTATTTTGTTGAAAAGGTAATTGTGCTTGCTTTAAGATTAAGTTAATACAAAAATTCTTTTTAATTTTAAAATATGTTTTTCGTACTCTTTCTTTGAATTCAATTAGCTCACCGCAACAGATGGAACCACCAACATCAAAAATTTTCGTTCAATTACTTTTCTAACGGTAGCTTACAATTAAAATTCAACATGTTTTTCATTATTCCAGATTTTAAAAAATATTTAATCGAGAAGTGTATGTTAAAATGTTTATATAAATGACTCTCGAGTAATACCGGGTATATCAGCTAGTAATATATATTTTAAGAATCTTTTTCGTGTTTTGTCCTTAATTGATTCATGTGAACGACTTACTGTCAACGCCACTGAGGCCAGATTCAAGAGGTGCCATTTTCAAAGAACCATTATGCAAAAATATACCAGTAAAAACAAAAACTAAAATTTTTTTAAAGCACTTATTAATGTTCTAAAGATGTGCACAAAGTTTGATATGAATCCATCAAACTGCGTTTTTTTTATAAAATAGTCAAGAAACACTTAAAATTCAGACGTTTACACCGCACATACCCCTTAAAGTTTTGTTTGTGTCTGTCTATATTTGACTTCCTTTGCAGTTATTTAAGCATTGCGTTTGTTGTTGTTCAGCGGTCTATGCTTTGCCTAAGTGGCACAGTCTTTGTTAAGTTAAACTTTTGCTGCTACACCGGAAGCAAGTATTTCCACTTCCGCACAAAGGCAATGGACAGCGTAACTAAAATAAAAGCAACAACAACATGGTAGCTACAAAATTAGTTGAGTAAAAAGAAAAAAAAAATCATCATCTTCCTGTTGTTGTTCGTTCTTAAAGTTATGTATTTATAGAAATATATGGCATAGTTGTAGGCATGGCAAATAAGCAAACTTAAAGTTGTTGGTAGTTTAAGAGTTATTTTACCTCTTGTTTTGGGTTCAGATAAAAGATGGCGCAAAAACATTTCTTCGACCATGCTCTCAATTAATCACTCACCCACTAACTCACTCCCTCCTCAATCGTGAAGTGATGAACGGCATTGGCAAAAATGAACGCAAGTTGACGTGAAGGAATATTACGTTGATGTCTCTTGCTTATGCTAGCAATAATTTTTTTATGTGACACCTGAAAGTATGCAATACTTTTATGCAACTTCCTTTATAATGCACAGCATTAGTTACTTATTTCCAGTGCGCTATTTCGTTTTTATTAACATTTTTATTACTTCGAACAGTTTTAGTACATTGAAAATAGAAATTCAACATATTGACAGATGCAATTTAATAGCAAAAAGCTTGGCACATTGCATGGCGTTAAAATAAAATTTTCATTTCATCTAATGAAGAGTGAGCGGCTGCCTTGAGAGCATATCTGTCTGTCTGTGCGCTGCTCCCGCTTGTCAATTTTATGCTGCAGTCGCTACGATTGAGTATCTAGAGTGTGGGTATGTGTGTATCTGTGTATCTGTGTGCATTTGTTTCAAGTGCGCTAATTGAATTTCCATTTACGCTACGATTTTAACTATGCGCCACAAAAATAAAACACTTCAAATTGCATTTGCGCTATGCATTAATCGAGTTTTTTTTTCAAGAGTGCTTGAAAGTATGCGTGGTCTGGCAATGAGCTGAATAATATTGACTGCATGCTTTTAGGTATCCACAATATTTTTTAAGTATAAACTGTTAAAAATTAAATTTACTCTTTACAGCTGTAGTTTGAGTAATATTGCCGCTTCAATGTTTTTATGAATGCAAAAAAACGGTGTCTTTGATTTATGGCATGCATTAAGAGCTGCTTTAAGTAATAATTTCCATGGCTTTAGGATATTGACTTAATGAAACTCAACCAGCAAATGACTCTTAAAATTTTAAAAAAGCAAAAAGAGTTTACGGAAAATTTAGTGTTTGATCTTTATGCTCTTTGGCGAGTCGTTAAAGCATAGAGCCATTGAGAGCATGTCTCAAATTTTGGCCACTAAAATTGTCATTTTTATTGCATACTTTTTGGCGAGCATTTTATTTTTATAAGCTCACACCTACTCGTAAAAATTTATCGGTCATGACATTGTAATGCAGAACTGTAAGCAAGAAGTGTAAAATCTGACATGTGTTGTTAAGATCGATAGCTTCTTTTCATTAATAAGACAAATGGTTCACTTTATTCGTTCGCATAACTACATCGTGTTTTTGTACAAAAAATTTTGCAGTGAAGAGTATTTGTGGAAATTTTTTTCTTCATGTTCAAACCAGAGCAAAGTTTTGTGCATGGACATTTCCACAAAAAAGTTAGCCGTGACCATAAAATTAAAACTATTAAAAATTTATTATTTTATGATATTATCTAAAAGAAACATTTTAATTTGATTAATTTAAGCAATTTATGCGTAAATTCATTTACCATGATGATCAAATCGTCTGCACTGTTTGTTTCGCAAATGTAGTTTTTCGTTTTCGTAAATGTTTAGTAAATGTTTCGTAAATGTTTCGTAAACTCTTTTGTTTTATTACAAACAAAAAGCATTGGCCAAAGATAATGAAAAAATGGTAGAGGCAAGAAAACAACAATATATTAAATTTGTTTTTTAATTACTAAATTAAATAAATAAACCTAACTACTTATTGGGCTTAAAACAATAATGAAAGTGATTAAAATAACTTAATATGAATGAACACTAGAGTGTGGCGATTAGTATGGAAGGAAAAAAGTGTTAATGGGCGCTTCGCGTTTCTAATTCTTGGGATTGTATTGAGCAAAGAAGTCCACTAGACCATACGTCTACGGGGAAAATCGAGCTTCCAGATTTTGACTTGCAGTTTTTTCTTAGACTTTTGTCACTTTTTTTTTGATATTTTGGCCTATAACAGCCAAACCATTGAGATTTTTGTCTTAGTATTAGATCGAAAATCTCAATGGTTTGGCTGTTATAGGCCAAAATATCCAAGAAAAAAACGTGACAAAAGTTTGAGAAAAAACTGCAAGTCAAAATCTAGAAGCTCGATTTTCACCGAAGACGTATGGTCTAGTGGACTTTTTTGCTCAGTACAATCCCAAGAATCAGAAACGCGAAGCGCCCATTAAGATGGTCAAATCGCCCCACCCTAATGAACACATATTTTTATTGTCCCGCAAGTCACAAAGACATGTCCCAGTAGTCACAATTTGTAATATTTTTCTAGAAATGTTACTTATTGGGTTTACAACAATAATGAAAGTGATTAATATAACTTAAAATGAATGAAAACATTTTTTCTTGTCCCGAAAGTCATAAAGACATGTCCCAGTAGTCACAATTTGTAATATTTTTCTATAAAGATAATCATATTAATTCTTTTCTTAAAATAGAGGCGTTTCGTACATGTCTACGGTGACCAAAAAATTAAAACAGACTTAAAACTTATTATTTTATTACTTAATTACTTAACTGCTATGGAAATTTAAGTTGCGTTACGCTAGTAACGTTACGCCAGATCAAAAACCTAATTAAAAAAAAAAAACAGAGAAGATTTTTAAATTTGGTTACTTGGAAAATAGACTTATGTTATTTGAAACCCTTCTACAAAAAGTTGTGTACAAAAAGTCTTGGCCAATTCAGAGAGTTTTAAAAATTTTGCAATTCAAGTCAAAACCACTTCCGTTTTTTAGTAACGGCAGCAAATATTTTTGTCGATTGTTGTCATTATTCTTACTTAATATAGTGCTACTTAATTACTAGGCAAATATAAAAAAGCCATATTAAAAATTAGGCACTTTCCTTCTTTTTTTTTTAATAATTTTTCGTACAAATCATACGTAACGCGAGTTTGGAAATGCCCATATATAAAATAACTAAGGCTAATTAATTATAAATTCTGACATGCAATCGAAAAGGATAACAACTCCATTTATTAAATCGTAAAAATTCTTGTAAAAATAATTTTCGGCGTCATTTACTTTCGTTATCTATGTATCTAGTGAGTCTTAAGCAACATACCTACTCCCATTGCCGCTTACTGAGTAACGTAGATGTCATCAGTGTCTAGGTGTTTAGAATTGTAACCAAGCTTTGGAGGCCTCGCAGCTACATTATATTTAAGAAATAATTGTTTCATTGTTATCACACTTAAAGTTTAATCTTTTCAATACAGTTCAAACTAATACAAATAAGGAGGAAGGTATAATTTCAATTGAGATATAACGCATAGAACGTTGAAGGGAAAATTTGCAAATGTTTTGAAATGAAATTAAATTGTATATACTTTTTTTTTAAAATGCGCTCAAAATTAATTAATTTTGACTTAGGTGGCATTGCTTGGACAAAATTCATAACAACTTTGAAAAAATTACTAAAAATCAATGAATATATCAAAAACTTCGAAAATAGAATTCATGTAAGACATGAATAACGCAGAGCTGAGTTCTTTCTAACTAATGGCGCAATTGCGTCAGCTCTTAAATTATAAAAATAGTATTTTTAATAAAAAAGAACCTAATAAGGTTAGTTAATTAATTGTGATCTGTTTTAAATTATTACATGAATTTAATTGTGAGCTTTAGATCAAGTAACATTTTTAGAAGGCAATAACAACAAAAACAACAACTCTGTATAGTGTCAATTACTTAGCTCTAAGAAAAGAAGTTTTATTGCAGGCATTGCAGCAAAATTGAGGTTAAGGTAAATTTTTTGATTTCTTATTTGAACTAAATACCTTAAAACAAGAAAATTTTTTTGCAAAAAATAAGTTTCATCTTGCAAAATATTCTTTTGATGCATTTGAACAAAATTTTATTTAAAAAAATGTCGATTACTGCAAAGAAAATTTTTGGAAAATTTGTTTGGGAAGTTGATATTAATGACTTATCTCTTGAAAGACGAGACACCTTTTTTACGAATTAGCTAAATTTGACCTACGTTTAAATGCGACTACTTTTTGTGTGATTGCGTTAGTTTTGTGACATCCAACTTAGTGATGCTATATGGCATCATCGTCCTTAAGGGGAGGTTCTAGTAGAAATCGATGAAAAATTTTTGTAGGATCTTGAAAATATGTAGGCGAAAGGATATTTCCCTATCTAATTTAATTTATTTTACGAGTCATAGCGTATAAGACGAGAGAGTGCGTCGGCCGAAAACAGGTATAAACGCGTTTTTTCCGAAACAACTTTTTTCGCGCTGTACACGATTTCGCTTCAAAGACTTGACTGACATCGATTTTTGACGGCTCAAATTAAAGCTTATTCAATTTAGAAGGCCTTAGGGAATCGTTTTTTTCCAAAAAAATTTATTATCATTATTTTTTAACGTTAAAGCAAAAGAAAAAGGAGGAAAAACAGGGTTTTTTTTTCAAAGGGCCGCCATTTTTTTTAAAAATGGTTGTATTAAAATCGGGAATCTACAAGGCTCCCCAAATTTCTTCTGAATTAATATTTTTTTTTTGGTTTTTTCGTTTTAGATTACTTGGCAGGGCTGTAGACTGTACAGCGCACATCGGCTATCGCCGCTCACGGCTTTGATCAGCGAGACCTTCAGCCGCCATTTTGAATGATTTTTCATCGATAAAAATTGTATAATGTTCTTGAAATATACACTAATAAATGCCACAAAAGATTTTTTTTCAAAAAAAATTTACGATCGCTCAAAAAAAAATTCTTAAATTACGTTACGTGAAATTACTTTTCTACTAGAACCTCCCCTTAATGAGTTAAGGTGACATAAAGCTTTGGAATTTGGAAAAAGCAGAGCAAAGTTCTAAAATTTTTTCTAAAGAAACTTCATGACATAGCAACTTGAAATTGTTTTTTACATATACAAAAAAGACATATTCGGAAATTAGATAATTAGTTGTGATCTATTCTTTAAATTTGTACATGATCTTAGTTGTGAGCCTTTTAGATCAAGGAAGACTTGATCTAAAAAGCTCACAGTTACAATCATGTATATTATTTGGTAATATTTTTTCTGTTCTTTCTTTATAAAAATTTTTTTTGACATTTTTCTTATATATTGGTAAGAAGCGTAGATATATTTCGAGTTCTAAGCAACCGATTTGATCGTAGTAAGTCTTGATGTTATTGTTAAGCTAATCAGTTCTAAGCAACCGATTTGATCGTAGTAAGTCTTGATGTTATTGTTAAGCTAATCATAACCAGCCAGAGTACCTTCTGAATGTCTGCCTGTCCAAAGCCAGGGTGATGGTTAGATATTGGGTGGAGAATTCATGGGCCGTGCCCCATGGGGGCATGAATTAATCTCAAAATGAGTTCATTCTTGAGGCACGGCTCTTGAATGATTCATCTGATTTCTGTAAAACCAAAGGTCCACCTTAAACCTTGATTATTGGTGTCAAATCTTGGAGAAGGCATGGTTATGGTATTAAGTTATCATTACATATGTAATTGTGATGCTTTCAATTGGCGATCAATCCAATATAACTTGAAGTACTTGGGCAGGCATCAACACGAGGAGACCAGATCTATCGTCGGCTGCGGACCTTTGTTTTAGAATAAGGGTTCTATGTAAGAGACAGGCCCATAGACAAGGGGTGGCTTTAGGGGTTAAAACTCCTCTTAGGGTCTAGAAATTATTAAAATCAAATATATTAGCATTAATCGTCGTCGGCTGCGGACCTTTGTTCTAGAATTAAGGTTCTATGTAAGAGACAGGCCCATAGACAAGGGGTGCCTTTAGGGGTTTAAACCCCCCTTAGGATCTAGAAATTATAAAAATCGATTATATTAGCATTAAGGCAACTACAAACGTATGTAGCGGAAGAAAAGCTACAGGATGCTGTTATTAAAGCTTAAGACATCGCAACCGAATTTCGAAATACCATAATGTCACCTCTCGCATTTCAACTTATAAAAACAATAAAAACTTTTGATTTTCAAATTGCTTTTAATCTGGCCGCAGTTCCAACATTTGTGATCAAGATTGTCCAATCACATTCTTAGTTGTTTTTTCCCAAAAATTAATAACTAGAACAGAAAAATTAAATAAGCGTATTAACCATAAGTTTATTAAAACGTCAATTGAAATGTTTAAAAGTTATATTCCACTTTCGTTATGCTCAAGAGTTGCTATTTTAAAAGAGTTAAGATTACTCTATTTTAAAATATTTAAAATTAATTACTGAATTTTTTTAAAAACGAAAATCAGAAATCTTTTTTAAAATTATTGAAATCATTTTAAATGATTAATATAGTTTTTTTTTTTAAATTTCTTATAATTTATTTTATTTTTGTGTTGAAATGCCCAAACACAGGCACTTTAAGGATTTTAAAAAAACATCAAGATTCAAAAGCTATATCTTTTTGATCCGAGTCTTGTTTTTTGCAAATTTTGTTCACAAAATAGCTGAAGACTATGCTATAGCACCTCGTTACGTCGTTTTTTTTTAGCTTTGCATTTTCGTATTTGTTAGGATTTTGGTATTTTGCTGTCTGTTCAAAAGAGCTTACTTCGACATTGCATGATGTTGAAGAAAACTGAAAAAAAAAATCTAGTTTGTGTTGTGCTTACAATTTTGAGACCAACAGCTAATATATGATGTAAGCGTGAATAAAATAATTTTAATGGTTTTAAAGTAATAGAGATTTCAAATTTAAAAATATGTCTTTTTGTGCAGTCACTGAAGAAATAATCATTTTTAATAAGGTTTTTGTAAAATGAATACAACAATAAAATATACTTAAGGAGTTTTCACAGAAATAATTAATTTACTAAACACTTAAATGTCAGGATCAATACATTCACATTCTTCGTGGGTTTCTCATTGTAGTAATGAGGATTCATTGAGGACTTTCATTCATTGAATTATTACGATTTTCTTAATTTTTTTTTTGTGCAAATGATAAGATTAAATATTTTAAGTGCTAAGCCAAAGCAAAAACAGCTTTTTTCAAAAATGTTAAATAGGAACTTTTGAACATACACTCCTCATTTGTATTAAGTGTTGTTTCAGAAAATATTTCAACAATATTTCATTGCAATTTCTCAAATTTGGATTTTTACAATTTTTTTGTTGAAAGAAGAAATAAAATAACATTTTTCGAAAAGCAAAATATCACAACTCTGGTACTTTTAATGCGATTTTTATGTTTGTTAATTCATTTTAAAGAACAATTACATTAAAAAAGAAAAGAATACCTTTTTTCAAAAAATTTACTTTATATAAAAATTAATAAATTTAATAAATAATAAATTTAATACATATAAAAATTCCTTTTGATTTATCGATATCAAAAACTATCAATATTTTTTTTTAATAACAACCCCCCTTTGGTTAATCCTGGCTACGGGCCTGGTAAGAGACATAGTAATCCTTGACCTAGTATAGGCCAAGGCTCAGTGAATAAAGGCCTAACGAACTAACGCCTAAAAAAAAATGAAATAATGCCTAAAAATTGCAACAAAAAATTATATAGGAATTAGGCGGTTGTTCATTATGAAAGAATGTCTAATATTTTAGGCATTCCTTCATTAAAATTGTTAGGTGATTTTTCATAATGAAAGAAAGCCTAAGAATCAAAAAGTATTGTTACGAAAGGTAAGTTCCCTTTTACAAAATGTTAAAATAATGGTATTAATTTTCCCTTTTACAAAATGCATACACTATCTTGTAAACATTCTGTAAAAGGGAAAATTATTAGTTTTTAAAATTATAAAAGCAATTGATTTTCCCTTTTACAAAATGCATACACTATCTTGTAAACATTCTGTAAAAGGGAAAATTATTAGTTTTTAAAATTATAAAAACAATTGATTTTCCCTTTTACAAAATGCATACACTACCTTGTAAACATTCCGTTAAATAGAAAATTATTAGTTTTTAAAGTTATAAAAGTAATTGATTTTTAATTTGTTATTGTTTGTTTTTTTTAAGGTGATTTTTAAAATTAGACTTTCCTTCATTTTTAAAGTTAGACGTTCTTTCACTTTCCTCTTAGGCGTTCTTGTTTAGGCATTCTTTCATTTTGAAAAATTAGGCATTAGTTCGTTAGGCCTTTATTCACTGAGCCATAGGCCAATGATATACTACGGCACGCTTCCTTAAGAATCCTTAATTAAGCTTACGAAATTGCGTAAATAGGATTGTGGTTCTCTTGCGGTTTTAAATTATCGGGAAACCAATGGTTATTTTAACCTGGACATGAACAAATCTAGTGACTGAAGGTGTCACAGTCAAATATAAATGTTCTAAGAATTTTTGGTTAGTAGACGGGATGTTGAAGAACCTTTTGCCCGGGTATTGACTGGCATGAGCTGTGGTCCTTCGCGGTTTCCGTATTGACTGTGGTTGAAGACCAGAAAAGTCGGTGCGAGTTACACCATGTTAAACTCTGGTTGGTAACTCCCGAAAATTACTAAGATAGTGATGGTAGATAGAATTCTCTTTAATTTCAAAAATTAAATGTTAGGAAGGTAAGCAACTACCAGATCAATATACTGTAACCTTTGGATTTTGAGGACAAGTGACGGGGAAACCTAGACAATCTGAGTAGTGTCCATCAATTGCTGGGGAAACCTGATTATATAAGCAGCAGTACCCTAGGTCTAGAGGTATGGTATCGGCTCCTAGTTTTCATGACAAAGATTTGCCAAACCTTTGATCATGATAACGAAGTTGCGTGCCAAAAAAATGGGTTAAATTATCAGTATTTATTAGGGCGGGTCAAATTCTGGCTCAGCGAAATTCGTAAAATACATGTAATTTCAAGACTTTTTCTCCACTACAGCATATACAAATTCTGAAAAAAAGCTGTGCGGACTTTCGTAAATAGATTCATACACATACATTCATACATTCATATTTTATAATTGAGAACAAAATCTATTTACGAAAGTCCGCACAGCTTTTTTTTCAGAATTTGTATATGCTGTAGTGGAGAAAAAGTCTTGAAATTACATGTATTTTACGAATTTCGCTGAGCCAGACCTCCAAAAAATTCGTCCATACAAATTGACCCGCCCTAGTATTTATACTCGATATGACCCATGGTTATGTTTTTTAAACGAAGACATAAGTGGATGAAGGTGTTATGTCACATTTTCGAATTTTTACTGTTCTATGCATAGATGAAGATGTAATGTACATAAAAAAATTTTTAAACCTTAAAACAACCATGTTTGTGGCTATTTTAAAAAAATTTTTTCACAGAGTTTGATTTAGTATAGATATTACAAATGCGAAACTTTGAACTCAATTTTCTCGAAATAAGAATTTTGCGACATATCACCTTCATCGACTCATGTCTCAAATAACCTAGTCATGTACAATTTTAGAGGCTGAAAGTGTCACGGTCATGCACATAGTTCAAAAGAACTTTTAATGTTTGTCTGTTGCTTTGAAATTAGGGGAACTTGTCTGGTAGATCCTCTGAATTCCGAAGAGGCGTTTGGTGCCATGCGATGGAGCACCGTAGAATTAAGCCTACACGGCAGGGGTCTACGTAAGACACGAAGTGGATTTCTGTTAAGCTAGTCACTAAAGCATACTTCAGGATTTTCAATCCTGATTGGTGCGATTTGAAAAGCGATGCAGTTTATAAAGAAGTAACCTTCAAACTGAGCTGCGAACAGTGCCAAAGGCGAAGTGTTGTTTTATCTAACAATAAAGTCAAACGTTTTGTAAAAGTATGATCTGACTGTGTAAATACTTCAAAGAATACTACACACTTAACCATGCAGATTTGTTTTTCTAAAATAAAGATTTAATATTATTGCTTTAGATAAGACAGTTTCGGCTTAAATTTCGTGGGGAATTCATTGCCAATCCATGTTGCAGGCAGTGCTTTAATTTTTCTTCTTGCTTGAACGCTAATAAATACTCACTGAGAAGAGATTAAATCTATGACAGCAGCTTGCAACAATGCTACCAATCAAACAGTCAAGACTGCCAACTCACGCAGTTAGAGTCAACTGCGAAGATGTGCGTCATTTAAGTGGCCAACAAAGTGGTAAGTAACAACGGAATGGATTGAAAGCGTTGCTGTGCAACAAAACAATACCACATTCACTAAAATATTAACTATTATGCGCGTTATTTATTTGGTAATATTTTGTGAGAATGAAATTAAATTTGCCATTGTTATGAACTGACGAGCAGCTGAGGTGAGACAGCGAATAATTACGACAATAAATTTTATTAATTATTACAATAGACTAATAGTCTTCAAAGTTTACCAAAACACTTTTAACGAAACGTGGTACAACACTGCGTATGAGTGACATGGAACTTTTTATTATAATCATACAATTATTGTATTTAGTTATGCTGCTGTTAAAAGCAAGAATTAGAGGAAATATTTTGAAAATATGCTGCAAATAAAGATAAAAACAAAATAATTTACACAGTTTCTTGCCACAGCTTTTAATGTATGCCTTGTAAAGCTTGTGCGACGTAACGTATTTGTTATATTTAATTGTGCCTTCTTTATGAGTTCAAACAGATTTGAATTTGATATTCATCATACACGGAATATATTTTAGACTTATGAAAAGATCTAAAGCTTAAAGCATCTTTTCTGAGTTGGCAACTTCAAATTTAAAATGTTATCTTGCTTGTGTCAAATTTTATTTTACCGTATTTATTAGTTTAAACAGCTTTAAATTGCCACCTGCACGCGCAATATACACTTTATGCTTATTTTACACACAGTTTCGTATTAAGAGAGGTTTAAGGCAGACTATTTTTTGAAAATTGAATTATTTTTTAAATTGATTATTGTTGTACAACTATTCAATAATATGTCAAAAAAATTTCAAATCAATGTCGTTTATAATTAAGATTCTACAGCGCTTAAAACCCGGTGCGCCAGAGCAACTTTAAACGCATTTTTCTCGAAACATACTTTTTTAAAGAAAATAAAAGACCGATTTGAATATTTTTTTTAATCGGTTTGAAATGCAATTCTACACAGCTTTTACTAAGTTTCTTTGGAAAATTTGTCTAGTTTTTACACGCAAAAATATGGTCAAAAAATAACGTACATTTTTCGATTTTTTTTCAATGCTCATAATTTACTTAATTTTCCATATTTTCATTCTATTTTGGTAAAAGATGGTCTTTTTTGAATGCATTTTTGTTTTTTTATTTTCACACGATCTGGAGCTGTGGGGCCAAATTTTCACCTTTTTTAATGCACACCAACTCCAGCGCCATCTTTATATTTAAGAAATATTTAAGTAAGAACATATTTTTGTACTTAAAATGATGATGTAAAATTAACATGCAAATAAATTTTTTTTTGTATATATACATATAATAAATATTCTAAAAAAACATTTTCTAAAGTATGCCTTAAATAATTTTAACCACTTTTGCCTTACATTCTTAACTCTTGAATGAATTTTTTGCATGATTTTACTTTTTTTACGCGGTGTAGAATAACATTTTTTTTTATCATTTTAGGAAATTTTATATATGTACATTAGGCCGGGTTGATTTGTGGGGAGGCAAAAAAATCGCCTAGGGATCAAAATAAGAAATTTTTCCCGAGAAACTATACCTAAACGAATTCTAATGCCCCAACTTTTGACTTTTGTCCCGTAGGGTTAAACTTTGAAAAATCCCTCTTTGACTCATTTAGAGTGCCCCAATCGAGTCCTAATGTATGACCGACCCCCACTAACTTTGGAGGGCCGATCCACCCATGCCAGTGACACACCTCCTGGAACCCCCTAAATGGGTCAAAGAGGGATTTTTCAAAATTTGACCCTACGGGACAAAAGTCAAAAGTTGGGGCATTAGAATTCGTTTTAGAGGTATAGTTCCTCGGGCAAAGTTTCTTATTTTAATACCTAGAATACGATTTTCACTGAGAAATGGGCGATTTTTAAATCGATCCGCCTTAATGTACATGGTGTCTCGATGTGTATGGGGAAAAAATGTTTCATTTGCACTCCTCCAAAAAATTAACCTTGATCTATTTGATATCAATATTTTGGACTGTAACAAAAAACCATCAGTAAAGCATGGTCCAGAAATAATTTTTACAAAATTAAGACTAGCTTACTCTTTTGTTTTCAAATACCTACCCTGTAAAATTTTAGCAACCGACTTCCAAAGTTTTAAAAATGATTTGTTAGTGTAATTTTGGCTTAAATTTGGCTAGTTTGTAAAATGGAAACCGGTAAAGAAGAAGTCAGAAAAAAATTTGGTCCATTTACTTAAATAATAAATCCTTTTCTTATGCTGCGCTTGGAAGAATCGCAGAAGTTTTATGAAGAGATACATTCTCATGGATGATGAGACATATGTGAAAGCAGACTTTTCGCAACTTCCGGGGAAAACGTTTTATGTCGCACATAAAAAAGGAGGTGTAAGCATTTTCCAAGTATCAAAAGATTGACAAGTTTGGAAAAAAATACATGGCTTGGCAGGCAATCTGTTCTTGTGGCTTGAAAAGTAAACCGTATATTACAACTGAGACTATAAATGCTAAGGTCTACATCAAAAAGTGCCTAAACAAGATTATTGTACCTTTGTATAAGCAGCACGAGATTCCTTCAATATTTTGGCGTGACTTGGCATCATTCCACTACGCCAAAATAACGACAGAATGGTTATATAAAAATAATGTTGATTTTGTGCCCAAAAACCTTAATCCACCAAATTGCAGAGAGCTTCGGCCGATTGAACGATATTGGGCTATAATCAAATCACGTCTTTAAAAACGGTTCAAACCCTCTCGTGACATTCAGGATTTCGGTAGAAAATGGCCGCTTGTCACCAAAACCTTCAATAGAGTGTCTAAACAAAAACTGATGAGAGGTATTAAGAAGAAGGTGCGGACATTTTCAAGACAACAAAATATTTACGTATAAATACCATTTTGTACAAAAGTTTACTTCATTTCTTACTTGTGGCAAAAAATTTAACATTCTAATCCTTAAAATAAAAAGATACTATGATTTCAATTTGAAAAAATTTTTTCTGGACGATGCCTTAAGCTAAAAAGTTTTGCAAAAACCTCAAAAAGTCATATTTTTTCGAAAAAATATTAGTTGGTGTAGAAGTTGTACAGAAAAAACTGCCAAAAATTATGGGCAGGAAAAAGTTCTTACAATTTGCATCAAAATATTTTAAGTTCTTGCAATTGGATTAAAGATAATGCTGTTTTTTAAGTTTTTGCAAAAAGATGTAGCTCACTAAAGGCTTTTTTTACAGCCAAAATATTTTACGAACCATTATAAAAGCGCACAATGTTAATTTTTAGAAGGTTACAAATAGATTTTATTTTTCAAGGTACCTCAAAGTATATACATAAATTTTTATTAGCTTGTGAATGTATCTTTATATCGTAAAGATTTACCATAAATTTCTCCAATGTGAATTGTGAAGTTGTCAGCTGACCCTTATTAAAAACAGAAACAGTTATCAAAAGAAGTGATCGAAATTATCGTTTTCTTAAATTACCTAAACTAGCAACGGCAAAGAAGAAAAACTATAAATAATAAAGTAAAAATTTAAATTTTGGATCGTTTTGCAGCAAGCGAGAGAGTGAAAGCTGTGGCAAGAAGTCTGGATCTTAGCAAATCAACTGTAAGAACAATTCACAGAATTGAAGAGGCTATCAGAAGATCAGCTAGCAGTGAAATATTTTGTTTCAATCCTAATTTGAAAATTTTCTATGAAATGTTCTCTCTGTTTAACACACATAAGCACATCATTTTTTGTAATTAATAATAAGTAAATTTATTTATAGTAATAAAACTCATTTTCTGTTTGTTTGTTTATTTGTTTGTTTCGCTCAAACCGATGTTCAACGGATTTCGATTAAACTATGTATACAAATTAAGTGCTTCCCAACTTAAAATGTTACATACTTAGTTTTTGCCACGCCCCCTCCGAAATTTTTACACATACGGTAATTTTGTTATTATAATAATTTTAAGTATCGGAGTTTTATGTGTATTTAATTTTAAAAATTTTCTGTTATTTTGATATATTTTTTAACACTCACAAATATTCAAAATTGAAGAAATTTGCAGTAAAACGACTTTTTCATAAAACATCGTTGCCTAAGAATGAGAAAAAAACGACATGAAAATCAAAGTTTGGTCTTTTGATGCAAATATCTCCGCTGTACATTAATGTATTTCATTCAAATTTTTTTGTTCAAAAGTTCAATAAAAACACTTTGCAAAAATAGGTTGAACTGCACCGTTAAGTGAGTGTAACTATGTTTTAAAATTATGTCAAAAAAGGTCAAAAATATTGACTTTTTGCTCAAAAATTTAATCAAAAATTGTTGCTATTGTAAAAATATGACCTTTCATATGACATAGCATTTATTTGCAAAAATTCTTCCAGCTAAGCGCAAGAATTATTTTACTGATTTTATCATCAAAACAACAAGGGTATCCCGCGAAATTTATTTTTAGCAAAATGTTGTTTTTATATTTTTTACAAAAAAGTCAAGTCTCAAAAATAATTTATGTGAAAAAATTACCCCAGTATCTCTTTTCAATCAAAAGTTATGGCTAAAAATCTATTTTTTCATACCAGACTATAAATAGAACTGAGTTTTGTTTTAAAATTCTCTATATAGTTTGTCTATATAATTTATCTCTAAGAATGCAGTCGTGTGTCTATAGAGTAATAACGAACATTTTGGTTTACATAAATTCTTGGTTATAGTAATCTACTTAGTTTTTTGCCTCCCCAACCCCCCCTCCTGTTAAATTTGTCTTGTTGTGATGCCTCTATTTTTTCTTACTATTGTGTCACTGTTGTCACTCAGTTCTATATCAGTGGTACTTTAAATGTTGTATATAATTATATCACTATTTCATCGAAAAGATGACTGTGAATTAAAAAAATGCTGTAAAAGTTAATATTTTCATGTAATCAGTTTGAGATAGATGGCGATATAATAAAACATATGCGCATCTGGTCAGCACAATTATTTCATTAGTTTTGATCTGTGCGTTAAATTCACAGATAGATGTCGCCGCATTTGTAAGTACTGTGGGTACAAACTGTACACCTTGCGGTGAATAGCCGAATGATGTCTACAAAAATTTTTTCAAATTTTTGGGATTGCAGACAGGTGGCGCTATTTTCAACTTACAGAAGAATATCTGATGTTCTTATGTAACTAGCAAATAAGTTTTGCGAAATTTTTTGCGAAAATGCTTTTGCTACCAAACTTTTAAAATGTCAAATAATGCAGTACTGCCAGTTTTTTCAGCCGCAGCGTCATCTAGCCGTCAATAACGGCTAAGTGTTGTCTACTTTTACAGTTGCGCTTTCAACACTTAAAAACATAGAATTGGATCAATTTAAATGTCCAGCTCACTTGCTGGATTATTTATTGTTTTTGCTTTGCTTGCAAATGCGATGATATGATCCTGATGTCCCTTGAAAAAAACGCAGCTAATTCTAATTTTAGTACAATCATTTTTAGTACAACAAATTTTTCATAAAATATTGATAGCTAATAATGTGAAAAATATTATATGAAAATCAAAGTTTTTACGATTAATTTTCTTAATTTGGTACCAAACACACATTTTTATATAAAGGCCATTGGCTTTTTGTGCACTTTCAGGAACAGATTAGGCGTGTTAAAAGAGGATCAGGCTATTTAATACTTAAATATATATAGAGCTTAAAGCATCTTTACTGATTTGGTGACCTTAATTTTAAGCGCTAAAAATAACTGCAACCACATATGTATTTGCATTCATATGCAAAATGGACATCAAACTTTCAGTCAGTTCCAACGTATAAATGGCAATCAAATCTTATCAAAGTACCGCAACAACAGCAAAAACTCAAAGCAAACTTTGTCAAATACTCCCTTGATTGCCAGGATATCCTGACTGCTAACATAGCCTGTTTAAAGTAAACAGCACAAACTGACAAGTGGCGCGTTGCCTTGCGCTTTTTGCACCCACTCACGCTTGTTACTCGTATATATTTTTTATATATACATTAGGGCGGGTCAAATTCTGGCTCAGCGAAATTCGTAAAATACATGTAATTTCAAGACTTTTTCTCCACTACAGCATATACAAATTCTGAGAACAAAATCTATTTACGAAAGTCCGCACAGCTTTTTTTCAGAATTTGTATATGCTGTAGTGGAGAAAAAGTCTTGAAATTACATGTATTTTACGAATTTCGCTGAGCCAGATCTCCAAAAAATTCGTCCATACAAATTGACCCGCCCTAATATACATATATATATATACCCACTGCTGCCACCCATATTGTGCCTTATTGGATTGCCATTTAAATGAGTAGCTATCATTAGTTTACTGTAATTCAAAACGGAAATGGCTATAAATGTGCATGAGTCAAAGAGGATATAATATTATAAGAGCGAAAAAAGGCATGTATATCAAAATCGTAAGCATGTATTTTCTGTCTTTGAAAAACAGTTTAGATGTCGTCTTATTAGTGCTTAGCTGCCGGATTTACTAAAAGCTGCAGGAAAGCAAAAAAAAAAAAAAAAAATAAAAATAAAAACAACAAAATTTTGTATTGATGATATGGAAGATAACGCTTTTGAATGAAAAGCAAAAATAAGGAAAAAAAAAATTGCTAAAAAATTTATTGAAATTTTTTGCTGCTCATCTTTACTGATTTTTACTGATCTTTACTGATGTCATGACGTGCGACATTGTTGTGTTAATGTGCATGTAAATATAAACTTCAACTTGAAAATGCCAAGCTAATAGATCAAGTAAGATTTTAAGAAGGCAACAACAACAACTCTGTATAAAGTCAATCACTTAGCTGACTAGACAGTCTGCTTCGGAAATTGCTACATTTCCTCTTCAAGTGATTAAGCTGTGATCAACTCACTGTTAAAGTCGTATATGATTTCACACATGTTTGAACAAATTCTTCAGAATTTTACGTTCAAATCGGCTACTTACTGCTTTATTCTGTATAACGAAAATGCACACCAACGACAAGCAAGAAACGAGAAGCAATAGCATTTAGTATAGAAAAAAGTATTGCTTCTCGTGTCTTGCTTGTCGTTGGTGTGCTGCTTCGTGATACAGATTAATGCAGTTAATCATATGACATTTAAAGCAATAAGCTATTTTTAGATCACAGCAATCAACTCTACCAAGGTTGCCATCTGTTCTAGTTGCTTCTTATTTATTGCAATATTCATTGGTGTTTGAAAATTTGTCGAAATGCACCATAGAATTGAAACGAGTTTTCGTTCGCTAAAAGCTAGTGTTTTTAACTGAAAGGTGTTTATTTTCACAACCATAACTAATACTGTGTGATTTACAAACTTTTGTAAAAGAAAACATTTTATTGTCAATTTTTAAACAAATATTATCTAATATTTTTAATTTGTTTGTTTGAACCTTCTGCAAATTGTTTTGCCAAGTAAAAAATGTTCAATCAAAGAAAATTAAAATAAATTAATGAAACAATAACCTTCATTAAATCATTAGCATTCATCGCTCACTTCTTTTATTATTTGCTAATCATGCTACCTTTATCGTTGCTAAGCCAGTTTGCAGCCATTTGAAAATTTCAATATCTTAAACACATTAAATTGCTACCTTGACTACAAACACTAAAGAGTCTTTCATCTAGTTTAATTTTTTTTTTAAATTGTTTTTCGTTTACCCGACCATTACGACAGACCATCTTGACATTTAAGTGTTGACTTTATTTTGCTACGACACACAGTGGGAGATCGTGTTCATAAATAGAAAAAAGTAAAATTTTTGGTATTGTAAAAAATTTTTTTACTTACCGACAGTTCGTACATCAGTTAAGAAAATAAATAAAAAAAAATCACTCAGAAATCTTTTAGAATCTGGTCAGAAAATGGCTTAAAATTTTAATGTTTTTTTAATGAAAAAATTTGAGAATTTCACTTGTTTTTCTAACTGTAGTAAAAAAATATGGGTATAATTCAAGAATAGCGACAACTCTCTTTTTTAATAGTTTTTTGTTGGATTATACGGATTTTAACCTCCTAAATCCAAATCTGAAAAAATTTCAGTCCACTCGCAATTGGTTTAGAAGTTAAAGCCTCCAAAGTTTCAAAAGTGGCCTACAAAACTTGCTGTTTTTTTTAGTGTTCCTCATTATGGGTATCAGAAGAAAGGTAATGCCATTACCTATTCAACGAGGTACCAAACATTCATAACTTTTTCAGAAATACTTATTCTTATATAAACAATTTGTCTGAAAAACTAGTGATTTCCCTTTAACTAAAGCACTACACTCAAAGTGTTTATATTTTTAAAAGTTATGCATGTATTTTCATGCTTGATATCTTGTTGAATAGGTACTTTAATAACATTTCTTATGATACCCAAAAAGTGAAGTTTTGTCGAAAAATTTAAAAAAATAGCAAGATTTGTGTAGGCCATTTTCTTCAACTTTGGAGGCATATAACTTCTAAACCAATTGCTAGCGGCCTGCATTTTTTTCAGATTTGGAGTTAGGAGGCCAAAATCCATATAGTCTGCAAAAAAAAAAAAAAGAATTTATAAATTAGAGTTCTCTCTATTCTTAAAATGTTCCGGGTGCTTTTATAGAGTGATACAACTTTGAGTTGGCATCACTGCTTTATTTGACCACCCATTTAACAGCTGATAGTTGCTTTTTGTTAAGTTTGCTTTGACATTTCATTATGGATCGACTTACACCAGAGCAACGCGTGGAAATTGTGGAAATTTTTAATCAAAATAATGGTTCTGTTCGTCAAACTTATCGTGCACTTCGTCCATTTTATGGCGTACATAATCGTCCTTCAGAGCTGCTAATTCGAAGAACAATAGATTGTTTTCGGACCACATTTACTGTTACTGATAATGTGCATCCCGTGAGACGCCGAACAGTGCGCACTGAAGAATCTGTAGCCGCTGTACAGGAAAGCATTGAAGATGATCCTAATCAATCAATTCGTCGCCGTTCTCAGCAACTGGGCTTGTGTCCTTCCACTTTATGGAAGATTTTACGAAAAGATCTTGGTTAAAAACCTTTCAAGATTCAACTTGTGCAGGAATTAAAGCCAAAAGACCATCGTATGCGCCGCCAGTTCGGCGAATGGGCTGAAGCACAAATTGATATTCATTTTTAATTTCCATGGAAAATTTTATTTTCCGATGAAGCCCATTTTTGGTTGAATGGGTACGTAAATAAACAGAATTGTCGTATTTGGAGTGAGGAGAATCCACAAGCTTTTGTCGAAACACCATTACATCCACAGAAAATTACTGTTTGGTGCGCTTTATGAGCTGGCGGAGTCATTGGCCCATATGTCTTCACAAACGATGATGGTCAGAATGTTAGTGTCAATGGTGAACGGTATAGGAACATGATTCGAAGTTTTTTCGTACCTCAATTAGCTGGCACTAATTTTGCTGAAATGTGGTTCCAACAGGACGAAGCCACATGCCATAAAGCGGGCGCTACAATTGATTTACTCAAGGAAACTTTTGACGAAAAAATAATTTCACGAAATGGCTCAATTAATTGGCCCCCAAGATCGTGTGATTTAACCCCATTGGATTATTTTCTTTGGAGTTATGTAAAGTCACTTGTCTACGTCGACAAACCACAAATAATTGAACACCTGGAAATCAACATTGGAAGAGTTATCGGCGGGATACGGCCGCAAATGCTGCGAAAAGTTTGTGAAAATTAATGTTCCAGATTGCGCCTTGTACGCGCCAGCTGTGGCGGCCACATGGCCCAATATTATATTTAAGCATTAATGTCATCAAATTTTCTATTCAATAAAGCCCGTTTCATTGATATTAAAAATATATTACTATGCTTTATTATGATTTAAACTTCTATCACTCTATAAAAAACACCCTTCACTTTATTGTTGTTTGTGAAAAGTAATAAGTTAAAAGTGCTAAGAAGTAAATTAAAGATTAATAAAAGTGTATTTACCAGAGATTAAAATATTTAACGTAAGAATAAAAAATATTTTGTGCTTTGTGCAAAAAAGAATACAAAAATGTAGATATCTTTGTAGAACATATAAAAAAATGCATTTTATTTCTAAAAAGGACACGTTGCGTTGTCAATTTTGTGCACAATTGTTTGGTGGTGTTATTATTTATAAAAGACATCTTAAAAGAAAGCATTCTGATTTAGAGTCTTATAAAACAAAAACTATTGGCAAATGTTTGCAGCAATTATAAACAGAAAGAAGCGCTAGCGCTCTGAACTGTGTAGCCGACGAGTGTGTTGCCAACGAGTCTATTACCAACGATCCCGATCGCATTGCTAGCGCAGACGAGTCAGTCAATTTTTTGCTTGAAATACTTCTTAATTTTTCGAATCAATTTCTTCCTTAAATACTTTGATTATTTTCATTTTATGTAATAAAATAACAGTTATTATTTGCCATTTTTACTGAAGTTTGTAAACATATTAATAAAATAATTAAAATCTATGAAATATATACTTTTGAATATTAAAACAATACATTTTCATTTAAATTTATTAGGTAAAGTATGTAAATATTGCACCATTTCTTTCAACAATTTCATAAATAAAAAACTTACTCAAATTTCCATTAAAATTTAATAAAATTTGAATGAACTTTTTCATTAATTTTTTGACCTTTTCATTAACTTTAATGAAATTGCTCATTAAATTTTTGAACTTTTTCATTAGTTTAATGAAATTCTTTATTAAATTTTAACGAACATATTCATAAAGTTTAATGATTTTTTCATTTATTTAAAAAATTTTATTCAATAAACTTTAATGAAATCTTTCACTAAATTTTTTTTTATATAAACTTCAAGAGTATGAGTACCGTTCATTACATCTTAACGAACGTGTGTGTTAATTCAAAAAGAACGAATATTTTCATTAAAACAACGCACAAAATCACTAATTTTATGCATATTTTCCGTTCTGTGTAGAAATTGATTATGAAAATTATAAAAATAACAAAAATTAAAAAAAAATTTCTACCCGAAAACGTACTTAAAACTACCAGTTTATGCAAAGCCTTCGCATATGGTTCAGTGGGTTCGCTTCAAAAAACTATTTACAATGTCAGCGCTGCAGTTTTCTTATTATGAACAATTTTTCTTGATAATTAATTAAACAGGTTGAATTTTTGAAATTTTTGGGTAATTTTTCTAAAAATTTGTTATGCATTTTTTTTTTTTTATAAATTGGTTGTTTTTTAAACTTTTTAAGTCTGTTCTTGGGATCTTATTTATTTTAATGATTTTGCATTTTTTTTATACGCGCTTTGAGCGATATATTTACATCTGCCGAATATCAATTGATCTTTTATCTTTTCTTAGTTTTAATTGATTTTTTTTCGGAACTTTAAATGAAATGTTAACAACTTAAAAATAAAAGTTTTATCATAATATAAGTATAATAATACGAATATAAGTTTCAACATTGTCCCTTTGTTCATTCTAATAACTGATATGACCTTCAAACTCAACTCGATTTGAAGTTTATTCAAGAAACTGCAAGGTTCTTATAAACATTTATAGCTGCTGTTTCTGACATGATGTTATGTTGTTTTTGGATGTACTCGCAGTTAGCTCTGAGCAAGGAACATCTTTATGCAGTAAAACTTTCGAGTATTTGAAGTAAATTTAGTTTTCGCTTGCTAGTACTTAATTAGAAGACTTGAGAAGTTATTTTTGCTGGCAGCCTAAAAGTTTACCCCAAAATAACGCAATATTTATGAACTAAAGCCAGCGCACTTGTTTGCTGAACTCCAACATTCACACACAAGCACTAGCACAACGACCAAAATATCAACACAAACAACCGTTGGGAACAGACACCGCCAACTCACGCACACCCACACAAAAACACACAGACACAAAAACACTCAGACACAACTGCAGCAAACACGTAAAAAAGCAATTATTTTTAGTAGCACCTTGAGTGCAAGCAAGCGTCTAGTTGCTGCTGCTGCTACTCGTACCACTGTTTATCTGCCATTCGAAAAGTTTCACTTAAAATTGAGAAAGAAAAACATTACGAAAAATTGTAGGAAGGCAATTTATTATCGCCAATAGTTTTGCTGCAGTCTACAAAATACGAAACGTAAATTTAAAATTTTAGTTCTTTCCTTTGCCCCAACAACAACTACCATATTCTACACTTGTCCGCTGGATGCATGGCGCTGCCTGCTGGACACTTGAACGCCTCGGCAAATTCAGGAAAATTGCTAACAACATTGTTGACGCGTCCTTTGTGGCTGGCATGCAGACTGCTCAGTCTGTTGGCTGGCGCAGCACCGCACCAAGTCTGTGCAAAGCTGGTGAAGAACAGCTGCAGCTGTTGCTGCTGTTGCTCAACATCATAGCTGCTGCTCTCCAAGAAAGTTTCTAAGGCCAGACGCAGCCCTTCGCTGTCTGCAATGTTTTCGTTGATGTTGCGCGGTGCATTTGGATAGCGTGACGTCATGTAGCAGCTTGACTTATTGCCAAATTGAATGATAGACTTGGCACCCCAGCTGTTGGCCACGTTGCCGGACTTGTCATAGTTGAGGCCATCGTAGTCGAAACCGTGAAGCAGCTCATGAGCCAGAATATAAACGAAGCCGCCATAAATCTTGGGCGGCGCCAGGCAGCGATCATAAAAGGGAGCGCGCAAAATGCCAACCGGCAACTCAATGGCGTTCTTCTTGAGACGATAGTAGGCATTAACATCGAGTGGACCATACAAAATGTCTACGGCTGCAGGCAGTTTTTCGTGTGTTTTGCTCCTCAAGCTTCGCAAAATGGGTGCCACTTCTTTGGCAACGTGCAGCTTGGCCAGCTGCAGCAGATTGCGATCGTAGTCTTGCGTCATTTCGACAGTATCGGCTTGGTCGAGGCTTTCCGCTGTCGGCAGCAGCAAACGCATAGCACGCAGCTTTTCCAGGCCCAGGACCTTGGTCACCGCATCGCGTTCGAAGATTTTTGTTGCATTTAGCATTTTCTCAAATTGTCGCTTCAGCTGCTCGAATATCGTTTGCAAGTCTTGCTGGGTCTGCTGCAAGAACTGTCTGCTACTTCCATGTTGCAGCTCCAAATACAACTGCGTGAGTGATTGTGGCAACAAATTGTGCAGTTGCAGCAGACACCCTTGCTTCTGGTCGTCATAGCTTTCGTGTTCATGCTGATGTACCTCGAAGCGCATTAAAAACTGTACCATCAGATATTTGCCGATCGTCTCTACATTAGCCTTGCTCAAAAATTCCGTTAAACGCTGCAAGTAAGCTTTATCGGCCACAATCAGCAGCTCTGCGGCGTAGTCTTGTCGCAGTTCCACCAAATTGGTTGCAAGAAAAGTAGCAAAATATTTCTCCAAGTTAACTGTTGGTAGCTCCCTTTGCAAAGTAGCCAATGACTGCGGTGCACGTAGCACAAAGTCCCGTTCACCATCGCTTAGCGCACGTAGCCCCAACTCGAATTCCACTACCTCATCGGCAATGCGTTTTGCCTCACGCACGCGCACATTCAAGTCCAGCATCAAGTATTTTATGTAACGTCTATAGATATAAAGCTTGTCTTCGGCATCCTCTGCGGAAGCATCGCTATGTGGCAATGAATCAAACTGCAGAGGAGCCAGATAAAATATCATCTGTTCTGCCGACTGCCAGTTTGGCTGCACCAACAGCCGCCAAAAGCTCTGCACGCCAAAACGTTGAAGCTCTGCGCTGACATGCTGCCAGTTGAAGCTGACATTCACTGGGTTGCTTTGCATATAGAAGGCATTAAGCACCGGCCAGTCGCTGATGCCAAGCAAGGTCTCGCTGTATGCTTTGAGGCCACCCTGCTTGGGGGTTGCAATATTATCGTCCAGACAGGATTCATAAAATTTGAGTGCCGCACGCTTTCCAGCGTCCAACTGCAATGTGGTGCGATTTATTCCAATCCAGTGTTGCACAAAGTAATTAATAAGCATTTGTTTGTTGCCTGCCTTAAGCGTGGTCAGAGCATCGCGTGCGTGAAGAGCACGCAGCTGATATGGAGCACGCCAATTACCGCAGCTGTATTCAAAGAAATCCTCACATGGCTGCACTGTTTCGTCGAGATAGCTGTTAACTTTATTAAGCTCAGTGGGCCAAAAGTTAGCCAGACACTCTGGTGTTTCCGCAGTATAAGAAAATGCCAAAAGGCACGGAAATAACGCTAGCAGCTTAGTGTATTTTCGCTGCATTGCGATTGAAACGTGAATTAAAACTGATTGAAAAGGTCGCCAAAATTCATCAAAACGAAACAGAACAATTTTTCATTAACAACTGATAACATTCGAACTAGACTGTGTTTACATCGACAAAATTAAAGTGAGAGTCTACTCTATAACCTAGAGAGCTTAAATAAATGATAAGAATAAACCAAACAAACCTCTGTATCGCTGAAATGAGCAAAATTGCTAAAATGTTTGAAAAATAGGTGTCCGAAAATGTTTTTTTTTTTACTTGCTGCCTACGTCTAGGCAATATAAAAAAAATACTAATAAAAAGAGATTAAAAATATTTAAATAAAAAAAGATGGTCAGCCCTTAGCTTATTGAATAAAAGTTAAAGTGATACTAAACAAACAAGTTGTTCAAGAACAAAAAATATTGCAGCAAAAGCTTACTAAAAGGCCCTGCTTAACGAAAACTTTCCATTAAATAAGACCTTGCAAAAAGCAAATGAAGGCAGATAATGCGAACTGATCCAATTGTAAGTAGTTGTAATGCTGACAGTTGAGTTAAAAATTTGTTTTATCGTAAAAAACAATTTCCCAAAAATTACCCAAAATTTCCCAAAAATTTCCCAAAAAATTCCCTAAAATTTCCCTTCCGTAAAACTATCTTTTTAATATATATTGCTAAAATGTTTGAAAAATGGGTGACCGAAAATGTTTTTTTTTTACTTGCTATAAAAAAAGACATAAACAGAGATTAAAAATATTTAAATAAAAACAGCTGGTCAGCCCTTAGCTTATTGAATAAAAGTTAAAGTGATACTAAACAAACAACTTGTTAAAGAACAAAAAATATTGCAGTAAAACCTTGCTAAAAGGCCCTGCGCAACGAAAACTTTCCATTAAATAAGACCTTGCAAAAAGCAAATGAAGGCAGACAAAGCGAACTGATCCAATTGTAAGTAGTTGTAATGCTGACAGTTGAGTTAAAAATTTTTTTATCGTAAAAAACAATTTCCCAAAAATTACCTAAAATTTCCCAAAAATGATCCAAAATTTCCCAAAAATTTCCCTTCCGTGAAACTATCTTTTTAATATATCTTGCTAAAATGTTTGAAAAATGGGTGTCCGAAAATGCTTTTTTTCGACTAATAAAAAGTAATTAAAATATATACAGTTGTGTTCATAAAAATAGCAGCACCGTGCTTCATAATATGGAGTTGTCAATATTTCTTATCAATATTTATTTTCAAGCATCATTAGTAACTTGTTGACTGCATGAAAGTAACGTTATAACGGTATATCACTCGCGTTTAGAAACTAAATGGTTTGTTTTTTAAGAGCTCATTTCATGGCGTACGTGCTAGCAGAGCTGTTCATAATAATAGCGGCAGTAAAACATTATTTTCATTGTTTCGAATTTAATAAGCGTTTTTTTTTAAGGGCAAGGTAATAGCTGTTTATTATAATTTTAATTTATAAATAAACTCAATTATTTCAAAATTTCAGCAAAATGGGTCGATCTACATACTGTTCCGAAGAAAAACGGAATTTGATAAAAACGTTGCGAAAGGATGGAAAACATATCAAGAAATTGAAAAAAATCGTCGGTTGCTCTTCGAAAAAGATATCAAATGCTTTAAAATGGAAAAATAAACGCGAAAAATGTGGACCAAAATGCGCAACGTCCATCCGCGAAGACCGAAAAATTGTGCAAATGGCAAAGCAGGACCCACAAATCAGTTCAAGAAAAATAAAACAAGACCATAACCCAAAAATCCCTGTCGTTGCCTATGGCAACGCAAACACAAGCACTTAAAAATGCTTATTTTAGTTTAAACCATTTAATATTTGCGTTAACAAGTCATTTTAAAAATTAAAAAAAAAATTTACTTAGGGTGATTCGGGTTAAGCTGTCAATTTGCTCCGTAACTGTAAGAAGGCGTTTATTAGAGGCTAAACTCACAGCTAGAAGCCCCCGAAAGGTGCCCTTGCTAAGCAAAAAACATGTTGCCAAACGGTTGGAGTTTGCTAAAGCGCACGTGGATTGGCCTTTGGAAAAATGGCGAAATGTTCTTTGGAGCGAAGAGGGCAAAATTGTTCTTTATGGATCTAAAGGTCGTCGATAGTATGTCAGAAGACCAGTAAACGCTGCTTATGACCCTAAATACACGCTTAAAACAGTCAATCATGGTGGTGCTAAAATTATGGTTTGGGCGTGTTTTTTTTACCATAGCGTTGGGCCCATATATCTGATAACCGATATCTGAATAATAGATCAATTTCTTTACATAAAAATACTCGAAGAAACTATGCTACCTTATGCCGAGGACAATATGCCGCTGAAATGGGTTTACCAGCAGGATAATGACCCGAAGCATACGAGTAAGCGTGTTCGTGCGTGGTTTAGGGAGAACAAAGTGGACTTAATGGAGTGGCCGGCACAGTTGCCAGACCTCAACCCAATATAACATCTTTGGGGTGATGTCAAAGACGCAGTAGATGCAGCAAATCCTAAAAACAGCAAGGATCTATGGGAAACAATTGAAAAAGCCTGGTATGCAATATCAACTGAGAGATGCCAAAATTTGGTCAATTCTATGCAACGAAGATGTGCTGCAGTCATCCGAAATGGAGGCCATGCTACCAAATATTAGCTGCTAAATGCTTTTTATAAGATTTTTTTAATTTTTTTTAGATTTTGTTGCACATTGAAGAGTGCTGCTATTTTTCTGAACAACATTAAATTTTATTTTTTATTCACAACAACTCTAATAAATAAGAATATAAGACATTTTTGTTTGTTGTAGTTTTAAGGCTAGATGCCACTTAATTTACATTAACAGTTTAAATAAAAATATAAAAAATAAAGAAATTGCTTGCAATTTATTGTTGTATTTAGGGTGCTGCTATTTTTATGAACACAACTGTATATAAAAAAAAAACAGCTGATCAGACTTTAGCTTATTGAATAAATGTTAAAGCGAAACTAAACAAACTACTGGTTCAAGAACAAAAAATATTACAGTAGAACCTTGCTAAAAGGCCCTGATTAACGCGAACTTTCCATTAAATACTAAAACATAAGACCTTGCAAGAAGCAAATAAAGGCACATAAAGCGAACTGAGCCAATTTTAAGTAGTTTCTATGAAAATTTATGCTGAAATTTGCGTCAAAAATTTGTTTTATCGTAAAAAAACAATTTCACAAAAATTTCCCAAAAATTTCCCAAAATTTCCCTTGCGTGAAACTATCTTTTTAAAATATATTGCTAAAATTTTTGTAAAATGAGTGTCCGAAAATGGTTTTTTTTTCAAATTGCTGCCTACGTCTAGGCAATATAAAAAAAGACTAATAAAAAGTGATTAAAATATATATGTAAATAAATAAAAACAGCTAGCCAGCTTTTAGCTGATTGAAAAAGTTAAAGTGATTCTAAACAAACAACTTGTTCAAGAAAAAAAATATTGTATTAATATCTTGCTGAAGGGCCTGCTTAATGAAAACTTTCCATTAAATACTAAAAAAATAAGACCTTGCAAAAAGCAAATGAAGGCAAATAAAGCGAACTGATCCAATTTTAAGTAGTTTTTATGAAAATTTATGCTGAAAGCTGAGTTAAAAATTTGTTTTATCCTAAAAAAACAATTTCACAAAAATTTCCCAAAAATTTCCCTTCCGTGAAACTATCTTTTTAATATATATTGCTAAATGTTTGAAAAATGGGTGTACGAAAATGTTTTTTTTACTTGCTGCCTACGTCTAGGCAATATAAAAAAGTCTTATAAAAAGAGATTAAAAATATATAAATAAAAACAGCTGGTCAGCCTTTATCTTATTAAATAAATGTTTAAGTGATACTAAATAAACTGCTTGTTTAAGAATAAAAAGTATTATAGTAGAACCTTGCTAAAAGGCCCTGCTTAACAAAAACTTTCCATTAAATTCTAAAAGAAAAGACCTTGCAAGAAGCAAATGAAGGCACACAAAGCGAACTGATCCAATTTTTAGTAGTTTTTATGAAAATTTATGCTGACAGTTGAGTTAAAAATATGTTTTATCGTAAAAACACAATTTCCCAAAAATGTCCCAAAAATTTCCCAAAAATTTCCCTTCTGTGAAACTATCTAAAATTTACAAAAAATTGGTTAAAGTGCAGAAAATGTTTGCATTCGCCACATGGCGCATTTAAAAAATTCCCAAACATGGAAATTTTATCTAAACCAGAGCCATTGCACGAACATAATAGCATTTTCATTTGTACACAGAATTTTTCGAAGAAGGAAACGAATGAAAAAATTTTTATTTCTATTTTCTACGAACGAAGAAAATACTTATTTCGTTTCTCTACGAACGAACGAACAAATATTTTCTACGAACAAACACAAGAATATTTTCTAAGAACCGTGTATTAAAGCATTTAAATTGAAGCATAATTGGATATTTATACATTTTTGGACAAAGAAATAACGAAATTGATACCAGAAGTTTATATTGCATGTGCATCGATAAGCTAAGAAGCAGCAAATGATAACGTTGTTGATGAATTTATGAGCCGTTGTAGTTTCAGTGGGGTCCAATGCGATATTAAACATATTAGCGAAGAAATGCAGAGGTATCTCAATGGTAAAGAATCAGCGATGTTTGGTTGGTGGTTCCTTAATCGCCACACATTTCCGAATTTACTGATATTTTTTGTCTCAAAAGCTGGAATCACTGCTGCCTCTTCGCCATCAGAACGGGGCTTCAGGACAACGGGAATAATTATACCAGCTTTCCGAGCAAGTGTTTTACCCGATACAGTTCTGGATTTAATACTTGCCAGCAGAAAATATTTGCATATTTAATAAAATTTTTTAAAACTATTTTATATAAAAATTTAATGTTTCTCAATAATTTAAAAAAGAAAATAATTACAATGCAAATTAAATCAAATTTCATGTAGCTTTCATGTAGCTACAAAAAAAAATCATTAAAAAAATTTAGCTTTAATAAAATTATATAAATAAATATAACAATTTTCAATGATCAAACCACTATTTTCTACGAACGAACAAGAAAAATTTAGTTTTAATAAAATTATATAAATAAATATAACAATTTTCAATGAACACACCACTATTTTCTACGAACGAACAAGAAAAATTGTTCGAGATTTGCAAGGCTCCGGTTGCAACAGTAATACAAAATAAAACTGTCTGAGATTCACTAAAAGACAATTGCAGAAAAATTTTCTAGCCGTAAAACTTTAAAATTAATTCAGAAAAAAATTCCCAGAAGTATGCAGCTTCTTATAACAGAAATTTTCTGAACGATTTATTTTTAATTTTTTCGCAAAAATGTAGTTGCATAACTTAATTATGAGTGCTGTTCAAAATTTCCTTCAAAGTATACATATACTCAAACATTAAGGAAATTTTTTAAGTAGTAAATATTTGCAATCATATAAAATAAAGCAATAAATGGACTAGAATTCAATAAGCTTTGTGTACTCTTTTTGCATGAACATCATATGTCTCAGATAATGAAAGTGTTTTGTTTTTCTAAAATAAGTTTTCCTTAAATCACATATGTTAAAATGCTTTCAAATAGTAAAATAATATGTTTTACAAAGTGATATATAAACATTTAATTGTTGTTTTTCTGAGGTTTTCTTTGAAGAAACATTAAACTGGCACACCTCTGTGTTTATGTTTATTTGAGCAAAAAACTTCAACTAAGACTCAAATTTTCACTACACATTCGATTCATTCCGTCGTCAATGTTTATAATCAAAGCAACATAAAAAGCTTTTATAAATACAAAAAGCTGCAATTAACTGAATTGCAAGTACATTACAAGCGATAAAATTTCAAATAAATTACAAAACATGCTGCTGCTGATGCTACTGCTCTGTATGTCCTTTAATTAGTTTAATTAATTTTTTTGTTTGCTTGCTTTGAGCTGATTTGTTGTTGTTGTTGTTGCTGTCTATGCACGCATATTGCTGCTTTTTCTGTTGCTGTCAGTTATATCATGTTATACTGCTTAAGTTTGGCGCATCCTTGAAACAACTTTGATGCTAAACTGAAAACTATCTGTAAGTTAAAACAAAATGCTCAAGTTTTTTGCTTTAGTTTAGTTTAGTTACCTTAAACTTTATTATTGAAACACATAAATTAGTTTGATTCAATTGTTTTTGCTATGTGTGCATTAGGGTGGTCCTTATTCCTAAGAAAAGTATTTTTTTCTTTTAATTTCACGGGGCAACACATCACTTGAATATATACCACAAAAAACTAGAATTTTATTTTTAAATTTTTAAATTGGCACATTGGTACAAATGGCAGCAAAAAGTTGCCAAAATTAGAAGACGACTTCGTATCTACACGAAATCAGATCCCTAAACGTTTTGGGGTCGATAAACACAACTCTAGAGTCAAAACTTGAAAATTCAAAATGGCGGCTTCAATATGACGGACATGAAAGTGCTAAAATTAATATTAAAATTTCGGACGCCATTTTAAAAGCACTCTTAAACCTGAGTTTCCACACTTATAAAAAACACGTTTACCTTAGATTTTTGTCTTCTATCACATATCCGAAGCTCATTCAAATCAGCGAATGACACCAAGGGACGCTTTCTTGTGAGAGGGCTAAACTTTGACAACTGGTAGCGACCTCTAAATCATAGCTGTTAAATAAAGATTACTAATCGTAATCATTAGTTATTCGGTTTTTTTTTAAAAGCTGAAATAATTGATTAACTACGATTCTTTTCTGTTTGTAGTCGTAATCTAGCAATAACGATTACAAATAGTCAAAAAATAATAACGATTACTTCAGATTACGAAAATAATCAAAAAGACACAAAAATAATTTTACAAATTTTAGAAATTATTCTTGATTCTTTTTGATTATTTAAATAATGTCTTAAAGTAGTCGGATTCATTTTTCTTGATGACTTTTGATTCTTTTTGATTATTTTTATTTATATTTATTTTCGTAATTTCAAGTAATCGTAATTTTTTTTTGATTATTTGAAATCGCAATTAATTACTAATCACAAAAGGATTATATAATGATTAAAATTATTTTTAAAATATAATATAATTGAATACTAATTCAATACTAATGGAATTGAATACTAATCGAACAAAAAAATCTCTTTCCTATTTATATGTATATAATCGAATAATGACCCAGCTAGCACAAATTTCGAGTTGTAACAAAAATACGTTATAAATCGGTGGTATTCTAGTTTTTTTTTAAACAAATTTAGTCACAAATGAGTTGTATTAAAGTTTCAAATAAGTAATTTGTAACAAATCATTTGGTTTGTTGCAAATAAGTTAAACTACGGTGTTAATTATGTTACCAATAAATGCACTTGTTTAAAAATGTTTCATAAAGTTTTTTTTTGAAAGATCAAAGAACCAAGACATGCGCCTTATTCAAACAATTTTTAGTCTTTCACCTGAAAGGAATGTGATAGATTATTTAGAGGAATTGATTAAAACTATACGTGAATTATTGATTAGGCGAAACAAACTTGAAAGACAATTTGCATTGCTTTTAAGATGATAGTGTTATGCCTTAATCTCGACAAGCATTTCTAGCACTTAGTTATTCCTGTCCTTTAATTCCACATTTTCCACAATTTACTAGTGGATTTTTAGTTTTCCATAATTCTTAAATGTAGGAAAGAACACAGAGAGTGAAAAGAACCATACCCGAGCCCGGATTCGAACCAGGGACCTCTAGGTTAATAGTCTAGCGCACTCTCCACTAGACTACAAAGGCCGACAGTTTTGAAAAAATAAGTTATTTTTACGTTAAATTAGCATTATTACAACAGTTCTTTTCGAAGCACCTCTAAAAAATGTTTGTGTATTGTAATTGTAACAAATATAGTAACGAGTTAGCAACCTAGATGCGACTAAGATGCTTTATGTTTATATTAAGTTATAGCTCTGTCACAACAACTAAATGTTAAAAACTTCGGTTTGAAAATGTTTTTATCAAGATATAGGGACATCACTACAACTAAATGTTTCCAATTTTGTTGTGACGCACTAAAATGCCATAAGCAAAATATGAATTTTATTGTTCACAAAAAATTCTGTGTTGCTTGTCAATTTCTTTGTGTAGGCTTCCACTACCAAGTAATTAATATTTGTTATATTTCAGCGTTCAACAAGACTACCAAATTGAACAAATTTTTCGTTGAATGGCAATGAATCATTGTGAAATTATGAGAATTTGTTTGGTTTGAAATGTCATTTCTATTCAGTTGCAAGAACATTGGAAGTAGTCATTGCTACCTTATGCTGTATTGAGGTTATTATTCAGTTGCTACAACTTTAGGAAACATTATTAACCTTTAACTATCTACCTACCTACTTGGATAAGTAGTACAGAATACAGAACTTCTAGTTGCTAAACGATCGTGCAGAAAAAAGGTTGAGCGGTCAATAGGTTTGTAAGTAAATAATAAATAAATAATAATAATTAATATAATAAATAATAAAAAATAGATAAAACTTCACGTCTCTACTTAAAGGTTAAAACTCAACAAATGTAGTAGGGAAAAATAACGTTGAATTGAGGTTTTTGTTAAGTTTCAAGAACATTGAAAATACTCATTGCAAGCTTGTGCTGTATTAAGATTATGTACAGTTTAAAAACATAATTGTAACTTATAAAATTTTGCTTGATAAAAGAACGATGTATTGAGGTTATTATTCTGCTGCAAGAACTTTGGAAAAAAACCATTGCAACTTATATAATGTAATAAGTTACATGAACGTTGTATTGGAGTTATAATTTAGTTGCAAGAAGTTTTGAATAAAATTGTTGTAAGTAAATGCTGCATTAAGGTTAGTATTCAGTTGCAACAACTTCAAAAAAAAAATATTTGTAACTTTTGATATTTAGTTAGTTGCAAGAACTATGTATTGAGGTTATTATTCAGTTGCAAGAACTTTGGAAAAAGTGTCTAAAAACTTCATACTCGCCATATTTGATTTTTTTTACACTATGAATTTTGATTGGAACAAATTTAAATACGATTTTCTTTAGTATTTATTATTTTCTTTTAGAATTTTCAGTGCAATATGATACTAGAAACTTAAAAAAAAATATTTGGCTATATATTAAACATCATTACGCCGAAATTAAAAACTGAAAATCTTTTTTATTTTCAAATTATTTGAAAAACTTTTATTTCTTGGGTGGCTCGTGAGTTTTCCAGAGGTAAAACACAAAAATTCATCGACAAAATGGACTTTGTTGTAAAATTTTAGTAGACAACTCTTCATATTTTCAATTTAGTTTCACATTTTTTTATTTCATTCCAATTTGTCTTTGACTTTTAAAGTACATTTCGAAAATTTATCACTGGTTTAATGAAAATTATATTAAGGAAATTGTGTATGCAAAATATTTTTAAACTTTTTTAGAACTTAAATTTTTTTCAATACGGAATATTTCATCATCAGTCATCAGTACTTCTTCCTTGTTAAAATATCTGTCATTATAACAAAAAAGAACTTCAATAAAACAAAATATTTGTTACATTCACGTAATTTTACCTGAATTGAAACGTTAGAATAACACAATAAAAACTGTTTTTGGATGTTTCAAGTATGTTGCATCTTGTAGCGTGCAACTTAAGTTTGTACTAACAGTACATTTATAACATTTTTATAGCACATCGCCTAGTTGCAACGTAAGTTGTAACAAAATAAGCGTAAAATATCTGCTTTTTCAGTTGTAATTACGTTACAATTACGATTTATATCTGTATTGACGACTCTTTTGCGACACTTTTACAACCTTTTTGTGCTAGCTGGGTGACATGCCGCAATGATGATTCAAAGGTTAAAAAATAAGGACCACCCTAGTGTGCATGCAGCGAGCTTCACTTGAATGACGATATTTTTCAAGTTATGCTTTTCACTGTAAGTTATTTGTTGGCCTTGTTTCATATTGTCTTGAAAAAAAATTCTTATTATAGCTGCTTTTATTGTTTTACCTAACAGTAGCATACCTTTGTGTAGCATTGCTTAAAGTTGGGTTGGCGATGCACCGTCGTGTTTTAAGACAAAAGTTTTAATTACATTTGCGGAGGCAACAGGAACAACAATAAAAGTGTTAGATTGTTAATATTAGTTTTTAATTCAAAACGCAAAATAAAAAGATTTAAAAAATAAGGAAACCTTAACGTAGCTAGCAATTCAAAACAAACACACGCTGCGTTTGATTAAGGCAGGCCGGTAGTCTAGAGTTTTTATGAAAAAGATTTTTGAAGTGAAATTTCTTGATTGAGGCGGGGATTTGATAATGAGTGCACAATTTTTAGAGTCTCGTAACGAAAAATGTTCGTCATGAAAAATATTACGAAAGTTGCGTTCGAGTCTCGTGACGTTTTTGTACAGATGAGCAATGATTTTTTTATTTATTGTTTTTTTTTTCTATTTTTTGTTATGGAACCCCCAGCAGGGTGATTGATAGATGGAATACGATTTGATCGTATTAGACAAAATTTTGGTTGGTATGGTTACTGTCGGCAACGGTACTAAAAATAGATGTCCAGGCTCCCTTTTTCCGCCCACAAATCAGTGGAAATGCCATATTTCAGTCAGTTTTGATCGTAAGAATAAAATTTGGTAATTTAGTTGGTATGGCTACTTTCGGGAACTGTGCTAGAAATGTATGTTCACGCCCCTTTTTCCGCCCACAAATCAGTGAAAATGCTATATTTCAGCCAGTTTTGGTCGTTTGGTAATACAGTTTGTATGGCTACTTTCGGGAACTGTGCTAGAAATGGGTGTCCACGCCCCCTTTTTTCGCCCACGAATCAATGAAAATGCTCTATTTAAGAGGGTTTTGGTCGTAAAAGACTAAAATTTGGTAATTTAGTTTGTATGGTTAATTTCGGAAACTGTACTATAAATGGGCGTATTCGATTTAGAGCCACGCCTACTTTTGATAAGTCATTAAAATTGATTATTGGACCTATTGCGCTGGAATTTTGGCAGTCGATTTGTTTCGAGTATGACATAGTTTAGAAAAATTTTTGCCACCCCCTTTCGATGCCAATAAATCAATTAAAACTGTATATTTTGGACGGTTTTGATCGTATTAGACTAAAATTTGGTAATTTAGTTAATAAAAACTTTAAATGTGTTCAAATGTATTAAAATTACTGCATTAAAAATGAGGGTGGTCACCTTATAGTTACGCCCACTTTTCAAAGGACAAGAGTGGAGTGAAGCAAAGTGCGTCAGGTATAATCTGAATTGAGCTGGAATTTTGGCAGTCGGTTTGTTTCGAGTACGAAACGGTTTAAGGAAAAAAGTGTTGCCGCATCCCTTTTACCGCCCACAAATTCGTAAAAATACTTTATTTCGAACGGTTTTGGTCGCATTAGAAAAAATGTTTTTTGTGTGTTATATGGGAACCCCATAGAAGGGTTCACCCTTCTGTGCATATTTAAGCATCTAAATTCATCTGAAAATGTGCTTGCAATGAAGTAAGTTAGTCACTTGCTTTGAAAAAAAATTTCAAATGCTCTCATACCCCCAAAATTCAATATTGTGAAAAAAAACAAACTGTGAATTAAACTTCATTTAATATTCTTTGACATGGTGTTAAATGTTCAGAAATATCTCTTTTCAAAAATTTACGAGGGTCGCTAAAAAAATTTTACTTACAAATCGTGACTTTGACTGCGCAAAACACTACGAAAGGTCATTCCAAGGTTAAAGTTGATTATACAAAAATGTATATCGGTTTATGAATTTTTAGAGCGTAAAACTGTTATTTTAAGAGATATAGAGTAAATAAGCCAAGAACAATTTTTAAGCCGTTTTTGGACCTTTAACCCCAGTGGGCCTGGATTTTTTCCACTACTGAAGTCCAATTTTTTGTGCAGATCTTATTTTTTAGCCTCAATCTAACGGAAAATTGGCGGGGAGCGAACAATATGAGAAAAAGGCACATACCATATGTTTCATGGGTATGTGCCTTTACATACATATTATAATACACATTATTATTGAAATTAATTTTGATTCAATACAGTCACTATTTACAGCAGTTAAAGCTAAAAATGCACTAATTTAATTGCTTTGTATAAGCCAAATTCCTCTTCAACTTAAACCCAACTTAAGTTGCACCCGAAAACTATGCAATATTTTAGCTTTTGAGTTTTTGCCGCACTGCACTGCACACCACCCACTTAACTGACGCTTAATGCATACCAATATGTTGCATCATGTTTTGTTGTTGGCATTTTTGGTCAAAAGTTTCTCTCTCAAGCCTTCTCGGCTTGCTCAACAATTTGCACAGCTGTGCATATGAAGCAACCATATATTTAGATATAATTTTATGCTTCAAATGTTTAAAACATGAACAACAGAAAAACTTTTCAAATCAAATTATTTCGGCTAGAAATGTGTGAAATTTCACTGGGGGAAAATTTTTCAGCTTCCATTACTTGCTTATGGAAAGTTGTAAAATCTACATTTTAATTGTAATGCTAATGCTTAACTTATTAATAAAAAACATTTTTTCTTTTTACCAACTAGTCATGCTTTTGTTAGTGATATTGAAAGCCATGGTTAATGTGGATAATTTTTTTTTCCTATTTTATCTATCACAAATACTCACTTGAATGTCTCTCTGTTGAAATTCTTGAATATATTACATTCCGGATGTTCCAGCAAACGGAATGCTATCGAACAGTGGTGATTCTCTAGTGGTGAAATATCATTATACCTGTGTGTGTGCGTGTTTTTTGTTGTTTGTTGTTTGCAAAAGAAAAGATAAAAAAGAAGAAAAAAATATTTGCAGTTATAAGTGCACGTATTGCTTATGTTAATTTGTCTATGTTTGTGCATGTTAATAGAAAAAATGAAAAAAAATTCCCACCTGAGTGCTAATTCTGTACGTGCATTTATTTGATAAATATTATTGTAGCCAGGATGATCGAGATCATGACAAATGCAGGATACCAACAGGATGAGACATTCCAAGTCACCGAGACGTTGTAGTAAATTAGCCTGGCGTGTGATAGCGTACATCTGTATGGTAAGAAATAATGGGAAAAAAATTACAAATATGTTAATAAGCCAACGTTTTACTACAAAATATACATTTCATTAAAACTTGTATGGTATAAAATTCATATATAATATTTAGCAATTTTGAGGAGCCGATATAATAATTTAAAGTGCAATTTGTTAAAACGGCATCATATTGAAAAATTTCCCTCAAAAGAGTTTTCAGAAATATTGAAAAAGTCAAAATTAAATTTTTATATAGTTATAAAGTCATAAAAACATCGAAGTGTCGGCCTTTGTAGTCTAGTGGAAAGTGCGCTAAACTATCAATACAGAGGTTCCTGGTTCGAATCCGGGTTCGGGCATGGTTCTTTTCACTTTCTTTGTTCTTGCCTGCATTTACGAATTATGGAAAACTGAAAATCCACAACTTAATTGTAAAAAATGTGGAATTAAAGGACAGAAATAACATAGGGCTGGAAATGTTAGTATGACACTAGCCTCGGTTAAAAGCAATTCAAAGCAATTAGGTCTTTCACGATTGTTTCGCCTAATCAATAATTCACGTATGGTTCCAATCAATTCCTCTAAATAACTCTATCCCTTCTTTTCAGTTCGAAGCTCAAACCCTGTTTGTATAAGAGGCATGCCTTGGTTCTTTGATCTGTAAAAAAAAATGGTCTGTTTAACTTTAATAACCATTTCTGTACTACCATGTATGTTTGCCTACGTTATCCGAATCATCCGAAGTTAAAATTAGATTTTTATCACCAACTATTTGGATATAACCCCAAAAAATTATTAGAATTGTAAGGGGGTTTTATTCAAAGGCTGAGGTATGCTCAGCGGCTCCAGGGTCAAACAAAAGACCCTCAAACTGTTGTCCAAAAAATTTTTTTCAACTTTATTGTTAAAGTTGAAATTTTTAGCAGTGTATACAATACTCAAGTAGGAATGTATATTTTTCTCTTAGTGTAATTATATGAGTAAGTCTTTCTTATTACAATACACAATATTTTAGGAATACGAGCGATAAATATACAGTCGTGAGTGAATCTGCCTATATTTATATATATATTACTATATATATATATATATATATATATATATATATATAATATAACAAATAAATTATATATAATATAAAAAATTATATAAAAAATTATATATAACAATATAAAATATTAGATAACGCAGTGTAGTCGGGTTATATATATATATGTATATATATATATTCCGAAGTTTATAATATATTAAATATATATTATATATATATATCTATAATAGTAAATATAATATAATATATTTATATATATATCTTTAAAAATATCTGTGTATGGCATAAAGCTCCTTGGTATTTATTTTAACGATAGGATAGTAACAATAAAATAATTTATAATAGAATTCCTAAGTATACATCTGTACGTACCATCTGACAGAAGCCGAATAGAATTCCTAAGTATAAATCTGTACGTACCATCTGACAGAAGCCGATGTGATTGACGAAGAAAAATGCTTATTGTGGACGCACCACCGACCGAAGCCAACGTGATGGTACAACTAGGTACTTAAACTAAAAAAAAATTGCGACACCCGAATCCGACGTGATGGTCCTACTAACTACTGTGGACTCCCGACCGACCGAAGCCGACATGATGGTACCACTAGCAAATTTATAATAAAAAAAAATCGAGACTCCCGACCGACCGAAGCCGACGTGATGGTTCCACTAACTACTGCTTATAATACTTAAAAACTAAATGTATTAACACGAGCCACCTTGCGATAGCTCGTTTTGAATCAACGGACTTGTTATTGTTTCCAACAAGTATGCGACGGGACAAAGCCCTACGCTCTCGAGCCGTGCCGAAGTCTGTCACAATGCGCGTTACTTATTCATATGCTGCTAGAAACCTTGTGGGAATTATATCATGTCTGGCTGTTTCGTGTGGTTTACGTAGGCTTGGCTGTTGGCTACGTTGAATGTGCTGGCTGTGTCTGTGTGTGTGTGGGTTTGGCTCTTGGTTGAGTTGAATGTACAGTGGTGTAGTAGGGTAGTGGCGTAGTGCGCGGCGGAATCATGTACATATGTAAAGACGCTGATAAAAACAATAGATACGGTAAGAATCTTATAAATATTACATACTAGCTATTTCCCGGCGTGCTTTGCTAAGCCTTACCTATATATTTATAAATTTGCAGCTTATGTTGTGTGTCTGTATTGAAATAATCGGACACCGAGGTAAAAATTTTCCGAAAGTTTTAACACAATCTGACGGTTAGTTTAAGAGTACATACTCGGTTTTGTGGTGTTGGAGATGAAATGTATGGTTGGTGACTCGTTCTCTTTTTTAATCTCGCACATATTTTTTGTGCTGATTAGCTTCTATAAAATTTATCGGTCTTACCAAAATTCAAAATATCGTGTTTAAGGTTTTAAGTTGTATAGCAGGTGTAACGCCTCTTGATTTATCCCACTTATATTATCTGTGGAAATTTTTTTTTGATATAATAATATAATAATTTCTATAACTTTGAAGATATGTAAATGTTTTTGGTGTTAAAATAACAGAATTTTCATTAAATTTAGTTGGCATAAAATTCCATTACTAAAATGTATTTCAGTAACAAAATTAACGTTGGTGTAAGAGAAAACGGAAGAGGAGTGGTCGAAACAAAGTGTGAATAAATCTTATCTAGAATGCACAGAATACGTATACCAAGTTTGAGCGAAATCCGTTGAGCCGTTTAGATTTATATTAAGTCCAAAGTTTTTAAAAACTGTTTTCATGCCTTTAGTAGGCGATGTGAATGGACGTGGAAAATTATATAAACTTTAAAACCTGATCTTAGTGGTAGTGTACCTCTCTGCCAAATTTCAATTTTCGGTGAAGAATTTTGGCTCTGTGAAATAAGGCCCCAGGAAATAAAGCCCCAAAACAAAAATGAAATAAGGCCCCAAATATGGGTAGTTTTATAAGTGGATTTTTTTCCATATATCATTTTTTGATCGAGGACATAGATAAGTTCACTGGTCCTTCGTTTACCATGAAATTTTTCACAATTAATTTAATTTTTTACTTTTTTATTATGTCTTCACTAAGTGGCAAAAATATTAAAACTTAACATATTTTTTAAAATTTTTTCAATTGAGAAATTTTTAATTGATTTTAAATAACAAAAATCGAAAAGTTGTTATAACAACCGTATCCAAGTCTGATCCTCAAGGAGTGTTGAAATTTTTGGTGGCCTATTTTACAATGGAATAAAACCTTAATTAAAAAAATGAAATGAGGCCACAAAATCGAAATAACACCCCAAATATTCATGCTTTTAATTTCTAATATAATTTTTGGGTCCTTATTTCATTTTACTTTTGGGGCCTTATTTCATTATGAAATAAAGCCCCATTTTTTAAAAATGAAATAAAGCCCCAAAACAGGAAATAACATCCTAATTATTTGTGTTGTTGTTTTGTATAGAAATGTTTGGGGCCTTATTTTATTTGTAGTTTGGGGCCTTATTACCTGGGGCCTTATTTCATAGAGCCAAGAATTTTCATAGATGTACGACATTTCCCATAAAAAAGGAGCAAACAATAAAGTTTCTTTGGGTTTCCCTGACTTATGGGCGGTAAAAGGGGGCTGTGCCAACATTTTCAAAAAATGTCATTTTGTTAATAGTCCATCTCGCATTTTAAAAAATCTTCAGTCGCGCCAGTAGTCAATTTTAAACATAAGCAAACATATTTTGACAGTTTGAACTAAATCGGACGGTTAATTTTGGAGTCTATAGAAAACATGCATTCAAGACTGTCTGAAATATGGCATTTTTATTGATTTGCGGGTGGTTCAAGGAGGTGTGGCAACCTTTTTTTTAAACTATACCTAACTCGAATAAAAATTGGTAGGTGGTTAAAGGAGGTGTGACCTAGCAGTCAATTTTAATAAATTCTAAAAAGTGGGCGTATATATAATGTGACCACGCCCATTTTTAGTACAAGCAAAGAATTACAAATATTTTTAATTCAAAAAGTATTAAATTTATTGATTACAACATTTTTTAATATATTTTGTTTTACATTTTAATACAGTTCAAAAATTACAACGATATTTTATACCCTTGCAATTGATTCAATACTATTGTGATATTATATTTAATTTTTAAGACATGCTGTATTATATTTCAATATAATTTTGTATTAAATGTAAATACATTTAAAATATTACAACGATATTTTATACCCTTTGGAATCAATTTGATACTATATTTAATATTATACCTAATTTTTAATACAAAATCAGTACTTAAAATTAATACAAGCTGAGCATTAAATTTCAATACTTTTTTATTAAAACTGAATTTTAATATTTGGCCAGTATTTAATTTTAATACAATTTTAGTGTAGTCATATATGTAAGCCCAAAAGTATTAAAATGTATTCTAAGATTTCTAACCGTGTACAAACTACATTACCAAATTTTAGTCTAATGCGATCAAAACCGTCTGAAATGTTGCATTTTTTATAATTCGTGGGGAGTAAAAAGGGGAGTGGCAAAAAATTTCCGTAAGCCATCTCATACTCAGAAACAATCTACTTCCAAAATTTCAGCTAATTCGGCACAGTAGTTTTTACAACCAAAACCGTCTGAAATATAGTATTTTCATTGATTTGTGGGCGGGAAAGGGGGCGTGAAAACCCATTTTTTTACAGTTGCTTACAGCAACCATACAAATGAAATAACTAAGTTTAAGTTTTATACGACCAAACCCCTCTGAAATATGCAATTTTTATTGATTTGTGGGCAGTTAAAGAGGAGTGGCAAAAAATTCAATTTTTGATCCATCTCGAAACCATCTAGAGTTGGAAAACAATCTACTGCCAAAACTTCAGCTTAATCCGTTGAGTCGTTTATAAGTGATGAAGCTACCAACAAACACCATTTCATTTTTATTACTTATATATTAATAGGCAAACATCAAATGTTGTCGTACACTTTTTTGATATTAATTTTAGAATAAGGGCAATGAAACTTATATCATTTGAAAGGTACTGCACTCTATATGTGCAAAATCATTTTAGATTTAAAATTTATGACTTCGGACCCGAAATATTAACGTTGAAAGTTTGTATTATTTTTAGTAAGGAATCTAAGGGCTAGGAAGAGGTAGAATGGTGAATGAGAAATCAAATGAAAGATGTGAATACACAGTATGATTAAATTTTAGATTGGTGACCTTCGACCTGAAATATGAGCGTAAGAAGAGCATTTATTAAATAAAAGCTAAACTGTAACAGATGGAAGAATATAATGTAAGAGGGAATTTTAGACATTGATAAGGTGTGCAAAAAATACTTCCGACATTTTGCGCCATCTCTTAAGGATGCATATACAGTACAATAAGCATTTTTTTATGCAACAAGAGTAAATATATATTGTGATGGTGAAATTTGAAATTTCAAGTTTTGATTTTGCAAGCAAATATTTTGGCCATTTTTCAATCGATTTTCATCAAATTTTCTTTGGCTGAAAGATCAATTTTTGACTTAACTAAATAAGAAAAGATTAACCGTTTTCTCACCGATTCAATGTATTATGTCGTTTTAAAAATACATCTAAAATATTCAGTTTTTGTTCTAAAAATAGGCCAAAAGTTTTTGTTGTTGTATATTTTTTCTTATAAAATTTTCTTTTTTCATACTCTTTCATATGACATATCATTTATTAGCAAAAATTGCTTCATTTTGACACAATGCAAAAAACAGTTTCTATCATCGAAAATCATGAGCTACCCCTATGATTTTTTTGATGAAAATTAAATTTTTCAAAATGTTGTTTTTATATTTTCTACAAAGCTCTACAGCTTAAAAAATAACACAGTCCAACAAATTAAGACTTTTTGAATGGAACAGAATAGCGACCCCATAATTCTGAAAGGGTATGTTGAGTAGATCATTTTTGTAGAACAAACTTATGGTCCAGGACGTCTGAGTTTTTTTTTTAAGTGGGTTAAAGTTTTCATTTTTTGGTCGAAGGGAGCATTATACTATATAAACAAAAATGCTGTAAATTAATGTCTGAGAGAATTCTTATGATCAGAGTTGTATTGTGGAATTGTATGTATGAGGATTATTTTTGTAGAAGGTCTTAACCCTCTAACTGGTCTCTTTATGAGTCAATTTGACCCTTTTATCGAGAAAATCAAAAAATATCCTTTAAAAAAGGACATTTAAGGATTAAAATATTCCACGAAAATGTTTGCCGAAAAATTTCAGTGGGGGTCACCAAAGACACCAATATTGTAAATAAAGCTCTTTACGCTTAATTAGATTAGATTAGATTAGATTAGATTAGATTGAACCTGAAGATCACAAGTCAGATACATGCTATTTCTGCGTAAATTACAAATTTGGTAGAAGCCAAAGGCACTACGCGAAAATGACATACGAAGCAACAAATAATGTCATTTTACCAGAAGTGCGCTGTGAAGGTGTTCCGGTTCCTCAACCGCCTACACAGACATTTTCGGCCAATATGACATACGCCAATACAGAAATAACATCGGCGGTTGAAAACATATCAGATATAAGTTACTTGCCTCTTGATTGCTTAAACATATGTCCTAATATGATAGACCAAGCTTATTTTGAAGATCTTGTAAGAGATTTAGGACTAACAAAAGAGAAAGCTGAAATATTATGTTCCAGATTGAAAAACAGGAATTTGATAAAAGCCGATGTAAAAGTTACATCGCCAAGAAAAAGACACGCTGATCTGGAAAGTTATTTTAATAAATCAGAAGAACTTGTATACTGTTGCAGTATTGAAGAGGTTCTAAAATATCTAAAGCTTCCACTGGACTCTTCCGCTTGGCGACTATTTATAGATAGTTCAAAACACAGTTTAAAAGCAGTTTGACTGCACAATGGAAATCAGCATCCATCAATACCGGTTGCGTATTCCACAAAAAAGGAGGAAACATACGAAAACATTTCAAATCTCTTAAATAAGATTGAATACTATAAATATAAATGGGAAGTATGCGCAGACTTCAAAATGATTGCAATATTCACTGGAATGCAAACAGGATACACAAAACATATGTGCTTTCTTTGTAAATGGGATTCACGTGCTACCAGCAGCCACTATTAAAACAAAATTACATATAATTTTTTTATAGAAGTTGGTGAGTAATTTTACTAATTAAGCGTAAAGAGCTTTATTTACAATATTGGTGTCTTTGGTGACCCCCACTGAAATTATTCGGCAAACATTTTCGTGGAATATTTTAATCCTTAAATGTCCTTTTTTAAAGGATATTTTTTTATTTTCTCGATAAAAGGGTCAAATTGACCCATAAAGAGACCAGTTAGAGGGTTAAGACCTTCTACAAAAATAATCCTCATACAATTCCACAATACAACTCTGATCATAAGAATTCTCTCAGACATTAACTTACAGCATTTTTTTTTATATAGTATAATGCTCCCTTCGACCAAAAAATTAAAACTTTAACCCACTGTAAAAAAAAACTCAGACGTGCTGGACCATAAGTTTGTTCTACAAAAATGATCTACTCAACATACCCTTTCAGAATTATAGGGTCGCTATTCTGTTCCAAAAATGCTGTTGGACTGTGTAATTTCTGTAAAAAAATTTTCAAATATTTCAAACCACTCCAAAGTTATATACACAAATCTATGTTTTAAGCCATTTCGTTGTATATAAAAATAGGCGTAGGAGAAACAACTCTTCCGTGTTTCTGAACCGATTTTGATAATTTTTTAAATAAATTAGAGAAGGGAGAATTAGTTAATCGAATAGTTATGTGACCTTTGACCTGAAATATGAGCATTAAAAGAATATTTCTGAAGTAAAACCTTAACTATAAGAAATGGAAGAACATGGCGTAGGTGGAAATTTTAGATATTAATACAATGTAGGGAAAACATTTTTCACTATCTCTTACCAATACCCACAATAAGCATTTTTATAGTACATTTTTTATTTTACAAATAGTAAATTCTGAAAAATTTTGATATAAAAGTTATGACGATATCTCGAAAACTGTTGTTTTCTCTCGAAACTTAAGATTTTCTTAGTACAACACATTTTCTTCTCAAGGCAAGGTCAATGCCTCAGAATGGGAAAAACGATTGAAATTTCAGAAAGTTGGTCGAATTTCGACCACATGCGATACTAGTATAAATTAATACGTGAACATTAAAAGTTTTCGTACGTTTTATGATGAAAACCACGCCTATGTCTTATACAATGTAACTGTATCAAAACAATAAAATCTCTGAAAAATTTATTCATTTATGTAGGTACTTGGAATTTTGCACATAAGCTTCGAGGTAAAATATTCATAAAAAATTAAAAATCGGATAAAAACCACGCCTACCTCTCCTACAATGTGACTTTATCAAATCAGTAAAATCTCTTAAAATGCCACAAAAATGTATGTAGTAACATGGAACTTTGCCCATAAGCTCTGGTCGCAAAATTCACCATATTTGTCAAAATCATATGAAAACCACGCCAACTTCCCATACAAAGTTACTTTAACAAAATGGTAATAAGTTTTTAAATGCCACAAAAATGAATGTAATGACTTGAAATTTTGCCTATAAGCTCTGGTCACAAAATTCACCCTTTTTGTCAAAATCATATGAAAACCACGCCTACTTCCTCCCATACAAAGTGACTTTAACAAATTGGTAATACGTCTTTAAATGCCACAAAAACGAATGTAATGACTTGAAATTTTTCACATAAGCTTTGGTCTCAAATATTCACCATATATTTTGAATTTGTTAAAATAGTATAAAAACCACGCCTATCTCCCAAGATTTAAAGATTTCGGAGAAGTTTATTTAAATTGATTAACATTATGCACTATACTAAGAATATTAAAATTCACTTTAAGTTTGAAATTTTAGTAAAATCGTATAATAAATCGGACAACCTCCCATACAAAGGGACCTCATCAAAGAAGCATAGCTTTTATAAATTCCACAAAAATGTGCGTATTAACAGCATACTTAACTTATAATCTTTTATATCTTTAACGTGTTCTGCATTGAAGTTTTGGTTAAAATAAAATAGTCATAACAAAACAAAGTAGAAATAACATAATAGTGCATAAAAATCCTAAATCATAGAAAATTCACATAATAAATTGCAAGGTTTTTAAAAAAGGGCACACTTTTTTACATTCTTATGAAGCAATATTAGTTTCTATGGAATAACATTTTGTCTAATTACTTAAATTATAAAAAATTTAACCATCAAAGTAGGTTTGTAAAACCATATTGAAACAAATTCTTAAAAAATGTACGCTATTAGCAGAATTTTTTTATGTATTTTTGTTCAATAAGTGGCGGCCGTAGCCTAGTGGGTAGAGTGCGTGGCTCCTAAGCTAAAAAACTGCGGTAGCCCGGGTTCAATTCCAGCTCAGACAGAAAGTTTTTTCAATTGAATTAATTTTTCTGTTCGGTCGTCACCTCCCTGCAGACAATGGCAAACCTCAGAGAGTAAAAATTGCCATGCAAAGCTTCTTGAGAACATAAGCCGTTCGGAGTCAGCATTAAGCACGTAGGTCCAGTTCTCGGTCATTTGTGATCAAACATTTAACAACACGCACAACACAATTGATCAATAGAAGCTAGGTCAAAGTCCTTCCAAGGGCTGAAATGGCCAGTTTATTTTTTTTTGTTCAATAAGCTTATTGCATTTCACTTATCTAAATAAACTAGTTTAAGGATATTGTTTCAAAAAACTGCAGTGTCAAATTATCAAAAATTTTTATATAAATTTTATATAAAAAAATTTCTACAACGCGTCATATTGACACGTTTTTAAAAATAAAAAAAATGCAACAACTGTGAGATTGCAAAATAATAAAAAAATCACGATCGCAAAAACATTAACAACACATGCAATGCAATACACTTACACGAATATCATCGTTATAATTAATAGGACGACACACACAAACACATAAGCACCACAAACCCGCCCAACCTTTAACCAACTGATGGCATGCTGCTTGCCAAGCAGCAGCAAAAAAAAAAAAAACACCAACAATAAAGCGGCTTCATAAATACCAACACATTATGGCGGGCATTAGCGATTGCATCTGTTTGTATGTTTGCTTGTATGTGTTAAAATTTTACAGCAGTTGGAGTAAAATTTGCAATTAATTATTTCATGTATGTATTTTTATGTGCGTGTGAATGGTTATGTTAATATGCACTGATATAAATGTGTGTGCGGTTTTAAAATTTAAAAATCAACATTTGTTTCGAATGTGTGCAATGAGTCAATGTTGTTGGCACGGATTTAAAGCACTATTAGAAAGAGGCTTATATGGAAAAAATATTAAGAAACGTAACTTTAGAATTCAGAGTATAATTAAAAAATGCAAAAAGCTTTTATGTGCTTTCAAAGTGTAAACTTACAGTGGACGCCAGTTACTATGCATTGTTGCTTAAAACGTTCAGTAAACAAAGCAGCCTAATTTCTTACTCTGCTAAAGTAATAAATATTGTAATTATGTATATATTAAAATACATTTAATTTTCTTGAATGATTTTCAAACTTAATTAAAAGCTCATTTCAGAACTGACTTCTCCTTAAACATTATCATAAAATTCAAACATCTTTTTATAAGCTCTTTAGCTGAACGCATTAAACATAAATTTTTAACTTTTCATATGCATTTTAAATTAGTGGGAACGTAGAGTTGTTTGCACACACATAAGCTGTTTAACACCCGCATCTGCGCTACGCTTTAAATATAATAAAATAATATAAATAATATAATAAAAAGCAAGCATAGCTTCTTTGAATGTTGAATGTTGTTTTTAGTTGTCTACCTCTTAGTTTTTGAGCCTTATTGTTAGATCCTAGTCGAAGCTTGTTGCCGCAAAACACTTAAAAGGATCATGAAATAAATTATTTAAAATGCTTAGTGAAAGAAAAAACTTTTATAGCTTTAGATATAAGCTGCGAGCTTGTCAACTTGCAAAGCTTAAAAGCTGAAACTAAGGCACTTAATGTCACAGCAAGAAAAAAATGCGATCAATGTGAAGTAGCAACTTTAAGCTCTGGTTAAAAGTATTTTTTGTTTTTGTTATGGTTCTTCTTTTTTTTACAGCTATAGACAGCATTTAAGAAATAAAAACGTGTTTAGTAAAACGTGCATTACAGCGAAATGTTAAAATATACCTTGTTTATTTCATACTTTTCCTAAAAAATATTATGTAAACAAAAAGCAAAATCCTTAAAATTGACTTCATTGCAAAAACTGCAAAAATTGACCTCTAAAATTACTGATTACAAAAATTTCCCATGTGGGAAGTTTTCTAAATTTCATTGAATTCATTCAAGATTTGTTAACTCGCTATGCGGGATTAAATTGACTAGTTTTATGTTTTCCAGTTTCTATTACTGTACTCTATTTCTGCTATAAGCCGATATAAAAAAAAAATACATAAATAATTTATAGTAAAATGCTTATTTCATCTTTACACCTTATGAGGTAGTGAGAGTTAATAAAATAAAACCGTTGTTAAATAAATTATGAATAACAGTAAATTGCTAAAATATACCTTGTTTATTTCTTACTTTTCCTGAAACATATGCTCTATAAAAAATAAAAATGCTAGAAATTGCCCGCCTTAAAGTTAAAATACAGTATAAGTTAAAAAAATGCTGATTTTAAAAATTTCCCACAAAATTTCCCAAGTGGGAAATTTTACAAATTTTAATAAAATTATTCATGATTTGATAACGTACACTATGCAGGAAAAAATTTACCAGTTTTAAGTTTTCCAGCTTCTGCTGCTGTACTGTATTTTTATTATAAACGTATTTAACACAATAATATTGTTTATCATAGAATGCTCGCTTCACCCTTACGCTTTATAAGGTAATGGAAATTAAAGCTTTCACAAACATATAAATACATATTTAACCCATACATTAACTTATATGTATATTCGGGCAGCGTATTCGGCCGAAATTGTTAGCAGGAAAAATATTCGAGTTGGGTCCTTTTCGCAGAATTTCAAAATCTTGAAAAAATCTTTAAATAAAAAAAAACTTGAAAAAAAAATCTTGAAACTTTAATTGTATTCTTTAATTGAAAATTTGATACTGTTTCGAAAAGCGTCCAATTTCGAAAGAAGTATCAAATTTTGGAATAATGTCAAATTTCGGAAATAATCAAAATAATGAATAATTGTCAAGTCACAGAAATTCTCAAATTTTGAAACAAATGTCAAATTGTCCAATTATTTAAAAAAGTTTCAAATTTCAAAAAGTGTCAAATATCAAAAAAAAAAAAAAAAGTGTAAAATTTGGAATAAGTGCCAAAATTTAGAAAAATTGTCAAATTTCGAAAAGTACAAGTTCTGCAAAAAATGTAATATTTAATTTTGAATAAGTGCCAATTTCGAAAAGTGACAAATTTTGCAAAAAAATATCAAATTTTAAAAAATATGTGTTCATAAATGGACAAAAAGCCACCACATCCTCGTCGTTTGTCTGGATGACGCTAAGTGTGGGACCATAAATATTTAAAAAATTTATAATTTTGCCAAAATTAGACACTTCCGTTTTTTTCTCGAAATTATAAATTTTAATCGAAAGAACAACATTTCTTAAAATTTCAAGATTTTTTCAAGATTTATGCATATTTTGTGTTTTCTAAATTTTTTTGAAGATATTCGTTCCAAGATTTTTCTTTTCAAGATTTCGTTTTCAAGATTTTGTTTTTAAGATTATTTTTTTCTAGATTTTGATTGTTTTAAGATTTTGACCTTCAAGCATTCGGACCGCTCCCAAAATGTTCAATTTGCTTTATAAAGGGTTAAGAAATGGAAGACTCGAATATTTCTAATTCATTTCTTATAGTTTATGAAACACATCTTTTAATCATAACAAAAGTTTAAAATGCTTAGGCTGCAGCTAAATTATATGATAAGTTTCGAAATGACGGTTTTTAAGACTTTCAATAAAAATTTCAAATTCGAAAATTTTGCAAAATTTCAATTAAAATGAGTTTTCAGGTTTCCTTTTTTATTTTTATACTAAACTTCAAAATGAGTTTATAAACAATTTTTTTCCTTTCGTAGCTATAGGTAGGTATTTAAAAATAAAATAGTTGTTAGTCAAATTTGTTGCACAAATAAAATGTTGGAGTAGTCCTTGTCAAGCTCTTACCCCTTGTGAACAACTTTTTGTAGAATAGAATAGGCTTAAAATACTTAAATGGCTGCTATTTTTAATAAACGGCTGCAAAAATTACTGATTTGAAAAATTTCCCAAAAAATTTCCCTTGTGGGAAATTTTGCGAATTTCATTTAAATCGTGTGAAATTGTGTTGACAAGGAAAACTATAGTTTTTATTCATGTCTTTCAGCTAGAACGTAGATATTAAGAACCGAAACTGTTCCCTGTTGCTTGTGTTTGTTTAAAAATCTTGTTAGAGAAAAATTTTAACTTTGCAAAAGAACAAAGCATAAACTAATATAGAAGTATTAATATATATTACATAGTAGTAAGCTTTACAAAACATAAACTAATATAATAGATAAAATAATATTAAATGAAAAAACATTTACAATTTGGTTTCAAATTAATTCACAATTACTGACTCGTAATAATGTTCAAAAATAAAAAGTACTATTTCAGTGCTCCAAAACCATTTCACAAAGTATTCTCTTAATCTTTAAAAACGATATATTATTTTATGAGTACTAAGCTTCGTCGGTCTATTCTTTCTGCTGAAAGACAATTCACACACACACACACACACAAACATGCTTACTTATTCTTCAAAGAAATTCAGAAATTTACTAAAGCACATCAAGAACATCCTGAGCAATGCATTTGCAACAAAAGCATAGCCGACAATGTACTAGAATATTTTATATAAATGAAATTGCAAAATAAATAAGGAAAAACGAAACAACAACGGTTAAAACAAAGAAAGAACTAGGTTAAAGTCATAAAAAGGATGCCACAATGTTTGCTCAACGCTAAGTGTTGCTTTTTGTGAAAATACCATGCTTTAACTGAACTACAAACTGAAAACTTAGAGAGCAAAGATTAAGATGAAGGCATTAATTTTGTATGAAAGAATGGTAAATTCAAACATTTCTGACATAACTAAGAAAAATATGTTGCACACTTTTAGACAAATTGTTTTTTATTTTTTTTTTTTTTTTGTAAGTTATGTTAGAGCTTTGTGTGAAAGTCTTAAGGACGAATTTAACATATCTTTACTAAAATAATTTTTCTGTAAACACATTGTTTTAAAACGAAAAATTAAAAAAAAAAACAAATGCATTAGTATTGTTATACATGACAACTTTGCTCAGCCTAAAAGTATGCAATGAATATAAGTCAGCAATTTCATTTTTAACGTACTGGCCGCCTTAGGGAATGATCATCTCCGATTTGGGTGAAATTTTTCAAGGAGCATCACTGACGGAAAAAAAACTTGATTTGGAGGAAAAAGTTTGGTGTGATTTTTGACGGAGTTACAGGGTGCACAGAATTGACAAAATTCGGCAAAAACGTTAAAAATCGATTTTTACTAAAATTCGTATCTCAAACATTTTTTCCGAATGTTGAGTTTGAACTAACGTTGAAAAGGTTATTTCCCAAAAATAGTTTTGGGAAATTCTGATGGTTGGGGGTCCCATCCCTTGCGGTAAGGTAATTCATTTCGATGTGGGGATCCGAGGAAAATTATTTAATTTTTAAACCCAAAAAAAAAAAAAAAATAAAAAAGTAAAAAATAATTAAAAAAAAAAAAAATTTAAATAAAAATTTGGGATGTTTTGATGGTTGAGGGTTCCATCCCTTGCGGTATAAATTTCGATGTGGGGAAGCGAGGAACCCTTTAATTTTTATTAAAAAAAAATTAATTAAAAATTTGAGAAATTCTGATGCTTGGGGTTCCATCCCTTGCGGTAAGGTAATTAATTGCGAGGTAGGGATGTGAGGTACACCATTTAATTAAATGTAATAAATTTTTTTCTTAAAGCCGGTAAAATAACCTTTGCAAAAATACACAAATCAGGCTGGGGACTCAATAGATTAATGAGATATGGTTTTTAATGAGATACAAATATTTTAAATGGTGTTCCTCGCATCCCTACATCGAAATAAATTACCTTACCGCAAGGGATGGAACCACAATAATTTCATAAAATTATTTTTGGATTAAAGTCCATTTATTAACCTTTTAACTGTAGTTCAAACTTAACATTCGGCTAAGAAATGTTTGAGATATGACTTTGAGTAAAAATCTACTTTCGACATATGTGCCGATTTTTGTCAATTTTGTGCACCCTGTAACTCCACCAAACGTTTTTCCTCTAAATTTAGATTTAGTATTTCCGTCAGTGATGCTTCAAGCAAAATTTCACTCAAATCTTGGATGGTCATTCATTCCGTAATTTTTATTTTTCCGGTACGTTTAAAATGAAATTGCTGAAATGCTTTTGAATAACGAGAATGCTAACAAGGAATGGGTCTTAATATACATAAATATTAATATATATACATGTACATAAGTTTATACAAGTGAATGTACACTATCTGCAACTACCTCAAATCTTGCTTGAGTCGTTCTATTATCGAGATTCTTATATTTGCAGCTCAGCATGTTTCGCATATCTTTTTTTAATGTCTTTATTAATTCATGTCAAAGTAAAATGAATCTTATTTGGGGCAGCTACAAAATAGCAGCAGTGCCACATAATTATGATCCTATTACATGCTTAAAACACCCGTTGCGTGGCATGAATGTTGCTTTATTTTTATCGTGTGAATTGTCGCCTTTTTGCTACACCACAGCGGAGTATCTTATTATAACAGAAATATTTGGTAACATTACCTCAAGAAGACGACAAAGAAAAAAAAAACAGGTAGCAAAAACACTAAAACGTAGCAGAAAGCATTATTATTGCATAAACTGTAAGCATAAATCAAGATGTGAACATTAGCTAACGGCGTGAAAACCCAAAATGTACCCATACTACAGCATTAAGCTACTAGGCTGTTCTCAAACTAGGCCACAAAGTAACCTTATAGCAGGGAAGTGATGCTAAAATAGGTGTTTAAAAAACATACATGTATTGTGTAAATAAATATATTATATGGTGTAGATATATCAAAGGATATGGTTATTTAAACAGTGTATTGAAAAGAAATATACTCGCAAATGTATGAGATTTACAAGCGCCTAAAAGTATGCTGCATGCAGCGCCAAATTTTTGATTGCTTTTCGCAGAAATCTTTTGTTTGTTTTTTGAAGAAACCATATGTTATAAAGTCATATTTCAAACAACACACAAATGAGCCGTTATATTTGAGAGTGGAATAAGTCCACTTTTTAAAAAATACGAGTTAATGCTTTCTTTAGTTTGTTAAAAGGATCCCCCTTTTATATTTTTAATCACACATTTAATGGATCAATATAACTTTGCTGTAAAATGTTGTCGAAGAAATATTTTTTTTTCAAAGTGGAATAAGTCCATTTCAAACAATTACAACTAAAATAATTGCCCGGTCAACAATATTTTTAGTTGATTTTTACATTATTTAAAGTTAAAATATATTGTTTTTGCTGATTGCTAATTCAAAAGAGTCTAACATGTGATTGGGCGGCCTCGATAGTCTAGTGGTAGCGCGCTTGACTGTCGCACAGGGGTCCCGGGTTCGAATCCTGGCCGGGCCATGCATGGTCTTACGGTATAACCTTTCTTTCCTTATTTCTTATCAAAGAAACTTTAAAACACGTCAATCTACGACAAATAGTTGTAGTTGCTGGTGGTAGGAAAAGTTTGTGGATAGGAACGCTTAGTAACTTGATTTGACTTGGGGGCAAGGCATAACACTTGCTTCAGATTTAATAACACATGTTACTACAGCTTCTGCCACATTAAGAACATCCGATATAAAAAAGTTTCATTTGATTACTACCTTCTTCCATTCTGTGGTATCATAACGGATCGATAATTCGGTCTAAGTGGGCTGGTCTTAAGACCTGCCGCCACCTTAACCTAACCTAATATATCATTGTCCTTGCGCAAATACTTTCTGGCTCAAATCAACACCAACCATATTAAAGACTGGCACGGAGCCTTATTGATAGTCATTGCGAAGCAGACTTGTATGTCGTCGACCTTTGTAGTCTAATGAAGAGTGCGCTAGACTATCAACCCAGAGGTCCCTGGTTCGAATCCAGCCTCGGGCATGGTTCTTTTCACTTTCTTTGTTCTTTACTAAATTTAAGAATTATGGAAAAACTTGAAACCCACAACTAAATTGTGGAAAATGTGAAATAGAGGACAGGAACAAGTAAGGGCTGGAAATGCATGCCAAGGTTAAGGCATAACACTAGCCTCGGTTAAAAGCAATTCAAATTGTACTTCACGGTTGTTTCGGCTAATCAATAATTCACGTATGGTTCTAATCAATTCCTCTAAATAATCTTCCCCTTTCCTTTCAGGTCAAAGACCATACCTTGTTTGTATAAGGCGCATGCCTTGGTTCTTTGATCTTTTTTTAAAAAAAAAAAAAATTTATTCCGTAAACCTGTGCTTAAAGAATAGGCGTTTGAATTTGAATGAAAAATTCGTAGGTTTCATTGGAATTTTTGGTTTAAAGATGTGTAAATCAGATGCGGGTCCTGGTAAAAATAGCTTCAATTACGTTTGGTAGCAAGCGTTTTATTTATAATCGCGTCTTATTTATTTTGTAATAAAAAGTACCCTATGTCCCAACAAGAGACGTAAGTTACCTACATGCCAAGTTTGGTGGTGCTTATTTCTTAACCCATTAACCGGGGTTGGGTAGTTTTTACTCATGAACATGCTTCTGCAGGATTGATCATATTTCAGGATTGGTAACAGCTAAGTGTTAAATTTGTTATTTGTTGCTTTAAGAAAACAAAAAGCTATACATTGTTTTTGGAGTGTGTCAAGAAACTTTTACGTTAATTACTACATTTTCAAAGACAAACGTGATTAAATTTAAGAATCAGAAAATTTTTTTTTTATCATTTGTAAAAAATCTTATAATATAAAAATGTAAAATCTATCTAAACAAAATAACCAACTATACTTGCTATTGGTAGGAAATTCCTGATATAAAACTGTGCTGTCGTTGCAGAAGGAATTTGTGCCCATTTAGAACACATTAACGATGGTTGGATATTTTTATACCCATCTCATATCTCAACTACAGTGAAAGGTACAAAGTTAAAATTTGGTGTAATTGTTTCTGTGCTCAATATAAGAAAGCACTTGCAATTTTAAAGAAATTGTACGCAGCTTTTGGGAGCCGCGGTTAATGGGTTAATTATTATTTTTAGCGTTTAAACCCATTTAAAGAATTAAATTCTATAAAAAACAGAGATTTCAACTTTTTTGCTATTAGTTTGTAGTTAAGCTTATTTTGTTTAAAGTATAAAAGGTTGAAGAAAAAAAATTGGACTTATTCCACTATAAAAAAAAAATTCTAATACGACGTAAGTCAAAATTATCTATTGTTCAGGAGGCAAAGAAAACTTTTTATTATTTGTATAAAGTTCATACGATAATGTATTGCTTCAAACGTTCTACCTCCCTTTTTTTCATATAAACATTAAAAACTAAAAAAAGGACGATATGTTATATTTGAAAGTAGTACAAGTCCATAGTGCTTAAAAAATCGTTTATATTCTTTAATTATTTTATAAATAACTACTGTGTGATAAAAAGTGACCCATTAATAATGATAAGAAGATATCCTGAATCAGTTAATATATGCCAATATTTTTAAATTTTAGCAAACGCAAACCTTTAGATATCTCAATATACACAAAAATAGACTTATTCCACTTTCAAATATAACGGCTCAAATATTGACATGCGAAACAAATTAAATTAAGCCTCACTTTAAAAAACAACCATTTGATGTTAACCATTGAAATTGGAGCAATTTTATGAAAATGCCTAACGGTTATATTCACGAAATAAGCATTGTCATCAGAATTTTTGCTGAAATCTTCCCTGCTTGCTACTTACCATTTGCGCCACACAAAAGCAATGCCGAAAATTATGAAACGGCACTTCATTGTAATGCTTGTAGACTTCGTAGAGCCACTCACGCAATGTATCGGCGGGAATGTGAAACTTTTCGATAAAACCCAATTCGACAAACATCGTTTGCATCAGATGAATCACATCGGCATCGCTCCATTCGTAAGAATCGAAGGCGGGCAGGCGTAGAGCGGATTTTACCTCATCCGAAAATGTTGTATCACAAATATCCAGGAAGCGTTTTTTCACATCCTGATGCTTTGGTAGACTGCTTTTGCGATGTGGCGGCCCAAGTGGACGTTTAGATAAGCCTGAAAATAAAAACAAAAAACAACAAGAACGGTAAATGTAAGTTGAGTTGGTGTGCCAGCAACAAAAATGTAAGAAAGTGAAAAAGAGAGAAAAAACATTATAAAAAAGCACACACACACACACACACACACACAACAGGAAATTAATATAAATAGCTTGCTGCAACAGCTAGTGGAAAATGGCCAGAGCTTAGCTTGCAAAGTGTGAGAGCAAAAAAATCAGGTATCTACAAAATAAGAGCAAACATAGCCTGCCACATGCTAATTCTCGCATATTGCAAATCGTCAATGAGCGGAAATATAGCTTTGATTGAATGCGGAAATTAAATTTAAAATAAAGCTGACTGTAGCCCAAATAGCAGTGGTGCAAAAATGCACACAAAATGTAGAAAAGCTATTGGTGTAAGATTACATGGATTTTTGACACCATTTTTGACTTCTACAACTACATTTATTTTAAATTTGTTCTAAAATGTCAAAACTAATTAGTGAGTTCGTGAAAAAAATGAAAAACGAAATGTCCCAAAAAATTTCCCTAAAGGGAAATTTCAAAACTGTTCATTAATCACTCCTACCTCATAATTTATATTAAGTTCTGATGAGGAATTTTTAAACAAAATTTTTTTAAAAATTTTTTCTTAATATTTTCAACTATAAATGCTTAAATTCACAAAAATAAAACTTAAAATGACATTTTATTTTTATGTTTGTAAAGATTGACAACAAGAAAAAATTTCCCAAAAAATTTCCCAAAAGGGAAATTTATAGATTTTATTTAATTCACTCTTTACCTTTTATTTTCGCAAACTTTATTCATTTTAGTAAGATTTGCACATATGTATACACAATTTATGGTAAGTTCTAATGTACAATTTCCAATCAATTTTTAACAAAAATTGTGAAACTACCCCAGAATATAACAAAATGTATAAACTTCATCACTATATTTTTGAAAATAGACAGCAAGAAAAAAATTCGCATAAAATTTCCCTGCTATTTGCATGAATGTACACAATTTATATTATGTGAAATTTCCAAACAATTTTTTTTCAGCGTTTTTAATAAAATTTGTGGAACTTCAGAAAAGTATAAATTAAAATGACCTTTTATTCTTATGTTTGTAAAGATCGACAGAAAAATTGTTCTTCTTGTGATACTAAAGCAACTAATCCGACAGCTACGATAACGTCACAAGAAGTCCCTCTTCCGGAATCTCTAAGAATTTTGGTTGAAATTTTTTAATAGGTCAAATCTCATAGTGTTATATATCGAGGGCTTACATTTAAAAGTGTCTATCTACAAACACACTAGTTTTCAGAAAATACTGTTTTATTCGCTAATTAGCAACAATTTTGATGAACCCATCGTCTATAATATTAACAAAAAGTGTCTTTTAAACGCCACAACTAAAAAGTTTCTTATATTTTTGCGTTATTTTAGCTGTTATAATAGTTAGACAGTACTGCATTAAAAACCAAATCTTTGTGTTAGATAAAATGTGCAAATAGACACTTTTGGACTATATTAAATATAAGGTTCATCATTTAGTAATCAAGGACGTTGTTTCTTACATTTTTAATTTTTTATAAATATTTATTATAAATATCAGAAGCAAGGATTAAAAAATGAAAGAATTGAATCATAACAGTACGTTTGCAAAACTTTTACTTCACCTGGCTAAGATTATCGTAAAAGTAGTGATACTTAGACTGAATTACCGTCATTAGATCCTGTAAATGTTTCCATTTTTTTTGCTGGATTAAGAGTCGATCGGTTTGCAAGAGCTTTGGTTCTTTGCGACCTGAATTTTGCATAGTTCGAGAAAGAAGTCCCGAATTATCGTGCTCAAAATCCACTTTAAACTTACCGCTAAAAATCACGCCAAACTTTTTACCACCAAATTAAATTTTAATTTCCATCAGTGATGCTCCGTGCAAAATTGAACCCAAATCGAATATGGTCATTCCATAATTTTTATTTTTCCAGTACGTTTAAAATGAAATTGCTACTTTATAGTTTTTAAAAAAATCAACTCAAATCTATTGCATCAAATGGCTTTTTAATAATTTACTTGTTCATTTTGATTTTTTTTTCGGGATCTTTGGTTACCCTGACACAGTCCTAGACAAATATATAGTCTGGTTTTTCAACTTTACTTCTATCTATGCATGACCACTGTAACACTAAAATGAAAATATGATGTAGATAGATAGTTTTGCATTCATAAATAAGTATCTTTGTAGATAGAAATATGATACAATACAGAATATATGGTATTATAAATGGGGTATTTTCAATTTAAATTTCACAATAGATGCAGCTATAGTCAGTGATGAGTTTGGCATCAAAAACATTTTTCGTCAAAATGTTGATAGGCATAATTGAATATAAGCTCTCGATATATTTTAACAAGAAGTTTTTGGATTTTTTGCTAACATGTCGCAGCAAAATGTATATTATAGGTATATTGAATAGTTTCTCTCATTTCTTCTTTTTCTTACGACATTTTCAAAGTTTTGTAATGAGTTTTCACAAGATTCTAACAAAAAAAGCTGGTACTTTGTATAAATGGAAAAAAAGCTTATGCAACACAGTATCCACGAGTTAGATGAAAAAATTATAAGAACTAAAAATTGGTAATGCGAAGGGAAATATTAATTTTCATCCTCATTTAACATATATCCTTAGTTAAATTTTTTTAATCTTAAATTTCTACCTTACTAGAATGCTCATGCATTCATTTTAGAAGCTGAAGAAAAATCTATACATAAAATCATAACTTTTCAACGCCTACATCAACACGCCTCATCCACACCCATGCAAACACGCATGGGTGTTTTAACACCCCGCTTAAGCTGAAATGGTAAATTTAAATTAACTCTGCTGCATAATCAAACCAGCCCTCGTTCGTTTAGCGATTTTTAACAGCTTCTTCGAAATAAATATCAAAAGAGATATGTACGCGTTTTTCAGTCGAAAATCCACCTTTTTCTTGGTAGGTCGCGATAAAGCGAATGCTGAAAATAAAATTCAATAAACTGAAACCAAGCAATAAGCAAACAAAACAAACAACAAATGAGGGTAAATCAGGCGCGTGGACTGGGGTGAAAAAAGAGCGTTAAATAATCGTTAATTTGCGTTACCAATGCCAAATACTTTGGCCAAATGTCAGCAACAACTGCGTGTCATAGACGTCGTCATCATAGTCGTCGTCGTCGTTGTGCTTTCAAAATTAATTATCTTTCTTCATTATATTTGTGCGTTGGTTAGGAGCTCTTAATGTCAGTCAGAGGCTCGAGTCACCTGTGGGTGTGGTTAAAAAGCTGCAGATGAAAGAAAAGAAAATTTGGTGCCGAAATATGGCGCAAGGTTGTATCAACTTTGGACATGGAAATTATTGAACGAACGACTGTTAACTGAAGCATAAAAATTGCAATAAGACACTGAAAATGTGCCGTATTTGTAAGGAACAATAAACAGTAATATTGTATTGATAAGAATCTTTTGGTTATGCGATTTATTTGCTTTTAGTAATTATTTTTTATATTATAATACCTTAAGTATACACATAATTGGAATCTTTTGATTCTTTATGAGGTTTATTTGCTTTAAGTCCTTTTTTATTGTAAGACTTGTCTTTGCTTAGTTATCAAAAAGAACGTAGTAAGAAAATACATTAAGACTACTACTTTCACGTTTAAAAAACAAAAAAGTGATTTTTGAAAATTTCCCAAAAATTTCCCTTAAAAGTAATTTTTCAAAAACTCTATTTTTAGCTAATTCTTGCAAGAAAAAACACAATCATTCATCTAAAAATGGGTTATACGAAATTTCCCAAAAATTTCCCTGACGGGAAATTTCTTGATTTGTATTTGAAACAAACTCATGCAGCGTATACACATAATTTCAACAAAAATATGGTTTTATTAGCACCCCAAAAAGTGTCCACTATTGAAAATTACAAAACACTTGTGTTTTTTGCAATAAAAAGTTTCAACTCAAGTTGTGTTTATTTTACAAAATTAAACTTTGTTTGAATTTCCATGAAAATGTTAATATTTTTTTAACTTTCAAACAATTTCCGTTCAAAATAAATTTAAATAAATTTACTATTTTCAGCAGTTTTAACTTTGAATTGGCCTTAGTTATTTACTTTTTTTGCCAAAATAATAATCTTCTTCGCGATGTGAAGCAAAGCCACGAAAAAAATCCAGCATGAAAAGTTCAAACTGCTGACATGATCAAAGCGCTGTCCTTGATTATTTTGGTTACTGTTTAAAAGTCCATATGTACAAAATATTTGTAGTTATTAATATTTTAATTTCCACATATAAAAGATTTCCCTTGAAGGAATTTTTAAAAATTGCTTTTTTAGCAGATTGCACTAAAGAAAAATTTAAAATAATGCTCAGTATGTAAACAAAAATTACTTCAAAAAATTTGTTAACTAAATATTTTATTTTGACTAAATATAAAAAACGTTTTTATTGTGAAAATTTTCTAAACTTTCCCTTAAAGTGCTATATTTTAATATATGGTTTTTCAGCTGTTGCAACCTTTGCCAAGGTCAGATACAACTTATTTTTCTAGTTTTTACAAATTTCCCCAAATTTCCAAAAAAAAAAAGAAATCTTAAAATATTTATATATCCTGCTGTTCTGAGCTGTTGTGGCTTATTTTGACTTTGTAAGTAAAAGTTATTTGTTTTTTTTAGGCTTTAACGGTGCAAGCATTTATTTTTAATGATTATTATAATTATTTGTTAAAACAAATTTGTTGCCTAGGGAATTTTTAAAAATTGCTTTTTTAGCAGGATGTACTTAAGATATTTTCTTTTAACTGCAAATAAAAGCAAAAAATTTAATTATTTTGAAAGTTGTGTCAATATTTATATATGCCTTTACCTTTCTATTTAGTTTTTTATTTTGAAAGTTGTGTCATAATTTATATATATTTTTACTTTTCTATTTAGTTCTTTAGCAAAAAACCCATTTAATGTGAAAATTTTCCAAAATTTCCCTTAAAGTTCAATATTTTAACATATGGTTTGTTAGCTGTTGCAACCATTGCCAAGGTCATAAACAACTTAATTTTCTTGTTTTTAAAAATTTCCCCAAATTTCCCCAAAAAAGGACATTTTTAAATATTAATATATCCTACTCTTCGAAGCTGTTGTGACTTATTTTGACCTTTAAGTTAAACTTATTTGTTTTTTTTTTCGACCTTAAGGTAAACATTGATTTTTTATGGTTATTATAATTATTTGTTAAAACAAATTTGTTGTCTGGGGAATTTTTAAAAATTTCTTTTTTAGCAGATTGTACTAAAGAAAATTTTAAAATAATGCTCAGTAGGTAAACAAAAATTAGTTCAGAAAATTGGTTAACTAAATATTTTCTTTTAACTAAATATAAAAGCAAGAAACATTCAATTATTTTGAAAGTTGTGTCATGATTTATATATTTTTTTACCTTTCTATTTAGTTCTTTAGCAAAAAAATCATTTAATGTGAACATTTTCTAAAATTTCCCTTAAAGTGCAGTATTTTAATACATGGTTTTTTTAGCTGTTGCAACCATTGCCAAGGTTAAAGACAACTTAATTTTCTAGTTTCTACAAATTTCTCCAAATTTCCCAAAACAGGAAATTTCTATATATTTATATATCTTGCTGTTCGGAGCTGTTAAGACTTATTTTGACTTTTAAGTAAAAGTTATTTGTTTTTTTTTTTACCTTTGCGGTAAAACATTAATTTTTTATGATTATTATAATTATTTGTTAAAATAAATTTGTTGTCCAGGAATTTTTTAAAATTTATTTTTTAAAAATGATAATGAAAATAAATATTTTCTTTTAACTACATATAAAAGCAAAAAATATTTAATTATTTTGAAAGTTGTGTCATAATTTATACATGATTTTACCTTTCTACTTTCATTTAAATCATTTAATGTGAACATTTTCTAAAATTTCCCTTAAAGTGCAATATTTTTATAAATGGTTTTTTAACTGTTGCAATCTTTTCTAAGGTCAAATACAACTTAATTTTTTAGTTTTTACAAATTTCCCAAAAAAAGGAAATTTTTAAATATTAATATATTTTGCTGTAAGTAAAAGAGTTTTGTTTTTTCGGCTTTAACGGTACAAATAAATTTGTTGTCCAGGGAATTTTTTAAAATTGCTTTTTTAGCATATTGTACTAAAGAAATATTTAAATTAATGCTCAGTTGTTAAGCAAAAATTAGTTCAGAACATTTGTTAACTAAAAATTTATTTTTAACCAAATATAAAAGCAAGAAATATTTAGTTATTTTGAACATTTCCTAAAATTTCCCTCAAAGTGCAATATTTTAATATATGGTTTTTTAGCTGTTGCACGGCCAAATACAACTTAATTTTTAGTTTTTATAATTTTCCCCAAATTTCCCAAAAAGGGAAATTTTTAAATATTTATTTATCTTGCTGTTCGGAGCTGTTGTGACTTATTTCGACTTGTAAGTAAAAGAGTTTGGTTTTTTTTCGGCTTTAACGGTACAAACATTAATTTTTTATGATTATTATAATTATTTGTTTACTGTCTTGCGCATTACTCGCTGGTCCTTAGGCTAAGAATGGTTGTGTAATTATTTCTAAGTACTCTCCCGCACACCCTGTATGGTTTAGAAACTCGTAACCTGTAGCACTAGCAATTATTTGCTGCCATCGCGCTATCAATTTTTAGCATCAACCTGCACATCGTGCCTATAAACGAACTTCAAAGCAACCACAACGCAATTCGCACTCACTCATACCACCTACCCACCTGCTGAGCTTTCTGTATTTGCTATTATTCCTGCTGTCTTTATCGTGTAAGTTTCGTTTAGGTTTGGTTTACTTTGCTTTACTTTGCTTGACTTTCTATTACAGTGAATGCCTTCAGGGTCTGAGCTGTTGAGCTCATGCGGCAAGCTCTTTTTGCAACCGCGTGCAAAGCTCTGAGCCTGCCAGGAAACTGCTACAAACGTTACAGAAAACCACTCAAACTGTGAATTGTTAAGGCACTCCGCGCGTTGTTTATGCCATTATTTTTCTCATTTGTGCTTTGCTTTGTATGCGTGCGTGCTAGAAGTGATCGTTTTGCCACGCTGTAGGTATTTGTGTTTGTGTGTCTGTGTATGTGTGTGTATGTACTTGTGCATTTCTAATTAAAAAGTCTCTTCTCTAGTTGTCACTGCTTGCATATCTTGAATAATTTCAATAAGAAGTCCTGTTGCCACAAATCATCTCAGACGGTTGCCCAGACTTGAGAGTTTGTAGACTTTTTATTGTAGTCGTTTCTAATGTTGTGTTATTTGCAGAAAATTGTCAACTCACAGCAGCTAGCAACTTTGTTGCAGTTGTTTCTTTGTAGTACTTTGAAAAAGAGACAATTCTTATTGGAATTTAAAAATTTTCCACCCACACCCACACATTCAATCATTCTACGTCAAGCTTAGACAAAAAAGTATGTGCAAATGTCTGACTTCATACAAATGCAACAACTTTATTCTACCTTAATTGACAGCTGGTTTTGTTTTTGTTGTTCTTCTTATTGCATTTTCTGCTTGAATACACAAGCTGTCAGTAGCTAAGCAATAGCTGCATTAAAGTATTTCAGTAAAAATGTCTGCAATTTTTGCTGCATACTTTTAGGTGATTTGTATATAGTTGTTTAAGCCATTTAAAGTGAATATCTTTGATGCTTGCAATATATTTTTTGCTAGTTTTAGCTTATTTGCAGTTTTTCATATTTTCTTCATTCCTCACTTTATTTTCTTTTATTTTTGCTCGTTATTGAGTGCCATCAATTTGTGTAGCATGCTTTTTGCTGTCGTACATAAAATGATAAGTCAACAAATATTTCATTTCGCAAATGTTGACAGTTTTTGACAGCTGTCAAGAAATAGTTTTTTGCTGCTAACAAATAAAATCTGTAGGAATTGCACTTTCTGTGCAGAACTGACAGAGCTATTTTTCAATATTTTTTCGTTGGTTTCTTGGTTTTTTAAAAGTGCTACTAGTTTCAGTTTTAGTAAATTGCTAAAAGCTTTTGGCTTATTCATTGTATTCATTCCTCGCCATGTTGATAATAAAAATATTCTTATCCGATAAATGTATTTTTGTCATTGTTTAAAAACACTTTTAGGTAGAATTCCTTGAAACAGCATCAAACAGCAAACGCCACAAGTTCAGCTACCACACCTCAACTAAACATCGTAAAGCAAACCCAACTTTATCAAACCATCCCAACAACCTCAAACCATCACGAGCGCCATGTTTATCTCGACATTTATGTATGCAAAAATGTTTGCATTTCCAACGTTAAAACAGCTCCATTGCAATGTTGTATAGTACAAAAGCATCAGCGAATGACTGGCAATGAGAAATTGGCAACCATTTAGAGCTGCCAGCGTAATGTGATCATTTATCAGCGCTCAAACAGATGCTGCTGCGAGTTTTTAATGGTTCTCCCTGGAGTACCGCAAGTTAGAAAAATGCAGCTCCAACGAGCTGCAGCAAATGGTTGCATATTAAAAAAAAAAAAAAAATAGATAGATGAAAACACAAAATAAAAAAAAAGAAACTGCTACTTAGGTAATTTAAGATTTTTGCTTGCCAGCAGCGAAGTGTGCATTTAGGATTTATGTCAAATGCGTGGCAAAACGGCAACGAGACACTAAATGTTAAAGAACTATTGCATACTTCAAGGATATTAGCTAAAATATGTTTAGCTTAAACTCAAATAAGTAGACAACAGAGACTGAGTAGTAGACAGACTCTTGGCTTGGTTTCATTTTTGAGTAATCAAATAAGCCTAAAAGCATACAACACAAAGAATAAGCTGAACAAAAATTATAAACATTATTTGGCTTGCAAAATCGAGTCAAGTGAGGATTTCATAGCAACTTAGGCATGGTTTTTGTGTTTGAAAAGAGTGCTTTTATATTTTAATATATTGCTAAATCGTATTGCTCCATTATCGTATTGCTCCATATCGTCAAATGTGTGCTCCCCACTTTAAATATTTCTTGAACAAAATTTCTTATTTTTCACAAAATGCATAAAATTGACTTTTTAAATATATTTTACTATTTTATTAGGTTCATAGGTATATGACAAAGTTTTTTAAGCCATTGCATTTTTTCATAGTCTAAAATAAAAAAGAAATGTAAAAAGCAGTTTTTAACAAAACTTAAAGTAACAAGCTACTTTATTGAACAGTTGAAATATGTACTGTCGAAAACAAAGAGTTAATTTAAATTCGTTTTTTAAAGTTTGTCAAAAATTTGAAGCTCTTCCAGATTCAGCAATTTTTAAATTTATTTATGCACTTCGATCAAGTGATTCTGGCATGGGAAAACCAAGGAAAATATTATATGTGTATTTTAAAAGCTTACATATTTGTATTTGTATTTATTTAAGGACAAATTAGTACTGTAAGATATAAAAAGATCTTTAAGAAGTACAACGGTGAAACATAAATAATCAACTTATAGCATATAATAATTATTTGAACTCTAGACTTAAACAATAAAGACTTTATAGTTTAGAACAAAAGTAAAAAAAAGTACACGATCAACAGATGACACTTGTAACATTAAAAAGGTAAATAACACTGTGCGGCACAAAAATCTGTATTTAATAATTTCAACGTTTTTAACTTAATTTTATAATGACGAATCTCGTGGCAATATCCGTTTTTCCACTTTACCGAAGACTTTAGTGCATTTTTTTTAATTAGTCCAGATATTCACTCGTTTGCATGTTGGGAACTCCTGAACCATTAGGATTTTTACTTTGGTTTCTTTAGCAAAGTTATTTTAATTATTCTTGCCAACAACTTTGTTGAACAAATATATAACGGAAAATCATTTGAAATTGTCTTTAAACCTTTAATAAGCGACATATGTCTTGCCCGCTTTCAACGATTTAAAGCAAAAAAAGTTACTCATACGCAATGTTGTTCGAATTTTTTCGTTTGACTTTTTGTAAGAATCACTCGATAAGACCTACTGGAAGCGATTTTTTCATATTCATTTATTGAGCAAAGTTGTTGGGCAGAAATGTAGAAAGAACTTTGCTCAAGAAACTAAATTGAAAATTCTAATGGTTTAAGAGTTATCAACATAAAAATAAGTGCATATCTTGAGTAATTTTTGACATATCTTAAAAAAGAAAATTTTGTTCTAAAATGTTCGGTAAAGTGGTAAAAAAAAATGTCAGCACGAGATTCCTTGTATCAAAATTAAGTGAAAAACGCTTAAATTATCAAATACAGAGAAAAAAGATACAAAAAAGCGCACAGTGTAATTAATTACTAATTTATAATTTTTTTTTACGTCTGAGTATATTTAAATATAGGTTTTAGTTTACTTTAATTTGGTTATCTTAAGCTTATCAGCAGCAAAGTTTGTAAAATAAATATGAATGTACCATTGTTCTTGTATTTTCAGCGCTACAGTGAAATTGTATTACAAATATTTTTGTAGAATATTTAATCCTTCTAGTGCACTTTTTATGTGTTTTTTATTGCCTTTTCGAAACAAAAAATTTAAAACTTTTTAAAAGCACCCTTAAAGGCTAAATATTGTTTGAAAATGTTCCTTGAAAAATTTCACGTTAAAATCAGTTAAGGGGGCACTAATTAGAATTTCGGGAAAAAAATTTGTTTCGCCATTTTCTAAAAAACGAATATTTTAAAAGTAGGGCATCCAATTTTGGGACGCTTCGGCAATTCCTAGATTTCGGGGTTTGCAAAACAAAATCTCGGGATCCCGGGACTAGCTCCGGGTTTGACAAACCTTAGAAAGACTTTTTGGAAGCCTTTTTGGAAGACGTAATATGAAGTTTCAAAGTAGTTATGTCTTACATGAATTAAATTTTAGTAGTTATGCCTTGTTTTACAACACAGAAAATTGCAGAAGATTTTAACAAACCAAAAAACACAGTTTCGATTAAATATTTGGATAGTATTTATTGTTTATTTCTGAAAAACTTATATCAATTATTTAAAAAAAATTAATTACTAAAGTTTTTTCTAAAAAATCTTGTTACTTATTATGTTGATTTTATATGATTTAAATACAAATTCTAAATGTTTGATAGTTTAAATCATACTTGATTTCAAATACAAATCCTAGTTGTTTGATAGTTTAAAATCGTTTATTGAGCTTTCGGTCAAAGTTAGAACAATTAATTGTTCTAACAAATCTTTCCAAAGAAACAACAACAACGTTTTTTCAATATGAAAAGGAAAAAATTCCTAGCTGATTTTATTGCAATTTCGGCCCTGCTAAAGGCTTCATCAGAAATCTTTTTAGAACAATTAATTGTTTTAACTTTGACCTAAAGCTCAATAAACGATTTTAAACTATCAAACAACTAGAATCTGTATTTAAAATCATGTATTATTTAAGCTATCAAACATTTAGAATTTGTATTTAAATCATATAAAATCAAGATAAAAAAATTTATTATTTGAGACCATTCAGAAGGTTCATAAAATTATATAGTTTAATTATTTTAGTATTTCTAAGTAGGAATTTTGTAATATTGTTTGCAGCTTGGTTAGGGATTTTTTTTTTTAATTTTTTAAGGTCACATTTTAGTTTTTCTAGTTTAGGTTTTTGTAACATTTTGTACAGTTAGTTCAAGAAAGGCCTATCTATAGCAATAAAACTCATTTTCTGTTTATTTGTTTGTTTAGCCTTTATACAAATCTAAACGGCTGAACGGATTTCACTCAAAATAGGCATACATATTAAGTGCATTTTTATTAAAAATGTTACATACAGTTTTTGCCACTCTCCTTCCGAAATTTTTCAGTTAGAGGCAAAATTGTTATTATAATACTTTTTGCCATCGCAGTTTTTTGTGTGTTTAATTTTAAAATTTTTTTGTTATTTTGACATCAAAAACACTCACATATATTAAAAACTGTAGAAATTTTCAGTACAAAGACTTTTTCATAAAACATCCTTACCTAAGAATGAAAAAAAAAAAATGACATGAAAATCAAAGTTTGGCCTTTCGATGCAAATATCTCCGCTATCCATTATTATATTTCATTCAAATTTTTTTTGTACAATAGTTCAATTAAACCCCTTTCCCCGAAAATAGTTTGAACTGTATCGTTAGGTCAGTGTATATATGTTTTATGATTTTGTCAAAAAAAGTCCAAAATATTAACTTTTTACTCACAATTGCACATCTAACTACCTTTCATACGACAAAGTATTTATTTGCAAAAATTCTTCCAGTTAAGCACAAAAATGATTTAGCCCCCTTTGATTTTTTTCGCAAAATTTTTTTTCCAAAATGTTTTTATATTTTCTACAAAAAAATTCAAGTCTTAAAAATAATTTATGTGAAAAAATTACCCCAATATCTCTTTCCAATCAAAAGTTATGGCTAAAAGTCTATTTTTTTCATGCCAGCCATATTAAAATTCTCTATTCTAAATATTTTCGTTATATTAGTACGCCTATATTTTACTTTTTGCAAGGTACGAATTTAACTTTTGGGAGGAAATTAAATTCATTCTTTTTGCACAGTACGAATTTAACTTTTGGGAGGAAATTAAATTCGTTCTTTTTTGCAAAGTGCGAAATTAGCTTTTGATTCGAATATAGCTTTTGGAAAGAATTTTAAATTCGTACTGTTGCAAAGAACGAATTTAATTCTTGGTATGATTTTAAGTCATGGCACCAACTTCTTATGAACAATTTCTTTTATCAAAACTACGAACGATATGCACTGCACACATTAGATAGGTAATTAAAGCACCTTTTCAACGATATATGGCCTATAAGTGCACAATTAAGACTTTGGTCGAACAAATCTTTTAAAAAGCGCTTTAATTGACTTAAATTCATACCAAGAGTTAAATTCGTTCTTTGCAATAGTACGAATTTAAAATTCTTTCCAAAAGCTATATTCGAATCAAAAGTTAGACTCGTACTTTGCAAATATAACGAATTTAATATCCTCTCTAAATTTAAATTCGTACTGTGCAAAAAGAACGACTTTAATTTTATCCAGAGCAAAAGAATTGCACAGAAAAAACAAATTTAATGAACAGCATACGTTAAAATTAATACATTGATTTTAATGAAAACATCATTGAATTTTAATGAATTGCTCATAGTTTTTAACGTACTGTTCATTGAAATCAATGAAGTTGTATTCATTAAAAATGTCTAAATAAATATCAATGATTTGTTTTCATTATTTTAATGGACTTTTCATTGATATCAATGAAAAGTACATTGATTCCAGTTGTAAATAAAATTTTAACGAACCATACATTGATATTTAATGAACAGTTCATTGATATCCATGTTTAGGTCATTAAATGCAATGTATAGTTCATTAAATTCAATGTATAGGTAATTGAATTCAATGTATAGTTCATTTAATTTAATGAATGGTTCATTGAATTTAATGTATAGTTCATTGAATTCAATGTATTGTTCATTGATTTCAATGTATAGTTCATTAAATTCAATGCATAGTTCATTAAATTTAATGTATAATTCATTAACTTCAATGTATAGTTAATTGAATTCAATGTATAGTTTATTAAATTCAATGTATAGTTCATTAAATTCAATGTATTCAGTTCATTGAATTCAATGAATACTAATTTATTCCCTTCCCAATTTTGTTTGAAGTGAAACGCGAAGTTGTGAAGACGTGTGGCAATTCTGTGTGTAAATTTTAGATAAAAGGTGATAATAAATTAAATTAAAAGTGAAGAAAATGTTGTGCTTTGAATGTAAAAGAAAATTTAAATCTGTTGAATTACTATTAGTATTAGTAAATAATAGGAAATATACCTGGCATTTTAAGTGACTGCTGCCATCATTTTCAAAAAATGTTTACATTTTTAAATGATGAAAACCACATAAAAGATAAAGCTGTGCGGGCAAAGTTGGCAGAAATTGAAGATTTCACTAATTACAGTGGTAAGCTTAATTTTTCCCGAGGCTTAATAAATAAATAGTTATTGTTTTTCATTTAATATCTTTCCAGACAGTACTGCTATGAAACTTCTTTGGAGCCTTCATGGGTATTTGATGCCCACTCAAAAAGTATGCAGTAAGGACAACTTTGGAAGAAAAACTTTCCTAAAGAATACAATTACCAGTTCCCAAGAGGCATTCGTTTTTGTTGGAAGCAGCATCCAGGAAGTCGAGGTGCGAGATGAGTTTTTAAAAACTAAAGGCGAAAATACTCAACCATTAATCTTTGCTGTTGGAGAGAAGAACTTCTCCTCATTCCAACAATTTTATGTGTTCATGGATGGTGTAAAATTTTAATTTGCTAGTTTTATTAGAGCCGTAGATGTGTGCTTTAAAATTTTTCAATTATTTCAATTAAAATATCCTGCGGAATGCACTCTCGTGTGGGACTTTATTGCTGTATATTTTTATAAATTTAAAAACTATTCAAAATCTTCAAAAGTTTGTATATTAATTGACTCTTTAAAATAAAAAAAATATTGTTTCAATTGTAATTATTTTCTTATATTAAAAATGTTTAAAGAGGGATTAACAAATAATTCGTTGAATTTAATGTATAGATCATTCATTCCAATGAACTAAATACATTAAATTTAATGAAATATACATGGAATTCAATGAACTTAATACATAAAATTTAATGAACTGTACATTGAATCCAATAAACTAAATACATTAAATTCAATGATCTTAATACATTAAATTCAATGAAATAAACATTAAATTCAATGAACTATAATACATTGAATTCAATGAACTATACATTGAATTCAATGAACTATAATACATTGAATTCAATGAACTATACATTGAATTCAATGTATTAAAGTTTGAATTTAATGTATAGTTCAATGAACTTTACATTGAATACAATGAACTTTACATTGAATTCAATAAACTTTTCATTAAATTCATTGCAAAAATCATTAATTTTGTCATCTTTTAATGAACGTGTTCATTGAATTCAATGAAGTGTACATTGATATTCAAGGAACCATTCATTGAAAATCACTAATTTTAATGAACAATTCATTAAAGTATGAAGAAAATTCATTGAAATCAATGACCACAGTTCATTGGACCAAAATCAATTCATTGAAATTAATGCACCTTTTCATTAATATAATGTACCTTTTTGGTTCAGTGTGGTTTGAGTCTTCGCTAAGTTAGCGTCGGATTGACGAATTTCTCTTCACGCACTTCATTTTTGCTGGACATATTTTTTCCCCTTTATATTGAAGTTTTTCAATATAAGTTGTTTTAAAAGATCACGAAATTGTGCATAGAGCCGAATTTCCGTTTTCAGGAAAAATCATATAATTTTGCAAAATTTTTGAAAGCTTTTTAAAGATTTAGTAATTAGTTTGAAATAGATGTTGATCATTTTTTTTTAAAAAGATATTAATGAATATTAAAAATGAGCAAAACTCTTGAAATAACTAAAAAAATTAAATTTTTTTGAATATATTATAGCAAAAATTTGAACTCGATTTTTTAGCTTTTGAGCTTGAGCATAGCTTTTAGCAATTTTCAAAGAATTTTGACAAAAAGACGATGCATTCGATGCATACAATTGTTTGACGTATCGTAATCAAAATAGTTTTTCACTTTCCACAGCGGTTGGAGTAAATAAATTATTGCTAAGCAGCTTTTGCACTTTAAATATGTGTATCTAGCGCAACGACGAACTACATGCAAAAGCTTTCTCAAACTAATTTTGAAATATTTCAGGATACAACGAAAGTTTCACTCAAATTGATAATTAGAAATTTTGCACTTTCATATAATTTAAATAATTTGATTTCATCCAGAAATTCGCATAAATTGCGAAGTAAACAATTTACACACAGCGTCAAACTTTGACTTTTCTTGCAGCTTGAAGCCACATTTAGGCAGAATGTGTGTGTGTTAAGTTTATAAAATGTGTTTGTATGGTTGTTCGTATTTTTTTTATACGTAAATGTGCTTGTGTTTGCATTTAATCTATTTCCTTAGTATATAATTTAGAATTATGGAAAATTTAACTTCAAAGAATTTCATAAACTTTTCGGTACTTGTTGATCACAGTGTTGCCAAGGCTTGCTGTTGCCAGGCTGTGTGTTCGCCTGAGATTCAGCCAAGAGCGAAAAATGTATTATAACAAAATATATATATATATTAAATAACAGTATTCAGACAGAAAGATAGATACACAAAACTTTGCGAAGCTCTCTCGGTTAAGCAAAGCTACAAATATACTACTAAGCTATGTGCTAACAAACATATCAACAAACGATATTAAAATACAATTAAATGAAGGAAACCATGACGAAGCTGCTCAACAGGCTGATGATGTTAATAATATGATTGCTGATTGAAAGGCCGTGTGAGAGAGAGCGAGAGAGAGAGAGAGTGAGAGTGGGGAATAAGTAATAATTCAATAATTACAAAAAAGAAAATCTTCTAGGAAATGCCTGCAAATATGCAGGTATATCTAAAACAGACACTGTCACGAACAAGATTTTTCCTGAAAAAAGATGGCTTACATTATAATAAAATATGAGAGAAATCTGCTTACTGCAATTTGCAAATTTGCTATTGTAAATGACATAGTAAGTTTTATAAAATTAAATTAACAAATCAAGACTCAACTCTAAGGCATAAACATAAAATCTATGTATTATTTAGGCATATCATAGCCATTGAGTGCATTTGATACCCAACAAGCTAAATTTTCATTTTCATAGCATACTTTAGGGCTATTAATTTGCACACACCACTGCAGCTGGCATTTACAATTAATTTACAACTATTTGCTAAAACAATACCGCAACCAATTTAGCAATTTTTAGCACAAAAATCATTTAGTTTCAATAACAAGCATAAATTAAAGCCTGCATGAACGCAACAACAACAAAATAGTCTCGCTTTCGCAAACAGCCTCAAACTATGCATCATAAAAACCCGTTGTATAGCAATATATTGAATTTCCGGTTACGTAGAGCAAAACACAAAACACAAAAAAACAAAAACATAACCAAAAAATGGACAAAAGCTGTGAGCAAAACCGAAAATTATTACTGTAATGAATATCCTGGCTGATGTTGAAAATAAACACCAAAACACACATACATGCAACAGTTAGACGATTGCATGCCAAAGGAGCAACATCTAGAACAGACGCATGTAACAGAGCACGTTGAGGCGCATCAACCGGCTGGCCAAATATGCCGCAGCACAGACCATTAGTAAGTTTTGTAATTTTGTAATGAAAAGCAAGCAGAATGTGATGGCTCACGCATACATTCGCTACACATACAACCACTAGTGTTCATGTGCAAATTTTTGAAATCAACGCACAAACGTGTGTAAAAAAAGGGCTGCACCCAGCAACCATGTCAGTTTATTGCAAACTTTGCAAATAAGTTTTTGCATACTTCTGGGCACTGTTGTTATTCTTGTTAGTTTGAGGGCCCAAACGCTACATTTGCACACAAATTTTCCATATAATTAAACGTTATTTACACCAAAAATACCGCGACAAAGCTGTGTACAGTCAAAGCTGTTAGACACAGCGACAATTTTATAGAAACCACCAGGCATCCTGCCGCAGGAAACTGCAAAAGATTTCGGCATGAACCGGTTTTTATGTTTTAAATTATTTAGAAATATGAGCTCGGTTTGATCATTAAATTGCATTTTGTGCCTGTGAGCATGCATTGTTTAAACAAAATTCAGTATCAGTTGCATATTTTTGGGCTTGAAAAAAATAACAAAATAAGCAAGGCAAGCAAGGTAATTGAAAAACATTTCAAGGATGCATGACAGCTATGCAACAAGGACAAACAAAATAGTGAAATGTTATTTGCTTGAACCAACTTTAATATTCTAAGCTATGGTAAGGTCAGTTTGGTAATTTGCTTAAAAGTAAATATATCTAGTAAGACTCAGTAAACTGAGTAACTCAGAAGTTTTTTCTTGTCTTTATTGCCACTTTTCAGGTTTGGGAAGAAATAACTTTTGGTGCGTGAAAAATCTGGAAAAATCGGTAGATACAATAGCAATGCTTAGCACAATTCATCTTATCTGTGTCTAATTCTTTTGTGATGCATGAACCAATGCATTGTTATGCTTGGTTTTCACTATGTCATTTTCAGTGGTCAGTTGTTGTCAATCAAATTGAAAATAACAACATGTTAACATTTTGTCAAACTTTGGCAATATTGGAAAAATAAAAACAAGAAGATTATGAAATGGAGCTATGCAGAAAATGTTATAGAGTTTTATTTAGCTGATATTTTTGGTGATAAACTTTTGTGTTGACATTAAAATGACATAGTGAAAACCTAGCATTAGAATAAAAAAAGGTATGATACCGTCATGAAAAAGTTGAGGCATGTGAAAACAGGAAGGGTTTCAAAGCGTCTCCAAATTGTAATACTTTTTGTGTCTTCAGACAAAAAATATTGTTTTTTTGTTTAACGATTTATTTGCAAACTATTTTAGAATAAATATTAAGCAAATTATTTGAATTTATATTACATTTAACAGAGATCGCAAGGCTTCATTAAGCTTTGCAATATATTGTAATAAGCATTCAAAACAAGTTTTTAAAATAAGTCATTTAGACATTGCTAAACATAATATAACATATGGCATCAAAATCTTCTGAGAATTTTTTACCCTTACGGTTTTTTTTAACTGGCTACTTTTCCTATATTGCATATCTGTAAATTTGCTACATTTTATGCCTTGTGTTTTCTTGTAAATTGCAACTCCGAGTACCCTGAGAGACTTTTTTACTGTGCAACATTTTTTGGCCTGGGAATTTTAAACATTGCGATTTTTTAACCCTGCGACTTTTTGTACCCTGCTTGAAGCTTGTAGCTTTTTGTACGTTGCAACTTTTTGAACCATGATATTTTTTATATTGCTTTAAATTATTCACTGTAACTTTTTGAACTTTGTGAATTTTTATACAACGCAATTTTTTACATTGCAATTTTTTGTACTTTGTTACTTTTTGCACTCTGTAGCATTTTTTGTTGCGGCTTTTTATACCCAGTAATTTTTTTATCTTGCAATATTTTCTTTGTGACCTTTTGCACCATACGATTTTTTACAGTGCAACTTTTGTAACTGGTTCCTGTTTGTTCCATGCGATGTTATCATTGCAGCTCTTAGCCCTGCGAATCTTAGTAACGTGTGATTTTTCATTTCGCGACTTTTTGTACATTGCGACATTTTTACTTTGCTTCATTTTGCATCTTGCATTTTTTGTTGGCATGACTTTTTTAACTTACAACTTTTCCATATGTCCATTTTTCGTTGTCTGCGACGTTTGGCCTTGCAACTTCCATGCGACAACTTGCACCATTCCATTTTTTAGACACTGTTACCAACTTGGTGTATTTTGAGAATTCTGGCGCAAGAAAAATGAGGTTTGGTGTCTGGTGTATTTTTAGGTGTTTTTTTTAATTGTAGAGGCACCAAATTTGCCTAAATATTTAATAGAAATTGATCTGTAGATGTGATTAAATGGTACAGGTATATGAAAACATTGGTAATTGTTGAGTTAGATTCGTTAAATAAGCTTAATTTAAGTATTTCAAATTTGTGTAAAAATGTACATAATGCAAATTATTTTTAAAAATTAAAATAGCTGGCAGTTCAGAATATAATTTAATTTTTGAATATTTTAAAAAACCTAACAAGTCCGTAATTATGGATCATTTTTGATAATTTTTTTGCCTTTTAAGTGGATTTTAGAATTAAAAAGTTGGCAGCACTGTTTTTAGTTTTGCAATATTTTTTTGCGCTTTGTTTTTTTTTGTAATTTGTGACCTTTTGTACTATGCGATTCTTTACATTATATATTCTAACTCTTTACCTAATATCCCTTTGTTACTAGTTGCTACCTGTACATCGCAACTATTTGCGCCTTGCAACTTCTTGTACCCTGCAAGAGCTTTTATACCTTGCGATTTTTTTACCTAACGATTTAATGTGCCCTACGACTTTTTAATCTTGTGAATTTTTGTATCCTGCAATATTTTTCTGTGGAAATTTGTATATCATGCTATTTTTCAGCATGCGACATTTTTCTCCGTGCAATATTTTCCTTGCAATTTTTTGTGTACTACGAATACTTGTACCTTGCCATTTTTTTTAACTAGCGACTCTTTAAACACTGCGAATATTTTCACTTTGCGACTTCTGGTACCCTGAGAAACTTTTTGTAATGTGTGACCTTTTTATTTTGTGAGACTTATTAAGTATTGCGAATTTTGTAATCTGCGGCTTTTTGTATCTTGCGACAATTTCCTAGCAACTTTTCGTTTCCTGAAATTTTTCCTGACTTTTTTCACTATCCAATTTTAAATATTAGTGGCGTTCACGACCTTGCAAATGGTCTTGCATATATTTGCACTGCACTAACAAACTACACAGATTTGCTCTTGCTACATTCTTACAAAAATGCACCACTGAAAACCTGTAGCTTAGAAAGGCAACGCATACGCAATACTGGATATTTAAAAATTAAAAAAATTTAATTAAAATAATGCTTAACCCTATATCGTGCCGTATTGCTGATTTGCAACATTTAGAAATAGCTCTAGAAAAATAACTCAAAAAACTAAGTATTATTATTATCATTATTATTATTATTATTATTATTATTATTATTATTATTATTATTATTATTATTATTATTATTATTATTATTATTATTATTATTATTATTATTATTATTATTATTATTATTATTATTATTATTATTATTATTATTATTATTATTATTATTATTATTATTATTATTATTATTATTATTATTATTATTATTATTATTATTATTATTATTATTATTATTATTATTATTATTATTATTATTATTATTATTATTATTATTATTATTATTATTATTATTATTATTATTATTATTATTATTATTATTATTATTATTATTATTATTATTATTATTATTATTATTATTATTATTATTATTATTATTATTATTATTATTATTATTATTATTATTATTATTATTATTATTATTATTATTATTATTATTATTATTATTATTATTATTATTATTATTATTATTATTATTATTATTATTATTATTATTATTATTATTATTATTATTATTATTATTATTATTATTATTATTATTATTATTATTATTATTATTATTATTATTATTATTATTATTATTATTATTATTATTATTATTATTATTATTATTATTATTATTATTATTATTATTATTATTATTATTATTATTATTATTATTATTATTATTATTATTATTATTATTATTATTATTATTATTATTATTATTATTATTATTATTATTATTATTATTATTATTATTATTATTATTATTATTATTATTATTATTATTATTATTATATTATTATTATTATATTACATATGAATTATTATTTTTTGCAAATATTTTTATAAATAAAATATTAATTGCAAAACAAAAGATGTTTTTATTTATTTTTCTGATGGATTCGCACGCCCTACACTATTAAGACAATTTTTTTTTCATTCCCAGAAGTAGACGGCATAAAAAGCATAATATCATTTGGTTTTTGCAATTATTTAAAATTTTCCACAAAATAAAAAGCACTTAAAAGCTTTTTTTTTATTTTTAAAAAGTGAACATTGTTTGAGTAGATAATTAAAGTTTTGCTGGTGGCATGACTGTTATAAGCTGCAGCTGTACAAACATGTAGTTGTGCTTTTATTGTTGGTCTACGCTGAACTCTTGATGACCTCAGCCATCGCTTCACTACCTTTTCTAAACTGCTACCGTCTCAGAAATGAGTAATGAACTCTTATAATAGCGAACCACTAAATCAACAACTACTGCCCGGCACTAATAAACTATCACGCCAGCTACTTAGTTTCTGCTGCTTTACAGTTAATTAATTAATGGCTTATAATTAATTATTGGGCTACACTAACATTTGCACTCACTCAGCTTCTGCTGCTGCTGCTGCTACTGATGCAATGCATTACTTGTGCTACGTTCTTGGCGCCCCAGCAAGTAGGGCGGCAGCGGTCGATAGTGGTTAGTGGTTGGAGGCGGCTGTGGAACGCTAAGGCGATTTTAACAGATAGTTAATATTTATGACATTTGACATGTGTTTAACAAATTGTTGTGATATCATAATATTAACTATCATTAGTTGTAATTAACTTTACTGTTAATGATAAGATTAGCGAGCTGCAAGAGCAAAGCGGTAAGAGCTGCTAATGAGCTGGCTATACATATTATAAATAAACAAACCATACAAATTCATTTTATTACTTCTTTTATTACTAATCAGGCGGGAAAGAAGAGTTGTGAAGTGCAATGCACGATGCGGAAACTTTTGATGTCACTAATAGAAAGTTACTTTTTCTGTTGTTGTTGATTTTAGTTTTATGCTTATTACATTAATATATATATCACTGATCGACAATTTTCAATCTTTTCCAAAAATACAAACTTCGATCTACAGATTCTGGTAGAGAAGAAAAAAGAAAAATTATATATGAATTGTTATTTTAAAAGTTTACATCAGATTAAATTTTGAATTAAATTTTAAATCTACTCTAAACTCCGTCATTTTCTAACATAAAAAGTTTTACAACTGCATAACATATGCACGGTTAGAAATCTTGAACTAAAATTTGAACTTTTCTTTAAAATTTGAACCTTGGAAATGCACATAACTGCATATGCTCCCTTACAATTTAATTGCATAATTTTTATGCTCATTAATGTCTAGATATCTGACGCTCAACTATGCTTCTATAAATTGGACAATCCATCGATAACAATGCGTCGATGGCAATCCCTGAAAGAGCAATTTTGGCAATTTAATGCACTTTTGCCTTTAGCCTCACCATGTTACTCCAAGAGTGGGGCCAACCTCCTTAACAAACGCGTCAATAACCTACTTTGATTTTGCACTAGCTGTCTTGCTGGGCACAGCGAGGGACCATGTCTCAGCCGGCTTAACCTGCTGAGCAGCTGGCAAGGACACAGGTAGAACAGCCTGAAGAGCGGTCGCCAGTGCGCTACTCTGAACGCCTACAACAGGAGACGAACTATCATTCATTGCCTGAAACAGTTCCAGACGTTGATACAGCTCATTTTCGAGAATGACCTCTGAGATAATTTCTTCATAGTGGCTAGCAACCCCAGTAAATGACTGGAAATACTCACCTCTAATTCCACATTCGAGTGCTACTTTAAATAGGTCACCCGAAATTAATTTAATGTCCAACCTAAATATTGGATTTATCCAGCTTAAGGGCCTTTAAATTCCGACGTTCTATCTCCATATGCTCCTCACTGCAACTAAGTAGCCTTTAAGGGGCAGCCTTTACCGGAAAACTACCAGCACTAACACGCACACCTTCCTATTTTTGGTAGGCACATCTGGACGAAACCCGGGTCCACATTTATCATCAACTAACACTAAGTTAGGCCTATACCAATACCAATTAAAGGTTTTCCTGAAGAAGGAACAGCTTTGCCTGGACTATTGGTAGGGGGGGGGGGTCGCCTTTAGGCGGTATATTGTAGTCAAGAACCCCACCTACACAATTCAGAAACGTAAGTGCGTCACTTAGACCGTGACACCCTTCAAAAAGTGAAAAGGTCCAACAGTTTGAGAGTCACTCCAACAAACAGTTCAAAATTCACTGGAGCAACAGTTTGAAAGTAACTGGAGTAACAGTTTGACAGGCACTGGAATAAATCGAATCCGAAAAAGTTTTAGAAGCACTGGAGTAATTACAAAATCCACGTTGTGGAAGCACTGTAATAATCAGTGTCAAGCTGATTGACGAAAGCTACTCGCTGTCAGTATTGATGACGAAAGCTACTTGATGTCTTGATGTCGCAAACCAAAGATTTACGATCTACCAAAAATCGCTCAATGCGCCTAAAGAAGTTTTTACTTCAAAAATACGGCAATATTTTGGTAGGACTAAAATTTAGTTCAAGACTTTAAACTGTTTACCTTTGACATTTCTTTTTTTGGTTCTTAGAACTTTTACAAAATATTTTTATATTGTTACTTTTCATCTTTAGTCATAAAACTCATTTTCTGTTTGTTTGCTTGTTTGGCTCTAAACGGCTCAACGGATTTCGCTCAAACTAAGTATACATATTAAGTGCATTATAGATTAAAATGTAACATACTTAGTTTTTGCCACGCCCCTCCGATATTTTTCAACTAACGGTAATTTTGTTAAATTAATACTTTTTAGTATCAAAGTTTTTAGTGTATTTAATTTTACAAAATTGTTGTTATTTTGCAACAAAAACACTCACATATATTCAAAATTGTAGAAATTTTCAGTACAATGACTTTTTCATAAAACATCGTTACCTCAGAATGACCAATAAATGACATGAAAATCAAAGTTTGGTCTTTTGATGCAAATATCTCCGCTGTCCATTAATATATTTCATTCAAATTTGTTTTGTTCAAAAAATGAATAAAATCACTTCAAAATAGGTTGAACTAACTGTACCGTTGAATCAAATATATGTTTTATGATTATGTCGAAAAAGGTCCAAAATATTGTCTTTTTACTCAAAAAATTACTCAAAAATTGTTTTTGTTGTAAAAATTATATCAATTAAAAATTGCACATTTGACTACCTTTCAGATGATAAAGCATTTATTTGCAAAAATTCTTTCTGCTAAGCGCAAAAATTATTTTACTGTTTTTGTCAACAAAACAACAAGGGTACCCCTTTGATTTTTTTCGCGAATTTTTTTTTTTTTTTCAAAACGATTGAGAAGAGATATTGGGGTAATTTTTTCACATAAATTATTTTTGAAAATTGACGATTTTTTCTAAAAAAAAAAATCAAAATTTTGGAAAAAATAAATTTTGTCCAAAAAATCTTAGTATTTGATGTTGTTGTTTAAATTGAAAGCCTAGTAAGTGCTCGTTTGCGTGAAATTTCTCTGGCGAGGAATTTCTATGGTAACGTTTCTCAGAGAATAAATTGGGAGACTTCATATGATCTCTTCCTTTTTCACTTCAAAATAAATAGGCAGTACAATTAAATTTTCGTGAAAAAATGTTGCTCAGACACATGTTGCGATAATTTCACGCAATGGAACAGAGTACTGCTCTGACGAAAATGTTGTGAAAATTTCCATGCTTGTTTCGCAGCTGTCACTTTTTGTATGGAGATTTGAGTGGAATTTCACATGAAACTGAACAGAGTACTATGCTTTAGAACAAAACGGAAACAATTTTCCAAGGGAATGTCATGTCATATGACAGCTATTCAGAAATGCAATTTTCACTTGTTCTTACTTTACAACGAAAACAACTTTTTAGTCATTTCTTGAGTCAAAAATTTATACTTCAATACTGAAATCAATATTGGTTCAGTTTAAACCATTTTTATTAAGCAATTTTATTGAACTTTCGACAAAAAAAAAAATTTGAACAGATAATATTAAAGACCAGTTTTTGGCAGAAAATTTTTATTGGTAAAGTTAAAAATGCACAAAAACTATTCCGAATTGCCGAATAGTAGAGTGCACTCAAGATGTTGATGTTGCTTTTTGCACATTGTTCTTAAATTGCCCTTCGCAGGGACCATGCGTATCTTAGCTGTATTGCTCTTATTTAAGTAGTTGCTCTGCCGAAGTTCTTTCTATTCATTTTTCTATTTATTAAAATTATTTTTGTTGAATAGCAAAAACCATTTAGCGCCCCTTTTTATTGGTATGTTTTGACGCTTTTAAAAAAAGTTTTTAGAAAGGTACCCTTAAACGTAATCGTAGATGATTTAAAGAGTCTATGAAAATGTTTTCTGTGAAATTTCACTTTAATTCTCTTCGTAAATGATTTGTCTAAAGCGTTCTTCTAACCTGCAGAAATGTTTACTTTGCATTTAATTGCATAGTTTTAGAAAGTTTTTTAATAAAGTAATGTAATATATTTCAATAGAAATAGGCTGTAGACAAATCATCTTGTTTAAAGAGATTTCCAGTGAAATTTTCGAAAGAACATTTTCATAGAATATCTAACCATGGTAATTTTATTTTTTTAACCCTTTGAGAGATATTGGACATTAAAGTCAGTTGCATTTTCGATTTTGTGCCGAAGAAAAGCAAACAAATTTGTTTGGCCCATTTTATAAGAAAATAATTATTAAAGTAAAAAAAAAATTAATATAACACGTTTTCAAAACGAACTAAAAAGTATAAAATAATTTCTCCTAGAGTGAGGCTTTTAGTTCTCCTAAAAACGTGGGGCGTATGCTATAGAGAATAGTAAGGAGTGTTATTAACCATTGTAGTACGTTGTGAAGAAATGATATCTTAACCCAGGTCCCTTGACTGTCAGGATAGAAATCCTTGCATGGATGGTAGATTCAAGTCTGCTAAAGTTAGTGATGCAGGGTTAATATTCTATATAGGATGCGCCCCACGTTTTTAAGAGAACTAAAAGCTCCACTCTAAGAGAAATTATTTGACACTCTTTAGTTCGTTTTGAAAACGTGTTAAATTAAAAAATTCTTTTAATTAAATAACTATTTTCTGATTTTTAGACTTTGTAAAAAATTTAAAAAAATCTAATTTTTAAAATTCACCACTCAAAAGATATTGTTCAAGAAACCGAAATAGTTCTATAAATACTAAAAATGAATAAAAAAAAAAAAACCGAAAAAAATCCATTGATATTGTTGGGGCTCGAACTCACAACCTCATGATTATAAAGTAAGCGCCCTGTGCTCTGAGCTACAGAACTCACAAAAAAATATTTCGAAAAGCAATAAATCAAACTACTTTCTTATAAAATAAATAAAATTTTTTATTTAAACTACTTTTTTAAAACTTTTTTTTTCACCCCAGTGGTGAATTTTTCAAAATTTTAGCTTGTTTCATAATAAAAACAATAAATTCGTCCACATTGTTGAGACTTGAACTCACTATGAGCTACAGAACTCACACCAAAACTTTTTCTAAATGAGGCAATAAATTCAATTTAGTTGTGAAATTTTTTAAATTTAAAAAAGTCAATGAGCTTTTCAATATTTTTGTTTGATTTTTAATATGTATATACAGGGTTGCCAATATTCGAAGCGCCTATTTTATTTTTAATTAAATCAAAGAATCCACAATTTTTTGTCTGTTCGTCATGAATATCATTTAATTGGGTTCAAGTAGATTTGCTTACATTATTTCTTGAATATGATATCTCGTAAATGGTCGTCATTGGCCTGTACGACATATTGTGCCCGTTTTGCAGCATTTTTCATGGTTTTCTTCAACATTTCGATGGGAATGGCGGTTATTTCTAGACGGATGTTGGTTTTCAGCTCTTCTAGGGTCTTTGGCTTGTTGACGTAAACCTTTGATTTCAAATAACCCCACAAAAAGAAGTCTGGAGGCGTTAAATCTGGTATCTTGGCGGCCTATCGAAATCACCATTTCTTGACATCAAACGGCCAGGGAACAATTGCTCAAAAAATCGATTGTAGTGCGGCTTGTGTGTGGTGGCGCGCCGTCTTGTTGAAACCAGTAGTGCCTGATACGCTTTCGACGAACGATTGGCATGAAAAAATTGTTTATCATATCGCAATAACGCTCCTGATTGACAGTAACTCTGTGGCCATTATCATCTTCGAAAAAGAACGGCCCAATGAGCATTTTAGCACAAACGCCGTACCAAACAGTGACTTTTGCATCGTGAAGAGGTACCTCTTGAATCTCTTGTGGATTTTCAGTGGCATAAATACGGCAATTTTGTTTGTTTACCGTTTTCTTGGAAGGCGCACTCTTCACTTTATTTATTTTTTTGAAAGCACGTTGAGTTTTCACTATTGACTTGTTTTGTTGAATGTAAATTTAAACAATTTTAGAGCGTTCGCGTGGCGTGTACTGTTCCATTGTAAACATTTGCTTGGAATGACGCTTCAAACGCGGTATGTCATTAGTCGATTTGGCATCACTGCGGAAAGTTACAGTGTTGCCAGATGGGCGCTTCGAATATTGGCAACCCTGTATGTATGTATGTATCAAATAATTTCGCATTTTAACCAAACAAATAAACGTACAGACGAGTGATTATTGTGTTTACATCCAGTTCTGAGCTACATTTTAAGTATCAAAACTTTAACTCATCGGGAGGTTGGTTAAAAATTGTTTTCAAGATTTGTACGGGAAAGAAAATGGAGTGAAGCTAATAAAAACGTGTTAAAATCGACCGGACAAAAATCAAATTTATGTTTTTTTATCTTATTAAGGCTTTAATGCTAATATTAAGAGGGTTTAAAAAACAAAGATCTAAAAGGTTGAAAAACCTTCAAGTGATCAAAAATAAAAAGTTTTTGTGCAGAGCAGGAGCAAAACAATTTTTTCTTTGTACAAGATTGCAAAACTTAAGTAGCGCAGGTAAAGATTAAAGGTATGTTTTTTTATCTTTTAAGGACCTAAATGATACGAATATTATCTCAAAAAATTATTTTGTTCTTAAGTTTAGCCTTGCCATTGAAAGGATTACAGTGCATTCAAAAGCGGTAGAGAGGTGCTGGAATATTTGCCTTGCTCTGGTCGGCCATCAGTGTCTTTAGCTGAAGCTGAAGTGAAAAAAATGGTTACTAAAACACCTTCGTTTAAATTTGAGAGAGATAGCCGCTGAGCTTTCTGTGTCTTATGAATCAATCGTACTATTTTAAAGGATTCGTAGAGCATAAAACGACGTTGCATTTTGACTAGTTTTGAAAGATCTGAATTTTCGTAAAAAACTCAATCGCATAAAGGTAGCTTAAGCTCATGCTAAAACAAGTCAATTCCAACTCCACATTTATAAAACGCATTGTAACTGGCGATAAGACATGAGCTTACGAGTTTGATATGCAAACCAGTCAACAATGAGAGTAAATTCAAAACCTATATTTTAAACTTATCCGATAAAAATTTTTAGAATGCTGAATAACATATAATTTTTTTATCTCTTCTACCATAATCCCTTAAGTGAAGTGTGTAATTATTTTTGTTATTGAACTGTGTGAATCACAAAAAAAAATTTGTCATTATTGAATTAAAGACTTTTTTCTGTGAGTGATTTGATTCCACAGAAAGATAGTCGAAACTTTTACCATTAAACCTAAAACTTATCGATGTGTAATTAAAAGTAGTTTTTTGGTTTGCCTAGAAGTTAATTAACTAAAAACTATTAAAAAACAATTATTATTTTATAAGTTTTGCCTTGTGTTCTATGTTCTGCTTCTTTGATGTCTTAGTTTAACTTCAAGTTTAATTTGACAACCTTAAGTTAAGCAAAAAATTGTTCAATGTTCTTTTTTCACATTTTCTGACACCATTCCACGCCTTCTTTCTTAAGCTGATTTTGCATTTGTAACGTCTAACGTCAAAATGCGGTAAATGTATAAACTTAAACTTTGACTACAAAGTTAAGATGTTTTCACACACAGCTTAACACATGACTTGACGTCACCGCCTTCACCAACGCCTACCACCACCTGCTTCTCATCAAAGCAAGTGTAAAAATATGTTTCACGTTTTTAGCATATTCCATGCTCACTGTGTCGCATGTTAGCTCCTTTTTTTATTAGCTATTTTAAAAATAAATCTTGTGGCAAGATATTTTTCGTGTTGTAGCGTACGAATAAGAAAGCAATGAAGCACGGCGCCTAAACATAAGCAACGATTTTATAAGAAATAGGTCTATTTATGTATGTATGTATGTTTTTATGTCAAGATTAAGCACAGTGCGTTGAGTCCATATAAACTAGGGATAAAAGCAGACGTCTGATCCTTACAAAACTTTTCATATTTCCTAGTTAGGTATCGATGCCTTAAAAAATGTAAACAGATTTTAAGAAAACAAATTGAAATATTGAATTTCAAATATCGTTTAGTTATCGAATTTTCAACATACGGCCATATTTTAATGGCGAACTTTTTAAAGATGGTCGGTGTTTTGGGCTTTTAGATGAATATTCTTTTTTATTGATTAACAAGAAAAAACCTTTCATATGATACAATTTTTAAAAATCTAAAACTAAGCTTAGCAAAAAGCTGTACAGCTACTAAAAATTTGTTTCCCTCTTTAAAGCCGACTTCTTTCACATTTTTCAACTTTAAGGCAATTGCAGTTTAGTTAAGAAAATAATTTTAATATATTTTTTTTTAGTTTTTTCTTTACATTTTTTAACACAACTCTATTAACAAGACTAATAAAATTGACAAGAGAGTGCGTTTATCTTATATTTTTTCTATAGCCTTTCAAAATTTTCTAAGTTTTTTTGCAATTTTTTCATACAAAGTTTTTTAATTTGCGAAAAAACTTATCAACTGAAGTGCGTCATAACTATTTTACTTATAAGAAGGTGCAGATACAATTCAGGAAAACAAAAGTATATTCTTTTTCAAAGAAAATATTAAAAATGTATGACAAGACTTAAGACCGAAATATTCATTTATTATATTACACTTTTAAAACAAGCTCTTCTAAATAAGCATTTATTCCCTTGATATTATATATAATATTATTATTATATAATATCTACATAAATATAATGCCATTTATTTAATAACTAACGCGCCACTGTTGTCCGCAGCGTTGCTACATGTCAAAAAAATTTCTTGTTATCTTTTCTTTTGTTTTGTTTTAGAGCGCTGCACAGTGTGAAAATTCACGAATCTAGCTGGACAAAATTAATAACTCAAAAACTAGTAGCCAAATTTCCTGAAACTTGATATTGGTGTAAGTAGGATATTTTATAAGCAGGATGTAGGGCAAGATACAACATACTACATACTTTTGAGCAATTTTGGAGGAAAATAATACTTTATTAAGTATTTTGAATTTTTTTTTTTAAATAAGAAACTTGAATCAATACAATATTTTTATTATTAATGGAAGAAAATAACATTTGTAATAATACATTTATTTATGAATATTTTAGAGTACTTTATACTCAATCAATTCAGAAACGTAAGTGCGTCAATTAGATTGTGACACCCTTCAATAAGTGAAAAGGCCCACAGTTTGAGAGTCACTCCAACCAACAGTTCAAAAGTCACTGGAGTAACAGTTTGAAAGTATATGGAGTAACATTTTGACGAGCACTGGAATAAATCGAATCCGAAAAAGTTTTAGAAGCACTGGAGTAATTACAAAATCTACATTGTGGAAGCACTGTAATAATTAGTGTCAAGCTTATTAACGAAAGCTACTCGCTGTCAGTTCTAAATGTCGCTTCTAAATAAGCATTTATTTCCTTGATATTATATATATAATTTTATTATATAATATCTATATAAACTATATATATAATATCTATATTATTGCCATTTATTTAATAACTAACACGCCATTGTTGTCCCCGGCGTGGCCACATGTCAAAAATAAATTTCTTGTTATCTTTTCTTTTGTTGTGTTTTAGAGCGCCGCACAGTGTGAGAATTCAGGAATCTAGCTGGACTCAATTAATAACTCCAAAACTAGTGAGCCAAATTTCCTGAAACTTGGTATTGGTGTAAATAGGATATTTTATAAGTAGGATGTAGGGCGGGATGCAACATACTATATGGGCATTTCCAGCGTAACTCACGCGACATGCGTACGACTTAAAGCTTTGTTTTCTTGGAAGTTTATATTATTAATATAAAAAAATTTCTTATATCGGTCAATCCATGTCAAATCGGAGTCTTTTCTAAGCTCACATTTCTGCAAAAATTTGGTACTTTGCACGTGGATAGTACTTTAAAAAGAAAAATATTTGTATATTTTTTTTTTTGTAATTTTCAATTTTTTTTTTGCAGTTATGCACAGTGAAACATTATAAAGAAAAACAAAAATTGTCATTCGGACATGTACTCAAACAACTATATCTTTGAAACCGTTAGTCCTACAAGAAACTGTTTAGGACATATTTTAAAGATTTTGAATTGGTCTTTATTGTAGTGTTCTTTTTACAAACACTTTCGTAAAACATTTTAAATTTTTTGACATTTCATAGTCAGCACATTTCTCATAGTCAGCACCACCATTTTTTTTGCACTTTGAAATTATTATCGTATTGAAGCATTAATTTTTAATGCATTCTCAAAATTTGATGTTGGAGAATAAATTTTTACTATTTTAACCGAAATTTTTAAAAACTGATAACACAATTTTTAAGTACAAAATACTTTAATTTTTAATTAAAAATGAAATTTTTTGTATTTTTTGCTAAGTTAGGTACATATCGACGCTGCGCCAACAAAAAGAGTTATATGTACTTCAGTAACTTTTAAGGATAGCAAAAAAAATTTTTTTTCCGAGCATTTCTAGTACTGCGAGCTATCGTTTGAACCAATGAAGAAACTATTCGGCATAGATTCATATCGCAATCTCTTTGACTTGCTGCTTTGTAATCACCCCACTAAAAAATGCAAATTGAGAGAATGTGACCTCTCCTCTGGAGTTCTTGCTGTAGAAAATTTCATTGCAAACGTGTTGGAGGAAAACTCACTCGATAATGTTGCGTACAAGCAATGGGTTAATCAAAGTGGTACGAATTTGTATCTTTATTTACCAATAAATTATTTTTTTAGCGGGACCAAGTTTGCCGTTCCTATTATTTGATTGAATTTTAACATAAATTTTAATATTTTTTTTTTCCATTTAGGTAAAACCAATTTGGAAAATATGAAGAAGTCAGCAGATGTTTTTATATCGGAATTCAACAAACAAGTTGCTTTGATTTTTCAGAAAATTACAGTTTTGTCATTCAGGCAAAACTAACGTTAACCCTACAATTACTCAAATACTTGATCTGCAGTAGAAAACTATTTTTTGTAAGACATTTTTTTTTTGTATTTTAAAAAGAATGCTGTACAGTAGACCGGATCAAAATTTGAAGGATCAAAAGTTAGAGGAACTCATAAAAACGATTTCTGCATACTTTTTTTTCAAATCGGAGAAAATTTATCGGCGCGTTTTTGCTTCTCCTGAAGGTCCTTTTTGTTAAAAAAACATGTTTTTTGCTTGTAACTTTTTATTTTTCAAAAAAAACATATCCAAATCTTCTAAAAATATAAATTCCTTACTCATGCCAACATTTAGGCATAAAGAAATTTATTAAACTATGTTTTATTATAACTCTTATTGACCTCCAAACATATAATTTTTTGCTATTTTTAAAAACACATTTTGTTAAAACCTCTGTAAAAAACACATTTTTCATTGGATCTACCTAAAACTGATCTTGTTGGAAAGGAATTAAATTATCCTTTTTTTTAATATATTGGTTAAAAAAAATCTGTGTGTGAAAAATGACTAAACGTCAGTTATCGACTTTAGAAATCTGCTAAAAAGATAAATTTCTTTGAGACATAAACAAAAATTTTAGAAATAAGTTATTATCTTTTATAAGCTGAAACCCGGCATGTTACGCCCCCTTGTCCAACGCTTATAAAATGATAACTCTTCTTGACCTATAAAAATAGATATTTTTATTGTTTAAGAAACACATTTTGTTAAAACTGCTGGAAAAACGTATTTTTTATTATTATAATAAATTTTGAAGTGATTCCAAGTTTGTGTACTTTTCAAGAGATTTTAAAGTGGCTTTATTTTTTTATTATTTTTTTTTAATTCCATTCCAACAAGATCAATTTTACGTAAATCCAATGAAAAATGTGTCTTTTACAGAGGTTTTAACAATATGTATTTTTAAAAATAGCAAAAAATTCTATGTTTGGAGGTCAATCAGAGTTATAATAAAGCATATGTTAAAAAATGTTGGCAGATTTGGGTATGTGTTCTTTGAAAAATAAAAAGTTACAAGCAAAAAACATATTTTTTTAACAAAAAGGACCTTCAGGAGAATCAAAAATGCTCCGATAAATTTTCTCCGATTTGGAAAAAAAGTAGGCAAAAATCGTTTTTATGAGTTCTTCTAACTTTTGAGACCCGGAACGCCTGATTATTTTTTACCCCATTTAAAAGCGATCCGGTCTACTGTACAGTCTCAATATTGGTCTCATGATCAATGCACACTATCCATCCGTTTTTCATTTATTTCAAGGATGACAGCAATGATGTTGGAAATCTTAGCGTTATCACAATAGCCGAAAGTTTGACCCACAATTTCAGTGCGGTGTTTCGATTTCAAAAAGAATTGCTACTGGTCTTACGAGCTCGATTTAACGACCTCAAAAGAAGTGGTTTTTTTCCGATGGAGCTGCATCGCAGTATAAGAATAGACAGAATTTCTATCAGCTTTGCCAGTGAAAAGAAGAAGAACATTTTGACGCTGAGTGGCATTTCTTTGCCACATCGCATTGTAAAGGGCCATGTGATGGCATCAGTGGAGCTCTTAAACGAAATGCCACGAGAGCCAGTCTTCAAAAACCATTTGAAAACCAATTAACAAACGTAAGAGAGCTTTACGAATGAGCTATAATAAAGGAGTCAACAATATGTTATGGGCAATACCTTCAACAAGCCTTCAACACCACAATAACAATTTAATAAAAATTTTTGAAAGACTATCTAAATACAACCTCAAATTAAATGCAGCCAAATGTAAATTTTTAAGACCAGAAGTAGTTTATTTGGGACATTTAATTACACAACAAGGTATAAAAACAGACCCTGCCAAATTTGAATCAATTAGAAATTATCCTATACCAAAAAACAAAGATTTGTAGCTTTTTGCATCTACTATAGACGATTTATACAAGACTTTGCAAAAACGGCACAATGTTTAAATACATTACTAAAGAAAAATCAAATTTTCAAGTGGACGGAAGAATGTCAATCATCCTTTGAAGCTTTAAAACAGAAATTAATAGAACCGCCTATCCTACAGTATCACGACTTTTCAAAACCATATATCTTAACGACAGACGCTTCGAATTTTGCCCTTGGAGCAGTATTATATCAAGGCGAAATAGGACAAGATCTACCGATATCATACGCAAGTAAATCTCTACAAAAACATGATATTAATAAACTCATAATTGAAAAAGAACTTCTAGCAATACATTGGGGAATAAATTTTTTTAAACCCTATCTTTACGGACAGAAATTTATTGTGGTCACAGACCATAGACCCCTAGTTTCACTTTTTTCACACAAATACCCGTCATCAAAAATGACAAGAATCAGACTAGACTTATCTGATTATAATTTCACTATAGTTTTCAAACCAGGAAAAATTAATACAAATGCAGATGCTTTATCACGAATAAAGATAGATTCGGATATTTTAAAAACTATTTTAAAGAAGAACTTGCAAAGGAGAAATGCACATCTATTACTGACGTCAAAAATATAAAAAGATTACAATTTGAATTAAGCGATATAAATATAAATGATACTAGTACCCAGATTATAAATAATATCGTGCACGTGCGATGTAGCGATAAATCGACGAATCCAGATTCGAACTCGATGAAGCTATCATCAAAAATAAATCAAAATAATAATATGCATGCAAGATCTAATGATAATTCACCGTTTCTAGAGCTGATCCTGAAGAAATTATTATCTAAAATGAATAAATTAAATATAAAAGAACTAGCGCTAGATGAAGAAGATATAATATTTTAATCCATGGATAAAAAAGAATTTAAGAATTTATTTAACAAGCTGCAGCAAGAAATTAAACAAAAATTAAGAAAATCGCTAAAAATATTAATATATAAAACCCCGCAAAGAATATCAAATAAATCCATGCAAAATAAATTAATTACAGAATTCCATGATTCACCACAAGGCGGACATTTAGGAATTAGAAAAACCATACTGAAATTAAAACAACGCTATGTATGGAAGCATATGCGACAGATGGTGAAAACTTACATTAATAAATGTGAACACTGCGCTCGAAATAAACAAACAAAACATATAAAAGAAAAAATGACCATAACAGACTAGTTTCGAAACAATTTCTATAGACACAGTGGGACCGCTTAGAAGTTCAAACGTTTACCGATACATACTCACAATGCAATATGATCTAAGTAAATTTGTCATTGCTTACCCAATTGAAACAAAAGACGCAAAGTCGATTGCAACAACATTGGTGGAGCAATTAATCTTAAAATACGGTTGTTTTAAAGTTTTAAAGTCTGATAGAGGAACTGAGTTTACAAATGAACTATTAAGAAATGTGTGCAACTTGTTAAAAATAGAAGAAATCTTTTCAGCACCTTACCAACACGAAACAATAGGAGCACTTGAGAGAAACCACAGAGTTCTCAATGAGTATTTTCTTTCTTTCGCAGATGATGGGGAATGGGATAAATGTATTTCGTACTACACATTTGCATATAACATGACTCCACATATAGACACTGGTTACTCACCTTTTGGATTAGTTTTTGGTAAATTACCATCTCTGCCAGGCTTTTTAACAAAAGATAACAGTAAAGTCTACAACATAGATGACTATGCAAATGAATTAAAAGTTAGATTAAAAATCTCTAGTAACAAAGCAAAGAATATTATTAAAATGGTAAAAGAAAAAAAAAAGATCAAGTATGAAAATATATCCAATTATGACTATTCTATAGAAAGAAAAGTCAAAGTCCATATCACGGACCATATAAAATAATACTTAGAGAAGGAGAAAAACTTTACCATTATTGATGTAAATAATAAACATAAGAAATTCCATAATAATATGTTAAAGAAATTTATAAACAAATAACTAAAATTAAAAATATGTAAATATTTTATGTGTAAATTATACAAATTATTTGAAAATATTAAGACTCTATAAATAACTTTACTGAATTTTTTAGAACTACTGATACAAATATTAAAAACAAAATGTTAGTAATAAATACATTAATATCATGATTTAGAACATTGGCCATTAACATATAAGTTTTTCGTATTAGTATTAATATTATCATTATTTAACACAAATAATTTAAACATAAATTAAGACTACACATTTCATATTATTGTAAAATAACAACTATTTAAAGATACTACAAAAATTATCATATTATATTTCATAAACATAACCTCTTTCCAACTCCGACATCTTAAAAATTAACTTTTGCAAGTAAATTTTCGCTTAAGGGTTAGGGTGTAGTGTACCACCAACTAAAACAATTCAATCTATAATTTATTGCCAAATAAAAACTCAAACATTTTCCATAGAATTTTAAAGTCAACAATTATATTCTTAATACCCAAGAATCTCAAATTCATGTTCAATGCACTTAGCACCCCTTTTCGTTGCCTTCCGCTAGTTGTTGCTTAAGCATGAACGCGACAGCGAGCATTAAGTTACACACACTTATTGCACGAAAACATAATGCAACAACAACAAGCGTTAAATTGAACTTATGCTAACAATATTGAAGGGATGCTAACAATATGTAAGGCAATATGTTATCGGTTTTGCTCAAAAAGTTTTATTTCCATCAATAATAGGGAGATAAAAACTCGACGATATTCAGCTTCAGAGGATTTTTTAATATATCAGCTTTAATACACCATCATAACTTTTTTGTTTTGAGACCGATTTTAAAACTTTTTGGAACAAAATCAGTAAGACTTTAATTATCTTCAATATGGCAATCAAAATTTTGTTCACTTTTTTACAAATTAAAGGCAAAAAAAAAAATTAAAAGTATTTTTTTTTCGGTGTTTACCGGTTTTCTCTACCAAGGTCAAGTGTAAGGTTATCAAAACTTATGAAAAAAATATTGGTCCTTAAAAGACAAACCATTTTGCAGATTAAATTTTGCAAATATCTTTACCGTTATGAAATTTATAGGCGATAAATGGTCTCAAAATGAAAAGGTATGTGCACAAAAATTGAAATTGCGAAAAAACATATAAAAGCTCCATCATAAATTTTTTTTGACTGAAAGGCAACATTCTTCTTCAAATTTAAAAAATAAAAAATCGAAAAAAATAACGCTTTTCTTAGAAATTAGCAAATACATTTTTTTTAAATATGTTGGCAACCCTAACATCCAAAATTTTAATATTATATATTTTTTCCAGAAACTATTTCCAAAACCTTTCTAACGGTACCTCATTTATAAAAATTGAATAAAAACTGACGTAGATACAATTAATTGCAAATTTTTCAATTCTGGTGTTTTCGGAAGATTTGCAGAATTTTCAACGAATGGTGATAAAAAAAATAAATGAACTTATGTTCTTATAATTTTAATAGGAACCCTGCAGTGTAAGACTAATCAGCAGTACAAATGATTAGTCTTTACACTAGTTAAAACAAACTTGTTTATGTTTTGTCACGATTTACTAGTTACAAAAATAGTTTAAATTCAACTAGTTTATGTCAAGTCACAATAAACCAGTTGTAAAACTAGCCAAAATCAAACTATATTTCATATTGTTAAAATCAACTGTGCCTTATGAACTTTAAAAAAGTTACTTTTATATGAAATAATAAAACACTATGTAAATTTTGCTTACAATTTTTTTTATAGTCGCTTTAGTAGAAGTTCCAAATTCAGAAGATAAATTGCCGAATACACGGTGTGCAGGAAGCAACTTTTATTCAACCTGAAATGTCGACGCAATCTGAGTATGCAGATGTTTGAAGAATAGTATATAGACGCAGAATTTATTGTTTTTAAAATCCTATGAGTTCGTTTAAGGGGGTGAATCGATTTTTTTGTAGTAAACAAATCGATTTTTTTTTATATCATAGTAAAGCAATTAAAAAATATTTACTCAAAGTTTAAAAAACGATTTAATTTCAAATATTTGCAATTTAAGCTATGGTAAAATTCCATTTAGTAATAGATCCGGTAAGCATTTGTCTGTTGTTATAAATCCAAAAGAGCAAAAAAGTATAATTTTTTAAAAAAATATATTAAGATAATATTATGAAAAATTCAGGCACAAGCGTCAGACAAACGAGAAATGCTGCTAATTTTATTCGAAGTAAAAAAAGTTGAAATTCGATTTCACAAAATTACGCCTCACATGTTACTCAAATAGTTAACACTCTGAAAAATGTTTGCAAAACTTATAATTTACGGTTTGACGTAGTTTCAAACAAATCAAAAGAAATTCAATTCATGGTATGTGCTGATGCATCTGAGTTATAATAAGCGGTTTTGGAGGCTCGCAATTTAATAAGAAACTATGATGAAAGTAATGGCTGACAAAGGACAGGGCTTCTTTAAAATTAGTTTAACAATGCTTCCAGAATATTATTCTTCAGCGTACCGAAATGAAGATGAAAACGATGAACATTTTAATTAAAAACTATACAATAAATAAGGCAATGCAAACAAAGAAACAAAGTTGACAATTGTAAAACGGTTAAAAATGCTATGTATTGTCCCAAACATACAGAATCATAAAGTAATATTTTTCCTCTGTTCGATTTAACAAAAATCAATGAAAGACCCTGCAGATTAACTGCTGACTTTAAATTAATTTTAATTGTCATTGGGGAATCCATTCACAAGTAATTTTTAAAACATTGGAATCGAAGAAAAGTTAATTCAATGAATAATGCAGCATATTTACCAAAGTTGCAGGAAGCAGTTGTTGCTTTTGCATCTCTAAATATGTACCTAAGTACTAAAGTCATTACACAATGAAGAAAATAGTATCACAGGTAATAAAGACAATTATTTTATAACTAGTTTTCTTCACAATTTATAATTATTTGCTATTTTGGATTTTTAATAACACACGTTTTCTTACCAAATCCTTTACTAGATTGAATTTTTTCATTTATTAAATTGTAAATATTTGAAGTTATATCCTTTTTTAAACATTGAGTACTTTTTCTTTAATTGTTTTACTACCTACTTATGATATAAAATAAAAACGATTTGCTTACTTTAAAAAATCGATTCACGCCCTTAAACGAACTCATAGGATTTTAAAAACACTGAATTCTGCATCTGTAGATAGTTCTTCAAACATCTGCATACTCAGATTGCGTCGACATTTCAGGTTGAATAAAAGTTGCTTCCTGCACACCGTGAATAAAGAACTGGTTGAATCATTGGTTTGTTATAACTAGTTGTAAACTAATTAAAACATGACTATTTGCCAACAACTCTGGAAAGGTTAAACTAGAAACTAGTTCAAATTTGGCAATATATTATTTCCTTACAACTATTTACAACAAACTAGAATATAACTAATTATAATTATATATATGTATATTAGGCCGGGTCAATTCGTATGGACGAATTTTTTGGAGGTCTGGCTCAGCGAAATTCGTAAAATACATGTAATTTCAAGACTTTTTCTCCACTACAGCATATACAAAGCTGTGCGGACTTTCGTAAATAGATTTTGTTCTCAATTATAAAATATGAATGTATGAATGTATGTGTATGAATCTATTTACGAAAGTCCGCACAGCTTTTTTTTAGAATTTGTATATGCTGTAGTGGAGAAAAAGTCTTGAAATTACATGTATTTTACGAATTTTGCTGAGCCAGAATTTGACCCGCCCTAATGTATATACTATAAACTAGTTTTCATCTGTTCAGAATAAGACATTTGATATTTCCTATGACATTGCCATGTTAAAAATACTAGTTGGGTATATGAAAAAAAGACGATCTTGAACTAGTACTGCTCAGTTTTCAACTAGTATGCAGACTGGTTTTAAACTAGTTGGTTACAATGCAGGGAACCTATAGCCCAAAAATAAAATAAATCGAAAGCCATGAGACGGACCCGTTTTGCGTTATGCTTGGAATGGGGGCAAATTAAAATTCTTTCAAAATCAATGCCGCCAGGAGTTATATTTTTAATATAAAGGTCTATTGGCGCTTAATCTATAGTAATAAAACTCGTTTTCTGTTTGTTTGTTTGTTTGTTTGTTTGTTTGTTTGTTTGGCCTTTATACAAATCTAAATGGCTCAACGGATTTTGCTCAAACTAGGTAAACATATTAAGTGCATCCCAACTTAAAATGTTACATACTTAGTTTTTGCCACGCCCCCTCTGAAATTTTTCAACTAACGGCAAATTTGTTATTATAAAACTTTTTAGTATCGGAGATTTTTGTGTATTTAATTTTAAAAAATTTCTGTTATTTTGACATCAAAAACATTCACATATCTTCAAAATTGGAGAAATTTTCAGTACAACGACTTTTTCATAAAACATCGTTGCCTAAGAATGAGAAAAAAACGACATGAAAATCAAAGTTTGGTCTTCCGATGCAAATATCTCCGCTGTCAATTAATATATTTCATTCAAATTTTTTTTGTTCAAAAGTTCAATGAAATCACTTCACAAAAATAGGTTGAACTGTACCATTAAGTCAGTGTATATATGTTTTATGAGCATGCCAAGAAAAGGTCCAAAATATTGACTTTTTACTCAAAAAATGACTCAAAAATTGTTGTTGTTGTAAAAACGAAATCAATTAAAAATTGCACATCTGGCTACCTTTCATATGACACAGCATTATTTTGCAAAAATTCTTCCAGCTAAGCGCAAAAATTATTTACTGTTTTTGTCAACAAAACAGCAAGGGACTCCCCTTTGATTTTTTTCGCGAAATTTATTTTTTCCAAAATGTTGTTTTTTATATTTAAAAAAAAAAAAATTCAAGTTTCAAAAATAATTTATGTGAAAAAATTACCCCAATATCTCTTTCCAATCAAAAGTTATTGGCTTAAAATTTATTTTTTCATACCAGACTTTTAATAAAACTGAGTTTTGTTTTCAAATTCTCTATATAATTTGAGCGTCCTCATTTATCTCTAAGAATTATGTTGTGTGTCTAGAGTAATTATAAAATCTTCCTTATAGTAATCTACTTAGTATTTGCCTCCCCACCCTCCGCCCCCCTCCTGTTAAATTTGTTTTGTTGTGATTTGTCATTTTTCTCACTATTGTTTCACCGTTGTCACTCAGTTCTTTATGAGTTTCTTTAGGAAGCATTTAGGTAGCTTGATAATTTCCTAAATTATTTATGAAGCACTGCCTTATCGACCCAATTTAGTTTAGGTCGCATTTAGATCAATTCGCACACAACCTTAAGTCTCCAATCATGGTTGTAAGCTTGGCTGTATTGAACAAATTTTTCGGTTCAATTGCGTACTAACCGAAAGTATGCTGAAAAGTATGCTGGAAAATATTTTAAATTAGAAATAAGTACTGCATTACCGACACAATTCCAATATATTAGAAAAGTCGGTAACTGTTAGCCAATCAAAAGTGATGGCTAAAAATCTATTTTTTTCATACCAGACTTTTAATAAAACTGAGTTTTGCTTTAAAATTCTCTATATAGGAATGAAGTTGTGTTGTCTAGAGTAATTATAAACATATTGGTGTATATTAAATCTTACTTTTTGCCTCCCCACCCCCCGCCCCCCTCCTGTTAAATCTGTTTTATTGTGATTTGTCATTTTTCTCACTATTGTTTGACCCACACGTTGTCACACAGTTCTTAATCAACGGTACTTTAAATGTTCTATATATATCACTGTATCATCGAAAAGATGACTGTGAATAAGAATACTATAAACGTCAATTTTTTCATGTTTAATGTGTTATGTGAACTATATTGTTGAAAGTAAAATTTCCACGCCAATTAATGTATGGACATATAAAAGACAGCAAAATTTTGACATTTTAACTCTCCAATTATGGTTGTAAGCTTGGCTGCATTGAACAAATTTTTCGGTTCAATTGCGTACTAACCGAAAGTATGCTGAAAAGTATGCTGGAAAATATTATAAATTAGAAATAAGTACTGCATTACCGATTCCAATATTTTAGAAAAGTCAGTAACTGTTACTCAATTTAGTTTTTTTCGCACACAGCGTAAACTTGCAGCAAATAACATAATGGCACTTCTTACACTGTTCTTGCTGAATTTATGTCGATCAACTATTAATGTCGATAATATTGTTACAGGTTGCTGTATATACTATAATAAAAATTAAAAAGCGACTGCTTTTTTAACTTACACCCTTTTGCTATAAAATAGGAATTCAGAAGATTTAAGAAATTGCATCAACTATCAGACTCAATTTACATTAATTTTTAATTTAGGGACAATGCAATTGTTATTTTCCAACTGGAAAAACTACTAAAAAATTTTAGGAAGATTTTTATAAATTTTTGATTAGATTTAACAATAGATTTTTGATTGTAAAAAAACAGTGATAATATTATTTCTTCGTTAAAAAAGCTTGGTAAATTTTTTAACTAATATTTTTATAGTGGTTTCAAACTTAAATTCAACACGTTTTTACAAAATTCCAAAATTTGCAAAAACATTTAATCGAAAAGTGTATATTAAAATGTTTATATAAATGACTCTCGAGTAACACCGGTATATCAGCTAGTGGAAAATAAAAATGTGTAAGAAAAGTTTTCCGAATGTTCAAACTTTTTCAGAGAGAAAGTTTTGTTCTACAAAAAGTTATGGGAAAATTTCTTAAAAGTAGTTGTAATATATAAATTTAACAAAAACAGTTTCACAGAAATCTTTTTAATTTTGTAAATAAAATTCTATTACAGCTTTTCCCTAATCTTATTACTTTGAACTGTGCTTCTTATATTCAAAGCCTGCAATCATGTTATTTGAAACACTATTTGAAATGTTTTAAAAACAAAATAGTTTTTTCTGACGTATTGAATAACTTATTTCTGTGAAAAATGTGCAAAATTATATGACTCATAAACTTTTGCCAAAATGTTTCAATTTAAGTTGCTGCCTTTATTTTTCACACTTCCTTAACTCATCTGAGAAATATTCCAAAAATAAAGCAATTTATAATGGATTCTCTTACTAACAACCGCTTATCTGCAGTTGTTGCTGTTGTTGCTGCTGCCATTACCAGTGAATTGACTGACATAACAAACATCAACCAAAACAAACAATCACAATTTGTTACCGCATACTTTTGGGCACTCAAAAAAGTAATGCCGCTGATAAGCAAACGCACACGAATAACGTACATCACACATATAAGAAAACTCAAACATAAGCTAGCACTTTTAACGACTCACATGAAAAATTGACAAAGTGAGCCAACAAAAAATGTGCCACAAAAAGAACTAAGAAAAAAAGTACAACAATTGAAAAAAGCTCTTGCTTAAAAGGGGTTAAAAAAGTTCTCAAAGAAATTCGTTTTATGCAAACGTTATAAAAATCAAACACAAATATTGCATTCAATGATTTTTTTTTTTTGACATTTAAGATGAATGGAAATAAATTTATGTAGCATTTTAGGCGCTGGCGAGGGCAATAGCGCTGATTTGCAATCACAAAGCATATTTATTATGTGGCGCAGGAAACATAAAATTTATGCAGAGGAAATGAGGAAGAAAACCAAAAATCAAACAAGGAGACAGCCAATAAAATGTGGCAAAATAAAAGTCAAACGTGTTAACGCCCATATTTGAAGTTTTTCTTAGTCAATCTAGATTTTAATTTAAATATTTAATATTTAAAAAATATCTTTAGGTGTTTTAGTCCATATGGAAGATATAAATAGTATTTCCAGTACAGTATGCAAATGATTTTTGGTTTTTGTTGCTTGCTCGTATGCAATATAAAAGCTGCTGGATCTTTAAAGCACATGCTAAATCCATATTATATTTTAAATTAAATTTCCGCAAAAAAAATTGCTTAATGTTGCAAAAAAATCCTTGCCAGACATGCTGATATTTAAAAAAAAAAAAAGAATTAATAAAATGTTTTTTGTTGACCAAAAGCTCATATGTTCATATTCAGGCACACTGTTGGAAAATTATGCAGCTAGTCAGCAACTGTTGGTGCTCTGTTCATTGGTCACTAGTGCTCGAGGTGCTGCTTGTCTGACATTTTAATTAACACAGTGGAATTATTAAAACCTCAAAAGGAAGTCGCTGTCTGTATGTGTTACTCTATCAAGAATATTAAAAAAAAAAAATAAAACACATGAGAAACAGCACTGTTTTAATATTCGCTTGTGCGTGCTTTGCGCTGTGCATCTATAATGCTTGGTTTTCACTATGTCATTTTCTGTGGTCAGTTGGTGTCAATCAAATTAAAAATAACAACATGTTGATATTTTTTCTAACTTTGGCGATCTTGGAAAATTAAAAACGATTAAATATTTAACTGTAGCTATGCAGAAAATATTCAACAGCGTTATTAGGATGATATTTCAGGGTCGTCATAAAAGTGACATAGTGAAAACCAAGCATAACAAGTGACACCCGTGTGTGGCATTAAAATTTTACACATGCTCGAAAGTTTTGACGCCTTTTATTGTAGGAGCAGGCAGCGCAAGCATAGGAATGAATTATTTATTGATTAAGTCTTCTTGGCCTAGGACAAATTTTAGGCTTAAAACCGCATAAATTTTATAAAAACAAAAACATAAATAAAACGTTTGTATATTTATTTGATAAATATAGCTTAAAGCGCCCCATAAGCTTAATATGCAAATAAAGCATAGAACATTTTATTAAAAAAAGTCAAGCCTATTTGAGGTTTTTTCAATTACAATAATAAATAAAAAATAAATACTAAAAATTTCGTACCTAATTAAAAAATATGCCTAAAATTTTAGTTTTTCTATAGTTCTGCTTTTTTACCAGAAACCTCGAATAACAGAGTACATATAAAAAATTCAAGTTTTGTAATTTGGTATCAGAAATATTTATCAAATGCATTATATTTTGAAAAGTTTTTGTTAAATTGTTTCAAAATCAATCATGAAAAATCAGAAAATTTTTAAAAAAAAAAACATTTTTTTTGGGTACGAAAAATAAAAAAAGATGAACAAAAGAAACAAACAGCAATTTCATTTTGAATGTACCGGCCTTACGAATTGACCATCTCCGAATTTGGTGAAATTTTGCATGGAGCATCACTGACAAAAATAAAAAACTTAATTTTCAGGAAAAAAGTTTGGCGTGATTTTTGGCTAAATTACAGGTTGCACAAAATTGAAAAAAATCGGAAAAAGTCAAAAATTTATTTTTACTAAAATTCATATCTTTACCGTTGGAAAGTCAAAAACTGGACTTTAATCCAAAAATAATTTTGGGAAATTTTGGTGGTTGTGGGTTCCATCCCTTGTGGTAACGCAATTGATTTCGATGTAGCGGTACGTGAAAAAACATTTAAAAAATAAATAACATCTAAGCAAAAGAAAATTTTAATTTCATTTTTTGTTTAAATTTGAAAATGTCCATACCTCATGAATCTATTGAGCCGCAGAATACAACTTAATTTTTATTTGGTATTCTGCGAAACCCTTCTAAGAAATCAATTACCATACCGTAAGGGATGGAGCTCTTAAAAACGAAAACCACCAAAACTTTCTCAAAACTATTTTTGGATTAAGGTCCCTTTTGTAAATTTCCAACGATAGTTCAAACTCAGAATTCGGTTAAGAAATTCGTTTGCTAAAGCTTAGTATGCTGTAGAAACGAAAAAAAATTTCCATTAAAAATACATTGAGTTTTTTGACAACGAACAGGCAGCGAAATTTTTTTTCGTCAGCTAGTATGCTGTAGAAGCGAAAATAATTGTTATGTTGCCAAATTTCCATGCGTGAGAGGAGAGTTGAAAAATCAAAATTTTGCTGTCGATTATATGCCCGTACATTTAGTTGGCGCGGAAATTTGCAATTCGACAATAAAAAATAAGTAGTAATTATGTTTAAGTGTTGAGTTTGTTATTTAACAAATTAATTTAAATTTAAATGAAATTATATAGTTTACTAATGTGTAGTCTTGCCTTTCATAGGATATAAAATTGCAGCAATAAAAATATGAATCTGTCAATCAGAACAGCAAGTGCTTTTTCTCCACACAAAAATTTTTACTCTACAGCAAATTTTCGCGTGTACAGCATACTAAGCTTGATAACAAAATTTTTTTGATTAAATGTCATATCCAATTAACCCAATATCCATCGTCTCCACTCTAATTTTTATGTTGTGTAAAAGGTCATTTTGCGCGCTTTAAGAAAAATATTATTAAAATTTTTTGAGTGGTGCTCTCGAACCTCTACATCGAAATCAATTACGTAACCGCAAGGGATGAATCCCCAACTACTAAAATTTCCCAAAATGATTTCTGGATTAAAGTTCAATTAATTAGCTTTTCCACGGTAGTTCACTCTTAACAATCTGTTAAGAAATATTTGAGATATGAATTTTAGTAAAACGAAATTTTCGAGGTTTTTCCGATTTTTTTTTTAATTTTGTGCACGCCAAAAATCACGCCACTTTTTTTCCCCCTCTAAAATTAGTTTTTGTTTCCGTCAGTGATGCTCCATGCAAGATTTCACAAAAATTGAAGATGGTCATTCCGCAATTTTTATTTTTCCAGGACGTTTAAAATGGAATTGCTTCAACAAAAAAAAAATATATAGACATTTTGACGGAAGCTCCGATTAAGAAAAATTCGAGAGGAGGTCATTATCAACATCTACTCGACCGATCGATTTCATTCTTGGTACAGTGTCGAATGATTTTTTGGCTAGTGATTAAAAGAATTTATAATTTTTTTGAGTATTTTGAAGTATATTTGCATGAATATATGACTACAGACCCATTTAACTTTTCAGTAAAATCTTATTAAAAATCAAATTTTCATATAAAATCAAATTCTTTATACTATTTGCTGATTTTGATGTGATTTTATATGAGAGTACATTGTGACATATTAATGCTTTATTTAAGAAATTCGATTTGAAATTATATAAAAAGAATATACATATATAACTAAACATTTATAAAAAATATAATTCGTTTATCGAACTTTTTCAGCATTTGATGCGATTTTTTAAGAGTGACTTTAATTACAATTAAATGTCACCCATTCGTCACGGTGCATTCTCATATGACGCGCTCAGAGCAAAAATGTTCTTCTATAAATGTAAAAAAGCATTGGAAATAAATTTATTTTCCCCTAAATTTTGTTTGAAGTGCTTTTGCTTATTTATAATTTATAATTTATAATTTTAATTTATAATTTATAATTTATAATTTATAATTTATAATTTATAATTTATAATTTATAATTTATAATTTATAATTTATAATTTATAATTTATAATTTATAATTTATAATTTATAATTTATAATTTATAATTTATAATTTATAATTTATAATTTATAATTTATAATTTATAATTTATAATTTATAATTTATAATTTATAATTTATAATTTATAATTTATAATTTATAATTTATAATTTATAATTTATAATTTATAATTTATAATTTATAATTTATAATTTATAATTTATAATTTATAATTTATAATTTATAATTTATAATTTATAATTTATAATTTATAATTTATAATTTATAATTTATAATTTATAATTTATAATTTATAATTTATAATTTATAATTTATAATTTATAATTTATAATTTATAATTTATAATTTATAATTTATAATTTATAATTTATAATTTATAATTTATAATTTATAATTTATAATTTATAATTTATAATTTATAATTTATAATTTATAATTTATAATTTATAATTTATAATTTATAATTTATAATTTATAATTTATAATTTATAATTTATAATTTATAATTTATAATTTATAATTTATAATTTATAATTTATAATTTATAATTTATAATTTATAATTTATAATTTATAATTTATAATTTATAATTTATAATTTATAATTTATAATTTATAATTTATAATTTATAATTTATAATTTATAATTTATAATTTATAATTTATAATTTATAATTTATAATTTATAATTTATAGTTATAATATAAATTATATGTGGAGAAATCGTGATAAGCGTCCGCGAAGTTTTGAGAAAAACGTGATTAAAGTTTTGTGAGCGCTGAGATACGTGCGCGCAGGTAGTTAGAGTTGGGTTGAAAAAAAAAACCTATACTGCTGGGTTCTTCATAAAAATGTAATACAATATTTAATACAAGATATGTATACATTCGAAAAATGAAAAAAAAATTTCGAAACTGATCAACTAAGCTACACCCTTAACCTTTGACTTTGGAGGTGAATTTTTGTGACATAGTCTGTGACGTGGTGGTAAATTTGATCCCATTTTAATTAAACTAAAAAATTTTAATAAAAAGAGGTTTTTTAAAATTGATTCTTGATTAAAAAAAGTCTTAATATTTTTGCTTAAAATAAATACAAATTTAAATTTGTTTTTTTTTTAATATAACAAAATATGCACTTTGGTTAACTAGACTTTTTTAAAGACGACAAAAATATGTAAAGAGGTGGTAAAATTTACCATCACCTCCACAGTTAAAGGTTAAATCCTCAGTTATGAATTTTTAGATTTTAATTCTTAAGTTTATGTTTAACATTTTTAATTTTTAGTATTTGATTTGGAATTTAGTTTTTTCTATACGTAATTAAACAATATAATAAAGGAGTTATAATAATTTATATAAACTTTGGTTTCATATATAAAAATTACTGCAGGTTCTATTATTAATATTAATAAACAGTTTAAAGACAATGAAGGGTTTTGCATTCATAGTTGTTTTTGATGTATTTGCACAGAATTGATCAAACATAGAAGATAGTTAAGATTGAGTTGTAGAAAATATCTAATAACACATAGAAGTGTAAGAAAAAAATGAAAATTCAACGAGAGAAAAAAAGATACATACAGGAATGTTGAATATTGTGACTTACAATTTATTTCCTTGTGTGTTAACTTACCTAAAAATAAAAAATAAATCATTATTCCTTCGAATTTAGGCTAACGTTAAGAAAAGAGTTTAATTTCATAAATTAAAATGAGAAAATTTAACACCAAAAATTTTTTATTAAAGTGTTATTAAAAATGTGAAATTAGCATGAAAGAAACACTTCCTGAAAACCCTCTAACTATTTGCAGAAATTTATATCATTCAAAGTATATATATTTTTGCATACTTTGCGGAACCGCAATATTTCAAGTTGGAATAATTTTGAGACTTTAACGCATGCTCTTCTCTAAATGCTTGCAATTAATAAAATTGCATATTAAAAAAGAATTTAAGAAAAATAAAATTTTAATGCATACTTTGTGGCGTTGCCTTGTGGTATGCTTTGTTGTAGGATTATAAAGGGCCATGCTGCAAACAACAGCATTTTGCTGCATATTGCAATCAAGCAAATGAGCCTGAGTATGCAAATATTTGCATCAATACAATTTGAATGTGTATATGTATTGATGTGTGTATAGAAGTACGCAAACGCACAGTCACAAACACACACAAAGACACACAACTAATAATGCAAAATCGTTGCTCAGCTGATGAGCAAGCTATGGAGCTTAAATTGTTATAATTAAGCTGTGTATAAACATGCACATATATTAAAGTTATGCCAACGTACACACACACATAGTCACTTACTCTGAAACACATTCGTATGAAATTATTTAAGTAGCTTATTTCTACATACTTAATTTTAACACAATATTTATTTATTGATTTCTTTCGGCTTTTAATTGCAATAATATTTGCCTAAATAATTTGCTAAAGCTTCAGCTTTCATAAAAGCTGACAATAAGAGGAGAAATAAACAAGTGAATAAATAGTGACAACATTTGTTGCTAGTCGCTGCCCGCCCAGCAGCATGTTTCAATTGACAAAAAATATGACAAGCTGTGTCAATAAAATGATGGCACAACGGTTTAGTTTCCAGTTCTAAGCACTTCCGCTGCCAAAACTAGACATTACTTAAGGCCAACTCTATGAGCAGCAGCCAAGACTGACAAGGATATGACATTAAGTTGTCCTCCAGGATCAATATAATTTGCAACAATTGTGCGCTATGTGATATTTGCTTTGTTGTTGCATTCTTTTATTTTATTTTCTTGTGCCAAAATATATACATACATGTGTATATTGTATATTGTACAGGAGCCACTTCTTGCTGTGCCTTTTCACAATACAAACAATAGGGTAGCAGGAAAAAAAATTATGTGCCCAATAATGCTGTCTTTGAATTTAGTTTGAGTTGTGTGTTTGCCTGCGTTTGAAACATAATCGAAACCCCCACAGAAATTGTCTTTGTCTCAAATTGTTTTCTTTTGTATTTCCTTTTCTTTCTTTTTTTTATTGATTTTTTCGTGTGTGTTGCTTCCGCAGTTTACTATCTTAATACAGTAACGTTTAAAAGTGCAAAACCGATTTAGCACAAAAATGAAATATATTGTGAATAAATGCGAATTTTATGATATTTATTGCTACGCTTTAAAAATTACAGAATATTAAAAGGCAAATAAAAATTTATAGCTAAAAAATGCTCAAATATGACAAATATGACAAATAATAATAATAAAAAACCGATGCTGCACATTGGGGAAAAACTAAGCAAAACTGTTTACATGGCTTGTTTTTAGTGACAACATCAATGTTGTTATTGCGAGATGTTTGAATCTTGGCTGGATTTACAAATCTTTGCGCAATAAACTGATGTAATTTTTGCTTGTTTTTATGCATTTGAGTGGGGCACTAAATCCATGGTAAGGGAAGCTTGTAGTGGGACACCCCAGGGAGGGGTCCTCTCGCCACTTCTATGGAATCTTGTAGTTAATGAACTACTCGAAAAGTTCGCAGGTAGAGCCCCAAGGATAACTGCCTATGCAGACGACATGAGCATTATTATAGTAGGGAAATGTCTATCAACAGTAAGCTCCATAATGGAGAGCACACTCAAAGATGTACTTAGATGGTCAAATTCAATCGGTCTTAGTATTAATGCAGAGAAAACGGATCTGGTTCTGTTCACGAAAAAAATTGAACGATATACGTCTCATACCGAAAACTCACACAAAATATCTAGGAGTCGTCCTGGACAGCAAACTGTCATGGAAAACCAACGTGGAAGAAAGGGTGAAGAAATCCACCATTGCGCTATACACATCCAAGAAGATGCTAGGCAGTACCTGGGGTCTCTCACCCTTTCTGATGCACTGGATCTATGTAACGGTAGTGCGTCCTATTCTACTCTATGGGATTATTGTGTGGTGGCCGGCTGTGAACAAATCAACATTCCTCAGGCACTTGGAGAAAACTCAGCGGCAGGCAGCGCTATGCATCACGGGGGCACTGAAGTCAACTCCAACTAAAGCGCTTGAAACCATTCTAAGTATGGACCCTCTGGACATACACGCAAAACTAATAGCCGGAAAAACGGTACAACGCCTTACGGTAGAAAGCAACATGCACATTCAAAATTTTGGACATTGTACAATCGGAAAGGATCTACCTAGTAGCACGGACTACATGGTGCCTCGCACGATAGTCAATTCCAAAGCACGAACTCTTCTGGGACCAAATGACTGGTGCAAAGGTATAGAACAAGCACAGCAGGCGGTAACATATTTACCGACGGCTCCAAAATGCCTACGGGGGTAGGTGCGGCGGTGTATTGCGTAGAGCCTAATATAAGGCAGCCATATAAACTGCCGAACCACTGCAGTATCTTCTAGGCGGAAATATTTGCCATAAGGAAGGCTGCTGAGATAGCCCTCAGCATGGACACACAACACTCTAACATCAACATTTTCGTTGACAGTCAAGCGGCGATCAAATCCATGCGCTCCACTAGCATCAAGTCCAAAAGTGTCTTGGCTGGCAGAGATGCACTAGATGCACTATGCGCTTCGAAAAGAGTGCGCATCTACTGGTTCCCTAGCCACCAGGGCATTAAGGGAAACGAGATGGCAGACGGTTTAGCAAAGGAAGGCACCGGGCTGGAATTAGAACTCGCAGAACATGTACTTACTCCGCTACAAGAGTTGTACAGGAACCTCGAAAGAAGAGCCACACTAGCAGTGAATCGTAGATGGAGAGATACGGCATCGTGCAAAATCTCGAAAATCATGTGCAATGCACAATGCGAAAAACGAACTCTGTTCATCTTGGCACGCCCGCGCAAAGATTGCAGGACACTAGTGGGCATGCTCACTGGTCACTGCATGACGGCAGCCCACGCGAGGAAGCTTGGCATCACCACGGATGACAACTGTAGGAAGTGCAAGGAGCCGGGCACAGTGGAGTCCCTGGAGCACCTACTATGCACATGCCCCGCCCTACTTAGATCGAGACTAAAATACTTAGGCTCATCGACATTCCCGTCGCTTAAAGATGTAGCCAGGGTGTCTCTAGAATCCCTCCTAAGGTTTGCGAACTCAACGCAAATATTTAAAGACTTTTAAACAAACACAAAGGTTCCTTTTGTTCCCTACCGGTACCACTAAGGACTGAATTGGTCTATGTGAGCCTTCACGAAGGCATCCGGTTTAACCTTACCTAACCTATGCATTTGAGACTGATATCCAACAGTCAAAATTTATGGCTTTTGAAGAACTGGCTGATTATTAATCAATCCATGTACAGTAAAAGCTCAAACAAGTACACACCGATGGTTACCTACTTTTTGTCCGCGTATGAAAGATGTCCGCTTGTGGGAATGTCGTAAAAAATAATATTAAAATTCAAATTAAAAATGGGCATTGCGATTTTTTTTGAAGATCAAAGATGCGCCTTATACAAACAAGGTTTGGTCTTTGACCTGAAAAGAAAGGGATGGCTTTATTTAGAGGAATTGATTGGAACTATACGTGAATTATTGATTAGACGAAACAACCGTGAAAGACAGTTTCAATTGCTTTTAACCGAGGTTAGTGTTAGTGCCTAAGCCTCGGTAGCATTTCCAGCCCTCAGTTGTTCCTCTAATTCAATTCCACATTTAAATGTATGATATTATAATTAAAAATAATTTTTATTCTTCAATAAACAAAAAACAAAGCTACTTATAGTACAAAATGAATTAAAATTTAAATGTGTACTTAATTATTTTTCTTATCTTTTTCTTATTTTTCTCTTGAAAATAATGAATTACCGGGGTTTTGTTCCTTCACAAAACAATTTCTGTTTTAAACTGCAAAATTTTAAGAAAAACTTCGCAAAACTGCAAAATTTTAAGAAAAAAATATTGATATTTAAACGTGCCACTTGCGACTTTTAAGTTGAAAATATAATTTATAAGGGGAATAAGTACTCGTTATACCCAATAAGAATATTTGAAGTGCAAATTTAAAAAAACCGGATTGCGCCGTTTTTTTTTAAATTTTTCTTTTAAATTATTATCAAACATTAAAATTAGACAAAAACCACTAGAGTTGCAAATTTTTACTTTTCGAAAAAGTCACATTTTTTCCTTGTTGTATTAAAAAAATGCAAAAATTCAAATTTGAAAAAAATTTTATTGAAATATCTTCTTCAACTATATATATTAAACAGATATAAAAAAATTATGCAATTACATTAAATTACCTGGTCCTTACGAAATTTTTTGCTAGAAGTGTACCTATTTGGAAATTTCGAGTTTACGGAAAAAATCCCAAAAATTTAAAAAGTCAAAATTTGAAAAAACACCGAGAAATGGACATAGAATAGTTTTAGTTTTAACAAGAGCTGTCAATAATAAAATTTTATTGGCATAAGTCTTTTGGATGCGATGCAAGTAAGTTTCTTGAACTCTGATTTTTCATTCAGAGTAAATTCGTAAAAAGAAAAGAAAAAACACATCGAACTGTCGAAAACATCAAAACAAGAAAAAAAAAAGGAAGAAAAGCAGTTATGTTTTTGATCTAAAAAAGACAAAATAGTTCGCTTATTAAAGCTTCGTGTCCGCTTATGGGAGATTTTTTTTTATAAATAGACATGTTTGTGTGTCTGCGTCCGTTTATCGAAAAGTCCGTGTATGGGAGAGCATTTTCTATAGAAAAAACCAAAAATTGATCGTTCCCCAGAATGTGTCCGCTTATTAGAGCGTCCGTTTATGGAAGCTTTCACTGCCTAGACATTGATTTAAAATACTTTGAGCTAATAATAAATAAGTAAATAAATAATAAGTGCACACATACAAATATGCAAGGACACCCTATAGGACCAAACTGGTTTTTTTTTCAAAACAAGTAATTGAAAAACTAGTTTAAAAACATGTAGTTGATAAACTACTTTAAATTATATTAAGGCGGAACTCACTTTGACTTTTTGTGTTTGGAACAAACATTTGAATATTTTGCCAAATAATAATTTCGTAATAAAATATATTTATATTTAATTTTTCTAACTAAATTTAAGAACCGGCGTTGTATGGGAATAAATCTATCTTGTGAAATAAATCATTCATTATCTCAATTGTATAATTCGTGTGTGTTTTTCGGTTTTTTGGTTAAAAAAAATCCGTAAAATCCAGCAATTTTTTGCCGATAATCGATTTCGCAAATTAAGCGCCTTTACAGAAGCATTTGCCTTAGATGAATATGGCCGGTCTTTCATTTAAGAATGATCCTGCAGGACCAAGAGAATCAGAAGAGCATCACTGAAATTGATGCAATTAAGACTCACATTTTGGCAGCGCGTCAAATCGCATCCATTCTAAAGACCTCTTTGGGTCCGAAGAGTTCGGATAAGAATATGGTCAACCCAGACGGCGATGTGATACTACCTAATTGGCGTTGACGTGCTTGCCGGCTTAAGGTTAAGGATTCCCGCACTTTTCTAGTGGTGGTGCTACTCACTTGCCATAGCCAAGCAAACGGATCAGCTAACTATATTGTTTCTTTTGTTAAATTTATTAGTATCTTTTTAATAGCGTTAAAATAGTAAATAGTTGAGAAATAATATTCGGTTAAATCGTAACAATATTTTTGAAGATATCTTTTAAGCTTTAAAATTAATTTTCAGTAAGTGCAAAATTATCTAGTTTTTAATGGATTTCTTTTAAACCATTTATTAACTAATTTAAAATGAACTAGTTTCCAAGTAGTTGAAAATATATGCAAATGAAGTCAATTGAAGTCATCGCCAAAAAAAAAATATGTGAGTTCGTTCTATGGAAAAAAGTCAGAATTTCAACCAGATGTGGATGACAACAAACTACTTTTTCAATTACTTTTAAATAAGTACATTTTCCTATAGGGCATAAACACAGTCACACATACACAGGCAGGGTAAACAAAACAAGTGAACAGTGAAACAGTGACAGCGAAAGCATGCATAAGACATTTGCTCGGTAGCAAAGGAAAGGCATACACCTGCTTTGAGGCTGAGTAGTTTTCTTAAGCGAAGCTCTGCGAACGTAGCTTATTCTAAGTGAAGGTGTCTCTATCCTTCAAGTGAAGTTATCTTAAGCGAAGGTGTGTCTCGCATTTTTAAAGTGCATATTGCATTTTAAGTGAAGGTGTCTCCACCCTTCGAACGTAGCTTATTCTAATTGAAGGTGTCTCCAACCTTCAAGCGTAGTTATCTTAAGCGGAGTTATCTTAAGCGAAGGTGTCCCCACCCTTTGAACGTAGCTCTTATTCTAAGTGAAAATGTTTCCACCCTTTAAGCGTAGTTATCTTGAGCGAAGGTGTCCCCCCCTTCAAAAGAAGCCTATTCTAAGTGAAGGTGTCTCTAATCTTCCAGCGTAGTTTATTTAAGCAAGGGTGTCTCCCCCCTTCATATAAAGTTTATTTTAAGTGAAGGTGTCTCCACCTTTAAAGTGTAGTTATCTTGAGTGAAGGTGTGCCCACCTTTCGAACTTAGCTTATTCTAAGTGAAGGTGTTTTCATCCTTCAAGAGTAGCTATCTTAAGCGAAGGTGTCTCCACCCTTCGAATATAGTTTATTTAAAGTGAAGGTGTCTCCACCCTTCAAGCGTAGTTATCTTAAGCGAAGATGTCGCCCTCCTTCGAACGTAGTTTATTCTAAATGGAGGTGTCGCCACCCTTCAAGTGAAGTAATTTTAAGCGAAGGTGCCTCCAACTTTCGAACGAAGCTTATTCTAAATCAAGGTGTTTCCACCGTTCAAGCGTAGCTATCTTAAGAGAAGGTGTCTCCACCTTTCAAGTGAAGTTATCTTAAGCGAAGGTGCCCCACTCTTCGAACTTAGCTTATTCGAAGTGAAGGTGTCTCTATCCTTCAATCATAGTTATCTGAAACAAAGATGTCTTCTCCCTTCGAATATAGTTTATTTTAAGTGAAGGTGTCTCCTCCCTTCGAATATAGTTTATTTTAAGCGAAGGTATCTCCACACTTTGAACATAGTTTAGTCTAAGTGAAGGTGTAGATATTCTATGCGAAGGTTTATCCACCTTTCAACCGAAGTCACCCACAGCAAAATGTATCATAGCAAGTAAATGGATAGTAACTAAATAAAGACATATGAATAAGCATAAATTAATTATCTAAAAAAATAATTAATTATATAAAAATAATATGAATAAATCTTATTCATATAATTTTTAGTAGTAATTTAACGTACTGTTAAGTAAGGAATAACACTAATAAATAAAATTATAAAGACTTGATTTACAGTTTAAAGCTTAGTATGCTGTAGGAACGAAAAAAATTTCCACAAGAAATACACTGAGATTTTTGACAACGAAATTTTTTTGCCAAATTTAAATTCGTGATAAAGATAAAAAATATAGATTTGGAATCGACGACTAAAACTTTCCTAAATCGGATAAAAGTATTGCAAAAAATGGATTTTTTAGTTAACACTGTGATATTAAAGAATCTTGTAGTTAGAAAAAGTGGTTACCAGTCGAGATCAAGTTTTGAGTAAACAATTTTGCGTTATATTCATTTATTCTGTTAATGACTATTGCTATTAAAGCTATTTTGTAAAATTGCATTTTTACATTATTTGTTATTTTCAAGGACTCTCTGGAGCAAACACTTGACTGGAAAGTTTTATAAAAGTCAATAGCATTCTAATATCTGCTTATTTTGCCAATATTTTTCAATAATATTTATGGTTTTGAATGATTTTATCATTTTGAATGATTTTCATTCAAAAGTTCATATTATCAATTTTCGGTTAAGCACCTACTACTTCAGTTAATAAATATTAAAAGCATAATAAATATATAAACAGCAACCTCATTCTGCGGTATAATTTATCATTGAAAACATTTCAGAGCAGGAAGATGTGATAAAAAAAAGAACGAAATTTAACCTCACCAAACCTTAAGATTTTTCATACAATTAGTTCTTTTGTTAAAATGTCCTGCTTCTAAAGACAATCTGGGGAAGGAAGATGCATTCATATGGAAACCATAATTTGTGGCTTACTTGTATGTTACAATACTTTTCGAATGCGCTCTGAGCCAAATCGATACTATGCACTTTTCAAAATTGCTTCGAACTATTGTACAACATGGCGTATGATGAACATTAATAAAATTATATTCTAATAAAATGTACACATTTGTCATGCAAAATGTAGCGTATACTATTATTACCTGTTGTATATGCATACACATATTAAAGGGACAAAAAGCAGCTACCTTACTTGCAATAATTGCTGTTAATAGCTCAACGTTAAAAAGGCTTGCAGCAATTTATCGTGCATACAAATCAAGTTAAATAATAAAACTTTGCAATGGTCAACAAAAATCGAGAATTAATGAATAAACAAAAACTTCAGGGCAAGTGAAAAATGCTGGCAACAAGAAAAAAAAAAAAACAGAAACCGAAAGTACAACACAACGAACAGCAAGTCCCAGTAAAACCAAAATAGCTGTATTTCCACACAATATCAGCAGCACTGTATAGACGATATTTGTTGTGCTGCTTGCTTACTGCTGCTGCTATGTTTCTGTATTTGTGTGTCTTTTATATCTATGAGAGTCGGTATGTTTGTGTGTGCACATTTATTTGCATGCTCGCCATATTGCTTTCTTCTAATCGCTAGCCGGCAGCAGCAATTTTGCAAATCAATTGATTTCAACTGCGGCCAATAGCGTTGCATGCAAAAATGTTGCCAATTCTGACGATGTTAATCTGAGGTTTTAATTCATTGAATTGATTTTTAGTTGAATTCAGTTTTGACCCCAATGCATATTCATGAATGGACAAAAAAAAAAAAAAAAAAAAATGAATGAAATAATAGCTCCGAAAGGCGACTGGAATTAGAAATTTTGTAGTTGAGTTAAGCTTATAGTAAATATTTGAAGTGAAAATTGTACAAAACTTCTGGTTTAATGTTTGAAATTATTTTATTTATTTTGGTAAGTTTTGTTTTAAGCAATTATTTTTATAGATAATCTCTGTGAATTTCTGCATAATTTATTTTCATATTTGTTATTGCTATTTTATTTACATTGGTGCTAGATTTATGCTGCCTACAAATACCAATTACGAGCACTTAAACAACATCAAAAACTTTGCAACACATTTACTTTAATAAAGAAACTTTAGAGTTTTTTGTTTTAGCAGCAAGAAGAAAAGCTCCCAAGCGATGCATAAACAACAGCACAGCATCCGATACAGATACACCATCGCATGCAAAAACACACACACACACACACAAACACACACACTGTCAAACGACTTGCTAGCCAGTAAAAGTTGGCAACGAGTGCAAATGAACGTTTGCCAATATAAACACACACAAAAGCTTGCAGTCAGCAAGCAGACTCTGCATGCAGTGAGCCACATAAATTTTACCAAACTTCTCTGGTCTGAATTGTCTAAAGTTTGCTACCAAGCAACTTAAAGTTTTGCTAAGCTTTTCCACAAACTGTTTCGTTCCAATGCACAGTGAGTTTTACTTTATTTCAACATTTAGATCACAACATTTTTGTTAAACTTTAGTAAGTCAACCTAATTGGCACTTTTGCAACAAAGTAACAACAAACAAATAACAGTAACAATGAGAACTTTGTATGTAGTTGAGCACAATTGCAATCAGCTGAAGTCATTTTGCCAGTCAGTCAAACTGAATGCCACAAAAGCTCTGATCAAATAAAGAACAAAAAAAAATGTAATTACTTGGAGTGCAGTTTATTGGCCAGCAAAAGAAAAGAAAGAAAAACAAAAACAACATGCAAACGATTGTTATGAAGGAGGTGGTGCTTCATGGGGTTGATGCAACAAAGAAAGAAAAGAGAACAAATAAACTTCAATTGTGTACAACAATATCAAATATTAGTGGTCAGAAATCAGTTATTAAAAGTACAAAACAAAGGCTAAGAAAGCTGAAGAGGTTTCATAGCCAATCAAACAGAGATCAAGCACGAGCATGTTAAACAAGATTGCGTATTCAGCTTTATTCCATCACATCTGAATTTAAAATAAAACTAATTTGAGTAACAAAAAAGCATGGTATCTTAAGTGGACAAAAATTAAATGAGACGGTGAAAAATGGTGTTAATAAAAAAAAACGTAATACTCCTAAAAATAATAAATAAGACAGTGCAAAATGGTGTTAATAAACAAAGACGTAATATTTTTAATTCTCAAAAAGTCAAAAAGGAATTCTCATATATATTAACCCATTAAGCGCCACTGTACTCATTTACAGTACAGCAAAATATTTTTAACTTTTAAAGTTTTCTTTGTTGTTCAGCATTAGTGAATTTTTTTTGTTAATTGCCAATTGTTAAGCGGGTCAATTACATTTGTTTCTCAAATTTTTTTAAACATGTTTTCTTAAAAAAAAAATAAAAAAAAATAAAAAAAATAAAAAAAACATTTTTTTGCTATTTTAGTTTGTTTTCTATTGTAAAATAAACATTTTTTGGACTTTTCACTTTTAATTTTCATTTGGCTGTTAATGGGTTAAGGTGGATAAAAAAACAATGTTTTCGACACTCATATTCTGGAAGCTGGATTCAAGTATATCTTAAATCCAAAAGGATATCGAAATCGGTGGAACGTCATCCAGCGGTTTTGATTTAAAAAAATCACTTTTTCGCCAAAAATCAACGGTTTTTGCGCCGTAACTTTTTATCAATCTAAAATAACTACCAAAAAATTGGGTGCAAATGAAAGGTATCTGGGACACCAAAGTTGTAAATAGGAAGATTTTTAGATTCAAGAAATTTTTTAGTGCAACAGTGTTCAAAATTCGGTCAACATTTTGGGTACTATTCACTAAAATAGCTATAAATTTGCTGTTAATTCGCTTTAAATATGTTAATTTTTGATTGTTCACCACGAAAGGTGGAGCCTCTTCAAAGCCTCACCATTTAAAAATAGATTAACAATTAGTGGATTTATAGATTTTTGTGAAAAATACCCATTCAAAAATACTTTCCAAAAAAGTTTAAAAGAAAATTCAACTGTTTTGGTTTTTTTTATATATATCAATAGATTACACCAAGTCTTTTTGAACAATACTTAATTTTTCCAAATTTACTAAAAAATGGCAAATTTATAGCGATTTTAGTGAAAAATACCCAAAATGTTGACCGAATTCTGAACACTGTTGCACTAAAAAATTGCTTAAATCTAACCATCTTCCTATTAACAACCTTAGGGTCCAAGATACCTTTCATTTGCACCCAACTTTTGGGTAGTTATTTTAGTTTGATAAAAACTTACGGCGAAAAAACCGGTGATTTTTGGCGAAAAAGTGATTTTTTTAAATCAAAACAGCTGGATGACGGTTCGACCGATTTCGATATCTTTTCGGATTTAAGATCTACTTGAATCTAGCTCCCAGAATATGAGTGTCGAAAAAAGTGTTTTTTTACCCCTTAACAAAACGATCCACCTTAATATATATAAATGAATCGAAGACGCTGATTAAGGAAGTCAGTCTAGATTTTCAAGCGTGAAAATATAATAAGGGCATTCACAAGGTGTGCTATCATGTCATATTGTCCTAAAATTTTACAACTAAAATTTACAAGATAAATAAATGCAAATAAGAAACAGCTGTTTGACTACGACATTTCAATAAACATGGCTTTTAGAGTTATAATCAACGCCGTAGAAAGGTGTTTCATAAGGGGGGGGGGGGGTTTAGGCAAGGTTAAAGTGGCTGTCACTTTTCAGAGACACACTTAAGCCAATAAGGCCCGTTGTGATACCATGGGGTTAATTTCCTTACTCAATTTCTATTTGCACTAATGTGAGCTGTTTACAGATTCTGATGGGTGATGGAGAAGGGGAGGAGGGGGTGGTTGCTGAAGCAAAAAAACATAAAAATCGATTCAATTACTTCATTTGGAGCAGGACGACAAGTATTTATTTAAGTCATAAAACGAAAACAGACATTTCAAAAAGAAAAACATGTATATATGCATTAAGGCGCCTCACGAAAAAAAGTTGTTCGGGGCAGTTCCTCAAAATAATCCTTGGCTTATGTTATGATGATTCCCCAAATTTTTCGACTCTAGCGATAGCCATCCTTGGCCATCGATAATAACACTGTAGTGTGTTAGTTAGAAAAAGTGAAATGATCTGAAATAATATCTTTGAAAAACTTCTCCCAATCTGCAATAAAAAATTTAAAATTTTTGCATTCGAATTAAAAATAATTATGTTTTTCGTGCACTTTTATGATTTTTTTTTAAGTAATTTTCACTAAAGTTCAAAAAACTTAATTATTTCTAATGTTATACCCACTGCTTAGAATTGCTGGCCAGAATTGCTTAAACTGAAAAAAATTAAAACTAAAATATTAATTATAAAATAAACACCTACTGAAAAGCTATCGTAGGAAATTAAAAAAAGTTATGAAGTTATTTAAATTTTTAAAGTTTTTGTATGGAAATAAAATAAAAAATATCAAACATTTTTTGATGCAGATTGGAAGAGATTTTTTTGGCCTATAATTTCTGATAGTTTGTTTTTTAAAAACTATTACGAAAGCCAATATTTTTACAAAAACCCAATTTTTAGAGGTTATTTCAAACAAAACAAAAATTTTGACCATTTCTGATTTTGCTTAAACTTTCAGAATTTAATCTACTTATAAAAACACTAATTTAAGTAAAAAAATGTTAAGATTTTACGTTTTACATTCAAATTTGGTCAAAATGGATTTTTTATATGTAAAGTGCCAAAAATTGTGATTTTTTGAAATGTTTGTATGGGGAACACCCCAGGGGGTTCCAGGGGTGCGCCACTGGCGCAGGTGGATCGACCCTCCAAAGTTAGTGGGGGTCGGTCATACATTTGGACTCTATTGGGGCACTCTAAATGGGTCAAAGACCCAACTTTTGACTTTTGTCCCGTAGGGTCAAATTTTAAAAAATCCCTCTTTGACCCATTTAGAGTGCCCCAATCGAGTCCAAAGGTATGAGCGAGCCGCTCTAACTTTGGAGGGCCGATCCACTCATGCCAGTGGCACACCCCCTGAAACCCCCTGGGGTGTTCCCCATACAAACATTTAAAAAATCACCATTTTTGGCACTTTACATGAAAAAATCAGCGAAATGGGGTCGCCACTGGCATGGATGGATCGGCCCTCCAAAGTAAGTGGGGGTCGGTCATACATTTGGACTCGATTGGGGCACTCTAAATGAGTCAAAGAGGGATTTTTCAAAATTTGACCCTACGGGACAAAAGTCAAAAATTCTACTATACCACACAATTGTGAATACCCTTATTGTTAATTAACACAAAAAACATAAATAATTTTAATGACATTGTATTAATTTTACCCTTTCAGTGGATTTGCCAAATATATTGGACACGTCAAAAAGTAATTTTTATATTTATTTATTTTGAAAAGGTTTTTTTTTTTAAATCAAATCGTTTGGTTCTATTTATGAAAAAAAGATGAACTAACATGATAGAAATAAATTTATAGATATATTTGACATTAAAGTCAGTTGGATTTTCGTTTTTGTGGCAAAAAAAAAGCAAAAAAAATATGTTTAGCCTATTTTATAAGAACAAATCGACCGGATAAAGATCAAATTTTATGTTTTTTTATCTTTCTATGGCCTTAATGATAAGAATATTAAGAGATATTTGCGATGGAAATTTTCTCACTTTTAGACCCATTTTTAGTTATATTTTCCTTATTTTTGGAGAACAAAAATTTTGACTACTTCTGATTTTGCTTAAACTTTCAGAATTTAATCAACTTTTAAAAACACTAATTTAAATAAAAAAAAAGTTAAGATTTTAAGTTTAACATTCAAATTTGGTCAAAATGGAGAGAAATGCAAACCTTTGAAAAAATCATAGATTGCACAAAACTAACTTGATTTTCACGTTGGAGGTATTTTCGAAAAAAAAATAAAATGTAATTGTTAAAATACTATAAAAATTTTTTAAATGAAGGTCAAATAAATGATGGTCAAATAACAAAAATTTGAATATCTCTATTAAATTCTACGACCGAAAAAGCCTTTAGCCAGGCCGAAATTGCAATAAAATCAGCTAGTGATTTTTTTCCTTTTCATATTGAAAACTTTGTTGTTTCTTTGGAAAGATTCGTTAGAACAATTAATTGTTCTATCTTTGACCTTAAGCTCAGTAAACGATTTTAAGCTATCAAATAACTAGAATTTGTATTTAAAATCAAGTATGATTTAAACTATCAAACATTTAGAAATTGTATTTAAATCATATAAAGCCAACATAATAAATAAAGAGGCCATTTAGGAAAAAAAAAACTTTAACCGGAAATTATGTTTACGTGTCTCGGCGTTTTTTTTTGTGTCTTTTCAAAAGTTGAAAATTTACCTACAGTGTTAAAAAAAATTTAAAAAAAATTAAAAAAAAACCATTTATATTGCATTAAAATTTAACTGAATGTTTGCTAAACGAAATAAGCATGTACATTGTACAATTTTCCATTTATCTTCATGTTATGGTAATTAAATAATTTGGAATATCTGTGCTTTTATTTAATATAAAAAAAATATTTAATTGCTAAGGGGGGTTTGAACCCCCTGAAGTCCCCATATCTACGGCGTTTATTGTAGTATATTAGTACTTTTTTATATGGAAGGCAAAAATAAAATGTTTAAACTAGTGTTAAATCTCAGGGCAATATGACATTATGACATGATAGCACACCTTGCGAATACCCTAATTGTATTTATATCTTTATATATAAAATTCTTCTGCACATGACATTGCCACTGAACTCCTCCTAAACGGCTGGAGCAATTTTGATGTGTGTGTGTGTGTGCGGCTGGGTCTAGAGATGGTATTGTTTTGTTTTGTTTTAAAGTGTGGCCCGGTAAGTGGCGCTATTGTTGCTGTGGCAGTATTTAATATTTAAAGTGGTGTTTGAGAGTATAACTCAAAAAAGAATTTAGAAATTGTCATGATTCTTTCACTACACCATTACTTTTTAGGCAAACAAAATTACAATAATACAAAATGAATAAAAATAAACACAAAAAATAAAAAGTAAAAAAAATGTTTTAAAAAATAAGCTTTTATTTAAAAAAGCCGTGAACTAAAGAGAAAAATATAAATTTATGTGATATTTGTCATATATATATTTTAGGGCGGGTTGATTTGTAGGGAGTGAAAAAATTCACCAATTTCCCTATGATTTCCGTATTCTATGGGTTATTCCATGAAAATTTGCCGAAGGAACCATACCTCTATCGTTAAACTCGAGTCCCTTACTTTTTGTTGGTAAAAAGTTCAAAAGTTACGGGCATTTTTTTCCAAGTTTTGGACCATTTTTCCATTTTTTTCATGATTTTGTCCAAGAATATTACTTTCATGGCCATTTTTTTGGCTCAACCCATTATTTAATTCAATTTACAATTCAAAACGAAGAGTTGAAGCCCAAATTTATCGAATTCGGTTGATTAATTCATGCGATATGCTAAAACAAAATAACACATAAAACCAACTTTTTGATTTTTTGTCCCTTTTTATTTTTTTTTTCTACAAAAATTCAAATTAAGAGATAATAAAGTATCTATCAAAAAAACTAGCATACACTGGAATATTATAAACAAACAAAAATAAAGAAGTCTATAAAGAAACTAAAAACAAAAAGAAATAAACAAACATAACACAGGGTGTGCAACCTGTGAAAAAATATGCCAATAATGTAAAGCGCAAATCAGTTCAGTCGTAACGTAAGGTTCGTAAGCTTCGTAAGTCAAAAAAATTGAGCAAAAAAAATGGCCATGAAAGTAATATTCTTGGACAAAATCATGAAAAAAATGGAAAAATGTTCCAAAATTTGGACAAAAATGCCCGTAACTTTTGAACCGTTGGATCAATGTTGGAGATTTTTTTTGTAAATTGATCAAAATGAGCTCACCTTTCCAACGCGGGCGATTAAACTCAATCGATAGTTTTTGAGTTATGGATGTGAACGTGTAGGTAATATTTCATACGAACGTCAATTTGGGAAAAAATCTACCAACAAAAAGTAGGGGACTCGATTTTAACGATAGAGGTATGGTTCCTTTGGCAAATTTTCATGGAATAACCCATAGAATACGGAAATCATAGGGAAATTGCCGAAAAATAAATCGACCCGCCCTAATATATATATAGTAGGTATATTCAAGGCGTAGAAGAACCCCTCTCTTGGTTACTCATCATCATAATATAAGCGTACGCAAATTGGTAAGTTCTACGGACTTATATAAATTTAGAATTTTTCAAATACATTTATATTTTAAGGCTACTATATACATTAGCCCGGGTCGATTTGTGGGCAGGCAAAAAATCGCCCATTTCTCAGTGAAAATCGTATTGTAGGGGTCAAAATAAGAAAGTTTGCCCGAGGAACTATACCTCTAAAACGAATTCTAATGCCCCAACTTTTGACTTTTGTCCCGTAGGGTCAAATTTTGAAAAATCCCTCTTTGACCCATTTAAAGTGCCCCAATCGATTTCAAATGTATGACCGACCCCCATTAACTTTGGAGGGCCGATTCACCCATGCCAGTGTCGACCCCATTTCGCTGATTTCTTCATGTAAAGTGCCAAAAATGGTGATTTTTTGAAATGTTTGTATAGGGAAACCCCCCAGGGGATTCCAGGGGTGTGCCACTGGCATGGGTGGATCGGCCCTCCAAAGTTAGTCGGTCATACATTTGGACTCGATTGGGGCACTCTAAATGGGTCAAAGAAGGATTTTTTAAAATTTGACCCTACGGGACAAAAGTCAAAAGTTGGGGCATTAGAATTCGTTTTAGAGGTATAGTTCCTCGGGAAAAATTTCTTATTTTGATCCCTAGAATACGTTTTTTGACCTGCCCTAATATACATATATGACAAATGACACTTAAATTTATGTTTTCTTTTTAGTTCACGTCTTTTCTAAATAAAAGCTTATTTTTTAAAAAAATTATTTTACTTCTTATTTATTTTTTACTTTTTAGTCCTAAAGGTTTATTATTAGCATCATTTATTTTTAAAACATATTTTCTAATTACCATTTTTTTCTTCAAGAAAATTTGCTGCCAAAATTTCAGCTGAATCGAGCCAGTAGTCTTGGAGATATAGCATTTTTATTGATTTGTGGGCGGTAAAAGGAGGTGTGGCAAAAAATTTTATCATAATATTGCATTGCCACTGGACTTACATATGTGTGCTAACTTTCAGCTTAAGGGAAGGTTCTCCTGGATTTTTTTGAAAAAATCGATTTTTTTTTACATAAAATGAAAGTTACATATATGTAGAATGTTTGTGCCAAGGGATATTTCAATACGACGCGTATTTCTCGAGCTAGAGCGTGTCAAACGTACCCATGTCACGCGCGCGTACCAACTTTCTAAAAACTTTAAACGCGTTTTTCTCGGAACCATGTTTTCTAATCTAACGGACAGCACAGGGCTTGTTCTATTGATCCGATTTCCTTCATTCAAAGAATGTTTGAAAGTATATACTTTTTTGTACGCCTGGAACCTAACATTGGCATAAAAAATTGTTTATTTATAATTTTTAAACGAGATCTAAGTAAAAAAAAAAAGCAAAAAATTTCAATTTTTTTTTTAAAAGTCCATAAAATTGGTTTTTTTTACCAAACTTAATTGAAGTTAGGTTCCAGGCATATGAAATGTTATCAATTTTAATAAATTTTATACATTTCTCATTTCAGTTCACTACCTGAGGCCCCACACTGTCCGCGGGAGGTCGATGTTTTGCGCGCAGAGGTCGACGAGATCCGCCATTTTCAAGCCGCCATTTTGAATTTTTCAAATATCTTTTTTTTTTTACTCGTCAATAAACCACGAATCAAAGTTCAAAAGCATAAGTTCGTATGTCTTTTCATTTTCCCACAAACCATTGTCAAATTTTGCTTGTTTTTCGGCCAAATCCAAAAAAATCCAGGAGAACTCTCCCTTAATACGATACTAACAAGTTGTCGAAAAATGGCTTGCAATTTTTGACGGACATACATACTACATATATTAGGGCGGGTCGATTTGTAGGGAGTGAAAAAATTCACCAATTTCCCTATGATTTCCGTATTCTATGGGTTATTCCATGAAAATTTGCCAAAGGAACCATACCTCTATCGCTAAAATCGAGTCCCCTACTTTTTGTTGGTAGATTTTTTCCCAAATTGACGTTCGTATGAAATATTACCTACACGTTCACATCCATAATTCAAAAACTATCGATCGGGTTTAATCGCCAGTAGGCGCGTTGGAAAGGTGAGCTCATTTTGATCAATTTATAAAAAAAAAAATCTCCAACATTGGTCCAATGGTTCAAAAGTTACGGTCATTTTTGTCCAAATTTTGGAGCATTTTTCCATTTTTTTCATGATTTTGTCCAAGAATATTACTTTCATGGCCATTTTTTTGGCTCAATCCATTATTTAATTCAATTTACAATTCAAAACGAAGAGTTTAAGCCCAAATTTATCGAATTCGGTAGATTAATTCATGCGATATTGCTAAAACAAAATAACACATAAAACCAATTTTTTGATTTTTTGTCTCTTTTTATTTTTTTTTTTCTACAAAAATCAGTCCAGTCGTAACGCAAGGTTCGTAAGCTTCGTAAGTCAAAAAAATTGAGCCAAAAAAATGGCCATGAAAGTAATATTCTTGGACAAAATCATGAAAAAAATGGAAAAATGCTCCAAAATTTGGACAAAAATGCCCGTAACTTTTGAACCGTTGGATCAATGTTGGAGATTTTTTTTTGTAAATTGATCAAAATGAGCTCACCTTTCCAACGCGCCTACTGGCGATTAAACCCGATCGATAGTTTTTGAGTTATGGATGTGAACGTGTAGGTAATATTTCATACGAACGTCAATTTGGGAAAAAATCTACCAACAAAAAGTAGGGGACTCGATTTTAACGATAGAGGTATGGTAAATATCACCTTTCGCAAATTTTCATGGAATAACCTATAGAATACGGAAATCATAGGGAAATTGTCGAAAAATAAATCGACCCGCCCTAACATACATACATACTAGGGAGTCCAATCCCGGAAGCTCTTCTCGATCCCGGGATTATCGGGATTGAAAATTTAAGCAATAAATAATTTAAAATTTTTTTAATACAATTTTTTGTTTTTTATTACTTGAAACTAAAAAATGTAAATGAATTTATTTATAAAGTAACAAAAACAAAACAAAACACATTAAGGGCATTTTTCAGTGCGAGCTTAAACTTTAGTCAAATTAATCTGAGGTTAACTCACAAAAATTAGACATTTAAACTCGGTTTAGGCAAAAAAGAAACAAATTATATGATAATTTACATCAATTTAACTTGAACGAATGCTAAAATATCTAGTTAATCCGAGCTTAAACGTCCAAATTTGGTGAGTTAACCTCAGTTTAATTTGACTGAAGTTTAAACTCGCACTGAAAAATTGGACCTAAGGATATTCACAATTGTGAGGTTTTCAGTGTAGTTAAAAAACCCCGTGGTGTTGTACCACACTTTACCGAGCGGTTTTTATATTTTTTTCTTGTTTTACATGAAATTTCTAAAAATCAAAAGTGTGGTAATTTTAAGTAGCCCAATAATATGTTTAACGAACGTGGTTTTTAAAGTTCCATAAAAACGGATCGGTTGCCAGATATTTTCTAATTGCAAAAATTAAAGAAGCACAAAATGCAAGTTTAACTTTTTTATGCCATATATTAATAAAATATATCAAATTGGATAGGTAATTTATTTGTATTTTTTGTTTTTATTTGTAACAAAAAACTATAGTAGGAGGTTCCCAACCACAAATTCTATTTCAAAGGGTGCTTATATTGTGATTTTCAACTATGGCAAAAAAAAATTCTACTATACCACACAATTGTGAATACCCTTATTGTTAATAAACACAAAAAACATAAATAATTTCAGTGACATTGTATTTATTTAACCCTTTCAGTGGATTTGCCAGATATATTGGACACGTCAGAAAGTAATTTTTATATTTATTTATTTTGAAAAGGTTTTTTTTTTAAATCAAATCGTTTGGTTTTATTTATGAAAAAAAGATAAACTTACATGATAAAAATAAATTTAGAGATATATTTGACATTAAAGTCAGTTGGATTTTCGTTTTTGTGGCAAAGAAAAGCAAAAAAAAATTTGTTTGGCCTCTTTTATAAGAAAAAATCAACCGGATAGAGATAAAATTTATGTTTTTTTATCTTTCTGTGGCTTTAATGATAATAATATTAAGAGGGTTTGAAAAACAAGGATCTATAGGGTTGAGAAATCTTTAAAAGAATACAAAAAGACTATGCGCCGAACAGGAGTAAAATAATTTTTTTGTTTGTACAAGCTTGTAAAACGAAAGTATCGCAGGTTAAAATGAAAGGTATGTTTTTTCATCTTTTAAGGGCCTAAATGATTGGAATATTACCACAAAAAATTATTTTGTTCCTAGTTTAGCCTTGCCATTGAAAGGGTTAAAGAACAAAAAATATAAAAAAAGACAACAGTTCAAGGTATTACTATATAAATATTACAGTTTTTTATTTGTACACCGTCTTCGTGTTTTTTTGTGCTGAAGGCAAATTAAGGAGGGAAAAGACTTTTCAAATAAAATTTGTTGTTTTAATTATTTTTAAAGTAATGCATTAGCAGATGAACTCGTTTTATGTTTTATTATTACAAATATAGCCCGCTGATTAGAAGTACCGTTCTGATTCTATGCTAGTTAGAAAAATAGTTGTACAATAGTCGTAAGCAATTTGTAAGTTTCGTTCACGATTGCCTTCACCATAAAACAAAATTATTTCCTAAGTCAGAATATCTGACAATTTTTAAATACATAGCTGACTTCCCGGTGTTGCAAATTCTTCTACAACTTTGCAAAGTCTTTGCTCTAGTAATTCACACTCATCGTCCTAAAAATCTTTTTCAGCCTCAATAAAAGTTTTTTCTAATTCTATATTCATATCAGCTTAAAATGAAATGGTTGCATTTACATGAATATTTGCAACAGAAATTTTTTATATAAAAATGCCGGGATTCAGGAAAGACAATCCCGGGATTTAAAAGGGCTTTAATCGTCCGGGATCCCTGGATTGACTTCCCTGATACGTACATACATACATACGAACGAAGCTAGTTAAAAAGCTTATAAAAAGGTGTATTCATAGCAAATGCAATCATACCAACAGATGGAATTAAGCACGTGAAAATTCTGAATACAAGAGAAAAAGGTATTTATTTAGAGAGTTGTGATCTAAATATAGAACCATTAAGAAATTATGAAATATTAATATATAGAGCTTCAGAAGGAAATAATGAAAATCTTGAATTACACATAGATATTAAAATATTATAATACTATTTTACTGTTAGCCCAAGCCAAAGGATGAAGTTTCGCCTAAAAGAATCTTTAAAAAACTATTGTGTTTCCTATCTCCTCAAACCAAGTCATATCCTTCTGAAGCGTTATTCTCATGTTCTTAATCACTTCATTATGTTGCGTTCTAACAGTGCAATTTACTGCATCTAGTAAAAAGTGATGACACAGCAATGACCTTGAAGTGAGCTTTTTATATAAAAGTCAACCGCTGATAAATGCATACTATGATCATTAATTTAAAAGCTGTAGCTAGTCTTAAAGCAACGCTCAAGTAAAACAATTTTCTCTTACTACCACCTAAGCTATACCCCAGAATCACCCTACCTGTATCTTTAAAAACTTTAACAATTTCTCTTAGTTATGTTAAGACAGCATATTTATTACAAAAAAAAAACTTATACTGCTGCTGCTAACACATGGTTTGCTTAACTTGTCTCTGCTTGCCAGCAAAACGAGCACAAACGGTCCATATATATTGTTAACAATGTTAAGCATGTATTTGTGTGTGTTAGTGTTGCCCTTTATATATGTGTAACCTTTATATAGCGTTTTAATGTAAGTTTTTTATAAATGCCAACTTTGTGCAACTTTGTAATAAAATGTGTCTGAAGAGTTGCAGTTACAGAAGTGCGTTTGTGTGTGTTTGCGGTGCATGTCTGTTGCTTTAAGTTGAATGTGAGTGTACTTAAAAAAAATGTGATCATAAATTACTTTGTTGCCACACAGCACGGCAACAACTGCTGTGTAGTTGTTGCAAAAGTTTTATAGCTTGAATTTTATTGCCATTCAGAGGAAAAAAAAGGTGTCAAGATAGCCAAGTGTAGTAGTGTGCGGGAAATCAGGACAGCCAACATAATTGCAAAATTTAACCATTTTGTCTGCCGCACAGTGAGACAAAGTCCTGCTGTTCCCCTCAAATTGATTTTCTGGTGATAGAATTTGAGCAAAGGAAACAATTTTTATTTGTAAGCATTTTGAATAAGTCAACAATTTGTTGAAGGCACTGAAGGTGGCATAAATGTTTTTTTTAATAATTTAATAGCAGACGCCCATAAGAAGGCGTGATAGGAATGAAAAGTATACACACTCAGTAATTTATTTTCGAACGTACCGACCTTACGGAAAGACCATCACCGATTTGGGTGAACTTTTACATGGAGTATCACTGACGGAAATAAAAAACTTAATTTGTAGGAAAAAAGTTTGACGTGGTTTTTGTCACAAAATTGACAAAAGTCGTCAAAAATGTGGTAAATAGATTTTTACTAAAATTCATATCTCATACCCAAAAGAAGCTACAGTGGAAGGGAAAGTCTTGAATTCCATTCCTTTTACTTTCATACCCAGAAGGCATTATTTTAACATAAACGTGTCATTGGGAGGAATGCTTTCCTTAGTCTCCTCTAGAAGTCCTTGCAGAATTTTTTCAATATAAGATTTCTTTGAGCTCTTTAATGAAAGGATTCTAGTAGGTGTTTTCCAGAAGAACTTCAAGAAGGCATTCCATGGAATGGAATGGTGTTTGCGGTTTGGGGGTTGAAAAATCCCTGGAAAAACATTCCTTTTCCCGACATTTTTGCGATTTTGGTGTTGGAAATGAGAAGTGTTTGGGTTTTGTTGGGGGTTTAAAAAATTGCACGTAAAGTATCCTTTTTCCCGATTTTCAAAACATTTTGATGTTGGAAGTAGTAAGTGGTTTGGCTTAATTGGGGGCTTAAAAATCCCACGGAAAATATCTAAAACATATATAATAATTATATACAATTTTTTTACCTTACTTGAATTTAAATGCCATTTGAATGTCTTTTAGAAGTAGTTTATAAAAATGCCCCATAAGAAAAAAAATGCTTAATATGACTAAGAAGAAGCACAGTTTCATCTTTAGAATGTCTTCTGGAAGCAGTGTCTCTAAGAATGCATGCCACATTTGCATCAAACATTTTGCTGGGACTATGTTTTCGTCTGCTCGGAATCTTGCAATTATGAATAAGTGATTTCAAAGTGTTTCTATCTGGCATGTCCTTACAACTAGATTTCATTTGACAAAATTAAGACTTCATCTGAAATCGTGAAGGAACAATTACGTTGTTACATTTTATTGACATTTCCGGAGCTCTTAAATTTTTTTGTTCCAAATTGCTACTATCAATTGCTCCTTACTGAAGCTCCAAGCATTTTTTAAGTAAAACTTTTTTACGCACGCTTGACACTTGGGAGTAAGCTGCTGAATGCGTTACGGAAAGAGGCGAACGTAAGTTAGTTAGCTCTTTGGCTTGTGTCTGGGGTTAGCGCCTTGTGTGCTTTATTTACTCTGTGCTGCAACCACATTGGTTGTTGGTGCTGCTAGCATATGTTTGCTTAATTTTTAAATTACCCTACTTTAGGTGTTCTTTGTGGTGATCTTACGGTATCCCATTTTTGTCCGATTTTGGTTGAAAAATTTGGTTGAAAGATTTTTGAAAAATCCCCACTTTATCCGATTTTCCCAAATTCCCGTTGGGAATTAAGTTTCGTATATATAAGACACAGTGTAGGACTATTGTCTGTATCACACTCAGTGTTGCCTTTCAGATGCCTTTCACCATTTACCCCTAGATTGGATTTCAAATCCCCCAAAAATTCCTCTAAATTTTTTTTTCAAAAAATATACAAAAAGTCAGGGGCAACTGAAAAGTAGTGCAACTGCAATACAAGCCTATGTATTGAAAGGGCTGAGCTGTTGGACGTCCTGAACAAAGGCAGAAAGTTGCTTCATAGTTCTCAATTGTCCAATGTGAAATTGACCTAAAAATTAAGTCTTACTTTGGAAAGTAGGCTCCGTCTCCCACTTTTTATTTTTTTTTGGGCTTATCTTTTTTGTCTATAGTCTTTTCCATAAAAATAGTTTTATATAGTTTTCTATAGTTTTTAGTTTTTACTTGGAACTAATCAATTGCAAGTTAAGCTCGAGGCAAGTTTAAAGGGAAGTGGGAAATGATTGGTAATTTATTTGAAGTGCTGCCAATTCAGCTGTTTTTATAAAGTGTTGCTGAAATACCCTAGAAGCCAAACATCTTCTTTTCTTAAATTTTTAGCATAATTTTGAGGAAAAGTAAGTAAGCTTTATTTCCAAAAGTAACTTTTCAAGTACCCCTTAAAACCCCTAAAGATTCATTACCCCTAAAAACCATCAAAACAGTTAAAAAACCCATTAAATTTAGGGGGAAATCCCCTAACCTGGCAACACTGATCACATTGTAGAAGCAAGAGAGAGCAGTGCGCGCTCACATTTTCTTTCTCTCCTCTTCTCACAGCCAGTGCATGAAATTTATATATATCTCAGTCAGAGGTTCGTTTGAGAGTTTTCTAACTTTACGCGAACGGCGATTTCTTGATTATTTCGTAAATTCATTTCGTTCTTCAAATCTTCATACAAAAAGTGACAGCTGCGAAACAAGCGTGGAAATTTTCACATGTTCGTCAGAACAGTACTCTGTTCCGCTGCGTAAAATTATCGCAACATGTTTCTGAGCAACATTTTTTCACGACAATTTAATTGTACTGCCTATTTATTTTGAAGTGAAAAGAGAGAGATCATATGAAATCTTCCAACTTATTCTCTGAGCCTCTCTGAGAAACGTTGCCATAGGAATTCCCCGCAACAAACTTTAAGTCAGAAATTTCAGGCAACAAATAAATAGATGTTGCCAGCGAAATTTCATGCAAACGAGCAGAGTACTAGGCTTTAAAGTGAATAAAATTGTAAATTCATTTTAAAGTTCATATTTTGTGAATTTTCGGGTGAATATTTGTAGAAAATGAATATATGTATATTAGAGAGGTCCTTATTTTCGAAATAGTTGAGCACCCGATTTTTTTGTTCCTTAAGCATAGTACTCTGTTCAGTTTCATGTGAAATTCCACTCAAATCTCTATACAAAATATGACAGCTGCGAAACAAGCGTGGAAATTTTCACATGTTCGTCAGAACAGTACTCTGTTCCGCTGCGTAAAATTATCGCAACATGTTTCTGAGCAACATTTTTTCACGACAATTTAATTGTACTGCCTATTTATTTTGAAGTGAAAAGAGAGAGGTCATATGAAATCTTCCAACTTATTCTCTGAGCCTCTCTGAGAAACGTTGCCATAGGAAATCCCCGCAAAAAACTTTAAGTCAGAAATTTCAGGCAACAAATAAATAGATGTTGCCAGCGAAATTTCATGCAAACGAACAGAATATTAGGCTTTAAAGTGAATAAAGTTGTAAATTCATTTTAAAGTTCATATTTGGTGAGTTTTCGGGTGAATATTTGTAGAAAATGAATATATGTATATTAGAGAGGTCCTTATTTTTGAAATTGTTGAGCACCCGATTTTTTTGTTCCTTAAGCATAGTACTCTGTTCAGTTTCATGTGAAATTTCACTCAAATCTCTATACAAAATATAACAGCTGCGAAACAAGCGTGAAAATTTTCACAACATTTTCGTCAAAGCAGTACTCTGTTCCGCAGCGTGAAATTATTGCAACATGTTTCTGGGAAACATTTTTTCACGACAATTTAATTGTGCTGCCTATTTGTTTTGAAGTGAAAAGAGAGAGATCATATGAAATCTCCCAACATATTTTCTGAATCTCTCTGAGAAACGTTGCCATAGGAATTCCTCGCAACAAACTTTAACTCAGAAACTTCATGCAACAAATAAATAGATGTTGCCAGCGAAATTTCACGCAAACGAACAGAGTACTAGGCTTTAGTGTCTAAAAATAAGTCCCAAATTTTTTTTTACAACAACAATAACACGTGCCGCTCGGAGCTTGAAGTTTACACAAAGGCAATGCAACTGAATGAGCATTAGGGCGTATCGAATCACAATTTTTTCGAAATTTACATTATAAAGAGACTCAAAAGTTGCGTAGGGTGGTCAGGATCTCCCAAAAAAAATGATTTAGGAAAAAAAATGATGTCTGTCCCTCCCGCAAGGACAAAGTTGTTTTTGAGAAAACAGTAAAAAATAACGATCTCAAAATGCTGTTTTTTTTTTACGAAAAACTGCATACATCTTAAAGCAAAAGTAAATATAGAGTTTCACTAACAATATCTTGTCAAACGAGATGCCACTCTGGATTTTTATCCGCAGTGTCCTGTGGGAAGGATATTCGAATCTAAATTACGCTCGAGATTGCACAGAATTATTTATTGTTATTTGACTGTCTAAATTTTGGTGGTATTGCTTATAGTGTTAACGGTTTTTTAAAATTTTAAATTAAAGTGCGTTTAGTTACCTTTAAAACGGTTTTTGAAACTTAACATTCGGTTAAAAAGTGATTGAGATATGAATTCTAGTAAAAACGCATCTATTTTCGACATTTTTGCCGATTTTTGTTAATTTTGTGCACCCTGTAACTCCGCCAAAAATAACTCCAGCATTTTTTTCTTTAAATGAAGTTTTTTTTTTTGCTTTCAGTGATGCTCCATGCGAAATTTCACCCAGCGGAGATGACCATTCTGTGAGGCCGGTACGTTCAAAGTGGAATTGCTGTTTTATCTTTTTTTCTCATAATTTTTTGAATTTCTACCTGGCGGCACGTCTTAATAAAGTAAAATTTCTTTGAAACTTTCTTTATGCGTTTTTTATATAAAGCTTAGTATGCTGTGGGAACGAAAATTTTTGGGCATATAACTCTAAACGCGAAATTATGGTGTAGAGTCAAAATTTTTGTGTGGAGAAAAAGCAATTACTGTTCTGGTTGACAAATTCATATTGTTAATGCTGCAATTTTATATCCTCTAAAAAGCAAGACTACACATTAATAAATAAGAAAAATGCAACAATAAATTTGTTAAATAACAAATTCAACACTTAAACATACTTACTGTTTCTTTTTTAATGTTGAATGATAAATTTTCGCGCCAAATTAATGTACGGGCATATAATCGACAGCGAAATTTTGAAATTTCAACTCTCCACTCACGAATGGAAATTTTGCAACATAGCAATAATTTTCGCTTCTACAGCGTACTGCTGGCGAAAAAAAATTTCGCTGCCTGTTCGTTGTCAAAAATCTTAATGTATTTCCTATGGAATTTTTTTTCGTTTCTACGGCAAACTAAGCTTAAAGTAACAAAATGAAAGGGTCCATACAAATAAGAACCAGTCTAAGGTACATGTATATACATTAGACTGGGTCAATTTGTAAACCTATATTACCTGGGCGATTGTCGGATCGGGCATGAAAAGTTATTAAAAAAAAAGAGGAGCAATAGGGGTCCACTTTACCCTATCACATTGTCAATTTTGTGAATTTTTTCTTTAGGAATTTTTTCAAAAAATGTTTGTGTACAAACATGCACAGCTAGAACAAAACTGAGAAAAAAAATCCTCGCACCCGATTTAACCTAAAACCGATCTCACATTTATACATTTTTATACAAAAATTTATCGAAAAAATTCATATAGAAAAAAATTCACAAAATTCAAGATGTAATCTTAAAGTTTGTGCGCATGTATTTTTGACCATAATGGCTGAGCCACTGAAGCTATCAACCTTATAATCACAACATCTGTTCGTGTTGTCTTCCGAAGTTTTTTTGCTTTTTTATATTCCCCTAGGTCCATTTTTATCGGTTTATAAGTATAATTTTTTTAAAAAAGCGACCACAGCGCCACCTAGGAGGATCTAAAAAACAAAAAAAAATCTTAAGACCACTCGAACACATGTTGTGAATATAAGGTGGATCGTTTCAGTGGTTCAGCCGTGATGGCCAAAAATACATACATAAACGTTAAGATTATACCTTGAATTTTGTGAATTTTTATTTATGAATTTTTTACCATAAAATTTTGTATATAAACGTATAAATGTAAGATCGGCTTTTGGTTACATCGCGTACGAGGACTTTATTTTTGGCATCAGTTTTTTTCTAGCTGTGTACGCTTATATACAAAAACCTTTTTTAAAAAATTCCTAAACAAAAAATTCACAAAATTGAAGATGTGATAGAATGAAGTGCAACCCTATCGGCCCCTTTTCTGTTTTTTTTTTTGTAATAACTTTTCATGCCCAATCCGAAAATCGACCAGGCAACATAAATTTTTTTACCTACATACAAATCAACCCAGCGTTATATACATGTATATATTATGCAAATATACACTCAAAAAATTTATTAGTAAAATTTCTACGAATAATATTAGTAAACAAAATATTCATACATTCTACAAATATGCGTACAATATACAAAGTATTTTTATTGTGATATCTTTACGAATTCATTCGTAAAATGCTATTATTACCTGATGTTGTATGTTCGAATATATTCGTTTTGTATACTAATGATATTCGTAAACAAATCAATTCGTATTAGTGCATTTTTCGAATGACATATAAATAATAATATTCGTAAATTTTTCATACGAATAACTTCGTAATTTTTTCCATTACTAGTATTTACTAATGCTTTCGTACTATTTACGAATGAAAAATAATATAAGTAGAAACAATTCATTCGTAGGCTGACCGTACGAATTACACTGTGCGCTTTTTTGTATATGTTTCTCTGTTTTTGATAATTAAAAACTTTTTCACTTAATTTTGGTATAAGGAATGGTATAATTTAACTTATACCAAATTAGCTTATACCCAACTCAATTTTGGTATAAGGTGGTGACATTTGTCTTACCACTTTACCAAACATTTTAGAACAAAATGTTCTTTTTTAAGATGTATCAAAAATTACTCAAGATATGCACTCATTTTCATCTTGATAACTTCTTGAAACATTAGGATTTTCAATTTGGTTTCTTGAGCAAAGTTCTTTCTATAATTCTGGCCAACAATTTTGCTAAATAAATGAATATGAAAAAATCGCTTCCAGTGGGACTTTTTGAGTGTTTCGTACAAAAAGTCAAACGAAAAAAATTCGAATAACATTGCGTATGAGTAACATTTTTTGCTTTGAAGCGTTGAAAGCGGGCAAGACATATGTCGCTTATTAAAGGTTTAAAGACAATTTCAAATGATTTTTCGTTATATATTTGTTCAACAAAGTTGTTGGCAAGAATAATAGAAATAACTTTGCTGAAGAAACCAAAATAAAAATCCTAATGGTTCAAGAGTTCTCAACATGCAAATGAGTGCATATCTGGAGTAATTAAAAAAAACTTTGCACTAAAGTCTTCGGTAAAGTGGAAAAACGGATGTTACCAAGAGATTCCTCATATTAAAATTAAGTGAAAAACGTTGAAATTATTAAATACAGATTTTCGTGCCGCACAGTGTTATTTATCGGCGACAATTATAGCTGCATGAAATGGATGTTTTCGCAATTCATGAAATTCTGGAAATAATGGTTACTTTTCCCAGCAGTACTGCTTTCAGTGAACGTTCCTTTTGCACATTGAAGTGTAATGCTACTGAAACGGAATGCTCTACTGTGTGATCGCTATCAAATACTCATAAAGATATTTCTGTGAACGCGGAAGCCTCTATCGACAAATTGGCTTTGCGCTCTATACAATTGGCTTCGCATCTACAACTATGTATAAATATGTTTACCTTTTGAAAATAACTGTTTTCGTTGCTTTGCTTAAATAAACACTTGTCGTCTGGCTCAAAGCCAAGGTATTGAATCAATTTTGTATGCTAAGAATTAAAATAAATAAGATTTCATTTACTCTTTTCACTTCGGCTGTTGAGATCAGTTAAGAAATTTGGAAAGATCTTAAGCCTTCAGAAATCCCTATGGAAATGAAAAAAAAAAACAAATATTTTTTTTTGCTTCCGTAAACCGCCCCCTCCCCCATAGTTGCATATGTATCAGCTTGCTTATTAAAGTGTACTCAGCTTCATATAATTTTTTCTTTTTTTGCGCATATCAGCTGTTCAAATTGAGCTATTTTAGCCAAGCAGTTTGTCCAGAGTTAATGCATAATTCTGATATAAATCAAAGATTTATGCACATACTTAAACTCGTTTAAACGCCTTATATTCTATTGAGTTATAAGCTAGCTTAAAAATTTGCCATTAAGAGTTGATTGCAGTCGGCGGTTTATCTAAGCAGCAGACTGTTTGCTGCGACAACTTTACGCTTTTGATGCACAGCAAAGCATAAACATATTAATTTGCTTGAATGGCTTTACAATCACATAAATAAGTTCACTACGCACACACACACACATGCACACACAAATTCGCACATACCCATACACGATCTTTAGAGTAACGTTTTATTAATACTGCTTTTATGTGGCACTAAAAGTTTTTATGTTTGCCCTCCAACAGCAGCGCCATCTAGCTGATCATTAAATTGATTGCAGCTTCTTCTTTATAAAAAGACACATACACACGCACACTCGCAAACACACTCTTTTGCCAAAAGAAGTGCCTACCCTAGTTGGAAGGGGACACTATTAACAGTGGAATTTTTCATAGCTGATAATAAACAGGAAAAGCATACAAAGCAATAAAAATTCATTAGTATTTGTTGTGTGGCGAAAATATGTTTTTTTTTTAACAGCTTAAGTTGGCTCTTACACTGGGTGCTATACAATCAGAAATAGGTGTTCTGAGTGTAAGTGTGTGTGTGTGTGTGTGAGTGTGTGTGTGTGTGTGAGTGTGTGTGAGTGTGTATAGGATCTCTTATTTTTATTTTCTTGTCTTTATTACTGTGTGTCGTCGTTTGACTTACATCTTTTGGCCTCATTTAAAAATAAATATTTTTGTTAGCTCTTTGTTGTAGATGTTTTTATTCCCGGTTAATTTGTTGTTTATTTATTTTATTTATTCGCTTTTTTTGACTGTATTTGTGTCTCTTTGTTGCAGTGATAAAGAAAAATTTTGCTTGATTTTGTAATATTTACATTCTTATTCTTCTTATGTGGTTTTGTTTTAATGCTTGAAGGAGCAATTTTCCAAGTTATTACAAAAAATTAAACATAATTTGTTTTTAAATTTTGCAAAATAAAGCAGGCTGGGAAACTTCAAAGCTGCTAACAAAATTCCTTGATGTTCAACAAATTGTTTGCAAAAACATCAGGACAATGTTAAGTTTAAGGTGTTTATAAAGTACGTGGTATGAACAAAATTTAAGTTTATGTCAAAGGTTGATGAGTGAATTTGTTACTGCTGACGGTAGAAAATAAAAAATATATAGAGTTTTAAGGAATTTATTTTTGAAACAAGTTAAATTAGCTTGTATTGAAATAGGTTTTGATTGCAACTGTTCGATAGTTCGCCAATTCTTTCAGTTGGAGCTATAACAAATGGCATTGTAAATTACTTCCATCAGTTAATTTGGTCACAAGTTTTTAAAGCAGTTTTTATTAAATATAATTTTATGAATGGATTAAAAATGGAATTATTTTAATTTTGTTTTTTCAAAATATTAAATATAACTTTAAACATGTTAACTGCCATGAGGCACATACGGTGTGCCTCAATAAAATGTCCACGTAGGCTCTGTGGCACAGCGTATATGCCTCAGTATTTGATTACACATTATAGTTCATGGTTTACAATTAGTACCTCGAAATGAAAATCTGTAAACGTAGTTCAATTCCGCATGGCTTGGCATACCTAAACCTATCTTTTAAACGCTTCATTTTTATACCCCCTCGATTAAAAAAAGCCCCCTTTTACTGGGGTATATTAATTTTGTCACTCCGTTTGTAACGCCTATAAGAAAGCGTGGTAGGCATAGAAAAGTATATCGCTGCTACCTTAATATAGAAAGGCCCTAACTTATTTTTTTCAAAATAATTTTTTTTTTACAGATTTTTGCAAAAAAAAATTGCTGTAGAAAAAAATTGCAGCAAAAATATTGCTACACCATAGAATTGGTTAGTATCTTAAATAAAAAATCCATTTCAAGAAAATTCGGACCCGCAAAATTATAATTTTTATTAAGTTTTTTCCATCTCCTGTAAAGTAACAAAAAATGAGTTAGGGCCTTTCTATATTAAGGTAGCGATATATATATTCTTGATCAGCATCTTCACCCGAGTCGATTTAGCCATGTCCATCTGTCCGTCCGTCTGTCTGTCCGTCTGTCTGTGATCATGATTGCAGCCGTTATTTTCAAACTATCATCACGAAATTCAATATTTAAGCTTTTATCTAAAAAATAAAGGTCAAATCGGTACAAAACCACGCCTAACACTTATACAAAGTGACTTTATCAAAACGGTAAATTAGGCCGTGAGGTACATATGTTGTGCCTCAATAAAATACTACAAAATTTCACAGAAATTTAAAAAAAAAAACATTTTCTGATATTTTGTTCGGATTTTCTGATACCAAAATACACCAGATCTGTAAAAAAAATGGTACGTAGGACCCGAAATTTTTTTTTTGTATGGTGGCAGCTAAAGTGTTAAATACAGTTCAAGTATTATGTAAAACAGAAAATTGTTCTATGCAGCAGCATTTGGTTCTTATTAGGGAGTCTAATCCCGGAAGCTTTTCTCGATCCCGGGATTATCGAGATTGAAAATATCAATCTCGGGATCCCGGGATTAGTTCGGGATTGAAAATTTTAAGAAGTACATAATTCAAAACGTTTTTAATACAATTTGTTGTTAGTTATTAGTTCAAACTAAAAAAAGTAAATTAATTCATTTATAAAGAAATAAGAACAAAACAAAACACATTAAGGGTATTCACAATTATACCACACTTTACCGAGCGGTATTTATATTTTTTATTGTTTTACATGAAATCTCTAAGAACCAAAAGTGTGGTCATTTTAAGAAGCCCAATGATATGTTTAGCGAACGTGGTTTTTAAAGTTCCATAAATAACTAATCTGTTGCCAGTTATTTTCTAATTGCAAAAATAGAAGAAGCTCAAAATGCAAGTTAAACTTTTTTATGCCATATATTAATAAAATATATAAAATTGGATAGGTAATTTATTTGCATAGTAACAAAAAGCTATAGTGAGAAGTTCCCAACCACAAGTTCTCTTTTAAAGGGTGCTCATAATTGTGGTTTTCAACTATGACAAAACAAAAACGCAATACAACTATACCATCAATCGTGAATACCCTTATTGTTAATAAACACAAAAAAATTAAATAATATTAATGACTAGCAAATTGTACAGGGTTGTCCATATTCGAAGCGCCCATCTGGCAACACTGTAACTTTCCGCAGTGATGCCAAATCGACTAATGACATACCGCGTTTGAAGCGTCATTCCAAGCAAATATTTACAATGGAACAGTACACGCCACGCGAACGCTCTAAAATTGTTTAAATTTACATTCAACAAAACAAGTCAATAGTGAAAACTCAACGTGCTTTCAAAAAATGAGTGATGAAGCTCATTTTCAGTTGAACGGAACGGTAAACAAACAAAATTGCCGTATTTATGCCACTGAAAATCCACAAGAAATTCAAGAGGTACCTCTTCACGATGCAAAAGTAACTGTTTGGTGCGGCGTTTGTGCTAAAATGCTCATTGGGCCGTTCTTTTCGAAGATGATAATGGCCACAGAGTTACTGTCAATCAGGAGCGTTATCGCGATATGATAAACAATTTTTTCATGCCAATCGTTCATCGAAAGCGTATCAGGCACTACTGGTTTCAACAAGACGGCGCGCCACCACACACAAGCCGCACTACAATCGATTTTTTGAAGCAATTGTTCCCTGGCCGTTTGATGTCAAAAAATGGTGATTTCGATTGGCCGCCAAGATCACCAGATTTAACGCCTCCAGACTTCTTTTTGTGGGGTTATTTGAAATCAAAGGTTTACGTCAACAAGCCAAAGACCCAAGAAGAGCTGAAAACCAACATCCGTCAAGAAATAACCGCCATTCCCATCGAAATATTGAAGAAAACCATGGAAAATGCTGCAAAACGGGCACAATATGTCGTAGAGGCCAATGGCGACCATTTACGAGATATCATATTCAAGAAATAATGTAAGCAAATCTACTTGAACCCAATTAAATGATATTCATGACGAACAGACAAAAAATTGTGGTTTCTTTGATTTATTTAAAAATAAAATCTCAAAAGTGAAAATTTTCACATACGACATTTATTTTCTCAGGCGACGAACAGTTGTAGAAAGTGTTGAAAAAAATTAACTATTTTTTATTAACCCTATTGACATAATTATCATTATTTACATATGATATAAAAAAATTCATCAAGATCTGCCACGCCCTTTGCTGACCTCTCATACAAAATGAAGAATAAAAGTACAATATCTCCAGTTGTAGAAAGTGTAAGAAACAAAATAAACTCATTTGTTATTTAATAGATTCACATAATTACAGTATAAAAATTTTATCAAGATCTGCCACGCCCTTTGCCCTCCTCCCAACCAAAATGAACGGAAAGTGTTCAACAAGGAAAGATAAAAGTGCAACATCTCGAGTTGTAAGTAGTATATGAAAGGAAATGAACTAATTTTTTATTTACTAGATTCACATAATTATCAATAAATATTTGGTCTAGTTCTGCCACGCCCTTCGCCCACCTACCACACAAAATACAAGGAAGGAAAATTACTTAGTTTACTTAATTTTGTCGGTCTTTGTAGTCTACTGAAGAGTGCGCTAGACTATCAACTCAGAGGTCACCGGTTCGAGTCCGGGTTGGGGCATGTTTCTCTTTGCTTCCCTGCTCTTTATGACATTTAAGAATTACTGAAACAAAAACAATTCACAACTAAATTGTGAAAAATGTGGAATTAAAGGACAGGAAATCGAAATATTTGGGCTATATTAAATTTTTTATAAAAAAGATTTTATATGGATCTCTAGATTAGGCTCCCTGCGAATATTTGCTGTTTCCAAACCTAAAAAGTAGCTCGGCGGCAAGAGATTTAGGTCGAACAAAACCGAAAAGTGTATCAATTTTAAAAGAGAGACAATAGGTATGTTTCCGTACTCTACACTGTGTTAGATTTGTGTAACTTCTGGTAAGCTCGAACTGAGAGAGTAAAAATGAAATTTCAGAATATTGGCAAAAGTACGGAAACAGCTTCTAGCAAGTTTCGAGCACAAACTAGCTGATTCTGACAGCAGACGAGTCAGGCGTAAATAGCGCCAATTGAAATTGTCGTAGTTTTGTTTGTGAAGTAAATTTTTTTAAGCTATAAAATCTTTTAAGCTATGTTTTAAGTTATAAAATTACTTTAAATAATTTATTTATAGTTAAAAATGGAAGATCAAAAGAAACTGAAATTTGTAAATTTATTTTTAGCAGCACAATTTGTTGAATATTTGTGAAAAACATAAACAAACATTTGACATTTGCTTGTTCTTCTTGATGCTTCTTCTTATAGATGCTTGTTCTTAATTTACTCGAAGTCTTGAGTTCTATCACTCTCTGTTCACATTCTGTGCTCGAGAGAGCGATTTTATGCTTGTTCTTCTTCTTCCATTTCTTACACAAAAAGTACGGAAACAGAAAATAGCGACTTACAAGTCACACAGTGTGAGTACGGAAACAAACCTAATAGCTGCATTCCCGTGGCACTAGATCAGAGGCCGAATTACAGCATCCGTGATCGAGCAAAAATACGAAGGGCACGACGAGACAAGTGCCTAACAATCTTGTACAATTTTGTTCGTTCACGGATGTTGTAATTCAGCCCCAGATCAAATCTCAGTGGTAAAACTTTAGTTCAACTTCATAGTAATTTGGCATCACTGTCTTGAAACAGCTGTTTGAAGAACAACAACAAAAGGAAACAGTAATACCAAAACGCCCATTGAGCGATGAAACGTCAAAGTAGGAAAATTAATAGTTATTTAAACTTGCCAACTATGTTCGTTTTGATAAAAAATGCTTGAAACTTGGCAGCATTTTATGATCAGAAATAGAGCCAGAAATCGAGCTGGTTCTAATTTTTGTTCTTGTTTTGTGAATAAAATAGAGCCGCGCTCCAGATCAACGATCACGGGAATGCAGCTAATGTTGAGAAATAAAACGCTTTTTTGCCAAAAAAAAAATAGCTTATATTAAAAAATCACTTCATTATCTAATTGCTGCTGCTGGTATTGAAAGTTCAAATTCTGTTGGTTATCGTGCTGTAGATGCTTCGCCTGCTGGTATTGAGACTCTGCCTGCTAACACCGCCGTTCGCTACACATACAGTGGGCAAAATCACGATTCATTTAATAGTCTTAATCTAAACAATAAAAGCTCTAATAAGAATATCGTAGCCATTATAGGCAATAATGAGTGTGTTAGTGAAAACCTTGACGTCATTAGGCAGCGTAAATGGTTTCATCTTTCCAATTTTCGATCTACTACAACATATGAAGCAATTCAAAAGTATGTTTCATCTAAAGCTAACATTGCTCCGTCGGAGGTTTCCTGCTTCAGTTTAGCTAAGATGGATGGATCTAACCAGAACTATGTTAGTTTTAAATTAGCTATTCCAGCAAATTCGGTCGAAACTGTATTTAAGTCTAACTTTTGGCCAGCAGGCGTTCGTGTAAAACCATTTCAAAATTTTTCAAAAAACTTCATGCACTCGGCGGTAAAGAATCAGTGCACATAAGCAAATTTTTGCCGACCTTCTCAAAAAATGCTGCGTTATTGAGCTCTGCATATAAAAATATAGAAATCTACTACCAAAACGCTGATGGTCTACGTACTAAGTCAACAAAATTTGCACTTAATCTTGCGGATTGCTTACATGATGTCATTGCTTTAACTGAGACCTGGTTGCATCCATACATTTTTACCTCAGAACTTTTCGATGATCAATTTGAAGTTTTTCGGCGTGATCGCTGCTTACTCCCATCTGGATTGACCCGTGGTGGCGGTGTTCTAATTGCCGTCCGTGCGGGTTATCGTTGTCAGGAAGTAACGTTACAACACTTGTCTGAACACTTAGAGCAACTACGTGTACGAGTGGATTGTCCTGTTTCGAGTTATGGATCTAGTGTGTCCTCGTTTATAAGTATTTATGTATTTATATCGTATATTCCACCCTGCTCTAATAGTGAAATTTATTCGATGCACTTTAGTAATATAGAAGAAGATACTTACTAGTAATATACTTAATATTGTTGATCGCCTTAAAGATAACGAATACCTCTTCGTTTTAGGTGACTTTAACTTGGGTAATACAAATTGGTCTCAGTCTGATGAGCTAGCTAACAAGTATGATTCCAAATTTGAGCCTAAACTCGGAGATTGATTTTATTGATTCTATTTTATCGTTGGGTATAATTCAAATAAACTCAGTTAAAAATAATTTGAATACAATATTAGATTTAGTTTTTTCCGATCCTGATCTTAATGCGGTTTGCGATGAAGCAGATTTCCTTTTGTCTAACAATAGTTTCCATCATAAAGCGTTATTAATTAAATTGGATATTCTAACAAAAGAGTTATCTGCTCTAGAAGAAGATACTTTTGTTTTTGATTTTCGAAAAGCTGATTACGTAGCAATTATTAACTACTTATCAAGTGTAGACTGGCATGTAGATTTAGGTGACAATTTTTTACAAAATTACCAGTTATTTATTAATATCATAAATGAAACATTTATTAATTTTGTTCCTATAAAAAAAGTTAAAAAGAATTCTAAGCCGGAATGGTTTAGTAAAAATCTTTCCAGATTAAAAAATAAAATGAATAAGCTATGCAAAAAAAGTAAGGATGATATAGCTTTTCGTCAAAGTTACCATCAAGCACGAAAAGAATACGAATCACTCAAGAAGCACCTTTACAGAAGGCATATACGTGGTCTTGAATCTGATGTAAAGTGCAACCCTAAAGCATTCTGGAATTTCTTGAATAAAAAAAGGAATACCAAGGGTTTCCCTAAAAATATGTTTTTCAAACAAAAAATATCGAACAACTCGAAAGATGCTTGTAACCTGTTTGCCGATTTTTTTCAATCAAATTTTGTCTGTGATAGAGATGGCCGGGTTGACAACTATCCGCTCTATTACGGTGACCCTATTACTGATTTGGGATCTTTATCTCTCTCTGAAGAGGATGTTTTATACGAAATGTTAGCTCTTGACATTAATAAAGGTATTGGTCCGGATAATATCCCTCCAATATTTCTTAAGAAGTGTGCAAGTGTTTTAGTAACGCCACTTGCACTTATATTTAATTTGTCCCTCAACAAGGGTCCGTTTTTAGACGTCTGGAAGGAGTCTATTATAATTCCTATACATAAATCTGGTTCCCGTCAGAATATAGCCAATTATCGTCCTATATCTAAACTACCGTTAATTCCAAAACTGTTTGAAGCAGTTGTAAAAAAACAAATTTATACCTGCATAAAAACTTAATATCGGAAAAACAGCATGGTTTTGTATCTGGAAAATCCACCTCGACAAATCTTACTTTATTTTCTCATTTTATAAAAAATGAATTAGAATCAGGAAACCAAATTGACGTCATTTTCACAGATTTCGCTAAAGCCTTTGATAGGGTGCAGCATCCTATACTGGTAAAAAAGCTACGGCTGATGGGTTTTCATTCTTCATTATTATCTTGGATAGAGGACAACCTCACAGGTCGATGCCAATCTGTCCGTATTGGAAAAAGTTTTTCAAAGGATATTATGAACCTTTCAGGTGTACCACAAGGTAGTCATCTTGGACCACTCTTGTTCGTGTTATTTATAAATGATCTCCCTAACTATATTCAGCACTCGGAATGTCTTATGTATGCAGATGATGTTAAAATATTTAAATCTGTACATTCATATACTGATCATTTGCTTCTGCAACGCGATTTAAATTATGTTCATAATTGGTGTTCGTTTAATAAACTACACTTAAATATTTCAAAATGCAACATAATGTCGTTTTATATGAAACTGACACCTTTCTTTTTTGATTACTCAATAACGATCAATGAACTCCAAAGAGTTGAGTCTAAATCTGATCTAGGTGTGATATTTGATAAAAAGATTACGTTTGCCAGCCACTACGATACCATTATCAACAAGTCTAATGCAATTGTTGGATTTATAAGGCGCAACACAAAATAATTCAACGACCCATACACCCTTAAAACTTTATTTATCTCTTTAATAAGATCTTTCTTAGAATATGGCTGTGTCATATGGGATCCATATTATGAATCACATAGTGCAAGACTTGAGAAAGTACTGAGACGTTTTACTCGTTTTGAAATTGGTAAACTAAACTGGGATTTTGTGCCAAATTATTCATCTAGATGTGCCCTTCTTGGCCTCAGCACGTTGGCCTCTAGGCGAAAGTATTTTCTAATAATGTTTGCTCGCGATATTTTGATGAACCACATTGATTGTGCTCCTCTTCTTGCACTTTTTGGAATATATGCCCCCGAAAGGCATTTTAGACAAAGGAATTTCTTTCATATTCCACACCATAGAACTAACTATGGCCCAAGTGATCCAATCTATAATATTAGCTCAGCGTTTAATTCTATATTTGCTCGAATAGATTTCACACAAAATAGAATAACGTTTCAATTCAATTCAATTTATTCGTATAGTTGAAAATATAAGTACACTAAGAGCTATGTTCTTTTATAGTACAACATAAAGCATTCAAATGATTAACTTACTTAAATCTTATAATAATAACAACTCATTTTAAAGACAACTAACTTAATTTTAATACAATAATGACTTAATGCTCGTAAAAACTATAATAAGTTAAAAGTTAAGAATATAATGTATAAACTAAGTGAAACACAGAAATCAATAGAGAAAGTACTTAGAACAAGAGTATAAAGCTACTAAAGAGAAGAGAAAAAAGATAAAATAGATTGCCTAAAAGAACCTCTCCCACTGATTTCCCTAAGCCTTCGTGGTAGAGAATTCCACAACCTAATGGCGTTGATGAAGAACAGTTGAGAAGATATTAGCGAGTTGTGCCTCGGAACTATTAAAACATGGCTTCTTCTGGACATACAAAACTGGAGTTTTTCATATAGATATCTAGGTGTTTTCTCATGAATTAACTTATGAAGGTACATACAGTTTCTGGCGTTGAGATAAGCAGTCAAGTCACATCCAAGTATTGCATTCCGGAAACTAGACAGGTGATAAAATTTACGAAGGCCATACACATAGCGCGTGGCGTAATTAAATGCTATTTGAAGTTTTAACTGGGAGGAAGAGTCAAGTTTACTATATACCACCTCAGAGTAGGTTATCACAGGTAGAATAAGTTGTATAACCAACTTACGCCTAATACAAACTGGAGTCACGCTTGCAGACATTCTTAAATTACGCAATACATAATAAACTTTTTTGACAATACTATTAACATGATCAACACATGAAAGCGAAGAATTAATATAGAAACCAAGATTTACAATTTTCGACACAACAGTTAGCTTGTTAGGACCAATCAACAAATCAGGGACATCATTAACACAAGTTTTACCTCTACAGATAGGAAGTACATATGATTTGGAAGAGTTTAGAAGAAGACCATTGCTATTTGCTCACTCATTAATGCTGTTGAGGTCCTCATTCATTCTGCAACACAAGTCATCAACCAGTCCTGTTCTTCTAGATAAATAAATTTGGACATCATCAGCATATGCATGGATAGAGGCATGACTGCAAACAGAGAATATGTCATTTAAAAATATAGAGAATAGGAGAGGGCCAAGTATAGACCCTTGTGGTACGCCACTTAAGACAGATTTATACCCTGAGGACAATTGACCAACTTGAACTTTTTGAGACCTATTACACAAATAACTGGACATAAGATTTACAGCACTATCACAGAAACCAAATAGATACTTAAGCTTACTACACAAATGTTGATGGTTTACTTTATCGAAAGCTTTTGAAAAGTCAAGCAAACAAAGTAGAGTCAAATTGCCAGCATCATATTCCGGTCGTATATCGTCAATGACCTTAACAACAGCGGACGAGCACCCGTGTCCAGACCTAAAACCTGATTGAAAAGGGGATAGCAGATTTTTATTAACTAAATGATTAGTTATTTGTTGAGCCATGAGTTTCTCACAGACTTTAGCTAATGGCGATAATATACTTATGGGCCTAAAATCGTTGACATTTATTGGCTTTTGCTTTTTGCTACAGGAAGAACAATGGCAACTATCCATAAGTCAGGGAACACAGACGACATAAAACAAAAATTAATTATATGCGTTAGAGGACCAATAATGTGTGGCAACAATAATTTTATAAACTTGATGGGAATGCCATCTTCAGAAATAGCATTAGATTTAATCTTCGATATGCTATTACCTACATCAAGTTCAACTACCGGAGAGAAACTAAAAGTTTGTTGCAAGGAGTGACCGAATAGGGGTGAAATATTAGAATTAGAAGAAGCATCATTATCTACAAAAAAGTTATTAAGAACTTCAGGATCTAAAGTGCAGTCAGTGTTATCTTTATTACACACTCCAAGTTTTTTTATGTTGTTCCAAAGCGTTTTTGTTGGAAGAGATAGGTCAAGTTTGGCCGAGAAATACCGAAATACGTTCAAACAAAATACAATGAATATTGTGTAGGATAATTTTGATACTATTTGCTTAATTTATATATTATACAAATGCATGTAAATCAATGACTGTTAAACATTTTTGTTGATAGAAAATAAATAAATAAATAAATAAATAATTGCCACTGTCATCAATCGCTCAATGGGTTGATAACTGATTGAGTTACTGGGAGTTAAGTGTGCGAAGAAACGCAAAATCACGTATTGACGCTAAGCCTAAAGTTTTAGGGTGCTAAAGAGATTGTTTGCTTCATTTCGTGTTGTATTCGACCAGATCTAAAACTTACACTAGGCTACTTTGAAAGTGCACTCAGAAAAAAACGCCTATCTTTTTGTGATAAAAAATTTCTCTATTTTCGATAATAGAAATTTTCTTTATTCCAAATATAATTTACTTTAATTATAATAAATTTTCACATATTCGAAGAAATATTTCCTTCCTTGTGGGAAATGAAAAACTTTCATGTCTCTAATAATGATAAGTATTTTTCTCTCACTAAAAAAATTTCACTTATAGAGAAAAATTTATAGAAAAGGAAAAAGGTTCTCTATTGTTGATAAATAATTCACTATGCAAAAAATTTTCTTCAATAACAAGAAATTTTGGATTTCTGCTCTGCAATTTCTGCTCTGCTAAAAGCGTCATCAGAAATCTTTGTGATACCCGTGCAAGCGCGCGCTAACGCACTGCACCATCTGAAGACACTTTTAGCAGAGCAGAAATTGTACAATAAAATCAGCTAGTGATTTTTTCCTTTTCATATTGAAAAAACTTTGTTGTTGTTGTTGTTGTTTCTTTGGAAAAATTCGTTAGAACAATTAATTGTCCTAACTTTGACCTTATGCTCGATAAACGATTTTAAACTATCAAAGTATGATTTTAAAGTATGATTTAAACTATCAAACATTTAGAATTTGTATTTAAATCATATAAAGTCAAGAAAATATTTATTAAAATTAAATAAATATTTGTCGGCTTTCGGGAAAAATTTACACAATAAAGAAAACGGCTGAACGTATTATAAAGAAATATTTTTCTATTAAAGAGAAGGTGTCTTTTATTAATGAGAAAATATTTCTCATTTCCATGAAAGCTTTTTGCCATTTTTAGGGAATTTTTGGGATCACATTTAGAGAAAAGCATTCTCTGGAGCAAAGTCAATACCATTTTTCACTTAATATGATGCCTTTTTTCTCATATTCTGATAAACTTTTTTCTGAGTGTGCATGCAGTTTAGTTTTTTTGTCACACTGTGTTATTAATATTTGCATGTTGATTCAATTCTAGAATTTCAAAGTTTAGCTCTTAACAATTTCGAAACTTAATATTGCTGCCATCTACTGCAGCAACAAAATTATAATGGTGCAAAAATTCCCTACCATTCGAGGATTCGAACACACGACCTCTAGTTCAGTTGTCACATGTTCCATCCCTCAAGGCTCGTTAACATAATGGAATGTGTGAAAATAATTTCATTCTACTTACATAGCCAATTCATGCGCTCGGTGTATTCGACCTTGCGCTTCAGATCCTTGACCAACGCCCGGAAATCGTCATCGTTAAAGTGACACTGTATGATTGTATTGTTCAGCTGTACGATGCTGTACTCGTTATTGCCATTATTTCCATTGTTGCCATTGCCAGCAGCGCTGGACCCTTGGCCATTGCCAAGACCCATACTGACGCCACTGGTGCCGCTGGCCAGAGCTTTGGCGAAATTTCGCAGATCGCTGCTAGTATAGAAGGCCGCATTCGAGGTGGCGCTGCCATCAACATTGCTGCACGACTTGCTGAGTATGATGGTGGAACGATTCGCAATGGAGTTGGCGGCGAGCAGATGTTCGCCAGCTGCACCGCAGCTGCCACGATGAAAGGGAAACTTGGCGCAGTTGTTGTTCTTGAGTGTGACTTGCAGCTGATTGCTAAGCGGTTGGCCGGTATGCGTAGAACAGTCACTAGAGCGACGTCGGCGCGTGTTTTCTTCGCAGCTGCCGCTGGGCTGGAGGAAAGCATTGCTGCGCTGCTGCTGCTGCTGTGGCTGCGGCTGACTAGTTGTGGCATTTGCACTGAAGAAGTTGCGACGCTTCTGCATGACACTCTCTGCATCGCTGGCGGTGGTGGAGGTAGTGGTAGTACTATTGGCTGCCACCAAATCGCTGGCAATGGCATCGGTGACACTCAAGCCACCGCCGCTGCCATCATCGTCGTTATCATTGCCCAGCTGCAGTAGACGCTCGACGCTACTGCTTGACTGGCCGCTCATAATGACCAAATGGCTTTTGCCGCCGCTTGTTGCTCCAGTGGCACTGCTGCGTCGACTGCGACGCCTGCGTATGACTGTAACTTTGTTGCGCTGATCCTCATAAAACTGTATCAACAGATCCTCCAGTAGCACTATCGATGCCGCCGACGCCGCTGCCGACGTAGACGACTTGCGCCGCACAGTGCCAATAGTTGTGGTCTCGTCGTCGCACGAGCTTTCAGTCGGCAGGCAGCAATAACTGCTGGCCGCAGAGCTGGCCGGTGTGTTGCTGCGCGAGCTGGAGCCGTTGTTGCTGTTGCGTGTGGCTGCCAGTAGATGTGCTGGCGGTCCGCCGATGGAGTGATGTAGCAGAATTTCGTGTATCTGGCGGCGCTGCTTGGACGGGCTGTATGGATTCACAAGCTTAAAGTCACCATAGAGCTTGGCAAGAAAGCGAACGCGTGAAGCAATGTAGCCGATTTTGCGCAACAGACGCACATCGGCATTGACGTCGCACAGGCGGCTGGAGCGGCGACTGCGCGTTGCCGCAGGACAGGAACGTGGCGTGGAGCCGGTGGTGGTCGAAGATGACGTAGTGCTGGTTGTGGAGGGACGCGATTGCTTTGAAGGCGCAGCGTACTCGGAATCACTGCTCGACTCGGATGGACAGCTGAAGGTGTCTTCAGCGTTGTCGGATTGCGCGTGCAACGTTGGGGCAACGTCAGCGTTGTGGGCTGATGGTTTAGGACTGCTACGGCAGCTGCTGTCTCTGTACATTTAAACGCGTCTGGGTGCGCGGCGGTTTGGCAGCGGCAATGTCCTTTTTTGGCTCAAGTTCTTAAAAATGTTTTCCTGTAGCAATTCTTGAGTTGGTGGGTTGGTTTTTTGAGCTGTGTTGAAAATATAAAAGCTCTTGCTGAGCTTTTTGCGATTTGCAGGGCTTTTTCTAAAGCTGATTGAATATTTTTTGCTAAGCATACATTTTAAAATTTTTTTTATTTACTGCACAATTTGTCGGGATTTTGGAAAATCAAACACAGTTGTTTTCATAATTCCGCTTTCAGCTTTTATATCAATAAATACTCAACTTTTGCCTTTTTTTTTTTGTTTGCTCTAGCTTTTACCAGTTTAAGCTGTGTGTTCTATCAACTGGCATTGAAGATTTTTTGCTATTATTCTAAGATCCTTTTGTGTTTGTTTTTGATTTTCTTTCTTATTACTTTTCAACATTTTTCACACCTTTGAAAATTTTCCGTCGTTCGGTATTTTTCCGCTTTGCTTTATTATGCAAATTTTTTCTTTGTTTCATTTTTATCGCAATTTAGTGGAAAAGTTTTTCATGACCTTTCTTCTTGCTGTTGCTTTTCAATAATTTTTTTTTTCCTTGCCGCTTCACTGCGTGACAATTTCGATTAAACGCTTGAGCTCTGCTGTTGATTATGTTAATGCCCACGGTATTTCTTTTTCATTCCGTGTTTTTTTTTTTGTATTTTTCTATTTATTATACTCTATTACTTTTTTGTCTGGCTATTTTTTTTTTGTTTAATGACAAAAATCTGCGTATCCACTTAAACGGAAGCAATTATTGTGCGCCTCGTTGCTTGACCTGCAGCTAAAAATCTGTAATGAATCCAAGCGAAAGAAAAAAATGTATAAGTTTTTATTAAAAAGCATGTTGAATAATTGCTTTAATATAATGGAAATTTTTGCAGTGAGAGACAAAACAAAAAAAAAAAATGATAGTCTTTTAGGCTAGAATAAAAACGAAATAAAACAAAAGAAGAAACAGGGTTAAAACAAGACATGACAGGGTTACAATAATGCTTAGTAGGAGAAAAAAATGCCAAAAACTTTTCTATAGCATAATTAAAGGATTAACATGCATCAGTGAAGTTGCTGCCGCACTTTTGATAAAAGCTTACGATGTTAAACAAAAGTTTTTTTGTTTTAAACTTGTTAAATTATCCCAAAACTAATCCGATCAAGCTCTAACGCTGCCAAAAAGGGTTACTTTGAACAGCACCGAAAAATTTTAGGCATTAATTTGCCGTTAATTGACGTACGAGGGTTATCATGCACCTTTTTCTGTTGTTGTTATTGTTGTTGTTGTGGTGTTTTATTAAGCTTAGCTAATTTATAAATTGATGATTTGCAATATTGTAAGCTTTTCCGTTCCTTATAAAGTAGGTATGATATCAATATTTTTCCACGGATTGTATGCTAAGCATAATGATATCGATTACAGTACAGGTTACAATTTTAAAGGTGTTGAAATGAATTTAAACAAATTGAAGTATACATTTTTATCTAAAAAATAAAAAAACAAAGTTTGAAAATTAACCAATTCGGATGAAAGCTTCTTCAAACTGCCACAGCTACAAAGTGTATTTTAATGACGTCACTTTGCTTGGAAGATAGTTGCGAAGCTTTCATTCGATTTTGTCAAATTTCAAATTGAGAGTGCGTATTTATGTTCGAAGCTTATGTTAAAAATGTGAAATTCTTAAATTAATTTTCGTGTTATGTTAAATGATTTTGCAGTTTCGATAAAGTCACGGCTTTTTTCAAGGAAGCTGTAAGTAAAGGGTGTTTTTTATAGAGTGATATAACTTTAAATCATAATAAAACATAGTAATATATTTTCTATATTAATAAAATGGGCTTTATTAGACAGAAAATTTTATGACATTAATGAGAAAATATATTTCGGCCGTGTGGCCGCCACGGCTGGCAACCTGGAACATCAATTTTCACAAACTCTTCGCAGCATTTGCGGCCATATCTCGCCGTAAACTCTTCGAATGTTGATTTCCAAGTGTTCAATTGTTTGTGGTTTATCGACGTAGACAAGTGACTTTACATAACCCCAAAGAAAATAATCCAATGGGGTAAAATCACACGATCTTGGGGGCCCATGAATTGGGCCATTTCGTGAAATTATTTTTTCGTCAAAAGTTTGCTTGAGTAAATCAATTGTAGCGCCCGCTGTGTGGCATGTGGCTCCGTCCTGTTGGAACCACATATCAGCAAGATTAATGCCAGCTAATTGAGGTACGAAAAAACTTCAAATCATGTTTCTGGTTGGTTGGTTGGTTTAGATGGTGATTCTACATGCAAGTAGGATCCAAGTAGCTCTAGTGAGCCGTTTTGATACCATAACCTCGTGTTTCTGTTGGTTGACTGGGCAGCGCACTGCTAGGTTATAACCATCCGGTGCGATTGATGAACGTTAGGAGATTGTTGATTTTTGTTGTTGAGAGTTCCTCTAGGTTGCTGAGGAAGGGCCTGCCAAGCGTTGCTAGTCTGGACCTGGCCAGGGCCGGGCAGGTGCACAGAAAGTGTGTTAGTGTTTCTTTTTCATTTGGGTCATCGCAGCTGCGACAGTGGGTGTTGAAAGGTAGTCCGATTCTCTCGGCATGAACTCCGATGCACCAGTGACCCGTAATAATAGCCGTTAATCTGGCTATGTCGCTCCGGGGCTTTGATAGCAACTGTTGAGTTCTGCCTATATTGTAGAGGGGCCATATTTTTCTTGATGTGCTGCAGGTTGGTAGTTCTCTCCATCTACGACCGGCTAAGGTTAAGTAGTAAGAACGAATTCCTCCCTTGACTGTGTTCAGTGGAACTTCGACTGGTTCCGCTCTGGAAACGTCAAGGGAAGAACCCCGCCTGGCCAATTCATCCGCCTTTTCATTACCATAAATGTTCCTATGGCCGGGAACCCAGATTATGGTAATGCTAAGTTGGTGACTTAGCCGGGCCAGTTCATCCTTACACTGCCTTACCAGTTTGGAGTTGGTGGTACTGATCGCAGCTAAAGATTTAACGGCAGCTTGGCTATCCGTCAGAATAGCTGCGTTAAGGTGGTTGGTATTAGCTCTCCTTAAGGTGCGACAAGCTTCTCTTATCGCAAAAAGCTCGGCCTGAAAGACGCTGGCTGAGTTTGGTAGACGAAACGAGTCCGCCACCCCCAGTTTCTCAGAGTATATGCCCGCTCCCACTCCGCACTCCATCTTGGAGCCATCCGTGTAAAAGGACACATCGAAGGCTAGATCAATTCCCCCATTGCGCCATTCCACCCTGGTGGGAAACTTGGTTGTAAAGGATTTCGTGAAGTCGAGTTTGGGGGTGTCGTAGTCCGTTTTTCCAGGAAGCAGTTCCCGAGGTAGCGGATTAAGAATGTTGCTGTGTCCATATGGTCTATTTCGCCAGTTGTACGACTCTCTGAGTCTGACTGCACTGTTTGTTGCGGTAAGCTTAATGTGTAAATCTATGGGGAGTAAATGTGTCAGGACATTAAGTGCATCAGTGGGGCATGAGCGGATACCCCCCGTGATACCTATGCATGCGGATCGCTGGATCCGAGCTAGTTTAGTTGTGTTGTATGCTTTATTCAGTGCAGGCCACCATACTAGTGCACCATACGCCAAGATGGGTCGCACTACTGCTGTGTATAGCCATAAGAGCATTTTTGGTTGAAGACCCCATTTTCTACCAAAGGTTTTTTTGCAGGCGTAGAAGGCTATACAGGCCTTCTTGACCCTTTGTTCGATGTTAGTTTTCCAGCTTAGCTTAGGATCATGTTTCTATACCGTTCACCATTGACAGTAACATTCTGACCTTCTGTCTTCTGATTTGAAGACATATAAAGGGCTAATAACTCCGCCAGCCTATAAAGCGCACCAAACAGTAATTTTCTGTGGATGTAATGGTGTTTCGACAAAAGCTTGTGGATTCTCCTCACTCCAAATACGACAATTCTGTTTATTTACGTACCCATTCAACCGAAAATGGGCTTAATCGGAAAATAAAATTTTCCATGGAAATTCAAAATGAATATCAATTTGTGCTTCAGCCCATTCGCCGAATTGGCGGCGCATACGATGGTCGTTTGGCTTTAATTACTGCACAAGTTAAATCTTGAAAGGTTTTAAGCCAAGATCTTTTCGTGAAATCTTCCATAAAGTGGAAGAACACAACCACAGTTGCTGAGAACGGCGACGAATTGATTGATTAGGATCATCTTCAATGCTTTCTTGTACAGCGGCTTCATTGAGCACTGTTCGTCGTCTCACGGGATGCACATTATCAGTAACAGTAAATGTAGTCCGAAAACGATCTAATGTTCTTCGAATTAGCAGCTCTGAAGGACCCCTGTAGTGTAACCAACTAGTTTAAAACCAGTTTGCATACTAGTTGAAAACTGAGCAGTACTAGTTCAAGATCGTCTTTTTTTCATATACCCAACTAGTATTTTTAACATGGTGATGTCATAGGAAATATCAAATGTCTTATTTTGAACAGATGAAAACTAGTTTATGGTATATATAATTATAATTAGTTATATTCTAGTGTATTGTAAATAGTTGTCAACAAATAATATATTGCTAAATTTTAACTGGTTTCTAGTTTAACCTTTCCTGAATGGTTGGCAAATAGTCATGTTTTAATTAGTTTACAACTACTTGAAAACAAACCAATGATTCAACCAGTTCTTTATTCAGCAATTTATCTTCTGAATTTGGAGCTTTTACTAAAGCGACTATTAAAAAAATTGCAAGTAAAATTTACATAGTGTTTTACTATTTCATATAAAAGTAAATTTTTAAAGTTCATATAGCACAGTTGATTTTAACAATATGTAATATAGTGTAATAATAGTGTAATATATTTTGATTTTAGCTAGTTTTACAACTGGTTTATTGTGACATGACATAAACTAGTTGAATTTAAACTATTTTTGCAACTAGTAAATCGAGACAAAATATAAACTAGTTTGTTTTAACTAGTATAAAAACTAATCAATTTTACTGCTGATTAGTCTTACACTGCAGGGACGATTATGTACGCCATAAAATGGACGAAGTGCACGATAAGTTTGACGAACAGAACCATTATTTTGATTAAAAATTTCCACAATTTGTACGCGTTGCTCTGGTGTAAGTCGATCCATAATGAAATGTCAAAGCAAGCTTAACAAAAAGCAACTATCAGCTGTTAAATGGGTGGTCAAATAAAGCAGTGATGCCAACTCAAAGTTGTATCACTATATAAACAACACCCTTTATTATTCGACTGGACAAATTTTCAAAGTTGGTCTTTTTCATTTAGATCAGTGGTTCTCAACTGGTGGGGCGCCAGAAATTTTCAGCAAAGAATCTTCTGATTTCTACCTTTAACTCACTTTCGTCAGAACACTTAAAATACAAGTTAGTTCGTGACCCATTTAGTGAAGAGTGATTCATGTGCCAAAGGTCAGTTTTTTCTTGTAATTTGTGAGTAGTTTTGGTCAAAATATCGCTGAATTTATCCACTGCCCAGTGTACAGGTATAAGTACATTCTCATAAACGAGAGCAGCGTGATCCGAACTAAAGCTTTGCAAAGAACTATCCAAGTACACCCATGAAACAAAGATATCCAGATAGTATACTCCGTGCGCAAAAATTGAAATCTTCTGCGCACTACGTCACTCGAGCTTGTCAGCTGTAACACGTGGTGCATACATACAAAAGAAAATGTGAAAAAGCAAAAAGTAAACATAAGCAGCAATCAGTACAATTGCAAGCATTTAAGAAATATTGCATTCATTTAGTTTAATTTCTAATATTGTGCACTTATAGTACGCATAAATTATACTTTTCAATTATATTTTATGTTATTAAAATTAGTACTAAAGTTTTAGATGGTTTTGATGCGAGTAACAACGATTTTAATTCGGGCCATAAAATGAATTCACATTTTTTTTCAACAAACGAAACAACAAACGAGAAGAACAACAAAATGAAAACAAAGACGCAATCAAAGTACTGTCAAACTCATCAAGCAACGTAGCTATTTTTTTGTGTGGGAGAACAAATGGGAGAAAACACCCATATTATATATAAATTTATTTTCAATAATATTACTGAAAAATATATTTGCTTAAATTTATTTATAAATATGTTTATAATGTAATTTATTTCATGTCAATAAACGAAGTTTCAATAAGAAAATGTCGATATTTTTCACCACTATAAATAAATTATCCCCCTTTAAATATATTGTGACTACGTTTTTATTTAGCCAATTTGACAAGCTCGAACTACGTCACAACAAAGATGGCGGACATGCGCAATACTTTATCTGTAGTTCTTTGTATCATGAAGTACACCAGTTGTGTGTTGTTATTTTTTCTTATATCTACTTGTATCTGTTTCGCTCTCTAAGCATTGAGTATACATGGAATATTTCTCTTTTAGATAACGATGGAATAGGTATGAGAGAGTGAAATTACCAAGTATCAAAAATACTTGAGCACATACAGAACAAACAGATATATCGATAATACTGTTATTTTTATTTGGAACATCTGGAGTATGTGACGTAGCAAGCATAAAGAGTAAAGAGCGAAACAAGCAACAAAAAAAGAAACCGTTTATATAAGTACAATGCATTTAAGTACTTTTTTATGTTTTAAATTTGCCAAAAATACGAAATACGTCCATTCACAGAAAGACACTCACCAATAGATTTTTTTTAGTAGAATTGAAATAGAAAAACACAACATCAATACAAAGAGAACGATCTGGAATATCCATATTGAATGGATATATCCATTTAAAAAAGAGTTAAAACAGATACTCCACTTAGTGGAACAGATAAAGAGAAAAAAGCTTACACTACAATGAGAGCCAGAGAAAGAGATGATAAGCTCTCTGTTCATTACAAAGCATATGTTCAGTTCTACTCCTTGTTGTATTTGTACCAATATTATCAGGTTTTTACTTGTTATATCTGTTTGTACAAGTAAGAGCCTGAACAGAATCAAAAATCGTTGCGACCGACGATTGAAATAGCATAGATTCTAAGTCTGCGATTTATCGTTGCAGAAAACGAGCTGCGTATTTTGCATGTATTTTCCAACAACAACGAATCGTCGATCGCAACGATTTTTGATTCTGTTCAGGCTCTAAAATGGATGGTTCGCTGCAGACTTTTAATCCGAACCACTTCGAGCCGTTTTCAATGAGTGCGTTGAGTAAGTTTATTACAATGGCGCTCGATTCGAATGTATTTTGAGTGTGCTCTGAGTACTGCTCCTTCTCTGCCAACGTCTCTTAGCGTTAATTAGTTTTTTTTTGCGTATGCACTTTTCGTAAGCTCTTGTCTGCAGGCCATGTGAGCTCTCATTTTTTGTTTGTTTTTTCTCGAAAACTCGTTCTTGGTATTTTATTGTTGCACTCTATGGATAAGAAAACAACAACAACGCTTGTGATTTTGGTTTGTTAGACATAAACATAAATAAAACAAAATCAAAAGGCAGGCGCACAGTGGTTGAAAGTTGGAAATATATACCAAAACTGATAACCTATTTTTGTGAACTTTTATCTTTGCGTTGTTTAAGAGTATTCTAACTAGCATGATTCCAAAATATTTAGCAGAAATATTTATTGGTTTTCTCTTTAGACGCCTTAACATACTATTGATGTAAATATGTTGAAAAAATTTCGTAAAATATTGATATTTTCCAAGAGTTGTTTTTTCTGGTTTTTTTTTTTTAAGTACAAATATCATTGAAAAATTTTTTTGCATACTTGAATTTTTTTTATTTTTGCAATAAATTTCTTATGCAAAGTTGATATGACAAAAAACCGTAAATTTATTTTTAGCAGAATAAAACATTATGATTTTCGGGTGTCGACGATATTTTAAATAAAGAAATGCTTTTATTGGACTTGAAGTTGAGCGATTAAAAAAAAAAACTGACAGAATTTTTTGCGTCCTTGAACAACATTTGGTAAAAACAAAATGCGTTTCGAAGAAAATATAGATTTTTTTATTCTCAAGCAGCATTGCCATATGGTCTGATATATCGGATATGTTACGATCTTAATACTTCAGAAAATTCTTCAGAATGTTACGATTTTAGAAAAAGTAGATCCGGCGTCCAATTTTGCATATATTTTTATATACATATATATATATATATATATATATAAAAAAATAAGTATAGTAAAATTTATGACAACTTTAAAATAAAAAGATGCGATGGTACTCCTGCATTTCCAATAATGCGAAAATTTATTTTTGAATTGTTGAGCTTACCGAATTCCTCAGCTAACGTTGAGCGAACTTTTAGTTAAATAAATATTAATAAAACTATAATTCGCAATAGATAAGATTTAGATACAATGGAAGGAACTCTGCATACAAAAGATTATCTGCGTATGAAATCCTTTAACTGTTTTAGTCTTGAAGTTGATAAAGAATTGATAAACAAATTTAATAAAGCAATGTATATATGACTTCGAAAAAATTATATTTTTTTATACATATTTTTTTTTCACTAAAATCTTATTTTTTCGCAGTTTTTGCTGGCTTAAAACAACAACATTTTTTTTTCATTAATTTACTTGATGCAAAAGCCTTACATTTATAGAGTTAAAATTGAAAACTTATGTATTATAGCTCTTTGTATTTCATTTTTACCGATTTAAGAGATCTACATTAAACCAAACTGTGTTGCAAATGTATTTAATTTGATTTTTACTCTTCGTTTGTGTGTTAAAAAATATTTTCAAAATGTAATTTATAATAAATTTTCTATATTTATAATGATTATTGAATTGACTTTTGAAAAAAATGTTATTTTTTTAAATAAATAAATCTTAGATATACGTCATACGTCTAATAAAATGCAATATTTTATTTGTCTTCTTTGTTGTAAGATGCGATTGAAAATTTCTTAGTTCTTGTTTTTAGAGTTTCACAAATCCGACGAGAAATCCGACGAGCAAAGTGCAAAACTTACGCTGTAAAATTTTTTTTCATGGCAACACTGTTCTCAAGGTTTATTACTATAGTAATTTTAGCTTTTAGGCATTTCTTGATTAAACGATCACTTTTTCCGAAAGTGCGGCATATTAATATATAGGTCTAGCTTAACTGCATTATTCTGAATCACGAAGAAGCATACCAACGATAAGCAAGACACGAGAAGCAATACTTTCTTCCATACAAAATTGTATTGCTTTTCGTGTCTTTCTTATCGTTGGTGTGCTTGTTCGTGATACAGAATAAAGCACTAAGACCATTGAAGGCAAAGCTTTAATGCTATATCACGAAGCAGCACACCAACGACAAGCAAGACACGAGAAGCTATACTTTTTTCGGTACGAAATTCTATTGCTTCTCGTGTCTTGCTTGTCGTTGGTGTGCATTTTCGCTATACAGAATAAAGCAGTTAATTTCCTTTGTCTTAAAATTTTAATTTTAATACAATTATAAATAAATAAATATATTGGTATATTTTCTTATTTAAAATCGTTAAATTTTTAATGTAGATAGTAAAAGTATTTGCTTACTGAATACGATAAATGGTTTAAAATGTTATATTTGCTCATGGTGAGTAAAACAGTTGAGAACCACTGATTTAGATAAAAGCCTATATTTAAAATTGAATTACGATAGTTTTAATATTATGGCTATAGTGGTGATCACGGATGGATTAATGGACAGATGGACATGGACTAAATCGACTCAGGAGATGTTGCTAGTTAAGTGTATGTAGGCCGCTTCACTTCGTGAAAAGACATGACATCCATAAAAACAATGAAATTTAAAATTTTGGCTTTTTTAAGCATACCAGAACGGTTAAAGAGCAAAGAAAAAAGTGCTTTTTAAGTTTAAAATTGTCTATCAAAAAATATCTTTTTATTGTTATTAGTTTTGTTTTGTTGTTCTAAATTATTTTTTCAAATTTATTATTATTTTCTTCAAATTAACAACACTGGTTTACAAATTTTAAAAAGTCGTGAGTACAATGGTCGGTGATTCCGAAAATGTCATTATTTGTTTGATTATTTTTGTTGGTTGGTTCGAGTTGGTTCTTATAAATACTACAGTGGGCAATATCACGAAAACAGTGTGGCAAAAATAAAGAGAATTACATTTTCGCAATCACCGACCAATATTACATTAGAAGTGGAAAATAGCATTCATTGCACATACTGGCTGTAAACCAGTGTAATAGAAGGTTTTTGCTTTTTTTAAAGTCCATTATTAAAATTTCAATCCCGTATATAATCCCAATAAAATTCGTATCCTTAGATTTTGCGCAAATTTTGAGCTCCCACAGGAGCAGACTCTAAACTTGTTAAAATTATATTTTTTTTGTGAAATAAAAACAGCCGAATACAGGCCGAACAGCGATCAAACAAGAGCCACAAGGGTCAAACATGGTCTGGAAATTATAAAAAAAAGTCCGAACACGGTTCGAACAGTGGAAATTTTTAAGAAAACTTCCATTATCAAGTTTTTGCCTTCGAGCTAATGCTAAAACAAAAACATATGTACAAAAAAACAACCCACAGAGCACTCGATAAGCGTAATATACAAAAGCAATCATATATTTTATTTGTCAAATTTGCTGAAACGCGTTTAGGAACACATTTGCATGAGCTATTTGACCAAAATGAATATGCATTGCACGGTACGGTTGCTTCAAATTATATTTTAACAATACTGTAAAAGTTTTTTGAGTTTTTTTTTTAAACAATATTTTTATCGATTGTTTGCTCAAGCCAAGTCAAACAAAGCGTGCCACTTAACGTGAAAAGTTTTTAATGCTTTAACTCAATTGGCAGCACTTGACATATTTATAAGATGAAGGCAAACACAATGCTGATAAGCAGAGCAGACAAGTAGAGCGGTTGAAGGCCTGAAGATAGTGCAGGCCTAAATATTTGCAATTGGATTTTGTCTGTGGCAGCAACTGACGTTAAATTCGGTTCAACTTTATGGCACAGTTCGTCTGTTTTCAGACTTACCGCTTCAATTTGTACCACGAAAATGCACACAAATGAGAAGCAAGAAACGAGCAGTACAAGAATTTCATATAGAAAAAAAGTATTGCTTCTCGTGTCGTGTTTGCCGTTGGTGTGCATTTTCGTGATACAAATTAAAGTGGTTATTTTTGAAGGAAGCATTTTTCAGACTTTTTTCCCTTGATAAAGATTGCTGTAGTACAAAAAAGAAAGTACTTGAGTTAAGCTACATAGTTACGACAGTTGTTTTGTATGACATGGAAGTCGACTTTATGGTGCAGAGAAATGGGTAGCCTTTCTTTAATTTTCTTTCTTTAACAATTTCAAATTTCTTTAACAATGTCCAATCAAATATTTTTAATCTAGGGCGTCAACATTTCGAGCTATCATTTTTTTTTTCATGCATATTAGAGTCACTTTAATATATACGTGCTAAAATAGTAGACATGTACTATTATTATATAATAAATATGAAATATTAAATACTTATTTTGTCACCCGTATTTAACAAAATTTATTAACACTAATTTTTTTTTAACTCCGAAGAATAAAAAGTTTTTCCACTCTGTACAACAGGTTTTCTTTGCAATCTTAAAATAAAATTCATCTTTTCAAAAAATAATTTTTTTTTTCTCATATTAATTTAAAAAATTTGATAAAAAAAGTTTACCCAGACAAAATATTCGACAGTAAAATGGCATTTTATCAGCATAATTGTGGCAAATGAGCAGAGTTCTGGCAGTATGTTGAAATGAGCTTGAAAAGTTTACTTTTTATCAAAAAGGGCTGCCAGAAAGTAGCAGCATAAAGGCATGGAAAAGTCAGTTGAAGGCAGTGTGTCGAAATTCGGCATTGTATTGGATGGTAACTGAAATGTTCAAGCAGCTCAAACATTTTTGTTTTTTCAGCAGCAGCCTTTTTACGCACTTTAACGGCAGGCATATGAACTCTGTTGAATAAAACCATTATTTTGGCATTGAACAGAAATATTTGGGCAGGCTTAAAAGTTTTGTTTTCTACAGAACAGAATGCTTTCGCCCTATACTGGCAGGCACATGAACTCTTTTAAAAACAAGCATTGTATTGGCATCCAATTGAAATGGTCTGGCAGCTTAAAAATGTTTTGCTTTCTAGACAACAGAATCGTCTCGTCTTATACTGGAAGACGCTTTTATTCTGTCTAACTCTTCTGAACTCTAACTCTTTACTGGCTTTAACTTGAAATTTTTGAAAACCTTTTCACATGTAACATGTGAACTTGACAGTTACAATTAATATTTTTTTGCCGAAAGTTTGCATAAGTAAACGTTATTTAAAAATTTATAAAGGTAAAGATGCTTTATTCGTTTTCAATCATATTTAGTGGAACACTACGAATCACATTTGGTGGAACACAAAACATAAGAAATGTCATTTACATGTTATGCAAAATTAATTTTTTATTACATTGTGGCGAAATTTTCAGTATTTCAGAAGATCTGATATACTGCTGTACAAGAGTGACTTCAATATTTGATAAGACCGTCGGTTTTGAATAATTTTTAGTGCATTTGCTAATTACTAAAAAAAATCTAGTTAATAGTATAAGTTAAATAGAGTGCTGCTTCGTCAAAATACCACATGAATGATAAATTCTTGGGGTCATTCATGAATCTATTTTCGCATTGATTGCAATACAGCTCGCCATCGTTAATATCTTCTAGCCTGTTAACATTTTCTTTTTCTGCTGAAATCTGGGCGAGAATTAATTGCTTGCAGTTGTGCTCCTATTGAAAAGGTGAGCAGACATCCGAATTCGCCTTTGCTATTATATTCCTTGCATTTCCTTTTACTGGTCGGTAACAGCTGTTGCAGTGCGCCGTACACTCAATAGCAGAATTTATTTTTATGAAATTTTTTTAAAGACATATAGGAGGAGATGGGTGTTTTAGGGCATATGATTGGAATCAATCAATTCCAACAAACTGCTTAACCCGAAACATCCTGTCGTAGCCATATGGCAACGCAAACACAAACACTTAAAATGTGCTTATTTTAGTTTAAACTATTTTATATTTGCGTTAACAGGTCATTCTGAAAATTTAAAAAAAAATTTACTCGGGGTGATTCGGGTTAATGCAGAACCGCTTAGTTTGTGTCGTAAAACGTATGCTAGAATTGAGGTTAAGACTTCAGATGTTGATACTGGAGATCCTAGAATAGATCGATCTTTTCCTGCAATCGGATCTTCACTATCCTCGTCTGATGCACAATTTTTTGATTCTGGTAAAGATGAGTGACCAGCGAATTCACCATTTTAATTAAAAACTTTAGCTGATTACACGGTACAAACATTTCTCTGTCAAATTTCGTTTAGGAAAGCTGCTTAACTTTTGCGTGTTGGACTATGTTTTTATAGAGCAACTAGCTGATATACCCGGTGTTACTCGAGAGTCATTTATATAAACATTTTAACATACACTTCTCGATTAAATGTTTTTTAAAATCGCGAATAATAAAAAACATGTTGAATTTTATTTGATTTTTATTTATCTACCGTAATAAAAGCAATCGAACGAACATTAATCCAAAAAAGTTTAGGAAAATTTTTGTTGTTGGTGGTTCCATCTCTTGCGGTGAGCTAATTGAATTCAAAGAAAGGGTACGAAAAACACATTTTAAAAATTAAAAAGAATTTTTATATTTACTTAATCTTAAAGCAAGCACAATTACCTTTTCAACAAAATAAAAATTATGGTGGGACTCAATGCGTCCTTGAGATATGGACATTTTAACGTCTAAACAAAGATTTATATTAAAAAACATATTAACTTTTTAACAAAAAAAAAATTTAATGAAATATATTAAAAAAAGCGGAGTTATTGGCATTAAAAGTAAAAACTTTGATTTTCATATAATTTTTTTCTCATTATTAGCTATCAATGTTTTATGAAAATTCGTTGTGCTAAAAATGATTGTACCTACTAAAATTTCTATTAGCTGCGTTTTCTCATTGGAGATCAGGATCATATAATCGCATTTGCAAGCAAAGCAAAAACCACAAAAAGTCCAGCATGCAAAACATAAGTAGATCACTATAAAGAAGATTTTATATAATCCAAAATGTTCGTAATTACTTTAGAAACACAACTGCATTCTAAGAGATAAATGGGGACGTTCAAACTATATAGAGAATTTTAACACAAAACTAAGTTTTATTAATAGTCCGGTATGAAAAAATAGATTTTTAGCCATAACTTTTGATTGGAAAGAGATATTGGGGTAATTTTTTCACATACATTATTTTTGAGACTTGACTTTGTTGTAAAAAATATAAAAAAATATTTTGGACAAAATAAATTTCGCGAAAAAAATCAAAGGGGGTAGTTGTTTTGATGACAAAAACAGTAAAATAATTTTTGCGCTTAGCTGGAAGAATTTTTGCAAATAAATGCTATGTCATATGAAAGGTAGTCACATTTGCTATTTTTAATTGATTTAATTTTTACAACAACAACAATTTTTGAGTAATTTTTTGAGTATACAGTCAATATTTTGGACCTTTTTTGGCATAATCTTTAAACATATATACACTGACTTAACGGCACAGTTCAACCTTTTCTTGTGAATTGATTGTATTGAACTTTTGAACAAAACAAATTTGAATGAAATATATTAATGGACAGCGGAGATATTTGCATCGAAAGACCAAACTTTGATTTTCATGTCGTTTTTTTCTCATTCTTAGGTAACGATGTTTTATGAAAAAGTCGTTGTACTGAAAATTTCTCCAATTTTGAAGATATGTGAGTGTTTTTGATGTCAAAATAACAAAAAATTTTTAAAATTAAATATACAAAAATCTCCGATACTAAAAAGTTTTATAATTACAAAATTACCGTTATTTGAAAAATTTCAGAGGTGGCGTGGCAAAAACTAAGTATGCAACATTTTAAGTTGGGATAAACTTAATATGTGTACCTAGTTTGAGCAAAATCCGTTGAGCCGTTTAGATTTGTATAAAGGCCAAACAAACAAACAAACAAACAAACAAACAGAAAATGAGTTTTATTACTATAGATAATTTTAAAACTCACCATTCTTTTCAATAAAACTATTCGCACACGTAGTGTCTGGTATTGTTAGTGGCATTGCTATTATACCCACAGGAGTAGATTTCCTTCTTTGTTTGGGTTTGCTTACACCTGATATACTAAAGATAAACTTTTTCAAAAAAAAACTTAGAAATTTACGCTTGAAAAATCTCATTCAAAATTGCATGTCACAACATCAAAGCCGTTCAAAATTAAGGTGAATCGAAAAAAATCGACAAACCCAAGGACCAAAAACTGTTAGTTGAATAAAAAAAGCTCAGATGTATAAAATAACCTAATATATATAAAAGAAACCAATATTTTGCATTCAATGCCATGTTAATGCCCCATCCAATTGCCTGCCACTACCTGCATGTATTCTGCTCTGTACAATACCTGCCAAGTTGCTTCCACTGAACGCCACTTGCATGCTCTCTTATACATTTTTGAGCTTCTGTTAGCCAGTCTGCTGTTCTGTACAGTGGCAGTCAACTGGCTGGTTTTGGTGCGATTCCCGCCCTGCCCTGCCAAAATTGGGCCAAAATAATTTCATTTCTGTTGTATACAGTTATTTATCTACTAAGAAATTACTACCTTATTCGTTACTTTAGTCACTAAGTATTTCTATTGTACTTTTGATATTCATTAAACAATAAACGAACAGTTGCAATCTGAACTACAACGATAACACATGGCGCAGTCGGTATTCGTGCAGAACATAGTATGGTAAAAACCAGATCGAAAAGTGAATCGCAAGAGCAGCTTGAAGACAAAAAAGTCCTCCAGCAACAAACGAAAATTATGAGTTTCGATATTCGACGCCCAGATCCCTTGAAATTGAAAATGGTAGAACGAGACATCATTGAAAGAGTTGATGGTCCGATAGAGCGGGCCTCTAGTTTAGTAATTGTTGAAAAAAAGACTGGTCAACTGCGTCTTTGCATAGATCCACAAGATGTAAATGCTGACATATTGTTGGAAAATTACACGCTCCCCTCATTTGAATCGATTTCAGCTCGACTTACGAACAAAAGGTATTTTACTATTTTAGACCTTAAAGAAGGTTTTTGGCAAATAGGCCTAAGCGCTTCAGCTAGTGAACTATGTACTTTTAACACTCCCTTTGGATGTTATCGTTTTAGAAGACTTCGCGTTTTCCGTACGGCATAAAAATTGGGCCTGAGGTGTTCCAAAAATACAACGAGCGAAATTTCGAAGGCATAGACGATGTGATTGTTTTAATAAACGATATTTTAATTGCTGCCGATACAATGGAACATCACGACAAAATTTTGAAAAAGGTAGTAGAGCGAGCAAGACAACAAAATATAAAATTTAATGTAAATAAAATTCAGTATCGCGTATCTGAAGTAAAGTACCTGGGGAAAGTAATTTCGAAAGATGGCATTCGATGCGACCCAGACAGGGTTAAGGCGATTTTAAATATGGGTAGGCCACAAAATAAAACTGATCTACAAAAATTATTTGGCATGGTGACTGAACTACATTCGCGAGTATATTTCTAATTTAGCCGATATTTCGCAGCCATTAAGGGAACTTTTAAAGAAATACGTACATTTTGACTGGCAGAATCCTCATGATGAATGTTTTCAGTCAATTAAAACCCTTATTGCTAATTCGCCGATGCTACAGACATTTGACGAGAAACAAGAGATAACCATAGAAACTGATGCGTCGAAGTTTGGAGTAGGCTGTTGTCTTATGCAAAGAGGTAAGCCAGTTTCGTTTGCTTCCAGAAGTTTGACCGAAGCTGAAATAAATTATGCTCAAGTTGAGAAAGAATTTTTCGCTGTAGTATTCGCATGCAGGAAATTTCATTATTACATCTATGGAAGAAAATTTACAGTGAGAAGTGACCACAAACCCCTGATCGAGATTATGAAGAAGAGTTTCAGCAAAATTCCGTCCGCTAGACTGCAAAGAAAGAAATTAAGCTTAATTAGGTACGATATTAATTTAATTTACGTTCCAGGTAAACAGTTGTACATCGCCGATTTTTTGTCAAGATATTATGACAAAGAAAATTCATCGGTTGAAATTGAAGATTTGAATGAATTTATCCACACGGTCAACGTCATTCCAGAAAGATGCGAAAGCTTTAAGAAGGAGCTGCTTAACGACGACTGTTAAAAGGAGCAACGAAAAGTTTTATTTGAAGGCTGGCCGAAGGATAAAAACGCATTAAATGAATTAGTCAGATTTTATTGGAAATATCGAAATGATCTGTATATTGAAGATGGACTAATCTTTTTTAACGACAGAATCCTCGTTCCAACTAATTTACGACCATCAATTTTATCGCAGCTGCACGCATCTCACCTTGGAATCGAAAAAAACAAAGAAAAGAGCTCGTGGCCTTGTGTATTGGCCAAGAATCAATGAAGAAATTGAGCGCATGATAACAAAGTGTCCAGTATGCCAGAACAACCGTTCAGCGAATGTTAAAGAAATGCTGATTTCCCACGAAGTACCTCCTCTGCCATTTAGTAAAGTAGGCATGGATATATGCGAATATGCTTCAAAATATTACTTAATTCTTGGTGACTATTACTCGCGTTTTCTAGACATAATTCCAATTAAATCAAAAACCGCAAGTGAATGCATCGATAAACTTAAAACGTGTTTCGCAACACATGGCCTTCCACTGGAAATCATATCGGACAATATGCTCTTTAACTCATTTCAATTTAAAAATTTTTGCCTCAAAACCGGTATAAAGCTAACTACAACAAGCCCAGGTTATGCGCAATCAAATGGTTTTGCTGAAAAATGCGTTGGGATTGCAAAAAATCTCATAAAAAAAAGGCACATCAAAGTCGAGAGGAACTCTATATTGGAATATAGAAATACTCCGTTGAAAGAGGTTGATGCAGCCCCAGTCGAACTCTTAATGAGCAGAAAAACTAGAACATTAGTTCCAGCACGAACAGCTTTATTTAAACCACATGTTATTCCCAATATAAATGCAAACATAAATAATAAAAACTGTAAAGCAAAACAATACTATGATCGTTGCTCCAAATTTAAACAACCATTCAGGGAGGGAGAAAAGATATGGTATCGTCATAACCACCGAGGTTGGATCAAGGCAGTAGTGTGCAGCGATGATGGAGCACCAAGATCATATTGGATAGAACTTGAAGATGGTGCGGTATATCGCAGAAACTCGAAGTGGCTTCGCAGACGTGCTGACTAAAATTTTAATTTTGTCGTATAAATTACAAAATCATCACAATTTGACCTTTTGGTACCCACTTCCTTATTTGCAATTATTCTTTGCAGGGGTGGGTGTTAAAGGGGAGGATGTTGTATACAGTTATTTATCTATTAAGAAATTACTACCTTATTCGTTACTTTAGTCACTAAGTATTTATTTCTATTGTACTTTTGATATTCATTAAACAATAAACGAACAGTTGCAATCTGAACTACAACGATAACACCATTTCTATGCCAATAAACAGTCTACCTGTCTGCCGCTTTATGTTCATTTTCCGGCCAAAAATTTTGTCTGGGGTTTGTTAAAAATAAATGAGTAAGAAAAATTGTCAATGAGATTAGAACTTGTTTTAAGTTATGAGTATTATTTTATTTTTCTTTAATTTTAAGAGTGCAAATTGTCTTGAAAATCAGTGCTTTTCAATTCCAAATATGAGTTTTAAGCGTTTTTGCAAATGAACAATTTTTATTTAAGCGCAAGTAAGCGCAAAATTTGCTTGCAGAAATATAAGGTGAATGTACTATATTTCAAGATTAATATAGCCTTTGAGTGATATATGGCGATATATACTAGATATTTTCTATTACGCAAGATCAAGATTTTTAGGCAATATTTAAAATTGTCCTTAACTTTTGCTTTGAATAAGCTACTTTCGGTGATTACAGAAAAAGCGATGATTCCACATCAATTCGACTAATTTTTAACAAAATTGAACCTTTGTGTTTTCGATTTTTCTGAAATTTTGTGGGTGCCTATAAAAATAACTAAAACTGTGTTTCTTTTGCGAAATTTTTTTTTAAAAAGTTATACACTGGGAAAAATATCGAAATATCAAAAAAACATAAAAAAATAGTATAAGTGCATATATTTAAATAGCTGTAGCTTTCAAACCGTAATTTGTATCAATTTGTATCATATGTCAAGATCTCAGAAAAATTTAATGTAGTCACATTAATTTTAAATTTAATAAAAAAACAAAACCAAATTTGAATTTGATTTGTTTTATATATGATGTATGAATATAAACTTTTATTCCTATAATCATTTTCGTGAGTCCCCAATATTGAAAAAAATACACGATTTTGTTGCAGCTTATTTTGTTGCTATTGGTTTGCGCGACACTGTATAAATTACTCTCGAGTAACACCGGGTATATAGCTAGTATCAGTAATTCTTGAAATCATTTTCGGAACAGGGGGATTTATCTTGGCCGAAAAATATGTAATTTTCAAATAAAAAGTTTTATCTGACCTCTTAAAAAGCTTAATGCTTTTTTGCATATTTTTTTGTAATGTTTTAAAATTAGCTTTTTTCGGAATCTTAACGAATTCCAACACTATGCTGTTATAAAAATGGATTTATTTGTGTGAAAGAAATGTTTGTTTTGTCTTTAATGAGTTTAAGTGCTCTTGAATTAGAGCCAAAACAATATTCTTAAGGACTCACTTAAACACGACACTCTATAAGTTGGAAAGAAAATTGCCTTCAACTGGTCTGCTTCACTAACTAAGTTCTTATAGCATATTAAGGTATTAAGAAGAGTACTGAACAAGTCTTTAAAAACACTGTCACTTAGTTAAACACTTTGAAGCTACTTTTTTTTTGCGTGTAACTTTTTCTGTGCTCAACAGCGCATAACTTATGCTTACATAAGCAGTGATAGGCAACAACAACTTTATACATAATACCATAAGTTGAATGCGAAAGTTCTAAGAATTTTATTATTAATGCTCTTTTAATAAAGCTAATTATATTAAATAGTTCTGAAAGCTTTAAGCAAAATAGACCTAACAACCTGTTGCCAAGCCACGCAGTAGTGAATGTTTTATTAAATTGCACGACAGACAGTTATAATTTTTTTATAATAAGCAGCAACATATCATATATACATTACTACATTCTGTGGTTTGTCGCATCAGCAAATTAATTGAACAAAATTTGTTGAAAATGCGCGAAAATAAGCTATGATTATGACTAGTATGCAACAACGACGGAACCGCTTTGCTGCCGTTACATGCAGCTTAATTCAACGGCCACCATTTAATGAATGGTTTTGTGCAAATTACCCAATGTGCACAAAAACGGATGCGGATCCGTTACGAACCCGTTACGAGTCCGTCAGTACGCACTACGCTTTCTTTTGTTTTGACGGACCCGTTACGAACCCGTTACGAATCCGCCAAAAGGGTCTGAAACGGATTCGTATATGAAGTCCGAAACGGATTCGTATCTGAAGTCCGTTACGGATTCGTTTCTGAAGTCCGTTCTGAGTTCGAGGCGGATCCGAAAAAATGGAAAAAGCAGTTCGTATTGTTGAGAGGAATCGCTCTTATGTTTTGACGGACCCGTTACGAATCCGTCAAAAAAAAAATACCACAACTTTAACATAAAAGACAGTCTTAAATTTGTTTTACAATTTCTTATTTTATTTTCAGTGGATAAGGGATACGAAATACAATTGTGTACTTATTTTTATTTTAAACAACTTTTTTATTTCATTAGGCTCGTGCTCCTCAAGCTCTCCTTCAAATCGAAGAAAAGTACTTGTCAGAATTTTTAAATAATTATCATTAGTCATTAAGTTAAATGTGACTATAGGATAGCCGTACACAAGATATTTTTCGGAAACTTTTTTTTATTGCGTGAATTTTGTACGCTTTGTCATTATAGCAGTAAAAGTTATTGGGATGCTTCAATGAAAAATAATGTTTAGCTGTTTGAAGAAACAAGTATGAGCCATCCTGGAACTCACCTACATTGTACTCGTTTGTTTGATATTTTCAATTATTGTATTTTTTTTTACCATTTAAACTAGCCTCCACTACTCTCTTATAAATTTGATTACAAAATAATTTTTTTTGTTTTAATTTACGTTTAATTTCCTGCAAAAATTTTTCGAATTTGAATGCGTCAAACTTGTTAACAGAACCTATATTTTTAACATCTGTAGCTCAAACGAGTCCGTCAAACGAGTCCGTTGCGAGTTCGCATTATTTAAAAAAAAGAGTCTGAAACGTCTGTTTCGTATATGAAGTCCGAAATGGATTCGTATCTGAAGTCCGAAACGGATTCGTATCTGAAGCTCGAAAAAGATTCGTATCTGAAGTCCGAAACGGATTCGTATCTGAAGTCCGAAAAGTATTCGAATCTGAAGTCCGAAACGGATTCGTATATGAAGTCCGAAACGGATTCGTATCTGAAGTCCGAAACGGATTCGAAACTGAAGTCCGTAACGGAGAGAGGAATTTCATACGAAAAAGGATACGTTCCGGATGCGAAACGCAATCCGATTCGGACAAAATGTACGAAGAAGTGAGTTCGTTATGGATTCGTAACAGATCCGTTTGGCACACTGGGTAATATCAAAGTTTTGATGCGCCTGTGTGTGTGCGCGTATGTATGTGTTTAATATTAGCTCCTAGCTTAGCGTTAAAGTGTTTATGATAGACCGATAGCTCTGGACAGATGAGTCCAAACACAAACCCTTAACACAGCACTCAATCAATAACGCTGGTTAACCGAAAACTCAAAAAATTTATTCCGTTGTCAATTGGTTGGTTTCTGTTGCTGTCTGTGCCACTTAATGTTACGTACATTCATTCGAGTGCTCATAACGTGGATAACGTGGTTAACGTAATGCATATTGTTGCTGTTACAGTTGTTGTCGAGTCGAGTCGAGTCGAGCTGACAACAACATATATCGTCACCAGCAGCGTCATGACTTTGCAATCTAATTAAGTGTTTCAGACTTCGTTGTTTGCGTTTATGTTGTAAGTAACCGCGTTGCTGCTGCTGCTGCTGTTGCTGCTGTTGGCATGAGGCTGCCGCGGGTGCCTACGATGCCTACGATGCCTGACAAGCTAAACAACCAACCCACTGGGGCGTACTTAATGTTAAAGTGCCCACAGCAGGCGTTGCATGACATATTTTTGAAGCAGAATTTTGAGGGTTTTTTATTTTTGTTATAAATTTCTTTTGTATTAGTGTTCGTTTTCCCCCTCTCCAAGCCACTTTTGTAGAGTTTATTAAGTAGTTAATTTAACACACACAACTTCTTACGATGTTCTTAAAATGTTTGTGTCATGAAAAGTGAAGAGGGTAGTGGAAGGAATGGGATGAATTATTTTTGATACTTCTTAAAGTGATCCTAACTTGCCTGCTGTGTGCGCCAGAGAGTCTCAGTGTTTTTGCAATAATTGCGTGGGCGGCTAATAAAACGCCCACAAATGACTTTATAAGCTTTTAAGACATTTTCATTAAGCTGTTGTGGTCTTTTAGGGGAAAAGTAATTGTGAACAATAGCATGAAAAAAAAATTTTTTAAATTTGTCATAGTATCCAATGAAGTGTTCAGTAAATGGTTAAAGTAGGCTCCATTTTTAGTTCTGCTTTAACAAAATTAAAGAGAAATGTTTTGGCTGGGTTTTTTCCATCTTTTTTGTCATTATTTCGTTTTAAAAATTTTATAAAAAAACTGTAAGACCATTTTTTCAGCGATAAGAGTAAAACAATTTCCATTTGTATGACAATATTGCGTATTACTTATCTTGAGATAGTAAAAAAAGCATCCTTGAATGTTATTATTTTGAACAATTTATAAATCCTATTCTTTGAATTTTTGTAAGCTTTCAATTGTGAGCTCTTTAAATGAAGTAAGTAACAACTCTGTATAGAGTCAATCACACAGCAGACTAGACAAAACTGTTTCGGAGGCTGCTAAACCTCGATCTTCAGTAGTCTTGAGTGATTAAGCTGTACCCCACTCACTGCTTAAGTCTTATATGATTTGACACTTGTTCGAACAAATTCGTGAGAATTTTAATCTTCTCATCGGCCATTTAATCATATGACATTAAAGCAGTAGTTATTTTTAGATCAAGCCTTGTTGTTGTTGTTGCCTTCTTCAAACATACTTGATCTAAAAAGCTTCCAATTCAAATTATGCATCTCTTAATCCGTTCTAGGTCGGAATTGAAAAAAATTTTCAAGTTGTATGATATGCTTGTAATTATTTCAAGATAGTAAAAAAGAAACCTGGCGTGTTATTATTTTGAACTATTTCTATATCCGTTAAAGCAAGGATTTATCGATACTATGAAAGATCATGTAAGATAGTATTTTGGAAAAAATTTCACTTTAACTACTTGCTTAAACAACAGTTCAGTAATAGTCAAAAATGACATTGTTATTTTGTGTTAAAACAAAAACTCATTAAGCAATAAGGTTTGTTATTTTTACGTCAACTTACGAAAGTTTACTTTGTTTTGTTGTTGTTTTGCATGCAAACGCAAATACGCAAACACGCGTAAATAAAAGTAGCCCATGGACGTGGTTTTTGCAGGGATCGTAAATAGCTGTTATCGAAAAATGTTTATCAAAAAAATCATGGTCTTGCAGATATCGCAGACATATCGTCGCTCGCGTGACAAACTGTCGTAACCCACACTTTTCTTAAAATTGAGTTAATACCACTTCTTATGCAAGTCCTCACTTTTCCTCAAAGTGTTATGGTCATACGTGTCATAGTTAAGCAGAAAACGCAAATGTCTAAAGTTCGTAACCAACAAAGTATTTAAATACAAATTTTTACAAACAGCAGTAACCCACAAATTTTAGAAATGTATGCTTTTGGGAGCCAAAAAGCTTGTGATTTTGATAGATTGTAACCTTAGTTACGTTTACAGATTGAAAAGCACTTTAGCTAACAACTGCAATTATTTCAATGATTTAGTCAAATTAGCATTTTCAATAACTTTTATTTTTTTAAAGTTTTTTAGTGCACTTTATTGGTTGGAATTTTCTTAGTGATTTATATAAAAGGTTAGCGGCTGTTAATATTTTTTATTATATATAAAGGTAAGAACAGATTCGCATTTAATTTATTATGATTTGGATTAGTTTGATTTTTGAAAATAGAGACATGATAGAAAATGACAACCAGCTATTATCAGACCACGAACCCCTCATAAATGTTGGCGAGAGGGAGAAATCCCGTGCATGAGGTACTGCTCAATTTTGCGAAGTGTTTGGATGTAGAGCGAAAGGGTTTAGTTTCTGCTTCACATGTCATGTGTATCATTTTATGGGTGATGTAACCTGTGATTCTCATGAACCGCCATTAGTTCAAAAATCGATTCTGAATTTTTCTCAGCTCGCCCGGAGATCTTTGCACTTGAAGGTTCCAAAAAACAAGTTATAAAAACAAGGTAGCAAATTTTTGGATATTCACGATCTTGTTGCATTGTTGCAAATGCATTTTTGCACACCTTTAATATTATGATGTTGCAAATGATTTTGCAATTACTGTTTTTTGTTTACATTGTTTTGATCATGAATTTTTAAAATTATTTCGATAGTTGAATGCAATAATGTATGAGTAAATAAGACCCTCTTCTCTTCCTCTGTTTTTTTTTGTTGTTGGTATTTTCCCTTTTAATTTTTCTTTTTAAAAATCCCTCCATTTCTTTAGTACATTTTTTTATTAGAAATGAAAGTTTTTGCCGCTAAAAATTTAAAAAATAAAAACAACTATTCAATAAGCACTGTACAGAAAGTATCAATGGCTGTGTTTAATACAAAATTAAAATATTCGCTTACCATAGTGTTATGCAATACGATTAGATTTGCATATCGTCGGCTTAATTCTAAATACGACGCACAATGGGGCAGAACGACCCTATTGGTGGCAATAAATCGAAAAATGAAACTGCCCGTATGGGGCCATTGTTATTTTATTTTAATAGTCAAATACCCCACTGTTAATACAGTAAAAGTTTTAAACCGTTATCATAAACACATTTTGCATGATAAACATCGGCGCAAGCCATTCTTGTTCACAGATTAGCTTGAGTTTGGTGTGAAGAAATTTGTAAAGTGTTTTTAATTATATAAAAAAAAAAAATAGAAATCATAAAATATTAAAGTTTTTGGTATGGAGCCTTCCAGTTCTGGTAAATGTTAATCTATTTAAGATCTTTTTTTGTGAGAAAGTGCTTTAAATTATATAAAACGGTAATTATCATAAAAAAACTTTAAAATTACTTTTTTTTTTGCTTCTTTGTGCAAACATTGATCGGTTTAGTTGTGTTCCCAAGCAGTCCCAAGAACAATTTTTGTTGTTATTGATAGCATGTCTTAACTTAATTAAGGAACTGCAAAAAAATTCTGCGGTTTTTTGTGGTTTTGATAAAAAAGCTTCTTTACAAAATGTGCTTTCTGACAAAAAAAATTGTAAGAATTTCTAATATTTGTTTTATCCTTTAGGTACTAGTTCAAACACAATTTTTATAACCCGGAGGGAGCTTGTCAACATAATGTGGTCAGTTGAAAATATTTATTTACAAGGGCGATTTGTGTTTCTGGAAGAAGAGTTAAAAAAACGAACAGGAAACTTCGATAACATAGGCTTAACTAAAACACTTTCTCGATTCAAATCTGAGTATAAAACTCGTTTTGAAAAGGCTTTTCGAAAATAAGAGACGTTTTTTAAAACAAATAATTCATGGCTTGAGACATCTGTTTCTTTTCTTTGTTGCCCTGAAGAAAAGCTTAAGCGTGGTCAACCAAGTGTTTCATTCGATGAAAGTAGTGAACGTACAAAAAGAATGAAAACAGAAAAACTAAGAGAGTCTACATCAATTTCTATGTTGAGTTTTGCTACTCAAATGAGCTTGAGAGCAGTGGGACAGGTTAGTGCTTCTAAAGTGTTAAAGGATATAACAACAACTACCCCTGACCGAGCAAAAAAATATCGGAAGTCATATAAGGAGTCACTGGAACCCAAAAGTTGTAAAATGTCAGGCCAAGAAGCACTAGGGGTTGCAGTTGAAGCGCAACTATCTCGACATCAATACAATGTTATCAGAATGAGTGCACCAGAAAAATTTCCTGCATATAAGGTCCTACAAGCTGCAAGACAAAAATGTTATCCACCCCCCGAATGCATCAAAGTTAGCGAAACTTTAGTAAAGGTTACCCTACAGGCACTACTAGATTTAACAACAAAGCGTTTTTGGAATCACAGATGGAAGTAATTGGTGTGTTAACAGCATTTGAAACGGAAAATCTGTGCTTGTTTTGCAAGTGGGGCTTTCATGGAAGTTCAGGACACAGCTCCTACAAACAAGCTTTCCATGGCCTTGAAGCAACTGATTCTTCGGTCTTCATTACTTGTGTTGTTCCTCTTAGACTTTCTTCCAGTTCTAGGGTTGTATGGCAAAATCCACGTCCAGGTTCTACAAGATACTGTAGGCCATTAAAAATAGAGTTTGTAAAGGAATCTACACAAATGTCTATTGCAGAAAAGAATAGAGTTGAAAATGAGGTAAAAAATTTGCGAAAGACAACAATGTTAATTGAAGAAAGAGAAGTACAAGTCAATCACACTCTACTTTTTACAATGATTGACGGCAAAGTCTGTAATGCTATAACGGAAACGTCATTAACACAAAAGTGTTTCATATGTGGTGCGTCATCTAGAAGCTTTAATGATATAGATAGTATGTTGACAAGGGAAGTTAAAACAGAAAACTTAGAGTTTGGACTGTCAATTTTCATGGATGGATAAGGTTTTTCGAAAATTTACTTCACTTAGCCTACAAATTGCCTCTTAAGAAATGGCAAGCTCGAGGGGATGATGACAAGATAGTTGTTGCTGAAAACAAAAAAAGGATACAAAATGAGTTTAAAGATCGTTGTGGTTTGATAATAGACAAACCAAAGCTCGGATTTGGGAATGATGGCAATACAGCCAGGCGTTTCTTTCAAAATCCTGAAATTTCCGCTGAAATTACAAAAATTGATGTACAACTCATAAAAAAGATGCATATTATTATGATTGTTGTGGCTAGTGGCTATGAAATAGATGCAGAGAAGTTCAAAAATTTCGCAATCGATACTGCCAGATATTATGTAGAAAAGTATCCCTGGTATTACATGTCACCTACCCTTCATAAATATTTCATTCATGGACCGAAAATAATAGCCCATGCACTGTTACCGATTGGGCAACTGTCTGAAGAAGCTCAAGAATCAAGGAGTAAGGACTTCAAAAATTATAGAGAGCACCATTCTCGGAAATCCAGTGGAGAAAACACTAACCGAGATATTTTCAACTCTTTTTTATTAAGTTCTGATCCCATTATTACTAGCATGAGGTAACTACCCGAAAAAAAAGAACAACACATCCCAATTGAATCATTGAGTTTGCTTAAAGCTCCCCCTGTTGAATACAAATTCTGAGGTACAAGAAGATAGCAGTGATGAAGAAAGGGATGATTTTATTCTAAATTAATGAAAAATCAATACATTTATGCAATTCTCAATTATGTTCTATTTTCTGCATTAAAATAAATGTTATGTGTACTTATTTTTTGCAAATAACAAATATATAATTGTTTGTATTCATAGCCAAATTTGACAGCCCTAAATGTTTATATATTACATACGGTGGGTATCTTCATTTGACAATTTCTTCCGAAATTAAAAAAGTGGGCGTTTTGGTGGGCGTGGCCATTGTAGGGTTTTTAAATATCAATATATGGATTCTATAAACAATTTCAGAAATTTTGCTAGCTCTATTCCCTGATTTATTGCCACCAATAGGGTCGTTCTGCCCCATTGTGCGACGTAAGTCAAAATTATCTATTGTTCAGGAGGCAAAGAAAACTGTTTATTATTTGTATGAAGTTCATACGATAATGCATTGTTTCAAACACTATACAAACACTAAAACCTTTTTTTATACAAACACTAAAAACTAAAATAGGACATAGATGTAGTTTTGACCAATCTACCTAAACCGCTAATAAACGTTACTTTGTCCAATTTTGACTTACGTCCTATTAGAATTAGGGCGACGATATGCAACAGCCTTTTGTTTAGTATATGCATAAATGTTGCAAATGCATATCAGTGCTTTTTGTTTTTGTAAAAGCTGCTAATTTTCCATTTGCAACAGGATGCAACAAGATTGTGAACTGCCCTATTTTGTTTTTCCTTTTGTCACTTTAATTTCTTTATACATAGCCATTTGTCTGCATTTATTATTAAATGTACTTTATTTTACATCACATTATCAATGAACCTACATTAATTTAATTGTTTGCAATGTTAATTTTGGGCACTTGTTTTTGTTGCTTAAATAAAATTTAATATATATATATTAAAAGCAATGTTAAATAAAAAACATATTGTTGCTTTAATTAATTTTTCATATAAAAAATGTGGTTTACGACGCCTAAAAATTCTTTAAAAGCAAAAATAAAATTTTCACAAACCGACGTTCGTGTTTAATTAGTTACTACAGTTTTCTAGGAAACAGAAAAAACGTTCCCCTGGAAAATTTTAAAAATGTGGGTTACGACAGTTTGTCACGCGAGCGACGATATGAGGGTTTATTAAGGGGATGGCACTGTTTTAAAAAATGTTTGGAACATTTTTTTAAAAATTTTTTTCTGAATGTGCAACATTTCTAGAGTATTTTGTAAAAATTTCAAGTAAATCGTGCTAAAACTAACGAAGATACAGTGTTTCAAGTGAGCGGACCTCATGTGGATTTTCGATCAAAAAACTTTAAATCGATTTTTTGGAAAACAATATTTTTTAAGTTGGTGAACAAGATGCCGCAAAATCTACTTGACCCATCGTTTTTAAAATTTTTACACTATTTCTACACATAAATCAACAGGTAATGCCGAAGTGTTTTTTATTTTTGTTCCTATTTTAAAATAATAAAATAATTGCAATTTTTCAGCGAAAATCGCGTTTTTTTCTTCAAAACACTACAAAAAAAAAATAAATTTAAAAAACTCTTCCGTAGTACCTCGGGAAACATATTACCTTTTAAACTAATTTTGAATTTTTTTTTAAGATGATCCGCTAACCTCTAATCGTTTTCACTGCAAAACAACTTTTTTTCGAGGCACCTCGGGAGAATCGCAGCAGATAATTCATAATTTTTTGTTTTCAAATATACTTCAGAAGTCAAACTATACCATGCATATAAAATAAATACGCCAATATTATTCATGTCTCCAAAAAAATAAAAAAAAACATGAAACATGCCTTTTTCGGCTTTTAAACAGAACTATCCCCTTAAAATGATCACATTGTAATATCTTTTCGAATTAGTTATGATATTAAAAATAAGTCCAAAAATCAAACTGCTATTTTTAACAGAAAAAAAATTTATATCGAAAAAAATAAGAAGTAACTAGAACAGATGGCAACCTTGGTAGATTTGATGGCCTTGATCTATTATGAGCTTACTGTTTTAAAGTCATATGATTGCCATAAATGGCCGATGAGAACATAATAATTCTTGTGTATTTGTTCGAACAAGTGTGGAATCATAGAAGACTTAAGCGGGGTAAACATTAGCGATGAATGACACTCAAGCTCAAATTCTCTATTTTTACGCAAGTTCGCGTGTGTGTACCTTCGTCATTCAACAGTCAACCACAGAAATTTTTGTGGTTGAATTTTTGAGTGTCACTCAGGAGTGTTAATGTGTACCCCGCTTAAACGGTGGGTTGATCAGAGCTTAATCACTGTTGTCAAAAACTTACTTGATCTAAAGCTCGCAATTGTATTGATGTAAAAAAAATTTAGCTCTTAGGGCCATTTTGTTCACAGAGAGATAAATTTATCCCCGAGTTAATTCCATGATTTTTCCAGTTTTTCATTTGTTCACAGTGAGTTAAGCATTTAACTCTTCAAGCTGGAGATAAAAATGGTGGCGAGATAGCTTAACCCCAGAAATATTTAACTCGTGAATATTTGTGCGTTAAGATTTTTAATTCGCTCTCATCACTCTCATTTTAATATTTTTTATTTACTTGGTGTCAAAATATGTAAATAGACACAGCTCTTTTAATTTTTAATTAAATTCTGAAAGAAGAGGTTTGACAAAAAGTTTTTAAAAAACAAAAGAAAAAAAAGTATAACAAAATAGATCTTTTGGTGCACTTTTGGGAGAACTGGAGCGACGATGATGACGAAGTGGAAGTGACTTTGCAGGCCGAACGCAGGCAATATAAAATGCAGGAACGCATTGGATTGGAGAAGTTGGACGAGAAAGGCCGCGGTCGCACGGGTGTTGCAATTAATTGAACCATCTCTGCGACATACACAAGGCAAAAAAAATTTTCTACACATAGGGTTGCCACCTAAAAATGTTTTATTTTCAAAACTTTAAACATGGGGAAACAGTATTGGGGGGTAACTGATTTCGAATCTGGTGTGAAAATTTTTAAATTCAAGATGGTGGATAAGGGCTGCCACCTTAATTTTTTAAATTTTTACGGTTGCCAAAAAAAAAATGGTATACCAAAAATGGGTCGCTGAATCCGAATCCGTGGCTTGAATTTCAAAATGATAAAGTTCTAAAATAATAGTGCTGCCACCGAATAATAACACGTATTTTTTAGAATTTTAAACATCATTTAACAGTGTTAGGGAGTCACTGATTTCGAATCTGAAGTCAGAATTTTAAAATTCAAGATGGTGAATAGGGTTGCCACCTTAATTTTTTCATTTTTATGAATTCGGGGCTGGTGCGAACTGAAAGGCAAAAATGGGTCGCTGAATCCGAATCCGTGGTCAGAATTTCAAAATGATAAAATTTTATAATAATAGGGCTGCCACTTAATATGTATTTTCAAAAGTAAAAGCAACCCTATTACTTCAAAATTTTATAATATTGAAATTCTGTCCACGGATTCGGATTCAGCGACCCATTTTTGGCATACCATTTTCTTGCCAGCCCCGAATTCATCACAATACAAAAAATTAACGTGGCAACCCTATCCTCAATTTTTAATTTAAGATTCTGACTTCAGATTCGAAATCAGTGTTTCCCTAACACTGTTAAATACTGTTTAAAATTCTTAAAAATACATATTATAAGGTGGCAATTCTATTATTTAAAAACTTTATAATTTTGATATTCTGACCACGGATTCGGATTCAGCGACCCATTTTTGGCATACCATTTTCTTGCCAGCCCCGAATTCATAAGAATACAAAAAATTAAGGTGGCAACCCTATCCACCATCTTGAATTTTAAAATTCTGACTTCAGATTTGAAATCAGTGACTCCCTAACACTGTTAAATACTGTTTAAAATTCTTAAAAATACATATTATTAGGTGGCAACCCTATTATTTCAAAACTTTATAATTTTAAAATTCTGACCATGGATTCGTATTCAGCAACTCATTTTTGGTGTACCATTTTTTATTGCCAGCCCCGAATTCATAAAAATACAAAAAATTAAGGTGGCAACCCTATCCACCATCTTGAATTTTAAAATTCTGACTTCAGATTCGAAATCAGTGCCTCCTTAACACTGTTAAATGATGTTTAAAACTCTTAAAAATACATATTATTAGGTGGCAATACTGTGGTAAAAATTTAGGTGGCAACCCTAACCTCCATCTTAAATTTTAAAACTGTGACATTGTATTCGAAATCAAATTCGTTGGCAGAATTTCAAAATTACTAGAATTCGCAAAAACAAAAAATTTAGGTGGCAACTCTATCCGCCATCTTGAATTTTAAAATTCTGACACCAGATTCGAAAGAAGTAACCAGTAACCAATACTGATTCTTCATGTTTAAAATTCTTAAAAAAATGTTTAGCTGGCAGCCCTATGCGTAGGAAAATTTTAGAATTTTGAAATTCTGACATCAGATGCAAAATCAGCGATCCATTTTTACCTAGTGTTTACTCCAGCCCCCAAATTTACAAAAATAGACCAAAAATCCCCACACATTTTTTAATTAATGAGTAACACTCTAACATTCCAATGGAAATCGATATAAACTGAGAGCGAATTTATGCTCTTAAGCATAGTACAACTTTGACGAAAATGTTGTGAAATTTTCACACTTCTTTCACAGCTGTCATTTTTTGTATGGAGATTTGAGTGGAATTTCACGTGAAACTGAACAGAGTACTATGCTTTAGCATAAAGCCGGGATAAAATGTTAACAAAACCACTTTTTTATCTCCGTATTTATACGCTTGGTATAAAATTAACCTAGAGATAGTTATCCCCGAATTAAATCATATTTATGCCCTTTGTGAACAAAATGGCCCTTAGAAAGTGATTTTTAATGCAGGGAAAAAAATAACAAGTCTTTCGGACTTTAATTTATTTTGGCTAACTGAACAGTTATTTTTCAACTTTTATTTTTCAGTCCAAGAATAAAAATCAGTTTCGGACTTTTATTTTTACTGTCTTTTGAAAAAATTTTTTAAGGACTTTTATTTTATCTGTTGGAAATAAAAATCCTTTTGTGTAATTTCTTTAATATTGGCTGAATTAATTTTTTTTAAAATTTGTGTAAATTATGTTGTATATTTTCCCACCATATATTTTTTTTTCCGAAAATCTCTTAAAAATAACTTTATACAGAATACACAACACACAAAAAAAAACATTTTTAATTAAAGGAAGACGCTGAAGTAACATTATTTGAGCAGGCATTGATGTATTGCTCCAAATAAATATTTCATTCACTGTTGCAAATTTTCTGGTTTTTCCCCATTTTTAAAAAGCCAAACGCTTAAAAAATCACCCTTTATAAAGTCAGCATAGGAAAAATGAGCTTGTGTGTTTGTACTCTGTATAAAATATTTTAGAGGTTTTCGGTAAAAACAATTATATGGAGTGAAAATATACAACATAATTTACACAAATTAAAAAAAAAATTAACTAAAATATCTTAGAAATTACACAAAATGGATTTTTATTTTCAACAGAAAAAATAGATGTCCATAAATAATTTTTTTTTTTTAAAAAGACAGAGAAAATAAAGGTCCGAAACTAATTTTTATTTTTTGACAGTAAAATAAAAGTTAAAAATAACAGTTACATTTGCCGAAAAAAATTAAATTCCAAAATATATTAATTATTTTTAGCCCTACAATAAAAATTACGTTCTAAGAGTTTAATTCTAATTAACAGGTAATAATAAAATAACAATTAAAAATTGACTTTTTTAGAAAAAGTCGCAAACTATATTTCAAATTAACTTTTCCAATATCTCTATTTTTTGACATTGTTCGCAACTCATATCCACAAAATTTCTTTCAGTAGCAACCCTGTAATTATTTTTCATTTGTGTTCTCTTTAGCATAAATTGCTTAACAAAATGGTTAAAGTTAAATGTTCCGATTTGAGGACGAAGGACAAAAAGGAGCTTACTAAGCAGCTTGAAGAGCTTAAAAATGAATTGCTTAATCTGCGTGTGGCTAAAGTTACTGGAGGTGCTCCTTCAAAGCTTTCGAAGATTCGAGTTGTTCGTAAAGCAGTAGCTCGCTTTGTTCATTTTTATACATCAGAAACAAAAAGAAAATTTGCGTAAAGTTTTTAAAAACAAAAAATTTATGCCTCTTGACTTGCGGAAAAAGAAGACCCGTGCTATCAGAAAGGCTCTGTCTACTCGTGATGCTAATAAGAAGTTTTTGAAAGAAATTCGCAAGAAATCTATATATCCGCCAAGGAAATTTGCTGTAAGAGTTTAAGTGCATAGATGTTATACTTACATATCTGAAAACTCAATATTACGAAAACAAAGGGCGAGTTGAATAGTTTTTGGTTCTTAAAAAAATCTCTTATAACAGTTACGGTCCCTGGTTTTTAGTACCTTGTTTTTCTGCTCTGTCTACATTCACATAACAACATACATCACAGGGTTGCAAAATTACTAAATACGACAGTCACATAGCGGGGTGTTCACAGTTTCAACAATAACAAATGCTATAAATACGATTTGTTAAATGTACGCTTAAACTGTGAATAACCTTATTATTTTTACATATTTACGTATATGTTACGAACAAATCCATAAGAATGATAATAAAAATTTTGCTTTAATTCACTTTTAATAAAAAAATATGCCACTTTTAATAAAAAAATATTCCTACAGATTTTCAAAAAAGTCAAGTAATAAAAAAATTACATAAGTCTGTAATGTAATGTAATGTAAAAAAAGTCTGTAAAAAATAAAAAATATAAAATTTTTTTAGACACGGAATTATAAAGCAAACACTTTAAAAAATTTGTGTACCTATTGAAAAAAAATTAAATAAGAACTTTTCGTAAAACTTGCGATACACAAATAAGAAAAAAGAACGTGGGAAAATGTAATGAAAAACAAAATAACAAGAAAGCATTTGAAGATTTTAATTTGATGCAGCTTTCAATTTGTATTAGTTTACATGCCAGACTTGAAAAAGTTTTCCGTGCAACACGAATTTATAAACACAACCTTAATATATAAAAAGCAAGCACGCTGCTCCGTGCCCAATATCTCTCAAACTGTTCAGCCTGAAAGTATGCACATCTTAATACAAAAAAGGCAAGCATGCTGCTCCGCACACAGTATTTATCAAATTGTAATTATTTTTGACCGTAAAGTAATTTTACAAGACACACTGTTTTTGATCTAACTAGCTCTTTTTTTTATAATTTTATAAAAAAGTTATGACGAATTTGATGAAATTACTTTGAGTCGATTGCACCAAAAAATATAATTGTATCATCCGCAAAACGACACGTATACAAAGGTTACCAGGCCAGCTAGTAAAGTTGTGTATGAATATGATTGTTACCAAACTCGACTTTTTGCACTTTTACACTTGAACTAATTTTTCAACACTGCTTCAATTCAAAGCAATTTAAATTGTCTTTCACGGTTGTTTCACTTAATCAATAATTCATTTATGGTTCCAATCAATTCCTCTAAATAACCTATCCCTTTCCTTTCAGGTCAAAGACCAAGCCTTGTTTGTATAAGGCGCATGCCTTGGTTCTTTGATCCTTTTAAAAAAAAAAATACGTAAAGTGTTATTTAAAGTGGTACATTTGTATTTTGCAAAAATCAAGTGTAAGAAAAATCGAGCTTTAAAAAGAGAAAATATTGCTTTCGGAAAAAGGTTTCCAAGTAGAAAGTGCGCGGAGGACCTGTCTTAGGGCAGGCTTTTATACTAGTAACAATAAAAGTCTATTTATGTAATGCTAGTTCTAACTCCTTCATAGTAAGAAATACTAAAAATTATTGTAAAACTTGTCTTAAAAACCAAAAAAAAAAGTTCCTTTCGTTTAAAACGGGCAATTGCAAAAAAAAGTATTTTTTTCTAGCTAATGTAATATTTAATAAGTAAAATTAGTATAATCTAAAACTATTTTTAATTCCGTTTCAGTACGGAATTAGGAACATGCTAAAGATATTAAGGGTTCTCATCTAAGCATGTAAACATGTATAGCATTTAAACTTTTGATGAGCGATAAAGTGTAAATAGCGTAAATGTCGACAAAATGGCGGCTGCGGCTGTGACAACATTATGACTTTAAATTTTAAACCTTTTAAAAACCTTCATTAACATTGAAAAATAAATAAAACATGTTCATATTTACTTCAACTACTTTAAATATGTAATGATTAGTGTCAAAGACAACCCTCATTCACACACGTAGGTTTACATGCTAGTTTACACAACAAAATAGGCTCGGAAATGATGTAAACTCACGCCCATACAAATTTTGACAGATAGTTTGCGCGCATGTAAGTTCACAAGGTTTACAATGTTTACGGGTCAGTTACATGCTTAGATGAGAACCCTTATTAAATTTCATAGCTTATGTAAGGTGCTCTTATATTTCCATCCTCAATTGCACACAAAACTTTAATTTAAAAAAACCACTACATATGATAAATATATGATGATAGCATATAGACAAAAATCACTAAAACGGCATAAAAGGAGGTCTTTAAGGACTTGTGAGTAAGAAGGAATTTTCAATATTCTGATTTCGTTTTATTCCGCAATATAGAGCCAGCAAAATTTGCTATTTTATTAAAACTAACCCAAATTTATTCTTGAGTCAGATCATATCGAGTTTCTCTACCAGGGATTTTGTCTGTTCCTTGTAACTATTCTTCTTTGAAGTTCAACGAATATTCCGAAATACATTAATGAATCGTTAGAGTTTTTTGCTTCCGCTAGGAAGGAAGAGAAATCTGGCCCAAGCTCAACACTAAGCGTTCAAAAGAACTCATTTCTCTCAGAAGAGACTACATCAGCAGCATAGTAGGGATCCTTACAGGGCACTGCCTTATTGGCAGACACGCTCAATGATTGAACATACCTCACAACGACTTCTGCAGAAGCTGTAGAGATAAGGAGGAAGAAGAATCTACAGTACATTTCCTCTGCACTTGACCAGCGCTGGCTCAAAAATGTTTCCTCCACTTAGATAACTGGTTCTTTAATGACCTTAACGAACACTCGGAATCTTTGGTTTACGGAATCCTAGGCTTAGTAAACAGCTCAAACTGGTTTAAATAAAGATAGGAAAAATTAACCCTTGATATCACAATGGGCCTCATTGGCCTAAGTGTGTCTCGTTTGAGACAGCCACACTAACCTAACCTAATCTAGGAGGGAAGAGGCAAATACAAAAAACAAAATCTTTGGTAGAGTTTCAGGCTTAACCTAAAAATAAAAGTTCCTTTGCTTTAACGTCAAATATTTCAGATGAGTTTATTCGAACAAGTGTCGAAATCATATATACTCCACGAATTATTTATACGAACATTAAGAGAGTTCTTTCAAAATAAGTTGTTTTACTCACAACAGCAATACTTAATATGAATTATTAACAAATGATGTGTTCTAACAGTAAAACAATAACTGTCCATTTTTTGTTGTTTATATTTAGTTTGTCGCAGGCAATAAGCTTGACTTGTCAAACGAAATATTTATACGAACAATTAAAACCAAATTTCTTAGGGCGCATTTATAGTGGCGACTTGTTGCTGGACCGGACCGAACCGAGAAGGAAAGCTGGAAAACGCTGCACATACAATCATATGAAACAAGCTCAAAGTGCGTATAGTGCCAGCCGAGCTTGCAACTTCAAGTGACTTGTGCGCTGGTTTCCATCTTCCCGATTGTTGCTTTCTCACTCGCTCGCACGGTTTCCTTGTGTTTTGATTCTTGCTTGCTTGTTATTACTTTCGTTAAATAACATGAAATGGAATAAGAAACAAGGAAATCAATTTTTTTTTTGTTTTTGCTGTTGCTCCTTTTCTTCGTCTTTTCTTTGTTTTTCTTGTGCACAAAAGCAAGTGTGTAAAATGAACAAACGAATGAAAAGGGATTTTTCCCACAAAGTTGGCAACGTTAGCGGCAGCAAACTAAATTCCTCGGAAAAATATTGTTAAACGAAAAAACAACAAATTGCAGCACATTTGACTGCCAGCGTCGCGATCGATTCTGTATTTCCTTGAATTCATTCATTCAAAAAAACAAAGAACCGCAGGATAGCAACAAAGAAGACCAATAAGAAAAGTAATAAGCATACAAGAACACGAAATTGCGCTCAGTTGTTATGCTGTATTTTCTTGACCGCAAAAAATACACACACAAACAGCACTTTAAAGAAGCAACGAAGATAAATTTCTATCAACTGTTGCACACAGAAAACCAAAAGAGAAATAGTGTAAAAAGCTAAACCAGCCGGTGAAGCAATTCGTCGATTAGCGGCTGCAAGTGCGTTTCATCTAAAACAGAGAATCGAAGATTATCAAATTTTCTTATGTGCGCTCTTTCTTTCTATTTGATTTTAAGCACAAAAGTAAACAAACAAAAATAGCAGAAACAAGATATAACAACTTTGTTTAGATTAGTTTTGTATTGCTTTGTTGCAATATCAAAAATATTGCAACAAAAACAAAACCTAAAGAAAAAAGTTAAAAAAGTTAAAACCAGTTGGATGATCAAGTGGCTTCATGCGGCTTGAAGTGCGTTTTCGCTGAGTCATAGCATAAAAAAATCTTGGGCCAGCTGCTGATGTACGTTTTTTTAATGTGCGTTCTTTCTACGATCTTCTTTTTTGTCAAAAAAAAAAAAATTTGAAATAAAAACACAAGAAGGCAACAAAAACCAACAGAAAACACTTGCGAAAAAAGTCGAAACAAGTTGGTACCTCAAGTGACTTGAAACGACTTGCAGTTGCAGGAAGCGCGTTTCAGCAGCGTTTTTCGCATTTTCGTCTCTGCACTTGTTGGTTTGAGGACAGCAAAATGAATGAACGAAATCATGTGGCTTTTTTGATGCTTCGGTTGCAAAAATAAACAAAAGAAAAAGTAATATATACAAACAAACCCAAAATAGCCAAAAACCAGTTGAAACAAGTCACCAGCGACAAGCGCGCACTTCCAGCTGCTTTTGGCAGGACGCGTTTCCAGCTCGGTCCGGCCCAGCAACCAGCTGTCACTATAAACGCGCCCTTAGAATAGCTTCAGTTCAAAAAGTAAAGGTATTTTTTTCAATTTATGTTTTGATGTAGATAGATTATGCATTTAGATTTTTGTTTTTGAACCAGATTGATCAGATGTCTTGTAATGGCCAAGTGGTACGGAAATCACTTTTTTACACACAATTTTTTTTGGGTGTTAAGTTATCTGTAGAAGTGGAATGGTCCAGGAATGAGGTCCAAACCTTAAAAACATTGATTGATTCAATGCCAAGGCGTCTTCAGATGGTCATTGCAAATTCTGGAGGAAACACAAGCTATTAATTTGCTTAAAGAAATTATTTTTATTTTTGAAAAAACATTGTAAACATGAAACGTTTTTATAAATATTTCACTCTAAGAAAAACTAAGAATTCTTTTTGTTTATGTTTAAAAAATAAAATTTTTGGTTTTTTATGTATAAAAAATAAATAACTGAAACTTCATTGTTTATATATTTAAAAATCTGTGCGTTTATTATTAAGAAACAGAATTTTTTGCAGCATTCTTATAGCTATTTCGTTGAGTGTAAGACTTAAACAATGGGTTGGTCACAGTTGAATCCTTCAAGATTACTTAAAAGGAAATTTAGCTACTTTCGAAACAGGCTGTCTTGTCTGCTGTGTGAGTGACTCTATACAGAGTTGTTGTTTTAGTGGTTGTTGCCTTCTTTAAAACTTACTTGTTCTAAATAGTTTACAATAAATTATCAAAAAAAAAAAAAAAATATGCTTAAAATTGTAATTTAATCTTCAAAACTTATTGATTAGTAAAAATTTTAATTTTTCTATAGTTTCGCTCATATGGCTGTCAATGTTTTTCCACCCCTTCAACTATTTCAAAATGTTTCAACAACATGGCGTTGAGTGCTCAACCATTTGAATCCTGCGTGTCCTTGAGCATTTTTTGTTTTGTTTGTGCGGCACATCTAACCGCAAATGCATTGCTCAGTTGCAGTTTCTGCTTACAGCTGCGGTTTCACTTCTAAATGCAATGCTATGTTTTTATGCGATGTTTCTTTGGTGGCTGTTTTTGTTTTCATGTGTTAAGAGTGTTGTGTGGGGAAGAGGGTGAGCTTAGAGGGGATTAGTCGCAGAAGCGCAGTTTCCCATTCGAATTTCAGCTAAGCTTTGGTTGTCAATTTCATATTTATTGCCTGCTATAAAAAGTGAAATGGCAATAGCGACAAAAACAGCAACAGAAATGACGATACGACGACAACATGCCAGCACACCCGCCGGTCATGTGACACATATTTTTGTATGTATGGCTGTATTTGTAAATTTGCCTGTGTACAAGTGAGTGTGCAGTTTGACGTCATTGCGCTGCTGTGCTCGAGAATTTTGTGCCAGAGTGGTTATGGTTTTGGTGAGTGCACTAGACGTTGAAGTCGCAAGTTTGCTGAGCTTGGTGGCGGATTTGTTTTTGGAACGCTTAGAAATGTATTTTTATATATAAATATTAAAAACGTTATTTTTCTTAATGGCAGCAAGTATTAAAATTGACAAGTTTTGACATTCATTGCAAAATGTTGTCAATTTTAATAAAATTCCGTTAGAAATGATACGGGATAAAAGGGTTGGTTCTATCTTTTTTCTTTTATAGCAAGCATAATGACAATAAGAAGGGTTTGAATAAAGAGAAATTCCTAAAAAAGTTCTGATAGAGAGGCATAGGATCTAAAGTATGTGATGTGCGTAAGAAGTGCCTCAAAGGTGAGGAAGGCCCTTTTAAGCTGATTGAAATTAATTTTTTATTCATCTTAAGAAAGGTGTGTGAGAAATGACCAAAAATATTTTGGTCTCATTGATAAGGAAATTTATTGCCTTGTTTTGTGAAACGCACGCAATCATTTCACATGGCGTTTCCAAAAACTCTAAGAGTAACTGATTTAAGGACTAACTTATTCATTTGGTTAAGGACTAGAATTTCCCCTAATTCAAGTATATTTTTAGTAAATTTTTTATTAATTCTAATGAATTTATCCTTGAAAAATGTGTTACATAGCACATGTACATATATTAAAGCAAAGCAAAGTTTCACGTAATTTCAGTTGATAAAATGTATAACAGCAAACCGCAAATTTTCCAATTAGTTCTTTTTTGGCAAATTGAAAGTTTCACTAAATTATTCCATGACCAGCAAAAGCTTTCCACAGCCCAACACCACCTCTTCTCTCCGCAACTAATTCAACCCGAGAGAGCCACTAGGCAAAGTTTATGTAATTACAGACAGATTGCATGATTTTGGTTTCGAGAAATTTGCATAGGAAAAACCACAAGAAAGAGATGAAAGAAGAAAGAAATAGTGGCCCCCAATCAGCTAGCCAAGCATTAAGTAGCAAAAAAAAATTAAGTAACTAAGCCTTTTGATGTTTAATTTTGGGTTGTTTTGGTTACAAACACATACACACATATTTAAACCACACATTAAATTACACACCAAAAGAGTTCTGGAAAATTTTCAAATGTTTTTTTTCCATATATCTATAGCCTAAAATTTTGCTTTATTGCAGACATTTTTGCATATCTTGGCAGCAGCTGCTTAAAGCGTTAAATGATTTACGAGCCTAAAAATATGCTCTCACTAATCAATAGAGTGTGAGAGTACGAAAGTGATAAAAATAACTAAAAATTATGTATGTGTGTTTGTTAAACTGCGTTTGTATCTTTTTATAAATTGACCAGCAAACGGTAGTAAATATTTACATTGGCAGCAAATAAATAAACAAAGAAATTAAAATTAAAAATATAAAACAATGACAGCAGAAGAAAGTATTAAAAATTTGAGCACAGTTAACAGATGTGTTGATGTGTTGAACAGATGTGTTTAGTGCCGTTAAGATTGGAAAATAAAATTTTTAATGGGCAAGAAATGTTTGTTAAGCTAAGTACTGAGTTCCAGAAATTTTTGTCCTAAGGTAATCAACATAGTATCTGTGCTTTTTTATAATTTTTCGTCGTTATTTTTGTAATCAAAGTATTTTTTACCCAACTACGGCGAAGCCAAAGGAGCGGTATATGTCTAGGCTACAATCTCACTTCTAATTACTACTAACCATAACTTGACAACTAAGTTGTCGTTAGAAGTGTTTTTATCGTCTGCTGGTTATGGGCCACACAAAATCTTGAACTAAATTTCAAAATTTTTTGGAATTCATATAGGACAACACCAAGAAAAGATTACTTTTTAATCCGAGGAAAAGTATAAAATTTTCTAATTCAAAAAATATTAGTTTTTAATCCGCAAAAGTTCAAAAAAGTCATATAAATACCAACTTAAAAAAAAATTTTCTGACCAGTTCAGGATTTGAACACACGTCCTCTGATGTACTAGTTCAACACCTTATCCACTCACCTATCTCAGTTGTTTTGAAAGTTACGCTTATTTTGCATCATTTTGAATGTAAGTAAGCTTAGAGTAAGTAAGTAAGCAAGCAGAAATGTGGGTTGGAGACCCAGCTAAATAAAACTATAATAAAAAATTTTCTGACCAGTTCGTGATTTGAACACACATCCTCTGATGCGATGGCCCAACACTTTTTCTACTCGTCTAACTCAGTTATTAATAAATTTTCGCTTATTTAGCATCATTACATCATTACGCATGCAAGTAAGTTCCTTTCAGGAACGTGGGTTTGAGACCCAGCTAAATTAAACTAAAGTATTGATTTAAAAATTGTACTTTTTGGATTAAAAATTCCTTTAAACCAAAGTTTGGATTAAAAAGTAGTCCAAAATTTTTAACCGTGTAGGTGAAGTCTTATTAAATTTTTTATAGGTGCTGCCCTCTAGAGCAGCGATGCCCACGAAAATTATTAGAAGAGTGCAAAAGCAACAGTAATAAAAAGTAGCATCAAAAATTTTTTAAATCTTGATGCAATGAAGAATTACCAATAACACGAGTGCTGGCAGAGTCCGCGGCAGCGAACTTAGTTATGTATGTGTACACTGTAAAAATAATGAATCAAGTAATTCCAAATGTTCCAGTTTTTTGCTAGTCAGAATACATTCTGATTTCCCCAGCTTTAACCGCGTGGAGGTTTTCAGATTTCCTTTTGTTATTTTTTTTTTATAGTTTTTAATTTTTTGTTTTTTATTTTTTTACTTTATTTTTTATGTTTTTTTTTTGTGAATGTTTTATTATTATACATTTTTTAATTTTTTAGTCTTATAATAACTTTTATTTGCTTTTAACTTAATTTTTTAGATATTTTTATTTATTTATTTATTTATTATTATTATTCATCAAACAGAGATTTATTCTCTTAATGACTACTTAAAAATTTAAAATACAGTATATTATAGCAATTTGATACAGGTTACGTTAAGTTACTGGAATTATTACTTACACTATTAAAATATAAAAGCAGAGAATTCTTAAAGACACTCCTACTTAAACCTAGATTAAAGTCTATATCTCGACATACTGAATTTGCCAGTCTTAAGCAACGAGTGATTAGTTCGTTCATATTGTAGTTGACTCTAAGAAATGGCTCATGAAATAATCTTTGAGATCTCAGATCACGTGAAGGTACATGAAAGCATACTCGAAAAAGCAAAGTGGAACAGTTTATTTCAAAGCATTTTAAATTCCGTACGAACATAATGGCGAAATATTTGCGGCGATTTTTCAAGGATAGAATACCAAGAAGAAGCCTTCTCACATAATATTCCGGCATTTCGATATTCCAATTTAAGCAACTGATTGCAATTCTCGTAAAGCGTCGCTGAATTCTTTTGATTCTATTAGAAGCGCATCTATAAAAAGGGTCTCAGATTATGCAGCAGTATTCTAAGATAGATCTTACAAATGCAAAATATAACGATTTTAAAGAAAATGGATCACAAAGGTCTTTAGTGTTTCTGTTTATAAAACCTAACATAGCATTAGCCTTTGCTACAATATAGTCTATATGCTTTGAGAACCTTAGTGTATTATCAAGTATAACTCCAAGATCTTTCTTTTCAGTTATTCTAGACAATTTCATAATTCCGAGTTTATATGTGTAAACTACGGGCGATAAAATTCGATTGAAAGTCACACTTTGGCATTTAGATATATTCAGCGGCAGTAAATTGTCGCTGCACCAAACAGATAATTGGAGCAAATCCTTTTCAAGATTCAAACAATCGTTAGTGTTTTTTATAATAGAAAAAATCTTTATGTCATCAGCATACATTTAACACTGAGAAAATTTTATTTTTTTAGGAATGTCATTTACGAATAAAAGAAACAGAAGTGGCCAAAAGTGACTGTCCTGGGGAACTCCTGAAGAAACCGATATAGCATCTGACAGTATATTGTTAATACGAACAAATTGTGTCCATCCTGTAAGGTATGACTCGAACCATTTTAAAATGTTAGAGTAAAAGCCAATTAATTCGAGTTTTTTTATGAGTAACTCATGATGAACTCTATCAAAGACTTTTGAAAAATCTGTAAATTTAACATCACATTGATGTCCTTCTTCAAAACAATTCAAAATATATTTAGAAAATATTGCCAACTTTGTAGTTGTTGACCTTCCCGTGATAAAACCGTGTTGATACGGTGATATAACCTCTTTTAAAGTGAGTCTATTGTATACTAATTTTTCAAAAAGTTTAGGGATCGTGGATATTTTACATATTGGACGATAATTAGAGACCTCGTTTTTAGAACCGGATTTATGGATCGGTGTAATGTAAGCAATTTTCCAATCCGTTAGAAATTCGCCTTAACTTAATGATTGATTAAAAATTGTTGTTAATGGTAAACATAACGCGTCTGCGCAACTTTTTAATAGAATGGGTGGAAAACCATCCCATCCGGGTTGTTTATCAAGGTTAAGTTGCTTTAACCCTTTCCAAACTTCTATTGAGCTAAGTTCTAGGTCACCAATATTTAGTAAATAACAGGATGATTCTGTGTAGGTATTTGTATTTGTGATGTTGTTTGAAGAAACTTATACTGATCGAAAGAATTCCGCGAAAATATTGCAAATTAATGGAGGGTCAGATGTTGTATTGCCCATGTATTGAATAGTATTTTGAATGCCCGTAGACTTCTTTTTGCTATTAATAAAATGCCAAAGCTTTTACTATTTTATTATATAACTGTTTTATTATTAACTAAATCTTTTATTATCTATGAAAAAATAGGCAAATTTCCAGTTTTCCGCAAATTCATTTCTTGCCATTTTTCAAAGGCATAATAACCCCTATAAAAAATTTATTCTGATGCAATACAAAAAAGGACCAACCTGCAAATAATTCAATAACTTTTTCTCAATGTGCATTCGCTCAACGAAAAATATAAAGGCTAATGCTATGTTCACACTGAGAGCTAAATGAGCATTTACTAAATCCACATTTACTGTCGGCCCTTTACTCGTTGTAGGAGTAACAAGGACAAACATATATAGTAAATGCTCTAAATGCACATTTAGCTCTCAGTGTGAACATATCATAAAGACGTTAACAGAACGACGCATGCTTCAACGACGCATAGTTCGAAAGAACAAAAACAATAACATTAAGAAGTGAGACTGAAATTGCAAACTGAATTTGACGAATTATAACACTCATGAAAATATTGAAGTTGTTGTAAAAGAGTGGAAAGAGTTAAGCGCTGGGCATCGCTGCTCTAGAGGACATAAAATTATTTTTTTAGTGACGTAAGCAAATGAGGTATCGTTAGCAGCGTTTTGATCGTCCGCTGAAGAAAAGTTATGCGACGGCAGGGGCGGATCCAGGAAAATTTTTCGGGAGGGGTTTTAAAAATATTTATGTACGTTATATTAGGGTGCTTAAAAAATATTACTTTTTTGCAAATCCACCAACCCCGATCAGAAATGAGATGGTTATATCAAAATACGACAATGAAAATAATTTTTTTTTTTTTAATTTTAAGGTGGTGCTACCAGCGGTTTTCAGTTTTAGTTAGAGAAAATTGACGATAAAGCCCTAATGTTAAATAATTCATATATCACTCATTTTGTAACAAAAAATAATGATTTTTTTTAAAAGAATACGTAAAATAGATCAGAATTTATAAAAACATGTTTAAATTTTGAAAACTAGATTTATTTTTGTTTTTAGCCAATAGAGTGTTAAAAAAGAAAATTGGTGGCAGCTTGGGTTAATAAGAGTGTTTTTTAAATGGGATCATACTCTTACAGCTCTATTCTAACAAAATCACAAAAGAAACTTCAGTATCAATTGATGCAGAATTCATAATTGATATAAATTCGTATTCTGAGCACTTTGAAAAAGCTCTTTTTGTATACACTGTGATCAAAATAGTGACGAACAGCAAAGTATGTCACAAATGCATAAAGAGCCAAAATAAGGATAATATCTAAAACTTATATCAATTTTAAGGAATCTGGAGCCAAGAATTGATTTATTCAATGTGTTTAAAAGTTATTTTGCTACGATTTATCGCTAAACAAATCTGAGTGCAGTAACTTAATTGAAGCCATTAACATAAACAAAGCCAGTGCTTCATAACATCGTTTTAACATTTGGGCACGAACTTAACTCTTTTAAGCACCCAATTGAACATTTGACTATCAGCGTACATTTATGTATACAAATCTATGCTCATTGCACACAACAGGTTTTCACCTTGTTGTGGAGAATTATAAAAGCTTTTCGGCTGAGACAGCTTCGACAGGATACGGATCAATAGAGGAGACCAGATCAAAATTATCACAATTTTTCAGTATCAATTGATTGTGACGATGATGCCAGAATAGAGCATGAGACTTGGAATTCATTCCATTCTTTAAAATTTTCTTTCACAGACGTCGAATAAACTGGGATAGTAGCACCAAATAAAAATTAAAAAAAAAATTACTAAAACTATTTTACGTATTCCGTTAAAAAATCATGTTTAAAAATGAGTGATTAGTAATTAATAAAAATAGTAAATGAGTAATTAATAATTTAGGTCTTTTTCGGCAATTTTCTCTAACTAAAAATTGGAAAATGTCTTTTTATTTTCTTTTCATCATTCATCATCAAAGAAAGGCTTCAAAACTACAAGACTTTCATGACTATAATCTCTTTTCGTGAGCCTAAAAATTGGCTTATTTCGATTGGTCGAAAAAATCTTCGGCCTCTTACTGTCAAGCATTGAATTTGAAAATTCCTAATTTTTTTTTGTCAATTTTGTGTTTTTGCTTTAACTTTAATAGAAAACTGGATTGGACAAAATCAAAAATAGTCCCATCGTGTTCAGCGACTTCGAATACATAACGTTAGATCATGAGATAAACCATCGATAATCACATTTTCTATTGATATGTTTAAAAAAAAAATTTTTTTATTATGTGGCGAAAATTTTCGAAAATTGGAGACTAGCAGTGCCTAAAGGTTAATATTTTTGGACAAAAATTTCAGTACGTGCTGTTGATATGTCATTGAAGCTATTTTTCAACATGCTTCAAAACTAAAAAATCTTTCGCTTAGTTTGGGTCGGTCTAATATGTATATATAAATAATATTTTTATATTAAAATAAGGAATAAGAAAATAAGGAATTTTTATAAAATACTCATTTTTTCCAGAAGATTTGAATATCTGTTTTTTAAATTTTTTTAATAATACAGTGAAAATCGATAAAGTTTTCAACGAAAAACATCAATAAGCATTTAAGCATATAAAGTATTTTATAGCATTTCTTTGTTTAAATCGAGAATACACCCAAAAAATATTTAGGATAAAATTACGAATAAAATCTTTGTAGAAATACAAACAGAGGCTATTCGTAGAATGTACATGTTTTGTACATAGTCCAAACGTTTGTAGTGTTGACCGCATGAACAAATTTTTGTAATCGTAACTTTGTACATTCTACAAACGCTAGTTTGTAAAAATCTGTAATGTATAATTTGTGAACTGAACGAACATTGCTTGATATTATGCAAAGCGGTGGCAGCAGCGTTCGTATATTTGTTCGTATCTTTTGTAGATGAAATGAATGCGTTTGTTAAATATACAAATTTTTCTTTGTACAATGTACAAACGGTCATTTGTATTATTCACAAAGTCGTTCGTGGGCTGAAAAGAAGAAAACGCTTTGTAGAATATAATAATTGTTTTGTACGTAGTACGAAGCTTTTTTTTGGGTGTATATTACTTTTTGTACCTTTTGAAGAAAGCGGTGTTTTGTTGCGCTGTTCTAGTTGAGCACAAAAAGAGAAAAGTAGAGAGCAACATGGAGTTTATTGAACTCCTCGCAACACAAACGGGAAAATTAACAAAAAAACTTTACACTTGACTCTACATAAAATCGATTCTAAAAATTTAAACTGCAAAATACACTTCTAAATGGTTCTCATATCACATAATTAACATACGATTTATATAAAATTCTTTTATCGATCTTTTTCGATGTTTTGCTCTCATTTTTACTTTTTAAGGTGAATAAAATAAATTTATATGAATTCAAATTGTTTATTGCAACAAGATTAAACTAATACAATTTTTCCCAATAAAAATATTACCACGATTTCTTTACTCACATAGTTTTAAGAGCCTCATAGACTGAGTAGTTTTAGTGTCACAAGTGTCAGAGTAATATTATTCTGTACGCGACAAAAAAAAATTCTTCTAAAAATTAATTCGCAGTTGCTATGAAATAAAATTTATGTGAAATTCAGTGCATTTGAGGATTCGAAATTTTGAATCAGAGCAGCACTTCAACATTCAGTAGATCAGAAAACCAACAGAAGATCCGGTTATTTCATTCCCTGATGCATATTACATATATTAAATAAGTAATAAGGGAATCAAATCAAATGTGTTTTAGATTATAAAATGATTTTAATTTTTTTTTTATGGCTTTTTCGACATAATTTCGAATACATTTTCGCACGTAATGATGAACGTTCAATAATGTCAACCCGTCTTTCGGTCTTTACTTCTTTTGCTTCGCAGATACGTTTTTAATATGTGTAGAGATGAAAATAAGCTTTCTCTTGAAGCCACTGAAATCGGAAGGGTTGCGTTTAAAAATTATGATAAGAAATAAATTATAAAAAATCAACGTTTTTCTTTTTGGTACCCTTAGTCCAAATACTAAACACCAGTGCATCACTTTTAAATACAGATTCTCCGAGAATTTCGGGGGAGCTTACACCCCTAAATCCCTTGAATCCACGCCTGTGTGACGGCACATTAAGTTGAATATTAAACACGTATGTAATTTAAGAATGTCTGCGAACGTTACTCCTGTTGATTTAAAACGTAGGTTGTTAATACAATTGATCTTACCAATAATATCTTATTCAGAAATAGTGTACAGTAAGGCGCCTCACGAAAAAAAAGTTGTTCGGCACAGTTGCTTAAGATAATCCTTGGTTTATGTTATGATGGCTCTCCAAATATTTTGACTCTACCGATAGCCATCCGTGAGCTAGAATGGTTTGAAATAACCTACAAAAATCGAGTTCTTTTGTAACCATATTGGCTTGTGTAGTAGTTGTAAAAAATAAACTGTCAGAAATTACAGCCCGGAAAAAGCTCTTTCAATCTACATCAAAAAAATTCAAATTTTTGCATTCGGATTAAAGATAATGCTGGTTTTCATACATTTTTTAAAATTTATTTTCGCTAAAATGAAAAAACTTAATTATTTCTAATGCGATCCTCCCTTCAAGCGCGTCGGAAGCTAATTTCATCTGGGGCAGTACAAATGGGGGTGCAAAAAAAAGTCACCAAAATTTCTTAAAAGAAACATGAATTTGAATAAACAAATTTTTTATTCTAGTTTCAAAATGAGAAAAAAATAAAACTAAATAAAAAAGATTAAAATTTCATTATTTTTAAAATTTTTTCCAATTTCGATATTAGAGACCATTTTTCAAAGGACCTTCATATGGTAATATGAAAATATAAGAAATAATTGTTGCTTTTATAAAGCAAGACTAGGTATATTTTTACATGGTTTAAATGAATAAGGTACAAAAAGTTATATCAATTTAAATTCTTCCAAAATGTTTCTTTCTGTCCTTGCAAGAAAAAATCTTTCACCACCTCCATCAAATTCAATTCTTCGGTTTTATCTTTGTGAATGTGTATGAGTGAGTCGTGAGTCGTTTCTGTGTCATAGTTGCTCGGAGATACGTTTTAAGCCGTATTGGTGCAATAAATGAACGCTCAGAAGAAACTGCTGATGCAGGCACAGTTAAAACCAAAGCAACACGTTTTTCAACTTCATTTAATAGTTTTTTCAGTGTATCCGAATTTTTTTCAAATTGGAATTGCAGTAGAAACTTTACATTTTGTTCTATCTTTTTGCAAATACAGAGAAAGAAAATGGTTATCCGATAGCATGGTTATGAAGAAGAGAGAAAGAAGAGCAAAATATAAAATACAAAAATATTATCGTTGTAAAAAAACTGATATTTTGAATAACTTTTGAATTTTCTTTTCAAATTGTTTATCTAGCTAAATAAGCGGGGGCAGCTTCCCCCTTGCCCCCGCTTGCTACGCCAATGCTTCCCTTTCAAGATATTGTTGGAAAGGTTTTGAGTGCTCGCCTGGATTCCTAGTTAGAATTTCTTAAATTAATTTATATTAAAACTAAAATATTTATTACTAGCTGAACCCGGTGTGCTTCGCTACCCCCTCGTATAAAATAAAATGAAAAGTATTTATATATTTACAAAATTTTTTTATTTAATTTAATTATTGCGCAATACTTCGCCTCTTTTTTTGTTGTAAACCAATTAGAATTCAGCACTGAATCGCATGTAATTTGCTTCATGCTCCCCCTTTTTATTTTAAGACCAATCAAAAAGCAGCAATTACACAATCAGCTGTTTCGCTGTCAGTTGTGGAAGAAAGAGAATGGGACTACCCCACTATTTTAATTAATATGTATTTTAAATTTGTGGTAAAGCCGTTAATAAACGTAGTGAAAAAGTAGGTGCAGAAGTGTGCATGGCCGAAAAATATTATCATGTAATAAGTATTCCTGAGTCAAAGCTGAACGCTGTGAAAATTTAAGATCGGTTATCAGGTAATAAGTATTCCTGAGTCAAAGCTGAACGCTGTGAAAATTTAAGATCGGTTATCAGGTCCAGCCTCCAATATATCGCAAGCAAAGGGGCGTGCTCCGCCCAATTTTCTTTTGGTACGTATTTCTAATCATGCCAATACCATATATAGCAAATACTGCCGCCGTTGGTCAAAAAATGCCCAAGATATGACGATTTTAAATTTTGGGTTATATGGGCGAGGCCACGCCACTTCGTCCACTCACAACTTTATATAGTCAAGAATTTATTATTTCGTAAGAATGTCCTATTGTGAAAATTTAATGACGATCGGTCCAGTAGTTAAGACTATATTGCGATTTTTAATTTTCCTAAAAAGCGGCGTGGTTCCACCCACTTTTCTTCTGGTACGTATTCCTAATTATGCCAATACCATATGTACCAAATAGCATCAACGTAGGTCAAAAAATGCCCAAAATATGGCGATTTAAATTTTTGGGTTATATGGGCAGTGCCACGCCCCTTTGTCCAATAAAAACTTCATATAGCTTATTATTCTTTCCAGAGTCATAGTTAAATGCTGTGTAAGTTTCAGGAAGATCGGTCCAAGGGTTTGACCTCCTATAAAGCACAAACTAACAAACAAACAGACAGACCGACATTAATTTTTATATATATAGATTAAAAGCAGATTAATTATAATTAAAGTAAAATGGGGCGAAAAAGGGGGATTTGGTTATAAAAAAATCTATGGCTACCTTACTTGTAGATAAAAAGTATATAAAACTTTAGGTAAATACATATTACAAAAAAAGTATTTTGTATAGCAAACATTGTTAGTGGTATAGGTAAGTATCTGAATTAAAAAAGGGGGCGGTGAAGTGGGCGTGGTTCATAGTAATATGGCGACGTTAACAGTATTAAGAGCAATATACCACCAAATAAAAAATAATCCGTTGGAAGGAACGAATTTGTACAGAGAACAAAAAGTTTAAAACTTAAATTTGGCGTGAAAAAGGGCGTGAAAGGAGGCGTGGCGTAAGAAATGTTTATTTCTACCTCGCCTGGAGTATAATGTGTATACAATTTGAAGTAAATCTGTTAAAAACTATATGGGAGCAATTACATAACTTTAAAAAAGTGGGCGTAAAAGTGGGCGTGGTCGAAAAAGCACCCTATTAATCATGCCAGAGTCCCAGTTAAATGCTGTGAAAATTTCAGGAAGATCGGTCCAGAGGTTTGGTATCCTATAAGGTACAAACAAACAAATAAACAAACACACATTCCATTTTATATATATAGATAGATAGATAGATAAAAAGATAAAATAAACACCTGCTGCAAAATATTGTAAGAAATTAAAAAAAAAATGAAAGTAATTAAGTTTTTTGAGTTTTGAAAGTTTTTGTATGGAAATAAAATACAAGGATATCAAAAATATGCATGAAAAAAGCGTTATCTTTAATCTAATTGCATTTACAAACATTTAAACATTTACAATTTTTTGATGCAGATTGGACGAGCTGTTTCCGGCCTATAATTTCTGACAATTAAGTTTCTTACAATTCCCAGCAAACCATATCTCGGTAGAAAAATTGTATGATAGTCTGACGATATCGTTACGATATCTTAACACACAAATACGCGATATCGTCCCGCTAGTACAGTTACCAATAGCATTACGATATCATAACAATATCTTTATAACAAATTTCTAGATATCATCATGATAGTATAATTACGATAGCATTTCGATATCGTAACTTTATCTATATTAAAAAATACTAGATATCATTACAATATTATAATAACGATAGCATTATGATATAGTAACGATATCTATAATAAATACATACTCGATATCATCACGATAGTATAAATACGATAGCACTGCGATATCGCAACATGATATAGATTAAAAAAATCTCGATATAATTTCGTTGGTACCGATATTTAGATAAAAAAAAAGTTACTAGGACTTAGCTATTCACGTACGTTTACATTCTTATGACGAGCAACCAAGAAAAAATTTTCAAAATTTTTATATAAAAAAATTTTAAATTTTACTATTTACAATCATAATTTTTTAAGCGAAAATATTTTATTTTAATAAAAACTTTTTTCATTGTTATCTGCGTCAATTATGAAAAAATTATGAGAATATGAAAAATTCCAAGTCTTTTCGTATCAGTTTCTATAAAGGCATTTATATGAAAAAATTTTAAGTCTTTTCATATAGTTTTTTTTTTTTTTTTTGAAAAAGATCAAAGAATCAATTATGCAAATGCGCATTATGCAAATTATAAAAATTTGGTATGGATTCGATTTTCAAAATTTTTATATGAAAAAATTTTAAGTATTGCCCGTTTACGAGTCAGAATTTTTTAAATGAAAATATTTTATTTTAATAAAAATTATTTTTTCATTGTTAGCTGCGTTAATTAAACTAAAAAAATGTTCATAATTTTTATATGAAAAAATTCCAAGTCTTTTAGTTTCATTTTCTATGAAAGAATTTATATGAAAAAATTTGAAGTCTTTTCATATAATTTTTATTTTTTTTGAAAAAGGTTAAGAAAATTAGTGCATGTAAATAAGTGTTGCCTTATGCAACTTATAAAAATTTTGTATGGATTCGTCATATCGTGTTCTTTTCGAGCTCGCTTAAGAGTTCCAGATTTCCGACTCGGTTATTCATTTCTTTGTAAAAAATTTTTCAAAACCAATTATAAAAATAAATCATTTAATTATTTTTATTAAGTTTGCTGTTATTGTTACACGATTTAAGCAAATATTTTTTGATCTATAAAAAAATAAAAATTTAAAAAAAAATGTATAAAAAAATAACATTTTGAACTTTTCTAAAAAAATTTTGTATAAAAAAAACTATATTTTAAGACAGCACAAAAAAAAATTGTTTTTCCCGGTTGGGGTTTGAACCCTTCATTCTTTATGAAGGAAATTAAGCGACGATTACTTAACAATTGAGATAGTCGAATGGGTAAGCTGATGCATTTACATGCACTTGGCCGAGGTTGAAATCTCCGGATGGCTATAATTTGCAATATCGTTTCGATATCAAGGATTACTATGCTTTCGTTATCGTTAATGAAATGTACATTTTTATCGAGAATTGTCTTTTTCAAAATCATAACGATATCGTTTCGTGAAACGTTAACGATAGAAGTTATCACCTTTACCACATCGTCTCGATATCGAAACGACATTGAAAATTCGATATCGCAATTAATATGTTTTCGATATCGTTTACGATATGTCAATTTGTATCGAAAACAGGACTTTTTCGATATCCTAACGATATCGTCTTGTGTATCGTTATCGATAAAAAATATCACCTTCACGATATGATCTCGATATCGAAACGATTTTGTTTGGTTTGCTGGGTTATTACACTAGCCAATATTTTTACAAAAAACTAGATTTTAAGATATTATTTAAAACCACTCCAGCTCACGGAAGGCTATAGCTAGAGTCGAAATATTTGGGTAATCATCGTAACATAAACCAAGGATTATGTTGAGCATTTGTGCCGAACAACTTTTTTTTCTATGGAGTGTGAGGTGCCTTACAGCCCTATTCTGGCAAATTAACAAATTGTTAACTAGTATTTTGAATAATTCTATGTGTTTTTTTTTACTTTTTTTATTTCAAAACAAAATTTGAAGTTCAAAAATAAAAAATTTTGATAAAAATTGTATACTGCTTTTCAGTTATTGACAATTTCATTAAAAAATTTTTGTTTTTTGAGCTTGAAATTTTGTATTGAAAACAACAAACACATAGAAATATTCAAAAGTAGGTATAATATGGGGTTTCTGGCACAGCGGAGCAGCGGAGCCGCTTGCTTGCTTGGTTGCTTTTGAAGCGTGCGTCATAGCTGACGGTAGTTTTTTGTGGTTTTGACTTCTGTCCGTCGCCCGCCCCATCCCCCCGTCCGTCCGTCCGTCCGTTTTGCGGTTTTTGATAAGTAGTTGCATAAAAATGTAAACATTTTTGTTTTTCAATGTTTGAGAAAATAACAAATTGTCTTCTGCGGTTTTGATAAGAAGTTGTATAAAATGTAAACATTTTTGTTATCTCCGTCCGTCCGTCCGTTTTGCGCTTTTTGATAATCAGTTCCATAAAAATATAAAAATTTGTGTTTTATTAATGCTTGGGAAAATAATAAATTGTATTCTGCGGTTTTTGATAATCAGTTCCATAAAAATATAAAAATTATGTTTTATCAATGCATGGGAAAATAATGAATTGTCTTCTGCGGTTTTTTATAATATAACCATTAAAATCAAATATTAAAAGACAGTTATGAAATATTTTAAAATAAATTTTATTAAACATTTAGAATACATATTACAATACAAGCTTAGTGTCTTATCACTAATAGGAAGTCCACCGTGGTTCCTTAAAGATAGCTGCATATAAATTATAGACTTTTCTCATAGTTTGATATCGTGACCACAAAGTTGCGCAATTACAAATGTCACACATTTCCTTATCCGAATTTTCAGCATAACAGCAGTCTACCCTATGTAAACCATGTATAGAGTATGCAAAACGTAGAGATGATCTCATTTCTGTAATCATGTCTTGAAAAGCTTTAACATGATCAGGGTCTATTGATTTTTCATATTTTATTAAGAACTTTTCTAGTTCACACGATGAAACCATATGTGATTGTTGATGGTGAGAGGTATACTTTAAACTAATATATTTTTTAAATTATTCTTTATTAAAACCAAAACGGCGATAATGTATAGATAAGAATGAAAATTTCTTGAATGTATTAAAACCCAAAACCGCAATAATGTCTAGATAAGAATTAAAATTTCTAGAAATGATTTTTCAACTCACGCTCTAATGGGAAAACACTATAAAATGTCAAGAAACTTATTAACATTTAACATTCAGTTTTTAATGTTTTAAACAAACGTTAATCAAGTCGTGAAAAGAAAAAACATATACAAAATTAAAATGAGTGAAATATTAGAGGATCTCAATAATATTAAATTAAATCAAAAAACAGGATTCATAAAGCAATGTTTAAGGTTGTCTGATATCCCTCTAAATAAGCAATTACGAATTCTGAAAGCGGAACGGAAAGACACCATCTTTGGGACAAAAATCATGCTGGAACTGGAAAAAAATGTAATCTTTCTACCACAATGCTATAATGAAATAAAGGATAAAACTCTGGAGGCGATGAACACAGGATCATTTACATTTAAAAAATTGATAGATGGCAACAGCAATAAAACTGATTTTGAGTTTTATAATACTGAAAAAATCAATAAAATTAAACAAAATAAATAGTTTTAATAAAAAATAAATTTGATGTTTTTATTTTAAATGTAAAATATCAGTACACTTATAAATATAAAATTGATTATCAATAAATCGAACAAATCCAAATATTGATTTTTTACTACATTTAATATTCTTCAGAGTGCTGACTTTTTTATATTTATAGATAATCCCCATTAGTTGCTTTAGAAATTTGTCTTCGGAAAACCATTCGATATCGCTTCCAATATCCATTTTAGAGGGAGCAACGTGCATCAAGTCAACAGTTTCATCCTTCAGCACTTCATCGTTACACCATTGTTGAATTATTTTTTTCAATCTACAAACTTCTACATTATTTTTAAAATTTATTTCAAAAGATGGTTTTTCCTTATGATTTTGTATAGTAATTGTAAATTCATCATCTTTAAATAAATTCAACACATTTAAATCGTCATGTTTAATAAATTTACTGCAACTAGCAGGTTGAACATCTTTTTTCTGTTCTTGTTCTTTAAGACTTTTTTTGCGTTTTATTGATTTCTTTAGTTTTTTCAATACAGGTTCCCTGATATCTTCAATTGGTTTCTCTTCATCATGAGTTTCCTCAAACATTTTATTAAAGTCTTCATGACATTGCAAAAGTTCACTCCCGAAATAATGTTGCTGTTGTTGAGGTTGCATTTGATGATTTTGTTGCTCTTCTTCATTCTTACTAATATCATTTTGTGTGTCCTCTAATGTTTTATCCAAATTTTTATAACATGTCTGAAGTTCACTCAAAAAATCCATGTCCTTATCAACACCCCAAAATACATCCTTATTCATTTTTGGTTTATCACTACAGTTCTAATTACAACTGATAAACTTTTAAAATGTTGAAACTATTTATAAGTAAATTCTCTTTTAGTTTGCATTGCTATCATTATCTTGCGGTTAATTTTATATTTGTTAATGAAAAAAAAAAAAACATAATTTTACAACGATAAAAATTGTGTATAAAATACGGCTGTCGACATTATGAAAAATTAGAAATGTCTTTTATTCGGGACGAAACGGCAATGTCTACAAGTGTTATTCGTGATATAATCGATTCAATGACAGAGCCTCAAATCGACGATTGTCTCGTAATACCACAGTCGGTGTTTGAAACTGTCAACACTAATAATCAACAGTTTTGGAGCGATATATGGAGTAATGATCGAGACGTGCAGGCAATAATGAAAATCCTAAAGAAAATGATGGAATACTATATCAAGGAAGAGTTGAGTATTGATCACGCCCACTCGCTACTTATAAAACTAGTTTTAGTGAAGCGGGTGGCTGCCTTCAACTTACACTTATTCAAATGTGAAGTGCCGTGCCAAGAACTGGAAGAAACATGTATCCCAAAATGTGTATACTATATAGAAGTGTGCAATGAGAAAGTAAAAATGTATAAAAGCTGTGTAATGAAAAAAATTTTGTTATTAGATATTTAATAAAGTTATAATGTTTTAAACTGAAAAATTTTGCTTTTCATTTTATTAACTTAATTCACAATTTTTACAACGATTTAGGTTATATATAATAAATGTATAATTTTTTGAAGTACAAAATTGTGTTTTTCATTTTATTTACTTAATGTACAATTTTTACAACGGTTTAAATTATATATATTTGTATAAAGTTGAATTATTTTATTCGCCTCATCTGCCATAAGTTCAAATGATGAACAACCACAAGTGTCTGGTCCAACTCTGCAATTATCATCTGACCACGGACAGTTTTCAAAATGTTCACCAAATTGAGAATTTACTTTTCTCAAACTGTTTTTGTATTCCATTTTCGTTTGAATGTTAACAAGTCTATCCTTTTCATCCTCCGGTATGATATGTGAAAATTTTTTTAAAAAGTTATAGATATCCTTGATGGTAGACATATTTTCTTTTCAAACTACTGTATATTCATATGTAACGTTTGATAATAAGCATTAACATCAATAATTGTTGGTTTTATACCATAATTTGACCGTTCGTATAATTCTTGTCGAGTGTTGTCATCATTATCATTTTGATTTATAGTGCCATTATATTCAAAGCAATAGATATTAAGTGTACGTAATTCATAATTGCTATAGTAGGAACATTTAATTCGTATTTCAAATGTTTCATATTTTAAATTAAAGTGACGATGAAAAACTCCTGAACTTTCATATATTCCACCAATTTGCATTTCTTTCTCTATTAGATTTCTCCTGAAAGCCTCAATTGCATCTTGAACAGAAAATTTCCTTTCTGGAGTTGGACTATGTCTATGATAACGTTCTAAATTTTGTTGATAGAGTGAGTCATAAGAAGGTTCTCTGTATGGATATCTCAATGTTGTGGTAGATGAGGGGGTCGTATTAATATTATCATATTTAACATTTTCCAATTGAAGGGTTATGTTTACTTTTATTTGAAGAGAAGTATTTGGGATCTGTATGACAAAACTAACCTGTTTTCCATATTCAACATTGTAAAAAGTAGTAGTATTTTCATTTCGTTCATATATATAATTTCTAGTTTGATAGCATGCAATATGATGTATTTGTAGTATGACGTAAGCAATAAATATAAATATTGAAAGGTTTCTTAAGATCATGTTTTTGGGTTGAATCTTTCCCCGGCTGCAACTATTTAAGTAATGATCATAGATAATGTCTGTATATAGTCTTTTACATCTATAATTTCGACTTCCAATGGCTTATAATTTGGATCTTGAATTCGAATTCTCTGAATTTCACCATTACTTAGAATTATTTCTGTTTCAATTTCATGATATTCAAAGCAATTAATGCTCAATCCTCTCTCTTCAAATCTACTAATATAAGTACAACGAATTGGAATATCTATATTTTCATATTCAAGTTTAAAATATCGATAAAATACTTCCTTAGAGTCAATAATTCCGCCAATATCATTTTCTTTAGTAATTAGATCCTTACGAAAGGCTTCTATGGCTTCATCCACAGTAAAAAGTCTTGAAGGTTTTCCTTGAGTTGTACTCTCAAATTCTGCAGCTGTTGTTGTTGTCGTTGTTGTAGACAATTCTGTTCCCTTCTCAGTACTTAGTAGTTCATAGATGTTATGAGTTTCATCATTTAAATTTAACGGTTCAGTTTCTTTCAACAACAAAAATGATATATTAATTTTCAAGATATTATTATCAGCTAGAGTTAAATTAAATTCAATACTTTTAGAGTTTTGATTAATGATAGGTATGGAAGTATTTTCTAATTTCCAAAATGGTACACTAGACACATTTCTTAAAACGAAAAATAATGTTAAAAATAGAATTAATTTCATCTTATGTTTTATTCTTAGAGATATACACGCTACTAAATTTCAGTATAAAATGATAAGAATATCTAGTTTGGCTGTTTTTATATAAAAAGTCTTTATTATGTTTTATTTATTTATAATACAGATTATTTTGTAACATGTATTCATTTAAAAGTAACGCTGATTTTAAAGCACATCTTATTTGACGTTGTTTCCCTGTTTTGTTGTTGTTGTTGTAGTGATATTGACATTGACATGTTCTTGGGTACATATTATATAATATTGATAAGTTTATTTCATCACATTGTGAAATATCTTCGATATTGAAAACACGCTGTTTTAAAAATTCTTCAATCCATTTTTGTTTCTCCGTCCCCTTTACGTATACTTTTTTATTCTTCAATAGAGATTTAAAATAGCTTTGGGTGTTTTTAAATGAGTCACTTCCATAATTCCATGATAAATTATGATGATTTAATTTTAACCAATTGGATTGACGTTGATCATCTTCACATAGGTCCTTGAATTCGAATGGAGCTTTTATGTGGAAACAGTGAAATTAATCTTCACTAAATACGACTGCTATCTCCTTAACAATAAAACGATTATCATAGATTTTAAAACCTTGAACATCAACAGTTGCAAACATTGTGTTAAATAAATAGCCGCAGTCATCAAAACTCTTATTTATATAGAACGCATGTGTATATTTTTTATTAAATTATTTTTTTAATAACATTTGTGAGCGGTATATATTCATACATTTTATCGTGAATAAGCATACAATAAGCTGATGTACTTGGAGGGACATTCGCTCGAAATTTTAATTCAATTCTAATATCTATTGGTCCTCCTTTTACACTCTCATTCTGATGAGAGACATTTAAAACAATTATTGGTGCAATGTTAACAAAATTTTCTGGTGATAAAAGTGGTTGTGGAGAACGTCCATAGTATCCTTGTTGAAATTTTTGATACATATCATAGAGTAAAGCGTAACGATTATGATCAAATCTAATGTTGAGATCGTCATAGGGATATACATCAGAGTTAAGATGAACTTTTACATCTGATAAGTTACAATGTGTGAACTTATTATTGTTTCTAAATGCTAAAATTATGTATCGTGGTCTTTCATTTTCACCTGCTAGTTTGACATTCCATAAAATATTTGTACTTTCTACAAGAGAAGGATTATGATAAACATCCCAGCTTCTAAATGATATATTAAGTGGTATTTTACTATTTATTGTTTTTAACATTTTCAATCGGTAATCATCTGAAAGTTGAATGTGTGGTACTTTCCATGTGATATTCAAGAGGCTTAACACAAGATTATCGGTGATAGTAGTTGAACTCATAATATTCTTATCATCTTTAGTTCGCATCAAAATCAATTCATGTTTACAATTCACAATTAATTTATCAAAATCTTCAGCAAATCCAAGTAAGGTCTTTAAAGGAACACAAAAATTAAAATGTCCCGTTTTAAGTACAACATTATTTTTTTCAAATGGACACCATCCAGCGTTTTGAAGATTTGTACTTTCGAATTTATTAAGCGAAACATAATTTTTCATATCTGACGCGATTCCCAATTGTCTTGTACGATCAATTTCTACGCCATTCATCTCATAACGAATTTCATCAAATAAGTATGCTATACAATTGTTTAAGAGTTTAACAGTTTTTGAAGTAGAACTATCGCTGTTGGATACAAATCCTTCAATATACAAAACACTCTCACTTAGTAATACATACAAGTCCTGGTTTTGTATTGGTATACGTATTTCATCATTATTTTTAAATGATTGTAAATATGATGTATAGCTGTGGTAATCTTTTTTCACTATACTATCGTCAATAAATGGTCTATACAGAACATTAATTACGTCACTCATGTTGTTTTTTTAATTGTAATCCAATGCTTTCTAAAAACTCTTTGTTCGATTTTGTTAGATAAATTCTATGTGTGGGTTTCTTAAAAGTAGGTTTTTTATTTGAATTTGATTCTTCTTTTGTTGTTGTTTTCGGTACACTAGTGAATGAGTTGTTATGTAAATGCTTTTTATTAAAAACAATCATTCTTTATATAGGCTTTAAATGTAGTCTTATTGATATTTTTTCACCACGGAAATTAATGAGGTTACCACCTTGATCTACGACTTTAAGAACAAGAGTGCTTATTTGTCTTGTATTAACTGGTAAATATATAACATTCATTGGTATTTCAGTAATTTTATATCCTGGACTAACTCGAAGAGAGAACTGATGAATTGTATGTACAGATACTTCATTTATATAAGATCCATTAATAATATTGCATTCAATTGATATTGTATTTATTTTAGAAATATCTACTGGATTATCAGAATAATTGATAACATCAGGTTCCAATATTCTTTTACTAAATCCTAGTAATGATCCAATTGAACAACCTCTATTGAAGAAAATTGGTTCCTTGGTACTATGAATTTCTGTTTGCAATGTGTTATAGTTTGCTTTTATATCTAATAATCCAGCGTTATATGGTTCATATTCATCAACAATTTTCTCAGATATATCCATGAATTCATAGGATCCTATTGGTATTACAATTGTTTTATCACCAATGTGAAACAAATTGTTTTCATCATCCACATTTGGAATAGAATGATAAGAGTCGAAACTAATCAAACCACAAACATAATCTTGCTTGAGTTCTATAGGCGGAAAATAATTTGCAACAAGTTGTGATGAGTTTCCATTTATTGTTAAAGTAAACGACATGTTGTTGACCAATCATTAAGTAGTGGACTAAAATATGTTTCTTATACATTATTACATTTATATTAAATCATTTACATCAATCCAAGAATTATGGTCTGAAGAAAAACCTAACCATTTAACAAAAGCTCTATTATTACGCCTTCTTAAAATTTTTTCAACTAAATATGTTTGTGGAAATTTGGTTTTTATCAATTCATATTCATAGAAACCTCCTTTGATTTCATTTCCTTGATAATCTTCAAGTATGTATGTAGTAGGGTTTGTATTTTGAATATTTCTGATTTTAAATATTTCAGTTGTCCAATTTGGTGTATACCCTTTTTCAAATGTATGTTTATATTTACTTATTCTAACATTATCATTTAACTTAAATCTTGGTTTATGAAAAATTTTTGGATTGTTATAAACAGTTTTTAATATAAATCTTTCATTTAAAGAATTTACTTCATTGGGTGTCATCTTAATAGTTCTATGAAATGTGTTGTTATATTGGTTAACTAGGCTTTTATAGCTATCAATCCATTTGTATGTTCCATTAAAGCTAAACTCCTTCCACATCATTCCCTTTAAAGTTCTGTTGAAACGTTCCACTATTGATGCTTTTAAAGTTGAAAAAGTAGAATAATGATTGATACCTTTCAATGACATTAATCTTTTAAAATGTACGTTGTAAAATTCTTTCCCATCATCCGTTTGAAGATTTTTTGGTATACGGCTACTTGTGTTGAAAATACTTTTCATTGCGGTTGTAACGTTTTCTCCAGTTTTATTTTTAATGGACTCCGCCCATGCTTTCTTTGAAAATGTGTCAATAACAGTTAGAAGGTAACGATAATTCATATTAACATTTTTATATGGAATCATTTCCACTAAATCTGCTTGCCATAAGTTATCAATTCCTTTCATTATTACATGTCTTCTTTTAAAATTTTTCCGTGCTTGTTTATGTAGTTCTTCAACTATATCTCGTTTATTATTATTATTATCCATATTATATATAGTCATATATCTCGTTATTGCAATCCTTTTATTTTTGGATATTTTATTTTCAATTTTTTAACATCATCTGCATTAGTCTGATTTTTCCCGACTACATATTTAAACAAGAAGTCTTCAATAGTCTTTAAATAATCATTAACTTCTTCAAAGCTTTCCTTATATACAGATTTTATTCGATTATCAATTGCTGACTCAATTAAATCTATATCATTTTTAATGTTATCATTCAGTGCAACATTCAAATCCCTTGTTTTATTTTCTAACCTATTTGTTATACTGTTTAGATTCTCCATGGCCGTATTTATATCTACCATTTTCTTTTCATAGATGTTTGTTACCTTATTTAGATTCTCGAAAAAAAATATACGAGAAATGGCGTCATTATCATCATTGGGTAATCCTAAGTTGATAACTCTTTTCATATGTAAATTTAGGTTTTTATTTTCGTCTACATTCCAACCAATAGTATTTCGTAAAATTGTTTTGATATTTACTCTACTATTGTTATCTTTCGATAATGAAGAATGACCAAACTTATCAATATTTGAATACATTTTTTAGCTATATAATTATATTAGCTTCTTTCAACTCTTCAATGATAGATATTATTTCGTTATTATGGTTATTATGTCCAGCAGTTGATGATGATATAAGTAATCGTAATCTTTCAACTAATTCATTGGGATCATCCCAATACTCATAGTTCGATTTATTGTTAATGAACTTTAAAACTTTAAGACCTTGTCCACGTATCAATGCGCTTGGTAAATTGAATATTTTCCTTATTATACGTTGATATTTATAAGATTTTGTTCCTTTAATTTGATTGTTTGAATTATAATTACGTCTATGAGCATTTGTAGATAATAAAATATCTTTATAATTTTGTAAATCCCGTTTAGTGAAATGAAGGGGATTTGCATGAAAAACTAATTCAAATAGACCAGGTGTCATCTGCCATTTATATTTTCCAACCGAAATTTTATTTTCATTAGGAATTTTTAAAAGTTCTTTCCCATATCTCCATCTACCCAATGAATCTATATTAAATCCATATACTTTATCCAATTTTTTACTATCTTTAAGTATTTGAATGTTTTGTTGTAGAGAATTGTGCTTATCTCGATTATTTTCTAATTGTTTAAGGTGTTTATAATCTGTGTTTAACTGATCATTAGCCTTACGTTTAAAATGTTTATGTCTTGTCCATAGTTCTCGATCATTTTCAATATCTCTTCTTACTCTGTTTTCATTTTGTACTTCATTTTCTATCAAATTGTGAGTTTCCTCATTATTATTATTATTGATTTTGTTATTGGTTTTATTTTGAGAATTGAGAATTTCGTTTGATATAATGGGATGATAAATTTTTTTAATTTTATTTTTTAATTGTTTTTTAAATTTTAAATGTTTCTTTATTTTTAATTTCTTATTCGTTTTTTCTTCTTTGTTCGTGCTATCGATATAATTTTTTTCATATCTTACAGGGACTAAATCATTACCAATATCATGAATTTTGACGTTTGTATTCAACTTGGATATTTTGTTAGCATATTTCTCTTGTTGCAATGAATGTTTGTTCTTATTGTGAAGATCTCTTAATCGCTGTTTAAAATTTTTTTGCAACCCTTTGTTTTTTCGTTTTATAATAATTTGTTTTTTAACCTTTTGTTTTGTTTCATTTTCAAAGTCAGATTCAGATTCTGTATTATAATTTATTTTGTTTTTGTATTCAACATCATTATTTAGTATATTTTCATTATCAAAATCAGATTCTGACCTTACATTATAATTAGCATAGCCTTTGTTTTTTGCATCAGCATATCCATTATCATTTTTTAAGTCTTTATCAAATTCTACTGTTTGAATGTTGGGGTGTTTGGTGTATGAACGTTGATAATGTTTTAAAGACTTTGCTAATTCATTTTCAATGTTGGGTTTTATCTTGCTTGTATGCTGATATGGTTTGTTATGTCTTAGTTTATTTTTGTTCAATAAACTACGCTTTTTTAAAATTGTTTTATCATTCATTGCTGTGTCAAGTGTTGTTAGATATTGTGGATCAACATTTAAGTTCACATTTTGAGTAGATTTTTGTGGCATACCATCATCAATATCATCCCAAAACATTTCTTCAATATTTTCTTTTTTCTTTTTAGCAAGATCGTTAGTGCGTTTGTTTTCTTTGTTATATTCATTGTGTTCATCTTTATTAAGCTTTCCAATTATTTCATTCAATGGCTTTGAAATGGGTTGAAATGTATTTTCAAGCAATTTAACTCGATCTATTTCACCTAATTTTATTTCCTTCAATTTTTCTTTTAAGATTTTCCGAGTGTTAGCAAGGTTTGTTAAAACATTAAGGCTTGTATTTTTCATGATTATTGTTTCTGTGAGCTTTCTAAAATCTGATACTTATCTGGTTTATATCTGATACTGATCTGGTATATATCTGATACTGATCTGAGGTGTAACAGGTGGTGATGTGATTTTTATATATGTATGAAATTATCAAAACCTTTTCGATACCGACCCTTGTTTATAGTATCATCTTTATTTATCACAACAAAACCATACTTTTCTTTCCAACATTCATTGCAAATCTTTATAAACATTCTGAAATCCATGTCTCCAATAACATGATCATTGAAAATATGTTTTAAATTCATTTCATCTTGTTTGAATATAATAATCATGTTTGCATTATCACGTATTAAATGCTTAGGAATTTTTGTATAGGTTTGACACAAATAAAAACAATCAATTTGTTTATGACGACCCATACAAAAATATTTTCGTATAGTGCTTTGTTTGTCACAAATAACATCATCAAAAATGAAAATTGAATTTGGTTTAGCTTTATCTGGACTTATAACATCTTCATTTTCTGAGAAAGTATAGAGATTTATTCCTTTTATTGGCACAATGAGTTTCTTCAAATATTCGTATTTTGGTTGATATAAAGATTTTGAATATATGTATATGTTTTTAAACTTTAAGCCATTTGGATCCACAATAAGACTAATCATGGCGTTAGTTTTACCACAATTTGATGGTCCAACAAATAATGCACGTATTGAATTAGGTAAAAGAGGACTGTGAACAATTTTGCTTATTTTATCGCTATCATTAAATAAGTCAGCATTATGAACATTAAGCTGAATACGTTGTTTAATTAACCTCATTTTGAATACTATATTAAATGGAATATAAATCAATCATATATAACTATAATCATCATTCCCTTTTTATACTCACAACCAAATGTTAATTTTATTTTTAAAATGGGTATAATATACAAAGATAATACACATCGGCAACAGTTGAAAAGAGGATATGGTTTCATAAACAACTTAATAAATTCATTGCCAGTTGAACTTCATTTACCGGGATATCAATTTTGTGGACCAGGAACAAAACTTCAAAAACGTTTAGAAAGAGGTGATAAGGGTATTAATCCATTAGATGCGGCTTGTAAGGAGCATGATATTGCATATTCACAATCAAAAGATATAAACACACGGCATCAGGCTGATAATATTTTATCTGAGAAAGCTTGGCAAAGAGTTACATCCAAAGATAGCGATTTGAAAGAACGTGCGTACGCTTGGTTCGTAACAAATGCAATGAAAACAAAAGTTAAATTTGGAATGGGCATTAAGAGAAACAAGAACAAAAGTAAATCGAAAAGAAGGCAAACCAAGCGCAAAAAGTATAAAAACCCTAAAGTGAATCGAGAGAAACTCTTTTCGTTAGCAGTTAAAAAGGGTGTAAAAATGTTGATAAAAAAGAAACCTAATTCATTCAGTGATGCTTATAAAATAGCCCATAAAGCTGTACAGTCAAGTTTTAAACGAAAAAAATCTCAAGTTAATATACCACGAGTAATCCCAGTTCCAAAAATAGGTGGAGTTTTACCACTAATACCCATTTTAACAGCACTAGGTGCTCTTGGAGGTATAGCTTCTGGAGGATCAGCTGTAGCAAAAGCTATAAATGATATAAAAAATGGAAAAGAACAATTAGCTGAAGCTACTCGTCACAATAGATATATGGAGTCAATAGCTATGGGTAAAGGTCTATTTCTAAAACCTTATAAAGAAGGATATGGTTTGTTTTTACGACCTCAGTCAAAAAACTCTTAAGAAAGCTACCTAAAAGACCATTAACCGATGTGGATTTAATGAAATATTGTAAATTTCTTAAATATTTTAGAGGAATTTTTATGAGAGATTCTTTACCAACAAAACCGTATACTCAAGAATGTGGTATTCTCAATTTAGATGATGTTAACGGACCCGGTACTCATTGGGTAGCTTACTATAAAAATAAAAACTATAAGGAATATTTTGATAGCTTTGGAAACTTGCAACCCCCATTAGAACTCATCAATTACTTAAAGACGCCAATATATTACAACTATGAACAAAAACAAAAATACAACACAGTTATTTGTGGTCAATTATGTTTACAATTTTTATTTCAAAAATATAATATTACATAGTATGTTCACTTATTGATAATATAAAAAAATAAAATACTTATCTTAAAACTGTTTCCCCAAGTGAATTTTTATTAAATAACAAATTGTCTTCTGCGGTTTTTGATAAGCAGTTGCATAAAATTTTTCTCATCAATGCTTGGGAAAATAACAAATTGCCTTCTGCGGTTTTTTTTTTTGTTGATAGTAGCACTCAAAGGGTTTAATTAAAACTTTTTGCTATATAAAGTTCTCCAAAACAGCACAGTTTACACATAATTAAAAAAATGGAAAATATCAACATGGATGCATTCGATGAGCACTTTTACTGTGATCCAAAAAATTATCGCATCACCACCCCGGAACCTTTTTTTTGGTTGACAACGACAGACTGTCATCTTGGGAACTACAACCATTTTAAATACATTTGAGAGCATCCACGATTCATAGATGTCTTTACTCTGGCGCTTCAACCAAATATTGACGAACTCTGCGAGGAAAATGTTAGGACCATGGACGATGCAAATGGCATTCCGAGAAGCATACTATCAGAATCCAAAGTTATTTTCATGGACCAAAATAAAAAACAAATAGTTACTAAAGTAGAAGTAGTAACTATAGATAGCGATTTTTATGTAATTGATTCAACAATATTTTTTTGCGAATTGTCTTTTAGACGATTAAAAATATTTTCTGAAGATATTACATTTTAAATAATAAAAATTTCCTTTAAAACATAAAATTATTTTGTTTTTATTTTTTTAAGTTTTCAAGCTTTTAATACATTTTTATTTAATAATCTATGATGTCCCCATGCAAGGGTATTAACACCATTTTCTAATATATAACGTTTGTCATCAAAATAACTTAATACAATTTTTTCAATTTCTTGTGTATATATCTTATGAATCTTAGATCTAAAAGTTAACATTTTATCATAATAAATTTTCTTATTAAATAAACATTTTCTATAATCATCAATACTGAGGGACATCAAAGCTGATTTTTTTACTCCTTTAGCTTTTTTGATATCATTATCGCCCTCAACACTAATAGAATACATTTTTGCCCTCAAACCAATGAATTCCCTCATTATTTTTCCATTATTTTCATCTTTCATGAGACCTAATACCTTTTTATTTTGTCGTTCTATCTCATAAGGATTGTTGAGTTTGTAGTCGGATGTGTCAAATTTTAAATGAATGTCAGGTTTAATGTCATTATAGAAGTCTTCAGTCTTAATTGAATAGATGAAAGAGTCAGTATCCATATAGCATAAACTTAAGTTCTCTCTAAATTTTGGAAGCATGTAATCATAGTGAAAATCATACATTTTCCATTTAGAGAGTTCTAGAACTACAAACCCTATATAAATTGGTTTATCATATAGGGTATGTATTCTATTAAGTTGTATTGCTACCATATTTTCGGTAAATCTTGTAGAGCTATGAAAATTTGGTTTAGCAATTAAGCTTCTAGCTCCCAATCTTTTTCCTCTATTTTCCCACTCGCAAACAATTTTAACATCTTTCCTCTTATCTACATTCTCCATGGTTTTACCATAAACAGCATTATTTAATAACTTGAAAAAGTTCTTTTCAAAATCATTTTTAGCTTGCGTTCTATGAAAAGTATTCAAATCAATATATTTTTTTAACCATGGCGATTGTTTAAATTTTAAAATTCTGTGAATTTTTTTAAGTTTTATTCCATTTTGTAAACATTGTTGTAAGTTAACATAATGAATGATATAATTTGATTTATTATTCAAATCGATTATAAGTTTTTGATGTTTACCGATCGGACTTTTTTTATTTTCTGAACAAAACGGTAAGTCATTATATATATCATGCATTGCAGAAGATATCTCTAAATCAACTTCTAAAATATATCCTTCACAAGAATCATTACCATGCTCATTTAACTGAAATGTTGATACATCATCAACCCATTCAAAATTTCCTTCAGGCAAATATTGAGACATTGCCCAACCATACAAATTATTGGCATCTAAATACATGAGATAATTTGAGGGTTTTGTAACATCAAAGTCATCCATATATTTATTATTTGCCTTAACATGTCTATTGGAACATTGCACAATACCTCCCCTTATTCCTTTTTGAATGAATTTAATCATGTCAATGTCTGTTAGTAGGTCTAATTCAATTTTTGTGTACTTTAACATTGCTCCCCAAGATAGTCCGGGAGCTGTATAATATTGACAAGGATCAAGATTGTAAATTGATTTACATACTTTTCTAAAATTTTCGAAAACATCAGTAAGAAGTAGAACATCTGTTTTAAGGTAAAGTTCTAAGTAATCATGTAGTGTTGTGCAATTAAAAGTTGACCATACTTCTTGAGCATGTTCATAGTCGGCAACACTACATTCTTCATTGGTTAATTTATTAAAGAACTTTTCCCTCGGAGGTAAACATTCTTAATGTTTAATAAATTTTTATATACAAATATTTCTGTTTTTTAAGGGATTTTATTCAACTTCTTATCAAAAACCGCAGAAGACAATTTGTTATTTTCTCAAACATTGAAAAACAAAAATGTTTACATTTTTATGCAACTACTTATCAAAAACCGCAAAACGGACGGACGGACGGACGGGGGGATGGGGCGGGCGACGGACAGAAGTCAAAACCACAAAAAACTACCGTCAGCTATGACGCACGCTTCAAAAGCACCCAAGCAAGCAAGCGGCTCCGCTGCTCCGCTGTGCCAGAAACCCCATATTATACCTACTTTCAAAATACTGGTTAACAATTTGTTAATTTGCCAGAATAGGGCTGTTAGTGTACAGTAGGCCAGGTGGGTCTCCATAAAAAAAGTGTTTGATAATTTCGGTCTATAATATTCTTTGGCTTATTGTTGTACCCTCCACGGAAGGATTTCACAATGTGTTAACCCGTAGACTTTCGGGAATTTTTTTAAAAACGTTCCCGTTTTGGGGTCAAAAACTCACTTTTTGCAAGGAAAAGTTTTTTGTTCCTTAGAATGTTCAAAAACAAAAAAATTAAAGCTTTAAAAATGATTACTACACTGAGGAAACTATGTGTTAAAATTAAATGAAATTGAGTTCATATTAAACGAATTTGTTTTTGAAATAGAGCTTGAAACAATTTCATTTAAGTTAAATACAAATGTTTTTAAAGTTTAATTTAAAACAAAAGTTTTTGTTTTCAAAAAAATGTTTTTAAATATACTTTCATTGTAAAAATTTTTATTTTAACACATTTATTTATACGAGAAATGTAATGCAAAAACTTTTATATTTAAAACAAATGTTTTAAATTAAAAACAAATAAATTAACCCGCCATTTTTTCGATGTCATTTTTTTAACTTTTTCGAGTTTTCGAAGTCGGATTCGTGATTAGCGATTTTGAAAAACCAAGTATGTTTTTTTTTTAGTGTACAGGAATAATTTGCGCACTTTGGATTTTTTGTGTTTTAATGTGATTTAAACTTCAATCGGCATAACTACGCCCGTTCTTGACCGATTATCTTCGATAAACCTACATTAGAAATGTAATAAAATTGGTCAACAGAGCTTGTATTAGAGACTTGTCTATGTATGTGTCTAATTCCGTTGTATAACGCAATTTAATTGATTCAATATTTAAATCTTTAATATTTTCTGTTTTACTCACAAGATACACCGATATATTTATATATTATTTTATTATATGTATTTTCTTCTACCAAAAATTTTAAATAGCTTAAAGTTTTCTCTATTTGCTTATCTTGTAATGCATCTGATGCTTTTTTTTAACAAAGAAAAAAAATTTTAAAGAATTTTACGGCATGTTCTTCATTCCGTTCTAGAACGTAATTGAAAATTACGTATGCTATTTATATGTAATTTGTTCTTATAAAGTTTCTTCAAATTCCATTTAGTTTAAGAGATATTTTCCCCTTTTTTTATTTTGTTACATATACACACATTCAAACATTTCTTTCCATTGCCAACTTAATTTTGTAATAAAAACTTTTGTTAACTTTTTTCCAATTGTTGTGAACTACAATAATTAAACGTTTTGTATAAGCGAGCAAAAATTGCCAATGGCTTAGATTGCTCACACTAGCAGGGATATTTGTTAGCACACACACCAACACATTCGGCCATGCGAAGTATCCATCATGTGGACGTCGGTATCTATGTGGTTTTCAACTTGTTCATACGTCAAACATGCAAGTACAATTGAGTGTGTGTGCGTGTGTGGCTGTGGGTTGGTGCTTGAGTGTTGAAATGCTGTGTGTCTCAGCCAGCTGACAGTTAAATTCCCCCACTACAAGCTTACCATGGGACAGCATGTCATCCTCATAAGTGACTCTTTGTGTTTTTTGCGGAATGTGTGGCTAAAATCGTTCTGCTGTTCGTCGATTTATCTGCTAAAAAGAAGCATTTTTTTATCATGTTATCTGGAAGAAGAATGACTAATGTTATGTATGTTTCAAAAGCTTGCTTTAAGCAATTAACTTTTTCTTTTTTTTTTCACTGGTTGGCTGTTATTCTTTCTAAGTTTTAACTGCTCTTAATATAGAACTGAAATAAAACAATAACATTCAGAAAACAGCCATTTAGATTTAATTTAAAATTATTTAACAATAAGGTGTCTGCTTTTCTGCAAAGATACCAGTTAACATGGAAAGATTTTTCGACCTTTTAGCGAAAAAAAGGCAAAACAAACGCAATTTAAAATTTTTATGCGCTATTTTCACTGATGAGTACAATAAAATCGCGGTTTTCACGTACTCCAACTACGGTATGGGTTGCCAGTGGATGTGAAATTAAATTTTATGATGCATTTTTACGTTGCTATTTAATGCTGCGGTTGGAAAATGTTTATATATAATTCAATAAATTTCTTCTTGGTAGCTAGTTGTAATTTATGCGGTCATAAAAACGCTTCTTGATTGTTTTTATTTGCTTGAACTTTTTCAAGCTTGTTGTTTTGCCGTAGGTATCATTGAAATAATGCATTTAAAAGTTTAAGGTACTTTAATAGTTGTTATATTAAAGATGCTGTGAACTATATTAAAAAAGGCCTTGAGAGCAAAAACTGCAATTTATGCTTAAAACTCAGTCTGTTAACGTCACTTGAAAAAAACAAATATCATAGTTACATTCAATTTATTTGATTTCTTGATGAAAATAGTATTTGTGAGATATGCATTTTTTGCTACATTTATTTTTGCAATTGCTGTCAGGAGTTGCATGAAATATCAGTCTTCAACTATCAGCTGCTCAAACTGACAGCTGTTCACTTATGACACTTATATAAATGAATTCTTATCTCTTTCAAACACCCACACAAACACACACATACGTGGATATGACTCTAAGTTGCTTCACATGCTGTCATTAAAGAAAACTCTTAACGTCACTCTGCACTTTTTCTGACATCCTGTGGGAAGCACACTAGAAAACTGCATGATGGCAAATAGTTAAGCACATCATCTAGTACGAGTATATTTATAAAAGCTGCAATACAAAAAATTCGAAAACTTTAAGCTAAATGTCAAATGCTATTAAGACAATAAAATTAGAACTGTAGCAAAATTGCTTTGATAAAATTAATACGAGACACAAGTGACAGCTTAACTTGCTGCTAACTTTAAAAAAACTTTCTATACTCTCTGTATCTTTTTGGTTTGCTCACGACCGCTTGTAAAAATTTGTCAGTGTTAACATTGTAATGCAGAACTGTAAGCGAGATGTGGCAAAATATTGGTTGTTTTGTTGAAAGCGATAGTTTCAAATTTCATTGTTCAAACAACAGTTTGACTTTATTCGTCTTTATAGCAACATCGTGTTTTTAACAGAAAGTTTTGCTGTAAAGACTTACAGTGATATTTTCCAGGAAACATTAACATAGAATATTTTAACACTGTGCGACTACTTTTAAGGCTACTTTTTTAAGGTTACTTTTATTGAAGATGTATTAAAAAAGACTAGAAAAGTGCTAGTAAAAAAGGGCACTAAAGGATTAAAATAGTCTGCGGCAATATTTCTCATAAAATTTTACTATACAAAGGTGAACACAACAACCAGGGGCGCCCCAAGGCATTTTGAAAGTGCAGGCACGATATAATTTTGGCGCCCTAATTTTGGTGGTTTTCATTCGCTTTGGATTTTTCTCATTCTCTAACTTGATTTTTATTTATTAAATATATAATAAAATTTAATACGATAGCTTTAAGATTGCGGCTGTAATCGTATCAATAGACAGACGGACAGGCGGTGCTGATCAAGTTTATATACACTATTCTATATCTGCGACGCCTCCTTTTCATCATTACAAACGGAGTGACAACGTTAGGCTTACGCAGTATGCGAAAGAGTAAAAGAAAAATACAATTCAGATAAAATATGATAAAGTTCCAATATATTTCACAAGGCTTTAAGAATGGGAATGATTTTTTTCCACCAACTCAAATTCATTCAAACTTTATCTTAAGTTGTTTTTCCTTAAACTTTACACTTTTAATTATTTTACTTATCATCGGGTACATATATTTCCATTGCATTATGTACTTAAAAGAATCAACTTTCAAGTGGCGTTTTCGATAACGCTTCCAACGATTTCAACGATTTTTTTTTTATAAAGAATATCAAATGCAAACACTTACCGCCAAGGTTTCATTTCAGAATAGCATTAACTTAAGTATTTTTTAATGTGTTTCAAAGTGAAAAAAAGCTACACCACAAACAAGCAGCATTGACTTTTTAAAAAAGAGCTAAGAAAAGCAACCCAAGAGTACGCTATAAATTTTCTTGTTCTAAGGCATCTATCAAAGAATATGGATAAACAAAAAAAAAAAAGGATAAACAGCCAAAGCTGTTAAATAAATGAGTTCACTGAGAAGAGGAAGGAAGAAAACAAATAGAAAAAAGAGAGAAAAATATTATCTTTATGGTTGAGTTATTGATTTCAAACCAAATGGTTCAAATGCAAGACAAGCTACTATTTTATTTAACATAAATATTTTCAAAATTTAAGGCGGAATTGTAATAAATAAAAGCTTCAAAAACATTCAAAAGTAACGTCTTAAAATGTTCCTGTCACATGTTACTTTGTTTTCCTTATTTCAGGAATTTGTTTATAGCTGGCATTTTATTTTTGTGTGTGTGTTTTTTCATTATGTAAGTTTGTTTTTTCCTCTCACTGAAGCTGTCATAAATATTTATTTTTTCGTTGTCATCCTTAGATATTTTTTATTTATTTGCTGTCCTTAAAGATGTGTCGTTCAGAAAACACTGTTGGTACCACAGAGCTATATTTTTTGTTTCTTGGACTAATTTATATAGCATAAGCTGGCTCAGTCTAATCAATAAAACAGACAGAGTATACATTTATGTATTTGAGGGAAAGAAGAAAGTTTAAAAAAAAAAATGTGTTAAGGACGTCCAGCTCAGCGGAAACAAAATTGATAAACTTTTGTTATATAATTTTTTCTAGTTATTTATAGGACAATTTTTTTTTAATTTTTGAAGTAGTGAAAATTCTTATGGCTCAAAGCGAAAGTCCAGTAAATGAAACATTGAATTTTGTGTACCCGTAAATTTCCTGTTCTTTGAAGTTTTGCATCGCATATTTCGATAAATCATTTCTTATAGTTTCTCTATGGCATTGAGATCAGGCTATTGAGCTAGCCACGAGATTAAGCAAACCACTCCTTTACGCATTTTGCAGTGTGCTTCTGATTATTGTCATGGAAGATGGACTTTAGCGTAATCTCTTTCTCCACATGGGGCAACATCACATTTTGAAGAAGGTTTTATACATTAAACGATTCATTTGAAATATTGATCCTTTGATTTGAGTCAATAAAAAGACCACAAAAAAAAAACGTTCCCAGACCAGAACGTTGCCACCATCATATTTCACAGAACCTAAAGAGTAACGTGGATTAGAGCGTTGCCCTTTTAGCCTGTGTACCATCTGAATCTTCAGAACTTTTGAACTCATCAAAAAACAGTTTGGTTTACTATTTCGAAACTGTCCACATAACATAATTGTCGACAGAAACAGTAACTGTAACAGTAACAGTGACAGTAACAGTAACAGTAACAGTAACAGTAACAGTAACAGTAACAGTAACAGTGACAGTAACAGTAACAGTAACAGTAACAGTAACAGTAACAGTAACAGTAACAGTAACAGTAACAGTAACAGTAACAGTAACAGTAACAGTAACAGTAACAGTAACAGTAACAGTAACAGTAACAGTAACAGTAACAGTTATAGTAATATTAACAGTAACAGTAACAGTAACAGTAACAGTAACAGTTATAGTAAAAGTAAAAGTAAAAGTAACAGTAACAGTAACAGTAGCAATAACAGTAACAATAACAGTAACAGTAACAGTAGCAATAACAGTAACAATAACAGTAACAGTAACAGTAACAGTAACAGTAACAGTAACAGTAACAGTAACAGTAACAGTAACAGTAACAGTAACAGTAACAGTAACAGTAACAGTAACAGTAACAGTAAAAGTAACAGTAACAGTAACAGTAACAGTAACAGTAACAGTAACAGTAACAGTAACAGTAAAAGTAACAGTAACAGTAACAGTAAAAGTAAAAGTAACAGTAACAGTAACAGTAACAGTAACAGTAACAGTAACAGTAACAGTAACAGTAACAGTAACAGTAACAGTAACAGTAACAGTAACAGTAACAGTAACAGTAAGAGTAACAGTAACAGTAACAATAACAGTAATAGTAATAGTAATAGTAATAGTAATAGTAATAGTAATAGTAATAGTAATAGTAATAGTAATAGTAATAGTAATAGTAATAGTAATAGTAATAGTAATAGTAATAGTAATAGTAATAGTAATAGTAATAGTAATAGTAATAGTAATAGTAATAGTAATAGTAATAGTAATAGTAATAGTAATAGTAATAGTAATAGTAATAGTAATAGTAATAGTAATAGTAATAGTAATAGTAATAGTAATAGTAATAGTAATAGTAATAGTAATAGTAATAGTAATAGTAATAGTAATAGTAATAGTAATAGTAATAGTAATAGTAATAGTAATAGTAATAGTAATAGTAATAGTAATAGTAATAGTAATAGTAATAGTAATAGTAATAGTAATAGTAATAGTAATAGTAATAGTAATAGTAATAGTAATAGTAATAGTAATAGTAATAGTAATAGTAATAGTAATAGTAATAGTAATAGTAATAGTAATAGTAATAGTAATAGTAATAGTAATAGTAATAGTAATAGTAATAGTAATAGTAATAGTAATAGTAATAGTAATAGTAATAGTAATAGTAATAGTAATAGTTTTTTTTTTTTTTTTTTTTTATTATTATTATTATAAGATCTTTATTAATTATAATTTTGTGAAAATACACTTCATGATTCCCGCGAAGCCTTTAAGGCTTGTCTGCAGGAGAAAAGTATTTAGAATGTTTTCTTTAATTTTCTGAATTCCATTTCTCTTTAAAGATATTTTATCAATTCAAAATGATTTGTACTTAAATAAAAGTAAGAGTTAAAAATAAAATAAAAAATAATTATGTATAATTAATGTACGAGTATAAATAATGTTCAAATAGCTACGGTTTTGAGATTTTATATGTTGCCAGTTTGTGTTGTTGCTAGTTGTTGCGTTGTTGCTATTTGTTGTGTTGTTGCTAGTTGTTATGCTGTTGCTAGTTGTTATGTTGTTGCTAGTTGTTGTGTTGTTGCTAGTTGTTGCATTGTTGCTAGATATTGCGTTGTAGCTAGTTATTGCGTTGTTTCAATTTGTTGTTGCCGGTGATGCTGTTGCTGTGCTGCTTTCAAATATATACATATTTTTTTTTTTTTATTATTTTTTATTTTATTTTGAAAGCTTGTAGTGTTGATAGTGCTATTGGTGCAAGTTTTACTGTTGTAGTATTTATTGTCAGCATTGTTGTTTGTGTTTCTGTTTTGTAGTGCATTATTATATATTTATTGCTGTTGCTAAATTGTTGCTGATGTTGCTGGTATCGATGTAGTGTTGATAAGCTATGGCTGCAAGTTTTGCTTTTGTTGTTTATTTTGACAGTACTGTTGTTATTGTGCTGTGGTACTGTTCCTATTTAAGTAATTGTTGTTGTTGCGGGTGTTGTGTTGTTGCGGGTGTTGTGTTGTTGCGGGTGTTGTGTTGTTGCGGGTGTTGTGTTGTTGCTAAATTCAGGTTTTTGAGGTGTTATGTATTAATTACTGTTGGTAAATTGTTGTTGTCAGTATTTCTGGATGCTAATGTTGCGATGCTATTGTTGTTAATGTTGCTCTTTTGGGTGCAACATATTTTAATGTTGTGTTACGAGTGATGTTGTAGCTAATTGGTGTGCTGTAATGTTGTTTTTTTTTTTTTTTAGTGTTGTTAGTGTTTTGTTTAATGTTGCTTTGTGTGTTGTCTTATTGCTGCTACTACAATGTTGTTCGCGTTGCCATTTATTGGCGTTGATAAATTGTTCTTGTTGATATTGCTGGTATCGATGTCGATTCATTGGGTGTAATATACTTAAAACGTTGTGTTACGAGTAATGTTTTTTCTACTTAATGTTGTCGTTGGTTCCTTGGTGCTGTTGCTGTTGTTTATAATTTTCCTTGTTTGTTTTGGGTTTTATCTGTTAATAAAGTAAGTTTTAATTAGTTTTCTTCGTTTCTCCACATGAGTGATATTGAGTATCTCTGTCGGGAGTTGGTTAAGTAGAGTTGGCATCGTTGTTTCCAGTGTGCTTTTGCCATAGTTGTTAAGAAATGGTTTGACTTTAAATCTGCCTTCCATTCTTTGACGCGTACTATGGTGGTGGTCGATCAGGATTCTAAAGCGCGGGTCATCATAGAATTCGCATATTAGGGATGATTTAAAAATTTCTTCAACGTTGAGTAGCTCAAGTTGTTTACTAAATGTTTCGTTACTATTGTGTATGTTGTTTTTTTTTGCTAGAATTTTTAGTAGGTAGTTTTGGCTTTGTTGTAATTGCCTGCAGTGTGCTGACGATCCCCACGCCGTTATGCCATGGCGTATATAGGATTCACTTAATGCTTGATACGCTTCCTTAAGTACTCGGAAATTGCTACAGTTACTTAGATGGTGCAGCATGTATGAAGTACTTCGAAGTTTTTTACGAAGTTGGTCGATATGTTCATGCCATTTGAGGTTATGATCAACAACTACGCCGAGATACTTATACGTTTGAACCACTTCTATGAAGGTATCACAACTATCATTCGCATTGCAACTGGAGGCACGATTTGCGTGCAAGCACTCAGTGTTATGGAATTTTATTTTAATGTCGCTATAAAGAACGTGTGAAGGCTTTATATGAATGAGTTTAGTTTTGTCGGCGTTAATTGTAAGACCGTTGTCGTGTGACCATCGCGCAACGATGTCCAGCTCGTGTTGCATTTTAGTGGTTGCAATTTTGAGGTCTCTATGGGAGACCACTATTGATGTGTCATCTGCATAAGCATAGGTTGTACTTTTTTTTAACGATTTCAGCATACTGTTGGCATAAATTATATACAACAGTGGGCCTAGCTTCGATCCTTGAGGAACGCCATGTATAATTTGGTGTTCTTCGCTCACTTTGTTGCATACTTTAACAAGATATGTTCTGAAGTTGAGATAGTTTTTGAACCAATTGAGGCAATTGCCACGTATCCCTACTTTTTCCAGTGAAACTATCAGCTGGCTATGCGACAGCGTGTCGAAAGCTTTGCTGAAGTCTACAAACAAAGCCAAGCTATGATGGTTTTTACTCAGGTTTTCGTTTAAATTGCTCGCAAAGTTTCCTAAAAGCTTGTTGATGCTCTTACCTTTTTGAAATCCATATTGATTTGGATCGATAATTTTATATTTTACCATAAATTCTCTTAATCTTCTCTCGTAATAGTAATAGTAATAGTAATAGTAATAGTAATAGTAATAGTAATAGTAATAGTAATAGTAATAGTAATAGTAATAGTAATAGTAATAGTAATAGTAATAGTAATAGTAATAGTAATAGTAATAGTAATAGTAATAGTAATAGTAATAGTAATAGTAATAGTAATAGTAATAGTAATAGTAATAGTAATAGTAATAGTAATAGTAATAGTAATAGTAATAGTAATAGTAATAGTAATAGTAATAGTAATAGTAATAGTAATAGTAATAGTAATAGTAATAGTAATAGTAATAGTAATAGTAATAGTAATAGTAATAGTAATAGTAATAGTAATAGTAATAGTAATAGTAATAGTAATAGTAATAGTAATAGTAATAGTAATAGTAATAGTAATAGTAATAGTAATAGTAATAGTAATAGTAATAGTAATAGTAATAGTAATAGTAATAGTAATAGTAATAGTAATAGTAATAGTAATAGTAATAGTAATAGTAATAGTAATAGTAATAGTAATAGTAATAGTAATAGTAATAGTAATAGTAATAGTAATAGTAATAGTAATAGTAATAGTAATAGTAATAGTAATAGTAATAGTAATAGTAATAGTAATAGTAATAGTAATAGTAATAGTAATAGTAATAGTAATAGTAATAGTAATAGTAATAGTAATAGTAATAGTAATAGTAATAGTAATAGTAATAGTAATAGTAATAGTAATAGTAATAGTAATAGTAATAGTAATAGTAATAGTAATAGTAATAGTAATAGTAATAGTAATAGTAATAGTAATAGTAATAGTAATAGTAATAGTAATAGTAATAGTAATAGTAATAGTAATAGTAATAGTAATAGTAATAGTAATAGTAATAGTAATGGTAATAGTAATAGTAATAGTAATAGTAATAGTAATAGTAATACTAATAGTAATAGTAATAGTAATAGTAATAGTAATAGTAATAGTAATAGTAATAGTAATAGTAATAGTAATAGTAATAGTAATAGTAATAGTAATAGTAATAGTTATAGTAATAGTAATAGTAATAGTAATAGTTATAGTAATAGTAATAGTAATAGTAATAGTAATAGTAATAGTAATAGTAATAGTAATAGTAATAGTAATAGTAATAGTAATAGTAATAGTAATAGTAATAGTAATAGTAATAGTAATAGTAATAGTAATAGTAATAGTAATAGTAATAGTAATAGTAATAGTAATAGTAATAGTAATAGTAATAGTAATAGTAATAGTAATAGTAATAGTAATAGTAATAGTAATAGTAATAGTAATAGTAATAGTAATAGTAATAGTAATAGTAATAGTAATAGTAATAGTAATAGTAATAGTAATAGTAATAGTAATAGTAATAGTAATAGTAATAGTAATAGTAATAGTAATAGTAATAGTAATAGTAATAGTAATAGTGTGTGTGTTTGTGTGTTTTATTTATTATTTCAGTATATGCTTACAATTGATTTTTTTACATATTCAGGTATCTCGCGAAGCTTTTTGAGCTTGTCTGCGAGAAAATATTGAAATATATATAAAAATAAAGTGTAAAAGTAAAATTTTAAAGTTTTCAAGGTAGCTTTAGATTAATAAATATACAGTGTTTAAATATATTTTACGATATAGCTTCGTTTAGTTAATATTTAGAATAATAATGTAGTATTGAATGCAAATTTTTTATTTTTTTATTATTTCATTAGCGTTGGTTAAAAAATTTTTTAATGAGTTGGTTTCGTTTTTGAACGTGTTTCGTATTTACTATGCTTGGTGGAAGTTCATTCAAGATTTTTGGTACCAATACAGGAAGCGTGTTTTTGCCGTAGGTGTTGTAGTATTGTGCTATTTTGAATCTTCCCTCCGCTCGGCGACGTGTATTATAAGAATGGTCGATGATATTTCTATAGCGGCTATCCTCCGAGAATTCATTAAGTATGCTACTTTTGTATAAGTCTGCTACGCATAAGATTTCGAGTTGCTTGCAGAGTTGAGTAGTGTTGTGTGTTCCATACGAGTTGATTTTTTTTGCTAGAATTTTGAGGACGCTGTTTTGACTATTTTGAAGTATGCGACAGTGTGTTGATGTGCCCCATGCTGTTACACCGTGGCGGAGGTGCGACTCACATAGCGCGAAGTATGCCTGTTTAAGTACTGCATAGTTGCTTGAAAGACTGAGGTGGTGTAGCATATATGAGGTTTTACGCAGTTTAATTCGAAGATGTTCAATATGATCATGCCATTTAAGATGAGAGTCTACTATGACACCGAGATATTTATAGTTATCAACAAGAGCTATCGATGTCTGACATCTATCACTTGACAGTGTCGTGAGTTGATTTTTGTGCAAACACGCTGTGTCATGAAATTGAATTTTAATGTCAGTTCGTGCCAAATGTGGTGGACGTATATGCAAAATTTTAGTTTTTTTAGGATTGATTGACAAGCCGTTATCATGTGACCATTTTGTGACTATGTCTAGTTCATTTTGCATTAGCTTGGTTGCGCAGATTATGTCTTTATGCGTTACAACTATTGCCGTATCGTCTGCATAAGCGTACATCTTGCTGTGTTTTAGAGACCTCAACATACCATTAGCGTATATTATGTAAAGCAGTGGTCCTAATTTTGAGCCTTGTGGAACTCCATGCCTTACTTCTACTTCCTCGCTTAGGTTTTCTTTTATTTTTACACGATAAGATCGTACCATTAAATAGTTTTCAAACCATTTATAGCAATTTCCACGAAGACCTGCGTTTTCAAGAGCTTCAAGCAGTGTTTTGTGTGACAGTGTATCAAATGCTTTGCTAAAATCGACGAAAAGTGCAATGCTGTGGTAGCTTTTACTTAAATTTTCATTTAGGTCACTTACAAATTTGCCTAGCAATTTGTTGATATTTTTGCCTTTTTGAAAACCGTATTGATTCTGATCAATGATTTTATATTTTTCGATGAAAGTTTTTAGTCTGCTGGCTACGATCTCTTCTAATATTTTTTCGATCACAGGTAATATTGCTATTGGACGATAGTTTTCCACATCAGATTTAATACCACTTTTATAAATCGGCCTGATGATCGATAATTTTAGAGCTTTTGGTATTTTTTTTTCTTCTAAGCTCATATTAATAAGTTTTGTTATAACTGGAGTCATAACTATAGCATTATTTTTTAAGTCTTTTGGTCGAATTCCATCGTGTCCAGCTCCTTTTTGTATGTTTAAACTTTTTAGTATATAAAATATTTCCATTTCACTAGCACTCTTGATGAAAATCGAGTTTTTTTGGGTCGATTCAGCGTTCTGTATTGTTTTAATGTTGCATTCGTGGATTGTTTTCTTAACGTTTTCTTTGAAACTATTTGCAAACTGATTTGATAATGACTGTAGATTTTCGTTCTTAAAATTTTTAATCAATGTTTCATCTAAGTTGACACTTTTTTTACCAATTATTTCGTTTATGATTTGCCAAGTTTTTTTTATATCTTTTCTGTTTTCGTATAATTTGTTTTTATAATAATCATTTTTGGCACGTTCTAATTTTTTGTTAACAATGTTTCGGAATGTTTTGTATTCTTTTTCACTGTTTTTATCTTTTGGTTTTTGTAACCATTTTTTATAAAGTTTATCTCTTTTATCACAGCACTTGATAAGTTCTTCATTTATCCACGGATTTTGTTTTCTTTTCTTTTTTAATTTTGTTATGATCTTTGATTTTTCGTAAATTGCTTTAAACGTTGTTTCTATGTTATTGTAAACATTATCAATATTCGTCGACGAAAAAGGTTGCATCCAATCTGTGGCGGATATATGCGCATTCACCCTATGACAGCTTATTGTATTTTTGTCATGCTCTTTGTCTTTCGATTCTTTGTCGTTGTTTTTGCTGTTGGTATGATTTAATGTTAGCCCACACATAAGAGAATAGTGGTCAGAGACGGTTGTTGTTATAACACCTGCATCAATGTTGCTCTCTTTACATCGAATTAGCATATGGTCTATATTGCTGCTTGTGTTTCTGCCTGCGTCTTCCCGTGTGCTCTCATTGTTGATGTTTTCGATGCCGTTTGAATAAAGCATCTCAAGGTACAGCGCTGTTGAACTGCAGTCGGTTTTATGCAGGTCAATGTTCATATCGCCGAGTATAATGATATTATTTCTTTTTTCTTTACTATTATTGTTGAGAAGTTGCTCTAGCTCATCTATAAAAGTGTTAATATTTTGCGATGGGGGCCGGTAGACAGCGTAGAGAGTTATTGGCTGGTTACATATTTGAGTTTTAATGCACATGCTTTCGAATGAGACAATGTTAGGGTGTAGGTGTTGTGTATATTGCATACTATTTTTCATATAAATTGCTATGCCGCCTCCTCTGCCTTTCTCACGATTAAAAAACTCTGCGCTAAAGCCTGGCATGCAAAATAAATTATTTTCGTCATCAGTGATATTTGTTTCGACAAGAACAATGATGTCTACATAACTGATTATATTGTTTATTGCAGCGAGAAATGCTAAGAAGTTTTTCCGAAGTGAACGAATATTTAAAAAGATACTTGATAAATGATAACTTCTAAATGTTTGTGTATTTATGTTTTGAAAGTTTAAATATGTTTTTGTTGTAATACTGTTCATATTGTTTTATTATTAAATGTTTGTGTCTTAATATACTGTGTTTAAATTATTAACTCAGTATCATTTTCACAGGAGATTTGGATGGTTGGAGAGCCTTCGCATTTTTTTCCTAGAATGCGCCCTTCACGTACCCATATAAACTTCCAGTGCTCAGTTTTAGCTTTATTTTTAGCTAGCCAAAGTAAACGACGATTTGATGCAGTCAGCTGGTCGTTAATGTATACGCGCATCTGTTTTGTTGAATTTTCGTCAGTCGTAACATCTTCAAGCATGACATCATTGAGGTGCTTACCCTTTGTTTTGCTCATTAGTTCTTGTTTTATGTTTAACGAAGAGAGTTTTACCACAATGGTGTTTGCCTTGTTTTTAATACGATACGCATCGGTTATGCTGCCATCATCTAAATTAATATCAGCCTGTTTTGCAATATTTTTTATAATTTGTTTTACGTTTTCATTATCTCTCTTTGGAAAATTAGTAATTTCTATGTTTTTTTCCAACGACTGCTGCTCAAGTGCATTGATTTTGCGCTCCATTGCTGAAATTCGAGCATCTTTCTCATTGCTTTTTTCTCTTAAATCTTTTACTTCGATTGCTAATTGTGAGACGGTTTCATTAACTTTATTAAATGAAGCTGCTATCTCATTCCTTAGCTCAATATGGGAATTTGCAATTGTTTTAGTAAGCTCAGCAATAATTTGTTTGAAGTCCTTTACATCTGTTTTTAGTTCAGACATATCAGTTTGAATTTTTTTTATGTAAAGAGTTTCATCAGAGCGGTGTCGCTTTGTTTGAGTTTCGTCTTCATCGTCATCCTCCCGCTGTTGCTTTTGTGCTTGTTGCTGTTGTTGTTGCTCCGGTGCTGCTTGAGAATTTGAGCTGCTTGATTTTGCTCTCTGCCGACAATTATGACATTTCCAATCAACGCGACGGTCGTTGTTCATGCGTGAATAGGTATACTCAGAGACAGTTGTGCACGGTGAATAGTGGTAACACGAAGAGCAATTGTAGCAAGTAACATAGTCACCGGTAGGGGGAAGGGGCTTAATACACTTGTCGCACAAAGAAGAGTTAGTAAGAAGGTTGGTTTTTTCCTGTTGCATTTTTAAGAGCGTATTTGTTTTTTTTTTTTTCTTTTGTAGTTTTGTTGAATTTATATTATTTTTGCTGCAGAATAATTGCTAATTGCTTATTTTTGATTTATTTCACGATTTTCCACAGGAAAGTTGAAAAATGATCACTAAATATGTGTTTTAGGTTGTATAGTATGTTTTTTTAATACTATCACTTTATTCTATCCAGAAAATTTTCGTTTTAATATTTTTTCTTGAGAGCGATTTAAAAACACGTCCGTCCGCGACGAAGCTTCACTGAGTAATAGTAATAGTAATAGTAATAGTAATAGTAATAGTAATAGTAATAGTAATAGTAATAGTAATAGTAATAGTAATAGTAATAGTAATAGTAATAGTAATAGTAATAGTAATAGTAATAGTAATAGTAATAGTAATAGTAATAGTAATAGTAATAGTAATAGTAATAGTAATAGTAATAGTAATAGTAATAGTAATAGTAATAGTAATAGTAATAGTAATAGTAATAGTAATAGTAATAGTAATAGTAATAGTAATAGTAATAGTAATAGTAATAGTAATAGTAATAGTAATAGTAATAGTAATAGTAATAGTAATAGTAATAGTAATAGTAATAGTAATAGTAATAGTAATAGTAATAGTAACAACCCACTAACTTTAGAGGGCCGATCCACCCATGCCAGTGGCACACCCCCTGGAACCCCCTGGCTAATTTTTTCATATAAAGTGCCAAAAATGGTGATTTTTTAAAATGTTTGTATGGGGAACCCCCAGAGGGTTCCAGGAGGTGTGCCACTGGCATGGGTGGAACGTCCCTCTAAAGTTAGTGGGGGTCGGTCATACATTTGGACTGGATTGGGGCACTCTAAATGGGTCATAGAGGGACTTTTTTAAAATTTGACCCTACGGGACAAAAGTCAAAAGTTGGAGCATTAGTATTCGCGTTTTAGAGATATAGTTCCTCGGGCAAAGAGCCGCTTTAAGCAGCTTGTTCGGCTGGCACTATACGCACTTTGAGCTTATTTCATATGATTGTATGTGCAGCGTTTTTCAGCTTTCCTTTTCGGTTCGGTTCGGCTCTGCTCGGCAAAGCAACAAGCCGCCACTATAAGCACGCCTTAAGTTAGGCTTACTAAAAGGCGCGAATTAAAAAAGTGGTAAAAGACAGGGACAGAAAGTTTTTAGATGAAACATACGGCAAAAAATTTTATAATTATTTTAAATAGCAGAAAATGGCAGAAACGATACAAGTAATATTTTGACCTTGTCATTTGGAAGATGTAGAAATTTAAACTGAGGAAGCTTCACTCTATGAATTGTTATAACTATGATCGAGGACAGGTTACAGGAATTACATTTTAGGCATATTTTGGGCATTTCCACCAGCAAAATTAATTTTGTAAGAATCTGTTACTACACAAACTTCAAGAAAAAAACTTTTTAAGAAAGCTGGAGTATTTTAAAGCAAACCTTTTCTTATCACTCAAAACTGTGAGGACATGTAGAAGGGCATATTTGGCGGTGTTGCCAATGTATAGATATATCGTATCATACATAATATTGCGATGTTTTTTAATTTGATATTGTTTCGATATTAACTAAATTTCACTATCGTTTATCGTTATCGAGAATCGTTATCTGGTTTGCTAGGTTAAGTCAATATTTTTTATTACCGCTGAATAATAGTATTCTGCATTTATCTTTCACGAAAATTCTTAAGTAAGTTATAAAGTTTTTTAATGCATTCCCGCTGGGAGAAGAACAGTAAACAAAGAGAAGAGAAAGTGTATAGATATCATTATGTGACTGGGTAAATTTATTTAGTGTTTGTGTGTTTGTCAGCGTAACCAACCAAATAAAGTCATCCAACAATGTTATTAGAAAACACAAAATAAGGAAGCACTCGGTTTTGATTTTGACAATATGTTATTTGAAATAATTCCCTGGAGAAACACAGCCTTAGGTTGCAATATAAAAAAAAGAACATAAAGAAGCTGCTGCTAGCACAGCTTCCAACCATGTGTTTTTGTTTTTTTAACAATGTTAAGTTTTGATATTTTTACTCTACTCTGTCTACTTAATAGGCAGTTAGCAAAAAAAATAGTTGTTTACATTAGATTTGGTACAAAAATGACAACGACGAGCTGTCAAAAAATACAACCAACAAAAACTTAGCACATACTTCCAGGCGTCACATGAGGAAATAACAATGTTGTGCGTTATACTCTTTTTTTTATTATCATTGTTTATTTTTTTAAACAGGGTCGCACAGTGTTTTTTTTTTTTGCCATAAATAGGCAAAAATCAATTTCCACAAAAGCCCAAAAATGTTTTGTTTTCTGATAGAACACACTTTAACTAAGAAGAAACACAAAGGATTTTTAAATTTTTTATTTCGTTTGCCAACACGGAGCTCTGAAAATCAGGTGTTAGAAAAACTGATAGTTTAGCAAAAAAAAAAAACCTAAATTTTGGTCCAACTTTTAAATTCTTTAAGTGAGCTACTTTAAATGCAACCCTTATTAATGAAGCATATTTTCAGAAATTGCAATCAAATGTAACTAAGAAAATTATTTGGGGTTTGTTTCGATGACAACTTTCGTTTTACGGATATTCTAAAATTCTTAGTGATTGTTCAAGTGAAATTAAGTACTTCTAAAAATTTGAAAGAAAATAAAAAAAGAGTATATCTAGGTGTATTCTAAATTGGTTTGCTTGAGTTTGCTAAAGGTATGTTTTATCAAATAAAATATGTTCCAGCTGCAAGTGCCTGCAAATAATGACGAAATTTCGGCTTTTTATGAGACATTTTCTATGAAAATTGGTGATATTTTCTCTGCATGGTTCAAAACAAAAGATACACCTGACTGCATTAAGCTTTGTAAAAGCAAAAATTTGCGCAAAGATAATTCATGACCAACTTAAAATTGAGTGAAAATATGTAATAGCATCATTTCAAAATAAGTGGCGCTCTCCTTACATTGATTTAAATGCTAATTTCAGAAGAAACTTGAAATAAGGTTATAACATGTGTTATGATAAAGCAAAGCAAGTAGGTTTTCCGCAAATGAAATTTTATTTTAAAAATATAAACATAAATAAAACAATCATTAACATAAATAAAACAAAAATTTAATTTGCAAATCCAAAAATAAAAAATGTAATTGAAATCAGTGCAAGTAGCAGTAATGACAAAGCGATAACACATGCTTAGGTTAGGTTAAGGTGGCTGTAGGTCTTTACACCGGCCCACTTAGTCCAAATTGGTCCGTTGTGACACCATAGAATGGAAGAAAGGAGTACTCAAGTTAAAACTTTGTGTAGGATATTCTTAATGTGGCTGAAAGCTTTAGAAACATGTAATCTGAAGCAAATGTTATGCCTTGGTCTCAGTCAAATCCAGTTACAAAACGTTCCTCTCCACAAACTTTCCTACCACCACCAACTTTAATTTTTCGTCGTAAATTGATGTTCTTTAAAGTTGTTTTGATTAGAAGTAAGGAAAGAAAGGTTAAAACGTAGAACCATTGTCTGGCCAGGATTCGAACCCGGGACCCCTGGGCGACAGTCAAGCGCGCTACCACTAGACTATCGAGGCCGCCTTCACACATGCTTAAAACGATGTTATTTATTTGGTTTTGCTTTGCTGTTCTATTTTTTAAGTGAAACTTCTTAGGCGGCGATTTGATACTGAGAGTACGAGTATCAACGAGTATCGAGTTTTAGAGTCTCGTCACAAAAAAAATTTCCTTATGAAATATATTTCGAGTCTCGTCACGTTTTTGTGTACATACATGAGCAAAGATAATTTCTATTTGGTGTGTTTATTAGAATACAGTTGTGTTCATAAGAAATGTTGTGGGGGAAAAAATTATAGGACCAGCTCATTTATTTGACCTCCCTAGGGTTCATACATTTTTTTGATATGAATTATAATAGAAATTTTTTCTATATTTTTTTTTTTTTTTTTTTTTTTTTGATATAGATAGATCCCCACAATAGATCTCCCTACAATATGTGCAATTTTTTCACGTCTTTAATAGCAAATCTCGGAAATATTTCTCATATTTTAGTAATCAAAAACCATTGAATCAGTATAACCAATTAAAGCACCAACCAATGACAGCGTAATTATAAAAAAGCAGGATAATAAGCTGCTTTGTCATTTAATGAATCTGTTTGAATAAATTATATTTTAATCTATTGCCTTCTTTCAATTACAGTGAGTATAAATTTTATACTAACAAATTCATTTTATGTGAGTCAATTATATAGAAGAGGTTCAAGAGAAAATTTTTTATTTTCAGTTTTATTTTTTTATCTTGGGTGGGTTACCTCCATTTTATGATTTTACCCAAAATGAATAGTGATTCAATATCTTTTAGAAGGTTTTTACTTTATAATAACTTTTATATCAGTTCCATCTTCCTTAGTGACCTTATTTTTTTGTCTTCGTTTATGTTATTCCTCTTTTCTAATCAGAAAGATGGAAGAAGCATGAATTATAAAAATACTTTTTAGTAAACTTCATCTCTTTATGTTTTCCTTTAGTACATTTTTTTTCATTATTGGCTTTCTTAAGCTAAGACTTTTCTTCATATTGCTTTAAAGCTTTAAGTTGATTAAACTTATAGCCTTCAAAGTTATGAATATAAGAAAAGTCTTTTAAGCTTTAATAATAAATACTCCTTTGGAATTGCAGTCTAATGTTATTAGTGACTTTAAGGTTATGATTAAAAAGATTTTACTGACATAAAAAGATTTACAGTGTTTCGCCTAGTTTCTCTCTTTCTCTCTGTCTCTTCCTCAAAAATTTGTCATTTCTGTAATTTTAAGAAGTTTCTATTCCGTATATACCGCGTGTATACAGCGCTATACGGTATCTTTTTATTACTTTTTCTTGTTGTTGTTGTTAAAAAAGAAATGCTAGATAGAATAATGTTGTGGTAACTGTCTTTGAGCTTGCTTAAAAAAAACCAAAACATTTCTTACTTTTTCCCTTAGAATTAGTCGAAATCTGTGTATGCTTGCCTGTTTTTCAGTTTTGGACTGAACAGGTTTGGGGTGGGGGTGGAAGAGGTGGTTAGTTGGTGGATTTGGGATTGTGGTTATTTAAGCCTCAATAAACATCATGTTCGAAAATTGTATTAATAAGCCAAAAATACAGCATTGTACAAAATTTCATTGAAATCTGTTGAATTTTGAATATTTTTCAGTTTCGGGTTGTTCGGGTGAGGAAGGGGGAGGGGGTGTTGGTGAATCGATGTAAACTATGTTAAAAAATTGTGTTAATAAGCACAAAAGCCGACATCGTATTGAATTTTATTGAAATATATTGACATTTCCTATTTCCCAGTTTGGGTTTCCGAAGGGAGGGGTTGTATTGGTCCAATATGCACCATTTTTTGGAATTTCCTTTGAAGAACTAAAAATCGACTCTGAACCAAATATTATAAGAATCCCTCAATGTTTACTATTTTTTACACATGAATGTATGATATCAAAACACTGTGGGTCTTTCTTCAGTTTTATCAGCTTGCCTTTATTTGTTTTGCGTAGGTTTTTAAGGATGTTGTATTTTTTTTTGTGTTTTCTTTTCTTATGCCTGTGATTTATATAACTTTTCAATGGCTGTTTGTTGTAAGAGCTGGATCTCATGACGGGTTTGTTTATGTTTGTGATTGATATTGTGTGCCGCAAAAAAAAAAAACAAAGAAAAACTAGCGAGAGCCAAAGATTTATTTCCTTTGCAAATGTCTAGAAGGAGCTCGTAAACAATTCTTCCGTCTACTTTGACACGCACGTAAAATGAAAAAAAAAAAAAAAAAAAACAACAACAAAGAAGTCATTTATAACGCTGATAATGATATTGCGGTTGTAAGTTCTCCCTGAATTGAGTGTAAGTGTTGCTGTATATGACGATATGTTACATGCATTAACATTGTTTGGTATGTTTATGTGTGTGTGCAACTAAGACTCCCAGTTGGAAAAGGAGCCCTGCTGTATGTCTGCCGGCAACATGCCTCAGAAGGTCAGCAGACATGCTCGCCTCCATACCTGCTAATATCTTTTTTCTATAAGTATATGCATGCCCCATGGTACAAAGAACTACAGATAAGGTATTCCCAGAGCAACGAAAAATATTTATTGCGTACCTCGTCATCGGTGCTCGTCAAATGTGACACTTGATGAAAAGACAAACGAAAATGTCAAAAAGAAAAAATTAAACATCAAAGGAGACGAAGATAGCAAAATGAAAAAAAGTCAAAATTCTGTCAAAAACATCAAGCAACGTAACTGCTTTTTGTGACAAGGGGTAAAAGGGGAGAAAACACCCCTACAAAATATGCAATTTTTTCACAAACAGCACTAAAAAATATATTTACTTTATTTTGGACATATGTTTTATTTAACGATATTAATTTCATTTCAGTAAAACAAGTTTTCATAAGAAAATTTCGACATTTAAAAATCTTTACACCCTATGAATCAATTGTGACTACGGTTGCAACAACGAGCTCCACCTACGTCACAGCAAAGATGGCGAACTAACGTTATCTGTAGTTCTTTGTATAATGTGCATGTCCTAGGAAGGCATGTCTGCCAAATGAACTGCCGCAGCAGCAATGCTGCGTGCATCTAATAGCATTAATGCTGCATTCATCTCACGGTATTAATACTGCATTTATACTAAAAGATGCATGCTGCATTGCTGCTAAGGCAGTTCATTTGGCAGACATACCGTCCTAGGACATGCCTATAGAAAAAAAAGATATAAGCGGATATGGAGGCTTGTCTGTTGAACTTCCAACGCATGTTGCCAGCTTTTTTGCAACAAGGTATATTATGGTATGATATATCGGCCTTTTAAGTCTAGTGGAGGGTGCGCAAGACTATCAACACAGAGGTCCCTGGTTCGAATCTGGGTTCAGGCATGGTTCATTTTACTTTATATGTTCTTTCCTACATTTAAAAGTTGTGGAAAACTAAAAATCGCAACTAAATTGTGGAAAATGTGGAATTAAGGGACAGGAGCAACTAAAGGCTGAAAATGCTTGCCGAGGTTAAGGCATAGCACTAGCCTCGGTTAAAAGCAATTCAAAATGCCTTTCACGGCTGTTTCGCCGAATCAATAATTCACGTATGGTTCCAAACAATTCCTCTAAATAATCTATTCCTTTCCTTTCAACTCAAAGACCAAACCTTGTTTGTATAAGGCGAATGCCTTGGTTCCTTGATCTTTAAAAAAAAAAAATATATGATATAGTATTTCAGTGAGTAGCTCACAACTTCACACTTTGAACTTAACTTACCAAATGAGAGCATCGATAGAAAACTTTAGGTTCGCAGCTCTAGTAATAAAATTTATCGTTATGTATAGCCATAAATGACTAAAAAAAGTATTTGAAGAGTACAAAACAAATGTAAGAACAACGATACGAAATTACCAAGAAAGAAAAGCAATGAAAACAACAAAAAGCTTTGTGGCGATCTCGCACAAGTTCAAATTGTTGAAAACGCAAAGTGGATTCGGTGAATTACAACAATCATGAAAATGTTGAAGTTGTTGTTCCTTAAAATTAACCGTAATTTTGCATTAACCCATTAATGCTCACTACCAGAATCCGCTGAATTTAGCTTTTGAAATTTTCAGCAAAAGCTTGTATTAATATTAGACGGAAAACTCTGAAGTTAAAAAAAATCTAAAGGATTTGAGTGTGGCGAAGCGCATGGTTATAAACGCATAACGCAAATAAAATAAAAATCTAAAAGAAATTAGAAAAAATTATAAATTGGAAAATTTTCATTTCGTAGCGTAGGCACTTTAACTTAATGCACTTTTTTAATTATATTTTGTTTTTTATTGAGGTTTATAAAACAAAATAACTCACATGAGTGGCATAGTTCATTTTTTTTAAATACTGCATGAACTTGCGTGAAAAAGTACACAAAAAGGCTTTTAATGTCAATTTTATAAATTATTTGGAAAAAGAATACTTTTGGCCTTCTTTTACTGTTAGAAGCAAAAGCTTTACAGTGGCTGAGGATTTTTGAGGAATTTTTCAAAAATCATACGTTGTCATTAATGGATTAACAAACATGATACATATCTCACTTAGTAGTAAAGAGGAAGTTTTTAAAATTTCATAATGCAGACTTCATTAAAATTATAACCTGCCACATTCCGTTCATCGGCAGGCCTGCTTTGTTTTTCATCTGGGCTGTTACATTATTCATTCATCATGATACTTGTAAATAATGTTGCCCAAAGGACTTTTATGGTTATTAAGGTGATAAATCAAAATTCGTTGTGTGTGTGTGTGTATGTATTGTCTAACATAGCTTAATTGAGGCATCGCAGCGTGCATGTATGACAGCCTAAATAGATAATACGTAAAAGGTGATGTATAAGTGACAATTTGATGCATGTATGTATGGAGATTATTAGGTTAAAGCAACGGTTTTCTACGCTTCAGAACTCTTTTTCTTTATGTGATACAGTAATTTGAAAAAAGTTGCATGGTAATCAAAGCGTGATAGTCAAAAATAATGTTGCATACTTTCGAGCATGAAACAAATGTTTTACGATATACCATCGCTGCTCCTAAGAAATCGGAACAGATCGATTTGTGCGTTACCGGTAACAGTAATCTTGTTACCGAAATTCGTTACCAGTCTTATGCTATGTTCACTCTGAAAGCTAAATGCGCATTTAAAGCATTTACTATATTTGTCCCTGTTACTCCTGAATTTCTTCGGTCATAAGATTAATGTACCCGTCGCTCAGACGTTTTTTTTCATCCTCAAAGAGTATAAACTAGAAGCTTTTTTTGGAACTCACCGTCTCACTGTCGCCATCGTTTGTTTGCTTGCTAAGCAATTTTTAATGAGGTACGTCGCACAGTGTTTTGACTTCATATATTCTTGTGCCAAAAATTTGGTACATAGTCATTTCTTGGTCCTATTAAGGGCACGATTACGATTTCTGTAGCGCCGCGATTTGAAGTGTTTTCTGGTAGAGAACAACAAAAACAACTGTTTGGCCGAACAAAAAATTGATTACTCAACTAGTTATCGAGTTATCGGTTTTTTAGTTTTTTTTTTTTTTGCTAAAAGATATTCAAAAAAACATCAATTTCTTTGCCATTATCTAATGGATCAAAAAGATTGGTATGTCATTTGAAAGATAATTAAATTACCTTTTCAATGATATACAATATTTACATAATTGCAAGCGTATTTGTAATTCTGTAAGCAAAACTATATCATATTTGAAATTTGTAATTAAACAAACTGTTATTTTCTACTAAATTTGCGTTATTAAGGTACCAAAATTATATTTTATTTTTAAAGCTTACCATTTAACCTTTCATTTGATGCATTAATATATACATATATATTCTTTACAATTTACACTATATTACATAAAATTAATAAAAATTGCTATTTGCATTGTCCAAAACTGATCAACTAAAATTTAACATTTTTTTCACTGGCTAGAAAATCCCAATCATTCATATAAATATTACAGCTACAATGATGCCTTAAGAACAGTATTTTGTTGTAATGGTGATATAAGAAAATATGGAATAAGAATACAAAACAACTAAGGTAAATATGCTTGAATGAATAAGGACAAATCATTTCATCATAAAAAATACATCAAAAAAGAAATAAATCATATGTTTTATATACCAAACGAAAGATAAATTTTTAGACTTCAATAATTTACTTTTCATAATCCATAGTAATAATGGTAGTTTTTGAGAAAATAACGGTTTTATATAAGCAAATATTTTACTTTTGCATACAAATAGCTATAAAATATTAAATACTCAACGGATTTGATTCATTTAAAAATAATATTAAGCTTTATGTATTACCTTTCAAATAACACCTTAATCAGCAATATCGGTTATACACTTAGATAAATATAGACAGTTTTCTTAAAACATCTAAAATTTTCTTTAAAAATAAATTTTCTTTAAAAATCGAGAACTTGAAAACAAATCGATTTTTCCTTCGGCCATTCTTTTTTTTTTTTTGTTAAAGACCTTCCTGAATCCATTGACAAATCGCGGCGCCCCGGAAATCGTAATCTCCCCCTATTAACAAATTTATAAAAATTGTGCATATCAAACCCCCCCCCCCCCCCTTCTCTCATACAATCACAATCTGGAAAACCGGAAAACGTCGATATATTTAAATGAAATTTGCTATAATGTTGTCTTTATGCTTATGAAAACAGTTTTCAAACATAGTGTACATCGATTTGAACAACATAAAGTATATTAGAAAATTGATTTAGGTTCATTTAAAAATGGCTAGAATGGGTGGTCTGGTCAACGCAAAGTGTGAAACAATCGCACAGTGGGCCCAAATGGACGTTTGCGTCTCATAAATGATTTTTTCAAAATTACTTTTGCAGCCTGTATCATTATGAAAATAATCTAAAAAAGGTAAAATTTTGTATTACAATGAAAGTTTTATAAAAAATTTACACGATTCAGTTACATGGCTTGCTAAAGTTTTCTCAAGATGCCGTCCTATATAAGCAGCGAAATGAAGAACGTTTTTAATCGAATTTTTCAACTCTTCTTAAATTGATCGTACAAGTATTATATTCCGTTGGAAAGCTTAATGTATAAGCTTTTTGGAAAAATAAAAAAAGAAAACAAAAATTGTTTCATTTAATAAATTTAATATTAATATTTTTATCAACCTGTTTTTTTTTACTTTTTTCATCTTTGATTAAGGTTCAAATAGTTGCGCTGTCTTGTGCTGTTTTCTTTCATAGTGCATTTGATTCCATAGTGTATTGGTTACTAGAAAAAAAAATAAGTTGCTCCATTTATGCCCTTTTTGAGAAATTTAAATTTTCATATCGTAGGTGCATGGCTAAAAAATATCCTATACACTTTATATTTTTTCTTCTTCTATTAAACTCTGTTGATACAGTCGCAATTGATAGCTCCGTTAAAATCTGTATGTTTCTCAAATACATGTTTGTCTAAAAGAAACTAGTGGCGTAGTAATACAAAAGGGGACCTTGCTGCCCTTTCTAACTCATCACACATTATGAACTTTTTGGGGTTTTTATGGTAACTTTGCACAATTCAACTATTCCTTTAATTTTTTATGGATTCCATGCCTTGGTCCTGCATCGTTTTATTCTATAACATATGCTTTCTGGTTTATATCAGAATTCTTTAAAAACACAATTTTTGTGTTGATGTGTTGTTTTCTGTGATCATGGTTATATGTGTGAAGTATGGAGTCTGCCCCATAATCTCATGCACGTGGTGCCCTACTTTTACCACATACAAAAAACCACTTTGCACAAACTACTTTACTTTAAATTTTAGATTTAAGACTTTATTTTTAAGATTTCAAAAATTATAAAAATTTCTATCAGTTTGCAAGAATAGTCTTAACAAGCTTGTAATAATAAAAATGATGGAAATAAAAAAAAAGTAGTTTGAATGATTTATTGAATATCATAGAAAATATATTTATTGCAAGAGACAAAAAAGTTACACAATTTTTAAACGCAAAATCGTATTTTTCGAACTTAAAAAAAAATTAGTACTAAAACTAAAATGGATTTTGGAAAAAAGTAGTTCAAGTGATTTATTGAATACTAAAGATAATACATTCCAAATTGGGGTTACATATTTCAAGAAACAAAAAAGCTACAGATTTCAGATTACAGAAAATCGAATTTTTTTAAATTTAAAACAAAATTTTGGTACTAAAATGGATTTTGTAAAAAGTAGTTTAAATGATTTATTGAATATCATAGAAAATATATTTTAAATTTGGCTTCATTATTGCGAGCGATAAAAAATTAACACAATTTTAAAACGCAAAATCGTATTTTTTTGAAATTGAAATAAATTAGTACTAAGACCAAAAATGGATTTTGGAAAAAGTGCTTCATATACATTATATAAAATACATTCCGAATTGGGCTTTAATAATTCAAGAAACAAAAAAGTTACAGATTCTTTAAAGCCAAAATCGTATTTTTTTAAATTTAAAACAAAATTTTGGTACTAAAACTAATATGGATTTAAAAAAAGTAGTTTAAATGATTTACTAAATGTCGTAGAAAATATATTTTAAATGTGGCTTAATTATTGCAAGAGCCACGAAAGTTAGAGGGTTTTGAAACGCACAAGTCAAGCCATAATCGTATGTTTCTAAATTTTATATAAAATTTTAGTACTAAAAAACAACATGGATTTTGAAAAAAATAGTTCAAACGATTTACTGAATATCATAGAAAATATATTGCAGGTTTGGCTTAATTATACCAAGAGACCAAAAAAAAAATACAGAATTTTGAGACGCAAAAGTCCATTTGGGGCCACTGTGCAGCGCATCAAATTTTAACATTTTGACATAAATACCTATAATGCTTTTTCGGGCAAATTAGTAAAATGTAATATGTTTTTTTACAGATTTTTGCAATTTTAATACAAAATAAATTAGAAATTATTTTTTTGCTAATAAATAATTATTAAAATTTTTTTTTAGTTCCATGCTTTGTGAATTAGATGACCTGAACACAAAATTTAAGCAAAAAATATTTAAATAAAAAATTTGGGTATTTTTTAAAAAAAAATTTTAAAATTATTACTGATTTTTTAAGAACAGCGACGATATTGTTTATAAAAATGAGATAAAATAAAAACTAAATAAAAACGGTGCAACACATCTAAGGTTGCAAATAGAGTGAACGCCCAAGCGGACAGGCAGGCTTACAGGCGCAGGCAAAGTATGTGAACAAGCAAGATTTTTATAAAATTAAGCTTTATTTATTTCTATATTTTATAATTTGGGTTTATTTCCATCTCGTTTCTTCGCAGGTTACTGCCAGCGCCTGTCTGCCTGCCTGTCTCAATCGGTGTTCATTTTGTCCGCAACCTAATGCAGTGCATTTACAAAAAAACTTTAATTGCTGTAGTTCAGGAAAAAAAAAGAAGTGACATACTTTTAAGTATAACATAAGTTTTCCCTAACATAAATTTTAAATATTATCTACATACAGTAGTAACAGAAAATTTAAAGCAAAACATTTAAATATGTCTGCTCAAACTCTTCAGGCATTTAACTCTTCATCTTAATTATGTACACCAGGGTAAAAGTTTTGTTTGATTACAACTCTACCATAAAATGATGCATATTTTAAGGCATTTGTGAATTTTTCTTCCATATTGATTTAATGTTTATTTAAAGTAAAGGTTGCTGTGCTAAAATAATAAAGTAGCGAACTTTCAAGAGGACTGCTTCAAAGTAGGATTTTACATTTTTTAATTAAATTTGTTATCCTGAATTTTCATAAATAAAAAGGTTTTCATAAATTATGTTGCTTACTCTCGAAAGTTGAAATAAATGTAAATATTTTTTTTAATAAATATTTGTATTGAAATTTGTACTGACTGAATTTTTGTTCAGAGTAAGAAATAGGGATATATTTAATGTATTATTCTTTATACTTTATTCCATAAAATACTCGAATATACCTTTTTCCACACAATATTGTATTGCTTCTCGGGTCTTTCTTAGCGTTATTGTGCTTCTTCATGATACGGAATAATGCAGTTATTGTTTTGAGTTGTAGAAGCATATAAATTAAATACAAGCTCAAGTTTCAAAGTTTTCCATCAGCAAATTCAATTAAGTTCAATATATGAGCAGCATTAATATTGATGCCAATTTAAAATGGGAGCTTCATTCGATTTCCACAATACAATAATATTGCATACTTTTGGGCTTTAAATTATTGAACATGGGTTAAATTTACAGTTTGTTTATAGTTTAATTTATAGTTTGTGCAGAGTAATAAACAAGCAATAAATGAGTTTTGCTACAATAATCTATTCTGGAAAATAAACGTAAAAATTATTTCCTGTTTGTTTTTCAGACATGTTTGCTGTTGTGCAATAATACTGCATTGTTTGGTGCATAAAAAATTTAAAATTATATAAATTATTATATCATTCAATAATATGTTCATACTTTTAATCATTACCAATTTTGATAATTAATAAAAACTTATAATTTTGAGTCTTACTTTAATTTTTAATAAAATTTTAAAAACGGGATTCCTGCTGAGCCTAAGATTTAGAAACAAAATTAATTTAAGCATTTACTAAAGAGTCCCCTCTGATAACACTGTGTGGCACGAAAATCTGTATTGAATAATTTCAATGTTTTTCACTTAATTTTAACATGAGGAATCTCGTGGCAACATCCGTTTTGCCACCTTACCGAAGACTTTAGTCTTTAAACCTTTAATAAGCCACATATGTCTTGCCCGCTCTCAACGCTTCAAAGCACATAATGTTACTCATACGCAATGTTGTTCGAATTTTTTCGTTTGACTTTAATCAAGAATTTTTGTAAGACAAGTTTTTCATATTAATTTGTTCAGCAAAGTTGTTGATCAGAATAATAGGAAGAAGTTCACTACAGAAACCATACTGAAAATCGTAATGGTTCAAGAGTAATCACATGCAAATGAGTGCATAGTTTGAGTAATTTTTGATATATCTAAAAAAAAATTTTGTTCTATAAAGTTTAGTGAAAAACTTCTAAATTATCAAATACAGATAAAAAGGGCGCAAAAAAGAGCACAGTGTAATTTTCTTGGCTAGATCATGAAGATAATTTTGGCTAGGTGTAAAAAAGATGCACCATAATTTTTTTATTCGTCTAAGTTCAATTTTCTTCACACAAGTAAAACTTTTAACGACATGCCTAAAAAAAGGCAGTAATATTCAGCCTCAACCACTCGAAAAGCAAAATGTTTTAAAAATTGTTAATAACGTAACCATAAACTAAAGTAAGCAAAACGAACAGCATCAAAAAGTATGAAAGGGAGAAAAATTGAGATATTGACACTGAAATCTCATCGCCTATGTTGTGCAGTGCGCTAAAATGCGCTGGCACGGTGACCAACGTCCGGGTTTCGATTCCCGGTGGTGGCATCACAAAGATTTCTGATGAAGCCTTTAGCAATGCCGAAATTGCAATAAAATCAGCAAGTGATGTTTTCCTTTTCATATTGAATATGATGTTGTTGCTGTTTCTTTGGAAAAAATTTCTTAGAGCAATTATTTGTTCTAACCTGACCTGAAAAGTTATTAATTCTATTGAAATATTTTCTAGAATTTGTACACGAAAATGTTGCATATTTTTAAGCATTAAGAAAATATTTTTCCCAATAATAATCTTAAGTAATTTTCGTCACACGAGGAATGTTTTTGCCTAAAATTAGGCATCGGAAATCAACCTTAAATACATGCAACTCATTAACCCAGTGGGCAATTTAGCTAGTTTTACGCAAAGGACGACATGCTCTTTCATGGTCGTCAATACACCTTCCATGATCGCTGTATTAATGAGTGCTTCTGTAAGGCCTTTCTTTTAAAGGTTCTGAGTCTTTTCATAACATTTTATATGAAAAAAAAACTAAAATAAAAAATTAGAAAAATTTTAAATGATTAGTAAATTGTAAAAAAAAATCAGAATTTTTAAATAAAAATCAGAATTTTAAAAAAAAAATTTTGTCAAAGCTGGGTTTCGAACCCAGGTCTCCGCACTCTAACACATTACATATCATATTATATGAAAATTTTTATATGGAAAAATTCTAAGAGTTTTTCTATATCTTTGTATGAAGAAATTTTGCAAAAAATTTTTAAAAATAATTTTAAATTAAAGCATAGTACTATGTTTCCTTGCGTGAAGTTTCGCTGACAACATTCATTTAATTGTTGTGTGGAATTTTTGACACATATTTTGTTGCGAGCACTTCCGTTTGCAACGTTTCTCAGAGAGGCTCCTGAGAGTAAGTTGGGAAATTTCATATGATTTTTCTCTTTCCATTTCAAAATAAATAGGCAGTACAATTAAACCAAGAACAATATAAAGAAGATCACGCCTTATGTGCGCAGAAACGGCAATCTACTGCAGAGGTCTACGTCATAAGTGAAAATGCATCCAAACAAAAATATCACATAAACAACAAACGAAACTAAGCAAATGGATCTGATTGGCTGATTGGGAAACAAACGAAATACACACAAAGAAACAGTCAAACTGCTCTCAAAATAAATCGAGCAACATAGCTATTTTTTGTGAGGGGTCAACACGGAAGTCAACACCCCAATAAGACATAAAATTTTTTTAAAGATAGTCATGAATAATATTAATATTTTTTCTGTACAAGCGTTGTTTTTTTATTTCAAATGATTTCTTTTACAAAACCAAGATTTTATAAGAAAATGAGGATATTTTTAAATCGAATACTCCTATTAAAAATTATTTACTACGTTTTTTCCAGTCAGTTTGACTCTCTTTTCTCTTGCACTTCTGACGTTACATGCACGTGCTCATAAAGAGAGCGGACATGCGCAAGGCGGAATCTTGAATATATAATTCTTGCAATTAAACTGTCGTGAAAAAATGTTGCTTAGAAACATGTTGCGAAATTTTAAGGCAGCGGAACAGAGTACTGCTCTAATGAAAATATTGTGAAAATTTCCACGCATGTTGCGGAGCTGTCATATTTTGTATGGAGATTTGAGTGAAATATCACATGAAACTGAACTATGCTTAACAGAAAAATTTGTAAAAAAAATATAGATTTTAAAAATATATACCAAAAACAAACATGTTTTTTCACCGAGCTGGGTTTCGAACACGATGTAATGTGTATATCATTTATTTAAAAAAAAAACAACGAACTTGAAGGATTATTTTCAAGTCTGCCGAAAATTAACCCTTGATATTTAAAGCGTACCACGCATTTATTTGGATGGCTATGTGCCATTTTGTTTTCGAAATTGTAGAATTAAAACATTGTCTAATTGCCGCATTTGGTTCAACTTAGAATTTGATTTTATTATTAAAATTTTTAACTTTTAAAATAAAACTACCAGAATTTTTCTTAAAACTAACCGTCCACTATTTTCATAACTTCTCCTTTAAATTTAAAATTTAAGGTTGATCACCAATCAAAAATGCTTTTTAATTTTCTCTAAAGGAGCAACAACAAAATTTAATACTCTGAAATTTAAGCTTTGACTTAATAAGCCTAATGCTTGTTGTTGATGTTGTGATGGTTTTTTTATTTTAAGCATAGCGTGATTAAACAGGACACAAGCTTATAGAGCTTCATTGCAGTTTCATTGCATTCAAAGAATTTCGAAATATTTGCTTTATGGTATTGAATTTTTGTTTACATTGACAATTGAACGGAAAATTTTAAGATATTAAGGATTCTTATCTAAGCATGTAAACATGTATAGCATTTAAACTTTTGATGAGTGATAAAGTGTAAATAGCGTAAATGTCGACAAAATCGCGGTTGCGGCTACGACAACATTATGACTTTTTTAAATTTTAAACCTTTTAAGAACTTTCATTAACATAGAAAAAAAAAATAAAACGTGTTCATATTTACTCCAACTACTTTAAATATGTAATGATTAGCGCCAAAGACAACCCTCATTCATACACGTAGATTTACATGCTAGTTTACACCACAAAATAGGCTCGGAAATGATGTAAACTCGCGCCCATACAAATTTTGACAGATAGTTTACGCGCATGTAAGTTCACAAGGTTTACAATGTTTACGGGTCAGTTACATGCTTAGATGAGAATTGTTATTCTTTTTTTTAGTTGGTGGTCTACATTTTGTGTTGTTTACCCAAAAATAGGAATGTGGGAAAATAATTATGTTGGTTTAATTGCAAGTAATAGTGGCTTTTATGAGTACACTACACCGCGCTCCCGAAAGCTTACTTTTATTTGTAATGATGCAAAATAAGCTAAAGTCTGTTAACAACTGCGGTAGACTAGTGGATAAGGTGTCAAACCGGCACATGAGAGGACGTGGGTTCAAATCTGGAAATTGTCAGTCGTTTTTTATTTCAAGTTGATATTTATATTGCTTTGGTTTTAATGAGCATTCTCAAAAAAAGCTTCTTGCAGGCCCTTTAGGGTCGCGAGCGAGGAAGGCCTAGAACATTTACTCGTTTCATATAAAAAAATTAATAGGCTTGAATTTGAGTACAGAAGGGCTAAAAAATTCACATGATGGCCTGCTAAAAGTGATGCGAAGCCCTGCTTTTGCCCACTAGGAAGTGGCCACTTAATAATCAATATTTTCCCAAATTTTTCACGATTTTTATAAATCATAAAATGTTTTTTTTTTAAAGGTTTACAATTTAGCACAAAATAACAAAATGTGGCCTACTTTCCACAAAGTAAGCATTTATTAAAAAAATGAATTTGGTATTTCAGTCAATCAATTAATAAACATAAAATTAAAATAATAAAACAAGAAGTATTCATAAATTTTAAAAGCACAGTGTGTTCACATGGCAAGCACGATCGTTGATTTTTCTTGGAATCAAAAAAACTTGGTCGTAAATTTTACGACACTACCGTTATTAGGGTTTTATGAATTTAAGTGCATTTTGTGCAAAACAAGATAAAATTGTTTGCACCATACTTTAAAGTGGACAGAACAAACTATCCTCAAACACTCATCGATTTAGTTGATATGTGGCAAAAGATATTAATTTTGATAAGTGCCAAGAAGTTTTTGCCAGTTTTTTCCAATCAATCTTCAAAAGTAAGAGCAAACTTTAACACAGTTCACATCGAAACATACAGTCAGAAAAAAAAATATTCAAAGAAACTTCGCATTGATGTTATGTGTGAAAAAGTGTTAAAGTTTGAGCAGCACTTTGCTGCCATTTTCTCCACTTGCTACTTTTTTTTCAACGAGCACCTTTAGTTTGTCACACAAGAGAAAGTGAAATAAAACTCGAAACAACTGTGAACCTGCTTAAAATATGGAAGTGAGATAACAAAAAGTTCTTAAGAAAAGTAAGCAAATAAAGAAAAACTGTAAAACAAACGAAGCAAAAAATAAAGAAATAAAAGTTACCACAGCTTGTATAAGAGGATGCAATTGATGCAAATGTTAGCAAAAAACCGAAATCTGAGCTAAAATAAATAAAAACGTTAAGTTGGAAAATCAAATTAGTAAACGTTGGGTGACATCTAAAATTTATTGCTGGAAGTTTTGTCAGCAGACAGAGCTGTTTATATTTGAAAAACTTTTCAAACACATTTGCCATAACATTTGCAATACAGCAAAAACAAAAAAAAAAAAAACAAAAACAAAGCAGCAGCACTTTTTATATTAAAAGCAGTTCATGAAGAGTTTTTTGGATACCCTAAAAAACCAGAATAGTCACTTGCTGCCTACTTTGAGGCAATTTAAAGCATGCAAGTAAGAAAAATCTTTGTTTTTTACTCTCTGTCAGCAGCTCAACGAACACTTGGTAGCTCACTTTAAGGTACAAATTCTGAATAGCTAATGCCTCTTATCAAAAAAATTAACCAAAATCACTCTGCGCCTTTTGCTGAGAAAAACAAGAAATGCAAGTGCAAAAACCAATCTGCTCACAACACTACTATGTGCTTTTCCTGTAAAAATTACCAATAACTCTGTCAAGGTTAAAAAATTTAACAATTTAACAAAAAAAATATATAAAAATCTTTTCATTTCACGCATAAAACCACGCGGGTACAAATGTATCCCGGGTATGTAAAGTTTTAGGTGTCAACTTTGGCGGCTTATAGCTCCGCAATCATTGGCCACAGGAAAGTAAACTGAGATTCAAATGACCTTTAGTGTGAGTCCTAGATACGGAGTTTCAATATGCAATAAGAACTGTTTGAAAAGATACAGCAGTTTAAAGTTACAAATGGGTACTTTTTTACCCGGGTGTGTCTTTTAGGGTTAAAGTTGCTTTTCCCCAAATCAATATGTAGTCCAGTTATTTCTTTAATTTATGTATATGGTTTTCCATTGATGCTTCCTAAAAATATGCTTCGCCAATTTTTTAACACTACTTCAGAGACTAGACTGTATATGCATTCATATGTGTTTGCTTGCTTGTTTGGCATGGTGTATTTGTATATATGTGAGTGTGTGTGCTTTTTTAATGAAAACCACGTCACATAAATAATAAACTTGGCAACACTTTCTGCACAATTTTTTTCAACTTGTTTCCTTTAATGAAATACACAAAATTTATTTATTTGCAAAAGCGTATTTTTTAAGGCTTTCACGCTATGCAACATTTTTTTATTCACTGATGTGTACACACTGGTCGTTATTTTTAATACTTTTTTAAAGCTTATATTTGTACAGCCAACCATGAACTTAAATGAAAATGTTTTAACTTTTTTTGGTGTGAACTTGCTGGTTTTGTCTTTATTCTTTTTTTTTTTTTTGTTAATGTTGTTTTATTTTCGCAATTTCAAAAGCAATAACATTACGCTGCAAATAACTACAGAGCAAGCGATAAAAAAAATATGGCGGCAACAATAAAAATGTTGCATGAGAACTTCAGCCTAGGCTGATGCTAAGCTTTGCAAAATGAATGGGGCTTAATGCAGGTTTGTAGCGTTGTTTTTGTTTTGTTGTTGTTTCTCTGATAAATTTTTAATGTTCCGCTTAAACCAGGTCAGCTTAATTCTGGTTTATGGCTTGAAACTTATAGTTTTTTCTACATTGTTGACCTTTATCACCAGGAAGCATTTGCAACATTAAGTATTTTAAATTTTTTGTCGCATGATTTGTTTTTAAAGTTTTTATTAAATGCTTTAACATTTCAAAATTAAAACTTAATGCTTTTTCTTATGTGATTCAAATATGTGCTAATAAAGCACACCGAATAACAGTGGAAACGGTGCACAGTGGGAACGTTTCTTACATAAGTTGGCCATAAATAGTAAAAATAGAGGGTTAAGAAAATTTAACACACATGCTTATTTTTTTGTGAAAAAACAAAAAATGTGAAAATTGTGAAGGAAAATCCGCCCATAGACACGACTACCTCCCATACAAAGAAGGTCTTTGAAAAAGCTCGTGTTCTGAAATTAAATTTATTTGCTACATATAGAGTATCGATTCTCACAATCCCGAGTAAAAATATGATCGGCCGAACAGCGGTCGATCATGGGCCAAACGGCCGTACTAGGGTCGAAAATGGCCTAAAAATAATCCAGAAAGCCAAGTGGCCTAAAGTTGGGTCAAACAACGGCCGTACAAGGCCCAAAAATAATCCAAAAAGCCCAGCGGCCAAAATTTGGGTCAACCAACGGCCGTACAAGGCCTAAAAATAACAAAAAAAGCCGAGCGGCCGAAAGTTGGGTCAAACAGTGGCCGTAAAAAGCACAAAAATACTCCAAAAAGCCCAGCGGCCGAAAGTTGGGCCAAACAACGGCCGTATAAGGCCTAAAAATGACAAAAAAAGCCCAGCGGCCGAAAGTTGGGTCAAACAACGGCCGTAAAAAGCACAAAAATACTCCAAAAAGCCCAGCGGCCGAAAGTTGGGCCAAACAACGGCCGTATAAGGCCTAAAAATAACAAAAAAAGCCCAGCGGCCGAAAGTTGGGTCAAACAACGGCCGTAAAAAGCACAAAAATACTCCAAAAAGCCCAGCGGCCGAAAGTTGGGTCAAACAACGGCCGTATAAGGCCTAAAAATAACAAAAAAAGCCCAGCGGCCGAAAGTTGGATCAAACAGTGGCCGTACAAGGCCCAAAAATAGTCCAAAAACCCCAGCGACCGAAAGTTGGGTCAAACAGTGGCCTTAAAAGGCCTAAAAATAACAAAAAAGCCCAGCGACCGAAAGTTGGGTCAAACAGTGGCCGTACAAGGCCCAAAAATAATCAAAAAAGAGGCCTAAAAATAATCCAAAAAGCCTATTTTCCCGAAAGTTGGGTTAAACAGTGGCCGTACAAGCCCTAAATAAATATAATCCAAGAAGCCCAGCGACCAAAAATTGGGTCAAACAGCGGCCGTACAAGGCCTAAAAATAACAAAAAAAAGCCCAGCGGCCGAAATTTGGGTCAAACAGTGGCAGTACAAGGCCCAAAAATAATCCAAAAAGAGCAGCGGCCGAAAGTTAGGTCAAACAGTGACCGTACAAGGCCTAAAAATAATCCAAAAAGCCCAGCGGCCGAAAGTTGGGTCAAACAACGGCCGTAAAAAGCACAAAAATACTCCAAAAAACCCAGCGGCCGAAAGTTGGGCCAAACAACGGCCGTATAAGGCCTAAAAATAACAAAAAAAGCCCAGCGGCCGAAAGTTGGATCAAACAGTGGCCGTACAAGGCCTTAAAATAGTCCAAAAACCCCATCGGCCGAAAGTTGGGTCAAACAGTGGCCGTACAAGACCCAAAAATAATCCAAAAAGAGGCCTAAAAATAGTCCAATAAGCCTATTTTCCGAAAGTTGGGTCAAACAGTGGCCGTACAAGGCCCAAAAATAATCAAAAAAGCCCAGTGGCCGAAAGTTGGGTCAAACAACGGCCGTAAAAGGCCTAAAAATAATCCAAAAAGCCCAGTGCCGAGATTATTGAGAAACGGGTGTACGCCCGTTGTACGGCCGCTGTTTGGCCAAAAAGTTCTGCAAACGACTCTTGTACGGTCCTCATACGGCCGAGAAAAATATTCAAAATTAGGCCCTGTACGGCCACTGTTTGGCTTTCGCTAAAAATTTTTTATTTTTACTCTGGATATCTAGCGTGATGATTTAAAAATGTTATAAATTTTGCGATATGATTTGGACTGCTAACTTTGTGTTTTTCTTCGGTGACAAAAGACAAAAATTTTAGTAAATAAGAAATATTTTAATATTTTATTTAATTTTCTTGTTTATTATAAATTTTAAGCATTTCTTGAGCTTTTGTTGTTAATTCTTTATATTTTCTTGGTATTTCATACCCATGTGGCTAACAAGAGGATCTGACGAAATTAGTAGGTGATGCATAATATCCCTGTTGTTTGCTACTAGTGCAACGTCGAGTGATTCTTATTTGTATGTAAATAGCAAAATTTATTTCTGGTCTTTGATTACGGACATGGGTTTTGTTTCTTTCCGAAACATAAGTATATTGTGAAATTTTCAGAAGAAAATATTATTTCTTAAACGTGCCCCGCTTGCTAACTTTAAGTTGAAAATCTGATTTATATGGAAAAAAGTGCTCCTTTTTCGAAACAATTCCAATAACACTTTTATTAAATGCGAGTTTAAAAAACAACTGGTACGAGCTTCGTTTTTGATTTACTTATTCCTTATAATGTTTACTCAAATATGAAAACTAGACGAAAACAGCCAGAGTTGTGATTTTTTACTTTTCCAAAAAAAATCTCTATGTTTTTCTTATGAAATATTTTCTTAAACTATACTTAAAACAGATAAAAACAATGGTGCTTCTACGTTAAAAAACCTGATCACTATAAAATTTTTGCATAGTGTACTTCAAATGTACTGTTTTGGAAATTTCGAGTTTGGGTATTTTTGCGACAAAAAAAATCACCAAAAATTTAAAAATTCAAGTTTTGAAAACATCACCGGGAAATGAATTAAATAGGTTTAAGCTATTTTGTGGAAATATTAAAAAAAAACAAAATTCGGATACCAAAGTTATAGCTAAAAACTTTTCCCAAAAATCATTAAAGTGCCCTTTTCTGACATATTTGTCAGAATATTTGTTATATATGAATTTTTTCTTTTTTTCTAAAATAAAAAAAAAATCATATCTTGTTGTATATTCCACCAACTTGAGCTGCACTTAACCACTTCAGATGGATCTGAAATTTTATATTTCGTCATTTCTCATCTATTTGCGTATTTTAGTTAGATCGATTTAAAAAAAAGACACTTGAAAATAAGGGCCACGTTAATGTATGTATACAGTGATGTGCAAAGAAATAGAGACACCTGCATTTTAACATGTTTTTATTAGCTTCACTTCATGTCTGTCCAGTACAAATCTTGGAATCCATTTTTTACCAACTTCCCGATGAAGTTCTGAAACTTAAAATGTAGCTCAGAACTGGATGAGAACACAATAGTCACTTATGTGATCTTGTCTGTACGTTTATTTGTTTAGCTTAAATGCAAAATTATTTGATACATACACATTAAAAATCAAACAAAAATACTGAAATACTGAGTTCTGTAGCTTATAGCGTAAAGCGATAGATTTATAACCACAAGGTAGTAAGTTCGAGCCTCAACAATTTGGACGATTTTTATTTTTTTGGAACAAATTCAAATTTTGAAAAATTCACCACTGAGGGTAAAAAAAAATTGTAAAAAAGTAGTTCAGATAAAATTTTTTTGTTTATTTTATAAGAAAGTAGTTTGCTTTGTTGCTATTTAGAATATATTTTATTGTGAGTTCTATAGCTCAGAGCACAGGGAGGTTGCTTTATAATCTTGAGGTTGTGAGTTCGAATCTCAACAATGTCAATGGATTTTTCCGATTTTTTCTGTTTCATTTTTTAAATTTATTGAACTATTTCGGTTTCTTGAACAAGTTATTTTGTCACCTTCAGTGGTGAATTTTTCAAAATTCGTATTTTTAAAGTTTTTGGCAAAGACTAAAAGTTAGAAAAGAATTATTTAAGTAAAAAATTTTTTTAATATAACACTTTTCTAAAACGAACTAAAAAGTATAAAATAATTTTTCATAGAGTGGGGCTTTTAGTTCTCCTAAAAACGGGGGCCTACTCGTGGAGCTCTATGCTATAGAGAATATTAACCCTGCATCACTAACCTTAGCAAACTTGAATCTACCATCAATGCAAGGACTTCTATCCTGACAGTCAAGAAACGCGGGTTAAGAAATCATTTGTTCATTAACGTACTGCAATTGTTAATAACACTCTTTACTATTCTCTATACTTTGCTTTAATTTAATCAAAATTTTGCTTTTTCCCTAAATACATGAGGAGTAATTTCAATTTAGTACTTTTTTCTAAAATCACTCCGTGATTGAGCAAAGTTTTGCTAATTTACTTTTAAGCAAAACATTTGCTTGATTCAAGCAAAATAACTATATATCCGTGCGAGAGAATTCGGCATTCGATCTCCTGTTACGATCATTTGAAATAAAAGTTAGCTCAAACGGCATGTTCATTAAAAAACTAGCAAGGAACTATCTTCGGCCAGCTCGAAGTTAAAATACCCCCGCAGCGGTATTTTAGTAAATTCAAAGAGTTCAATGTTCAATGTTGTATTATTTCGACGACAACACTTTTATAAGGCGTGGTTTTTATCTAAATATTTAAAATTTAAAACTCAAAGTACATGTCTAATATCAAAGCTTATGTGTCAAGCAAATATCAAGTTTAAACTATTATTTTTTTCAAATTTGCTGACGTCACTTTGTATTGGAGGTAGGCGGAGTTTGCAGTTTTTGTTATCAAGTTACCAAACATCAAGTGCATAATTATGATTAAAACTTATTTGCAACATTTGAAGTTTTTGTACTTATTTTTGGGGAGTTTTATGAGATTTTACTGATTCCATAAAACCGCGCTTTGTATGGGAGGTAGGAGTAGTTTCATTCACTTTTTTCAAATTTACTGCTCAAAATGCATATAAAAGTTTTAAGCTTAAGTGCAAAATTTCAAGGCATTAGAATAATTTTTGTTAAATTTGAAGAGGTTTAACCGTTTTGGTAAAGTCACTTTGTATGGGACGTAGGCGTGGTTTTCATCCGATTTGGCACATTTTCGAAATCGATCTGTGTTTTTGAACAAAAAAATTATGTCTTGAGTATCGTTGCATCCACAGACAGAGAGACGGACATGTCGAAATCGACTCAGGAGGTGATTTTTATCAAGAAAATTTATACTTTGCTTTACCAGCCACGCCTACTTATTGGCGTTACAAACGGAGTGACAAAGTAAATTTAGTTTTTATGCAGTACGCGTAGGCGTATATTTCAAAATTTTGTCACTAGCCCCATATGTAGTTTTATTTTTTTTATTAAGGGTTCTCATCTAAGCATGTAACTGACCCGTAAACATTGTAAACCATGTGAACTTACATGCGCGTAAACTATCTGTCAAAATTTGTATGGGCGTGAATTTACATCATATCCGAGCCTATTTTGTAGTGTAAACTAGTATGTAAATCTACGTGTGTGAATGAGGGTTGCCTTTGGCGCTAATCATTACATATTTAAAGTAGTTGGAGCAAATAAGAACACGTTTTATTTATTTTTCTATATTAATGAAGGTTTTTAAAAGGTTTCAAATTTAAAAAAGTCATAATATTGTCGTAGCCGCAGCCGCCATTTTGTCGAAATTTACGCTATTTACACTTTATCACTCACTCATCTAAAGTTTAAATGCTATACATGTTTACATGCTTAGATGAGAACCCTTATTATTGATATTACTTATGTAAAACTCACAAATAATATATACGATGTTTCTGGTAGTTAATGCAATCTTGAGTTGAAATTACTTGTACTAATCCTTATTACAAATATAATGTTAAAATATGTCGCGTGCTTAATTATACTTACACTAAGGGAAAAAGTAATGAAGTCAGTACAGAGACATCTATGTTAAATCTATGTACTGCATATTGTATGCGAACGAAAAGAAAGCTTTTGTACTGGGTAAAGTGAGCGTGTACTGGTTACATATCAATTTATTCACTTAGTTAAATGAATGAAAAATGTATTCAATACATCGAATTGTGTGTTGAATAAATTGCAGGCTTTAATAAATACAAGCAATGTGTACTCAATCAATATTTCTTGTAATGTTTTTCAAGAAATGTACTCAATACATAAAATAAAGACTCAGTACACGTCTCGCTTATGCGATTAAAATGAGACATTTATTCAATATATAAAATATATACTCAGTAAACGCTTCGCTAATGAGATTAAAGTGAGACTTGTATTCAATACGTTAACTGCCCTATTCTGGTTGTTAGCTTAACAGGAAATAGTTAAGCAGCTCTTGTTGAGCTGATTGTTATGTTATGTAAATATTAGTATTCTTAAAAATCATTTACAGCATAAAAGCTGAAAAAGCTTTTAAAGTTCACCATGCATGGTGAAAATCGATATGCCTATTGAAAGAAGAGATGCGCGACATGAACAGATGCTTCGAGTGCAGCTTGTGACTTTGCAAGCGCTTGAAAAATTTGCCACGGCTACTTAAAGATTTCATTATCAACACTTAAAATAAGTAAAAATTCTTTTTTTTTTCAGTTTTATTCTTTTTTTTAAACTCAATATTATATTATAATTTGTATTTTTTTTATTATTTGTACAACAATTTTCTATCTAAGCACATAAATTTCATTCGTTGTTAAGACTCTTTCTGTCATTAACAAAATTGTAAGGAAAAGAGCTATTAAATTTGCAGCAGAATACGAAACCTTAACCAATTGTTAATGGCCGCATTCAGCGCAGACAACTGTTGTGAACTGTAATGGTAGCGCTACCTTAGTTCACGATGTTTTTCTCTGAATGTGTTGCTACTTTACACGTCAGAAGTTAGATTCAATTTAATTTGTATGTAAATTTAATTCAATTGCAAAGGTTTCTCACTTAAATTTGTTGCGTTCTTTCTGCGTTTATTAATTTAACAGCGTCAGTAACAGTATCTGACAGTTAAGCAAACAGTTGTGTTCATGTAGCATAGAATTTGTTCGCTCGATTAAAAGGCGTTCGCTACTTAATCAGTTTTAGTTAGCGCTACCAAATTTTTACCATTCAGCGAATTTTTACACAACAGTTGCCAACTGTTGTCTGCGCTGAATGCGGCCAATATTAACTATTTTGTTAATGTGGTGAGCTTAGTTAAGCTGCCAGAATGGGGCTGTAAGTATGGACTCCGCACAAATTTTGCTATGGGATTAAAAGTAACATGTATTCAGTATATAAAATATTGACTCAATATACGCCTCGCTTGAAACTCAGCTTACAATTTTGCTGTCTTAGGTCATTCGTTTCTTGGTTTGCAAAGAAGCTACTAATGAGTAAGTGATACATATAGTTATAAGCGAAGTTAAAAGTGTTTTAATATTAATGTTATAAATAAAGTGAAGTGCAGTGATGCAAAATAAACCAATCAGCAAGCTCAATTGCGAATCGTAAATGTATCAAGGTAAATCCTAGTAAATAATGTGCAAATTTTTTCCTGTTTATGTTCATGTTTGTTCATGTTCCTGAACATTTCAAACTTTCCACTTATCACTTTTGTGCGCTCAAGGATGTAGTCTAGTGTACCGTCCCAATTTTTAAGGTTTATTTCGGATTTAATATAATTTAAATTATTATTTAATATATAGTAACATATTAAATTTTTTTAAAATGTTACTATCAACAGCTTGAACTGTAAAAAAAAAAATATGCAATGAGTAAATAATGTATGTAATGAGTAGATGAAAATATTTCTTAGATACTGACTCAACACAAATATTCTTTGGATAAATTTTTGTAATGGGTCAATAATCTACACTCTAAAAAATGTATTTAAATTCACTTCTATTTGAGCATTAATTTAAGTGTTGAAAATTGTTATTTTCCTATCAATTTGGTATTAATTGTTATTTACTACTTAAATAGTAATAACTTTGCTCATTAGTACACGGTCCTTGAATTTTACTACTATAATAGTAGTGATTTTGTAGAGTTTTACTGTCAAAGTAGCAGTAATCCCAAATTTTTACGTTACAGCTATTATGGTAGTAAATTGTGATGGCACTTACTTTTCTGGTAGCAAAACTTTTCTGGTAGCAAAACGGTTGCCTTCTATTAAAGCAGTAAATTTCAGCCAATAATTTTTAGAGTGTATGTACTAGGTACATCGGAATTGTACTCATTACATGCAATTATTTATTATTTTATGTAATGGGTCAATAATAAATGTACTAAGTACATCAAAACTGTACTCATTACATACAATTATTTATAGCTTTATATAATGGGTCAATAATCATTGTACTCATTACATGCATATATTTAATATTTTATGTATTGGGTCGATGTTCTATGTGCTGCATACATCGAAACTGTACTCATTACATTAAAAGTATTTGCAATAATTTTGTGATGAGTACAGTGTTGATGTATCCACCACATACATCCATTCATTCACTACACATAATTCTGTGCTGAGTACACAAAATTCATTATTGATTATATGCAGCACTGCTTAAAAGCTTTATGTAGTTAATACAGATTTTTGAATGCACTTAGTACAACAAAATCATTAAATTTATGTGTGCAGAAATTTATGTCATGAGTACATAAATTTATGAAGTGAGTCCATAGGTTTTTCTCTCTGTGTAAGCTTTTTTTTTAAAAAAGTAATACAAGTATTTCAACATGACAACTTTCACTAGGTAGCAACATTAGTCCATTTTAGTTTAAAATTAATCATATTCAAATTGAAGGGCTTGTTGCAATAACGTGATAAGCAACATGATCTTAAAGATCAATTTTTTGGCTGAATACATTACTCAATGCATTGCCAACAGCCACTGAAGAGATTTTGGTTTTTTTTTATTTATTTTCTAACTTATCTGTAAAAGTTTCCGTGCTCAATTCCATTTCTTCATACAAAAGTACACTTTTTCAAAACTTTAGAGACAATTTTTTAAAAATATTTTTGATGTGGCTAATAAGCCCTTCAACTGTTTGTTGAAGCAGATTTCTGCATTTTTCTAGACACAGTCTAAAACGAGTTCTATTTTTTTTGTCGCATACTTGATCTTATGTTTATGGCTTATAATATATTGGCACATAAAATCCACAGAATCTCATATTTATGGCTTATAGTATATTGGAACATAAAATCCACAGAACCTTCCTTATGTACTAAACAAAATGCTACTAAAATGCTATCGAAAAATAAAAATACAAAAATTTGTTGAGTTTTCTTTACTTTTTGCATATCAAAAGCGTACGAATGTCGCGTGCTCGACTGTGGAAATGTCTATATCTATTTCAGGATCTTGAGTGAGTTGTTTTGATATAACTTCAATACGAAAAATATAAAGCGTTTTAAAGTTTTGTGTTGTATGGGAGGTAGGCGTTGTTTTGGGCGGGTTTCAAAAATTTCTAACAGAAGTAATTCCAACTTATGTATCAAATTTCATCGATCTACGATGACTTTCTCCATTTTTTTCCAAACTTTGTATGGAATGAATAGACGACTGTGCAGCGTGTAAAGTAAAACTAAATGGCCCATAACCATAGTCAGAATAAAAGTCGACTCTGAATTTAAAGCAAACTTTTTGCCAACATATAATATTAAAAAACTGTCAAGAATACTTATACTAAATCTAGAGTCGACTTTCATTTTGACTATGGTTATGGGCCAATAAATCTATCTTTTTCTAATGCAACTTCTCTTTCATCCAAACCTTTAAATTTAAGGCTCAGGTCTAATTTAAAATTATCTTTAAGTCTAAAATGACCCTTAAATGACACCTTAAAAGCTATTCTTACTCAATTGACTGAAGTGAATATTGAATAAATTAACAAACTTTGGCGAAATTAATTAAGTCCGACACATAACAAGACGATGCCTACAAAAGTTTCTAAATGTCATTTGTGAAAGCTATTTTTTATGAACAAAACTTTGTTAGAATTCAATTAAGTTTAGTTTTACTTCTGATTCAAGTTTGATACCAAAGTGATAGAGTAAGTTTCAGAAAGTAGCTAAAGAAATAACTTAAGCATAAGCTAGTTATGAAACTTGCATGCGATACAATTCACATAAAGAAATTCAATGATAAACACAGTTTATGTAAAGAACTGTATCAATTCAGGACAACAGGATTCAGTTGATGTTAATTAAGAAGTTAATTTAAGTTTTTTTTTTTTCAAAATGTAATCTAATTGGCATGACACAGATAAACTGCAAGTTCGACAAAAAAAAAATGTAGAGAAAAGAAAGTACATATATACCAAACGTTTGCAAACTCTGGCTTTTCAACAACCCTCGTTTGTGGTCCATTAATAAATATTAACATCCTGTATATTCAAGCTTTATGCTCTACTTACGTATTTACATTGTTCTCTACGCCTTACATTTAAGCTTATTATGCTTTTTATTCTTCCTTTTATTTCTATTTTTCTTGCTGTCTACCTTGCCTTTTCTCCATTGAAATTTCGTTCTTTCTGTTGCTGCTTTTTCCGTTGCTTGTTGGCGTTCCACAGTTTTTGTGAAAGCAAATCTTTTTAATACTTTGCCTTCAGCATAGATTTCAATTTTATTGATTTCTCTATTGCTATTCCTAGCACGTGTACTCCGCATCACAACCAACCCCACTTTTTTCTTCAAGCACATTCTATCACACATAGTTTTTATACTTTTCAACACTTTCAGCTGCCAGCTCTTCGGGCAGAACCTACATCATGCTTTAGATACTCTATGCTACAGCTCTGTATGTATGCTTGCTCGTGTTTGCAAACTTTTCAACGCATTATCCTGGCGTTCCATTGAAATGTCTTTTGCACACTTTCTTGCCTTGGTTATCAATTAAACACCTTCGCATTTGTATCATTCGAAACGTCTACAAACTTACCGTTTGTATGTGTTTGTCCATCCATGGCAACTACACACAACAACATTCGCATTATCCTTGCAAATTCATTTTCAATACCTTGGCGAAATTATTTATGGAAACAATTTTAAAAGCTGTGAGAGCATGTGGGCTGCATACCCTTTTTCATTACGCTTCGATTGAAATGCAGATTCTCCCTTAAAATTAGCATTTGACGTGACGCACACTCATCCAGATCTGAAGAAAGACAGCAAAACAGTTACCTGCTACTTGATATTTCAAGCGAAAAACAGTCCTTACTTTAGCTATATAACCGTCTTCATGAATAAATAATCAAAGTTTAAAAGGATGTATCTCATGGAGTGCAAGAGAACGGCAAGCCTTGCAAAAATAACGAACTTAGAGGAAAGACGAAGAAGACGTCGAAGCATGAGACTTTAAATTCATGCTGGTTAATTGAACTAGAAAACTATGAAGTGTCTTAGAATGATGAAGGTAGCAACTTGCTGCAGGAATTAAAGATGTCGGACGATTGTCGAAAGAAAATTCCATTGTAAGTCATGAGAAAATTGCTTGGGGGCGGCAGAGTTGGGAGCATTCAAAGTGTCAATGGTGTAGCTGGCATAAATGTTGAGGAATCAGTAACAAATAAATAAGCAGGCGAAAGTGTAATTGTTCGGGTGCTTAGAGCCAACAAAGTATGAATACCAAATTAAAGCGATGAAACAAGCCATAAGTAAATATAAAACGAGTATTGAGCGAAGATTTTTTTATGTTAATTTTGAAAGCAAATTGCGACAACAAAAGAAGATAATTTAAGCTAAAACAAAGCTTTTCAGAATAGCTCAGTAAGAAAAATACAGCATAGAAGAAAATCAGTTCATTGGTTTTATAGAGTTGTTCGTAAATATTACGATTTGTTCGTAACATTTGACCGGAGATCGGATTCCGAATGAACAGCGTTCCAAGCATTTAAATTTTATGAACGAAATCATAGCATCGGCGAATATTTTGAAAAATTTAGGCATTTAAGACAATATTCTAGTGTAGAGGAATCTTTTGACGGTCGATAAAAAACAACCAATTAATATTTTTTATGTGTTTGTTAATATTTTAAAAATTAAAAAAAATATTTAAATAAAAAAAGTTAAAAATTGAAAAAACTACAAGCTGGTGGAGTGGAGGGGGTTCTAAGAAAAGGATGCCTTCATGTTGAGACTATTTCAACCCTTCTAGGCATGAGAAAAAAAAGCAAAGGGTTGTTAATTTGTAAGATTGTCGCTTTAGCTCGAACTAGGGATATAGCAACATGTCCATTTTTCGCCAAATGACGACGTTTTGAAAAAAGCCAGATTTTAAAAATATTTATATACAACATTTTTACATAATCCTAATTCCGGCTCAAGAAGCTTACATAAAAAAGGCACACACCAAATTTTAAGTTAATCGCTCTATTAGAACTTGAGATATCATGTCAACCGTGTTGAGAAAAATGCGTTTAAAGTTTTTAAGTTAGGTTTCAGGCAGTCTTACTGACGACACTAAAATGGCTGTAACTTTTAAAATAATTCGAATTTCGAAAAATCATTTTAAAAATAAATTCTTGAATATGTATATAAACTGTCGAAAATTGAAAAAATGTTCTTAATTTTTTTAATTTCGTACACTAGAATACTGCCTTAAATTATGCATTTCTAATGTAAGCATGTTTCATAGATAAAATTAATATAGAAAATAATTTTAAAAATTATGTGACTCTGTTCTTAGAGTTTATGAATCAAGGTTTAGTAAACGAAATCAAAAAATATTATGTTCAGATTTTTTTCTGTTAGTGATGCAATATTAAAAAAAGCATTATGCTTAATACAACTGATATCTGTCAGATTTAGTTCAAAAATCAAGCTTAAATTTTCAATTTCACTGAAAATTTTGTCATTGAAATCCAAAATTTTTGCTGTATAAAAACTTGTATCAACTAAAATGTTGAAGTTTTGAACTATTCTCTAGTTCAAATAAATACAGTTTTACTAATTAAAAATTTACAGAATGATTTTTTCAATTTTAAACATCACTTTTTAAATTATTTCATGGAGTTTTTCATCTTCGTTTGTTTGAAAAATTATTTCAATCTAAGGGTCGAATGTTGCGTCTTTCAGGTGTGCCTTTTATAAATATTTAGGTGAAAGTCTTAGTCCTTGTAAGGTTGAAAGTTTATTTTTTAATTTTGAATCTGATAAGAATTATGGATAAATCTGACAAAAAATTGCTATAACAAAAACTTTTATTCGTCCTTACAAGTTTTTTATGCGGAGCATATAGAATTTTTTATATTTTTACGTATTTTTGTGATTGAGAAATAAGATTTAGTGATAGTTTTTTAAAATATGTCTGGAAAAAATACCTGCTATTATTTTCTAATATGCTAAATCTGATTAAAAATTGTCCTTGAAAGTGAACTACAAGAAACCTTATCAACAAAAAAAAAACATATTGCTTAGCTGCTGAAGTCTCATGAGACTGAGTCAAAAAAACTCCTTGTGAACCGTGTTTATAGCCGAGTTTACAGCCGTTCGCTCAAGAGCATTTTTCTTCGTAGTTTTTTTTTTAATTTTAAAAAATTTTCGGTTGATAAAATCAACCTTTCATGTGTTAGTTTAATTGATAGTGTATGGTTGAAGAAATAACCTATTAGCTACGTTTTAAACATTTTCGGTTGAAAAAATTAGCGTTTAAGATGAAAAAATAAAATTTTTAGTTGAATTTATCAACTTTTGGGTTGTCAAAATTAATCCTTTAAGGATATGGTCTTGCGGCTTAATTTTTAAGGTGATATCTGGAATTGTTATTTAAAACAAAATTAAATACAACCATCTTAATTTTTTTATATGCTACTACTGACATCTTTAATTGTAAAAAAATTATTTGAGTTTATTTTACGATAGTTTTTACGTTTGTGAGACGTTGCCATCGAAAATCCATGCAAAAAAAATATCTGTAAAAAATTTCAAGCAACAAATAAATAAAGTGTTTCATAACCAACCATATTAAAAAAAAGTAAAGTAAAGTAAGTAAAAATAAAAGTAAAATAAAACATTAAAAAGTAGTCATAGTAAAAAATACAGTCAGCCAAACAGAGCTCAGCAGAGGCCGGACAACGGTCAAATATGGGCTCCATGGCCAAACAAGGGTCAAGCATGTTTTAAAAATTATCAACAACTCCTACTCGTCCGAACAGTTTCTTAACAAGGGTAGAGCAGTGGTTATTTTGAAACAATATTTTATCATTAATTTTGTTTTCAAACCATATGCCAAAACAAGAACAAAAACAATACAAACAGCTCGCAATGTCTTAAAAAAAGTATGCGCAACTACAAAAGTAAAAATACATTTCTTGTTCATCAAATGTTCTTAAGCTCTTTAACGGCAAAAAAGCTTGAGACAATAAGAAAAGCAAAAATAAAATTTTTCGCAGTACACTGCCGATACTGATGGTTCCGTTACTTTCGTTTGCTCCTGAAAGAAATATTTTCGTGCATTTCCATTTTAGGTGATTTTCATGCACCGAAAATAACTATTGTCGTAGAAAACGGGCATTTATGTGTTTAGTTGAGTGATTGAAAAATTCTATCTGATTGTTTTACTCTTGTTCGTCCGCTATTCGATCTTCGTTTTGTTAAAAAATTATATTTTAACTCGAAGCAATGTATCTGATTGAACAACTTTATCACGTATTTTTTACTTTAAATTTGATATTTTCAAACTTTTATATAAAGTTTACGAACGGTAAGATTTTTTTATTGATTTTATTTAACAAATTTCGTTTTTTTTTTCTTAATAGTACAATTTTTCAAAAGTCTAAGTCTAAGTCTAAGTCTTAGTTAAAGTCTTAGTCTAAGTCTAAGTCTAAATCTAAGTCTAAGTCTAAGTCTAAGTCTAAGTCTAAGTCTAAGTCTAAGTCTTAGTCTTAGTCTAAGTCTAAGTCTAAGTCTAAGTCTAAGTCTAAGTCTAAGTCTAAACCTAAGTCTTAGTCTAAGTCTAAGTCTAAGTCTAAGTCTAAGTCTAAGTCTTAGTCTAAGTCTAAGTCTAAGTCTAAGTCTTAGTCTAAGTCTTAGGCTTAGTCTAAGTCTTAGTCGAAGTCTTAGTCTTAGTCTTAGTCTAAGTCTAAGTCTAAACCTAAGTCTAAACCTAGTCTAAGTCTAAGTCTAAGTCTTAGTCTATGTCTAAGTCTAAGTCTAAGTCTAAGTCTAAGTCTAAGTCTAAGTCTTAGTTTATGTCTATGTCTAAGTCTAAGTCTAATTCTTAGTCTAAGTCAAAGTCTAAGTCTAAGTTTAAGTATTAGTCTAAGTTTAAGTCTAAGTCTAAGTCTAACTCTTAGTCTTATTCTTAGTCTTAGTCTAAGTCTAAGTCTAAGTCTAAGTCTAAACCTAAGTCTTAGTCTAAGTCTAAGTCTAAGTCTAAGTCTAAGTGTAAGTGTAAGTCTAAGTCTAAGTCTAAGTCTAAGTCTAAGTTTAAGTCTAAGTCTTAGTCTGAATCAAAGTCCAAGTCTAAGTCTAAGTGTAAGTCTAAGTCTAAGTCTAAGTCTCAGTCTGAATATAAGTCTAAGTCTAATTCTAAGTCTAAGTCTAAACCTAAGTCTTAGTCTTAGTCTAAGTCTAAGTCTAAGTCTAAGTCTAAGTGTAAGTGTAAGTGTAAGTCTAAGTCTAAGTCTAAGTCTGAATCTAAGTCTAAGTCTAAGTCTTAGTCTTAGTATTAGTCTTAGTCTTAGTCTTAGTCTTAGTCTTAGTCTTAGTCTTAGTCTTAGTCTTAGTCTTAGTCTTAGTCTTAGTCTTAGTCTTAGTCTTAGTCTTAGTATAAGTCTAAGTCTAAGTCTAAGTCTTAGTCTAAGTCTAAGTTAAAGTCTTAGTCTTAGTCTTAGTCTTAGTCTTAGTCTAAGTCTAATTCTAAGTCTAAGTCTAAGTCAAAGTCAAAGTCTATGTCTAAATCTAAGTCTAAGTCTAAGTTTAAGTCTATGTCTAAGTTGAAGTCTAAGTTGAAGTCTAAGTCTTAGTCTAAGTCTAAGTCTAAGTCTAAGTCTGAGTCTGAGACTAAGTTAAAGTCTAAGTTAAAGTCTTAGTCTTAGTCTAAGTCTAAGCCTAAGTTAAAATCTTAGTCTAAGTCTAAGTCTAAGTTAAAGTCTTAGTCTTAGTATAAGTCTAAGTCTAAGTCTAAGGCTTAGTCTAAGTTAAAGTCTTAGTCTAAGTCTAAGTCTAAGTCTAAGTCTAAGTCTAAGTCTAAGATAAAGTTAAAGTTAAAGTTAAAGTTAAAGTTAAATTTAAAGTTAAAGTTAAAGTTAAAGTTAAAGTTAAAGTTAAAGTTAAAGTTAAAGTTAAAGTTAAAGTTAAAGTTAAAGTTACAGTTAAAGTTAAAGTTAAAGTTTAAGTTAAAGTTAAAGTTAAAGTTAAAGTTAAAGTCTTAGTCTTAGTCTAAGTCTAACTCTTAGCCTAAGTCTAAGTCTAAGTTAAAGTTAAAGTTAAAGTTAAAGTTAAAGTTAAAGTTAAAGTTAAAGTTAAAGTTAAAGTTAAAGTTAAAGTTAAAGTTAAAGCCTTAGTCTTAGTCTTAGTCTAAGTCTAAGTCTAAGTCTTAGTCTTAGTCTAAGTCTTAGTCTTAGTCTTAGTCTTAGTCTAAGTCTAAGTCTTAGTCTAAGTCTAAGTCTAAGTCTAAGTCTAAGTCTAAGTCTAAGTCTAAGTCTTAGTCTTAGTCTTAGTCTTATTCTTAGTCTTAGTCTAAGTCTAAGTCTAAGTCTTAGCCTAAGTCTAAGTTAAAGTCTTAGTCTTAGTCTAAGTCTAAGTCTAAGTCTAATTCTAAGTCTAAGTCTAAGTCTAAGTCTAAGTCAAAGTCAAAGTCAAAGTCTATGTCTAATTCTAAGTCTAAGTTTAAGTCTGTGTCTAAGTTGAAGTCTAAGTTGAAGTCTAAGTCTAAGTTTAAGTCTAAGTCTGAATCTAAGTCTAAGTCTAAGTCTAAGTCTAAGTGTAAGTCTAAGTCTAAGTCTAAGTCTAAGTCTAAGTCTAAGTCTAAGTCTGAATCTAAGTCTAAGTCTTAGTCTTAGTATTAGTCTTAGTCTTAGTCTAAGTCTAAGTCTAAGTCTTAGTCTAAGTCTAAGTCTAAGTTAAAGTCTTAGTCTTAGTCTTAGTCTTAGTCTTAGTCTTAGTCTAAGTCTAAGTCTAAGTCTAAGTCTAATTCTAAGTCAAAGTCTAAGTCAAAGTCTATGTCTAAGTCTAAGTCTAAGTTTAAGTCTATGCCTAAGTTGAAGTCTAAGTTGAAGTCTAAGTCTAATTCTAAGTCAAAGTCTAAGTCAAAGTCAAAGTCTATGTCTAAGTCTAAGTCTAAGTCTAAGTTTAAGTCTATGTCTAAGTTGAAGTCTAAGTTGAAGTCTAAGTCTTAGTCTAAGTCTAAGTCTAAGTCTAAGTCTTAGTCTAAGTCTAAGTCTAAGTCTAAGTCTAAGTCTAAGTCTTAGTCTTAGTCTAAGTGTTAGTCTTAGTCTAAGTCTAAGTCTTAGTCTAAGTCTAAGCCTAAGTCTAAGTCTAAGTCTAAGTCTAAGTCTAAGTCTAAGTCTAAGTCTAAGTCTAATTCTAAGTCTAAGTCTAAGTCTTTGTCGAAGTCTTAGTCTAAGTCTAAGTCTAAGTCTAAGTCTAAGTCTAAGTCTAAGTCTAAGTCTAAGTCTAAGTCTAAGTCTAAGTCTAAGTCTAAGTCTAAGTCTAAGTCTAAGTCTAAGTCTAAGTCTAAGTCTAAGTCTATGTCTATGTCTATGTCTATGTCTATGTCTTAGTCTAAGTCTAAGTCTAAGTCTAAGTCTAAGTCTTAACCTTAGTCTAAGTCTAAGTCTTATTCTAAGTCTAAGTCTAAGTCTTAGTCGAAGTCGAAGTCGAAGTCTTAGTCTATGTCTATGTCTATGTCTATGTCTATGTCTATGTCTATGTCTATGTCTATATCTATGTCTATGTCTATGTCTATGTCTATGTCTATGTCTATGTCTATGTCTATGTCTATGTCTATGTCTATGTCTATGTCTATGTCTTAGTCTAAGTCTAAGTCTAAGTCTAAGTCTAAGTTTAAGTTTAAGTCTATGTCTAAGTTTAAGTCTAAGCCTTAGTCTAAGTCTAAGTCTAAGTCTTAGTCTAAATCTAAGTCTTAGTCAAAGTCTAAGTTTAAGTCTAAGTCTAAGTTTAATTCTAAAACTTAGTTTAAGTCTAATTTTAAGTCTAAGTCTAAGTCTGAATCTAAGTCTAAGTCTAAGCCTAAGTCTAAGTATAAGCCCTAGTTTTAGTCTAAGTCGAAGTCTTCTTTTGTCAAATAAGTAATTTAAATAAGCACAAAAATTAAAAAACAATTATTTTTAACGAAGACACGAAGACATTTCGACACGATTTCAGCCAAAATAAAATTGTTAATTAGTAAGAATGTAGCTATATCCAGGACTAGGGGTATAGCGGCATCGCCATTTTTAGCAAAAAGTAGTTTTTTTACATTTTTTTATAGTTTCGAATTTTTTAAAAATATCAAAAAATTTTTTACATAATTCTAGTCTGGGATAATTTTAAGTTAATCGGACTTTTATAACTTGAGATAACATATCAAACGTGTTGTAAAAAGTAGTTTCGAGAAAAACGTGTTAAAAGTTTTTAACTTAATTTTGTCTATAACTTTCAAAATAATTTTAAATTCGAAAAATTTTTGTAACTCTTTAGAGTACCACGGGAAAAAATTTGAACCACTGAAAAATAAAACTTTGTCGATTGTTGGGACAAAATTCAACCCATTCCGAATTGATATTTATAATAAAATATAGTCAAAATATATGTGAGAACATAATAAAAATAAATAATAATAAAAAAAGAACAATATTTTTGACTTTTTCTTTTTTTGTACTTTAAGGGTATTTTTAATAATGAAATTTCCGTACCTCAAAGGGTTAAGGAGATATTTTTATTTTATATTTTCAATTTTCCACACTACAATACTGCCTTAATCTAAGACTAACTTAGCTCTAACTCGCTAACCCTAACTCTATCTGTAATTCTGACTCTACCTTGTATCACTTTTTTGTGTTTTGTCTCTTGTATCATTAATTCTGTATCTTCTTTTATCTCACAACTTGTATTAATTTTTTATAACTTGGATCCTGTCATTTGTGATTTTAACCTTGTGTCTTTTATTGTGTTTGTGTATTTTATCTTGCATCTGTTTCTTCAATCTTGAATCTTTTGGACTTGATTTTTTAATCTTCAAATCTTGTACTCTGCATCTTTAATCTGCTATCTTGTACTTTGCATCTACAATCTTGTATTTTATACCTTATTTCTTGATTCTTTTATCGTGTTTTGTTATTATTGTTTCTTTCATCTAGTTTCTTTTACTTTGTATTTTGTACATTCTAACTTGTGTTTTGTTATCTTGCATCTGGTTTCTTGTATTCTAATATCTTATCTTTAATCCTGTATCTTGAACAGCCAATTTATATCTCTTGATCTCTATTGACTTTTTATACACTAGAATTACTTGTTATATATTAGCTATATATTATTTGTTAGCATTATTTAATTTTAGATATAATTTTGACAAATACGAACTAATATATCTTTTAAGAGATGTACCTAAATGATAAAAACAACCTTTTTGATATCTTGCTTATTGCAATCTTTCCACATCAAGCAAAACTTGGGTTTAAGTTATTTTTTAAGAGTGTTTTGTTTGCCTACCTGGCTTTGACGCTTAATCAGAAAGATCTTTGCAACTTTTTTCTTCTAACCAAACCAAGATCCAATCAAAATACCACAACGTATTATATATAAAAAATACGTTTCCACCGAAGTAATTTTAGCAATTTATTTACTAACCTAAAACACAAAAGTTCAAGAATTCTCTTTTTGTTGCTAAGCATATCATAGATTCTTAGTTTTAAATTCAATATTTAATCCTTTTGCTATGGTTAACTGTCCTTTTTCGCACTCAAAGTCCTTGATAAATATACATTTATAGCTGGCACGCACTCATACACGCACACATTCCAACACTCGGTAACAAATAAATAGCTTTTGTTGCCATCCTGACCGGATAACATTTGCATTAAGGATTGAACGAATGAATGTCCTTAAGGTTTATTGCTTCTTTTTGTGTTCTTATTATGTTGCTGCAGCTCTAGCTGCTCGAAGTCTTATTGTATTATTGTTGTTGTTGGCATCGTTGTTGCCTTGTCGTTTATTTCGATGTATTAAAAATTCATAAAAACATAAAATAAAAAAAAATCCTCAAGGAATAAGTAATGCAACAACAGCATTAACAGCAACAATACACAAAACGGCTTGCTATGAGAGTTGAAGCCAAAAAAAAACATGGAAAAAACCAAAGTGGACATACAGTGCTGTGCAAAACACTTGCAACTTTTATCCTAAGCATATAAATTGTCTACATTTTCATATAAAATAAGTGTGCAGTTTAACATTTATGTGCTTTAGTTAACGTCAGACTTTGTTGTTTATTATCCAATAATAAAAACGATTTAGGACAACAAAAATGTAATGTAAATAAAAACAAATACAAATATAGCTGTACAAAACATATGCAACTGCTTCTTTGTTTTTTTTTTATATTGATGCCACATTGCTGTTGTACGTTTAATTTCACAATGGTAATCGTATATTTTTATTTTTATTAGCTTTGCTGAGTCTTATGTCTTAAAAGTTTGCATTCATAAATTTGTTGCTATAGAGTTTTATAGGCCTATTCTGGCATATTAACAAATTGTTAACCAGTATTTTGAATATTTCTATGTGTTTGTTGTTTTCAATACAAAATTTAAAAAAAAAACAAAATTTTTTAATGAAATTGTCACTAACTGCAAAGCAGTTGACAATTTTTGTCAACATTTTTTATTTTTGAGCTTTCAATTTTGTTTTGAAATAAAAAAATTACAATAAACACAGAAATATTCAAAATACTGGTTAACAATTTGTTAATTTGCCAGAATAGGGCTGTTAGTCTCCAACAGCAATCCAAGTGTTTTGTTTGATTATTTCTTATAAGTACAATATAAGTATAAAAAATAAGTATAATTATATGTTCAAATAAAAAATTTTGTTGTATTACAACAATGGACTGTCGCAGAAAGAAATTGCTACCAAGTATTCGATTCATAAATCTACAATTTGTAGATATAGTGTAGATATAGCATTGTTAATAGTGGAAACACTGAAGTGTGTCATAAAGGAGGACGACCACGCAAAACAGCAGTAAGAGAGAATCGTAAAATCATAAAGCAAAATCCTCAAGTTTCCTCCAAACAAATCAAAAATGAGTTATAATTGAATGTTGACACTTCAGCTATCAGACGAAGAGCTATATAAGCTGGTCTTAGAAGTTATACAACGGCTTAGAAACCTTTCATTTCGAAAAAATATGTTAGCTCTCATTGAGTCCGCGCGTTCTCATTAAAATCGGACTTTAAAAAAATCTGTTTTGCGACGAATCAAAATTTTATTTACATGGTTTGGATGGCAGGAATTATATGCGTAGATCTTAAGGAGTGAGGCTGAATCCAAAGTTTACAAAAGCAACGGTTAAGCACGGAGTTGGACATGTGATGGTGTGGTGTTGCTTTTCGGCAAATGATGTTGGCCCAATTCATCAGATAACTAATATGAGAGCTGAAGATTATAAAATGATACTAAGCACAGTTATGCATCCATGTGCTGAGTGGGAAATGCCACTTGCTTGGAGGTTCCGACACGCCAATAACCCTTAGCACACGTCGACAGTGGTGCGAGGCTGGTTAACTGGAAATAATGTTGAAGTCATTATTTGGCCACCTCACTCTCCAGATTTAAACCCAATCGAGAATCTCTGGGAGATTATAAAATGTAGGATAGGAAACAAGATCTTCAGAAAACCAGGCGAGCTCTTCACAGAAATTCAAAAGCAATGGTTGGACATTCCAAATACATTTATACATAGCCTCATAGCTTCTATGCCAAAAAGATGTTCAGCCGTAATTAAAAACTAGTATAAAAGTCTGTCCTACGACAGACCCTCCGCATACTTCCATTTTGGAGCCATTTGCCGAAAGCACCTTTTTCTCTTTTTAAAGCTTGATTTTTTATTCAATTGATTTTTGAAAATTACAAATGTACCATAAATAACACTTTACGCTTTGAAGCAGTGCTGAAAAGTTAGTTAGATCAAAAGCGTACTATTGTAAAAACCTAATACTGTCACTGATAAGTATCAAATATATTTGTTGTGCATACTTTCAGGCTGAAAATTTTTGAGAACAGTATGTCTTGCAAAAGTACTTTACAGTCAAAAATTAATTACAGTTTCAGAAATACTGTGTACGGAGCAGCATCTCTTATGTATTAAGATGTGCATACTTTCAGGCTGAACAGTTTGAGAGTTATTGGACACGGAGCAGCGTGCTTGCCTTTTATATATTAAGATAAGGGATATGCAATTAAATATTAATATTTAATTAGAATTTTTATTTTTTTTCTTTTAAGGTATTCGTATTACAAGCTATATGTGTTTTGCACAGCTGAATTTGTATATTTTTTTATTTACTTGACATTTTTGTTGTTGTAAATCTAAAAACTTATGTTTCTTTAATTGGAAAATAAAGAACAAAGTCTGACGTTAACTAAAACATATAAACGTTAAACTGTAATTTTATTTTATATGAAAATGTAGACCATTTATATGTATGGGAATACAGTTGCAAGTATTTGCACAGCACTGTATTTCTAAAAGCAGACATCACAAAATTTAACATTTGAGTAATAAAAAACAAAAAAAAAAAGAGTAAAAGAAATAATAATAAAAGTAAAGCATACCCTCTTGAAAAATGCCAACAAATTTCCAATCAAATATAATAAAATCCTTACAAATAAAAACTTCGAACTGTGTACTGAGCTGATAAATCGTCGTCAACCCAGTCACCCAGGACACAAGAACAACAACTTGAGTGAGGTCAGTAAAGGGTTCGTTGGCTTAGTTGTCCTGAAAACCAGCACATAATTGGAGGGACATACAAATAAAAATAATAAAAAGCTATATAAAAACTGACAAGGGACCAACATTGTAGTATGTAAAAAAGTACTGCAAAACAATAACTACAACAATAAGAATAATGGTAGAAATTTTGTTTAAAAAAGCTTACAATCAAGCTTAATAAAAATAAAAAGGGTAGTACAAAAAATACAACAACAACAACAACAACAGCAACAACAACAACAACAATAAAACGAAGCCAAAAAAGGTGTCAGTAATGCTTCAATGCGTCTGTCTGTAGAGGCGCGCACGCACGCACCAAAAATTTAACGCCAAAATGTAACAAAACGTCGATTGCATGCACTACGGCTTTTGGCAACTTATTAAGTTCTTGAGAGGACGTCCAAGGAGGTTGAACCAGTAGTGTTTGCGGAGCAAGGATGTAATGCAGACTCAAGTTGGGGCTTAATGTTGCCACATAATGTTGTGGTACACACTTGCGGACATGCAGACAAAACGAAAGAAACAGCAAAAGTTGGCAGAAGCGTGGCAACAAAGGAATGAAAATAGAAGGGAAGGTGGGAAAAAATAGCAGCAACAACTTGAAAGCATAAATGGCTTAAAGTCTCGTCTTCGGCAACACTATTTTACACACACACACAAACACACACACACACACACACACACACACACACACACACACACACACACACACACATAGACGATCTAAGCACACACACTCATGCTATAGCGCTTTAACTCTTCATGTTGCTGCATGCTGTGGAAGTATAAAAGAGCTTCCGATAGATTTAAGAAAATTGGTTTCCTTTATTTTTTTTTTCTTTCTTACTTTTTCCTACTTTCCTGCTTGCTACAACTATTGCTGCGGCCTGCTGAGTGCTTGTTGAGAACTTCATTTGCTGGCGAATTGATTTTTCATGTAACTGCATTAGTGAACTATAGGTATGTATGTAAGTTATAGTCAGTGTGTGTGTGTGCGATTTTCATACAATAGCCACTATAGCTAGCTATTTCGGTGTGTGAGAGCGCAATAAAAGATTTTTCAACATTGCGAAAATGTGCTGCAATAAAAATGAAGGGGGTCGCAAAACCAACACATTCAAGATTATAAAATTTTATTTGCTACCAAGAAAGCGCATAAAATGTGAGAAACAACAGTGGGAGAGCACATCAAAAATGTTCCAGAAGTTTTCGATGCAATAAAAATTGGTTATTAGGAATTAAAATGAACACTTATTATCCATGTGAATGAAGTTAGCCTCGCACTTTTTCGATTTTAACAAAAAAAAAAATATATATATATTAGGGCGGGTCAAATTCTGGCTCAGCGAAATTCGTAAAATACATGTAATTTCAAGACTTTTTCTCCACTACAGCATATACAAATTCTGAAAAAAAGCTGTGCGGACTTTCGTAAATAGATTCATACACATACATTCATACATTCATATTTTATAATTGAGAACAAAATCTATTTACGAAAGTCCGCACAGCTTTTTTTCAGAATTTGTATATGCTGTAGTGGAGAAAAAGTCTTGAAATTACATGTATTTTACGAATTTCGCTGAGCCAGACCTCCAAAAAATTCGTCCATACAAATTGACCCGCCCTAATATATATATATATATATGTGCTGCAATGTGCTCGGTGTGTGCCTCAAAAAATTACTCTAAGGACTTAATTTTTATAATTTACAATTACTCTAAGGACTTAATTTTTATAATTTACAATTAAGAACCACCAGTTCTTTTCCAGTATTAAAAAAATGTGCTGTTATGTGCGCGAGTTGTGTTGCAAAACGTCATTTAGATATTAAAAAATCATAATTTTTTCGCATTTTTAGAGTGAATTCTCTCTCTCTCTCTCTCTCTCTCTCTCTCTCTCTCTCTCTCTCTCTCTCTATTTATTATCTTTGGCATTCAAAGACATATAGTAGCACAACGCAAGCACATTACAGCACATTTTCACACACCAATCTATATATCTTCTATATATTTATTCCTGTAAAGGTCCCCTTATTCCAGCAAATCTACAAACGCTACAGAAATACTTGATATATCATAAAAAGGTCTTGATCTGTAGGTATGCACAAAGTTGTTAGATTTTTGATAAGTGATACTTTTAAGCAGATATGAGCGTTTAAAGTTGAAAAAATTGCAAAAGGACTTAAGACACGAACTCGCTTTATTGTGAATGAGAAAGAGTGATAGCCGAGCAACAGTCGTCCACCGACAAAACGAAAACTTGCCGTCAGAGAGAAATGTCGCAGTATTCTCGACGACTTGATTATAATGAACGCAACAGCGACAATCAGTATTTCATACAAAACATAAACAAACTCTGCTATGTTCGCTCTTGTCGTCTATCAAATTAGAAATAGATTGAAGTCTGCGACAGCAACAATTGTGGTCGTGTTCTCTCTTTGTCGTGCCGTCTTCAAAAAATACATCTTCATAAGAAAACATGCGTTCTATTTTTTGACAATTGGCGTTAGTCGCTAGTCGCAGTCAATGTGTATCGGCTATGATTTGCAAAGCGAATATTTATGGCTTGATTGATTTTTAAATTTTTTTTTTATATTTTTCTTCTGTAACAGTTCTTCAAAAATAATATAGAAGTTTAACAATAGTCTTCGAATAAATATTTTAAATCTATATATTTATTTCAGTAAGGAATTTTGAGATGTCAGGATTGGTGGGGGTGTAGAATGGTGAATTTTGTATTGACTGAAAGAGCTGGATAGGGAGGCGTACGCAATTTGTTTTGTTTTCTTTTGATGACCTTTGACCTGAAATATGAGCGTTTAAAGGAAATTTCCGGAATAACTCCTAAACTATAAGAGATGGAAGAGAATGGTGGAGAAGAGAATTTTAAACAATGCTTAGATGTACAAAAAACAATCCAAGCATTTTTCGCCATCTCTTACCGATACCCTACAATAAGCATTTGTGTGTGTTACTTGTGTGAATATATACTGTGATGGTGAAATTTTTTATATATAGTAAATTTTGAAAAAAATCCTTTATAAGTATAGATTTTCTCAGTACAACGAATTTTTGTATGAAAAGTCGTTGATTAGTAAAAATAACGTTGATTAGTAAGCGAAAGCTTTTTCGAAAATATGTTGCAAGGAAAGTGGAAGTCGAAAAAGAATCGCGTTATTATGACATCAACATTTTTGCGATATCTTAAAAACTATAGATTTTCTCAGTACAACGTATTTTCTCAAGCCAGGTAGGTCATCACCACAGAAAGAGAAAAAACACGATTCAAATTTCAAGCAAATATCTCCGCCATTTTTAAAAAAAATGTATATTTTTTATGTTACAGCGACTTAAAGTTTGCATATAATTGTAGTTATGTTGCTGTCTCTTCTTAATTTTTGCATATGCCTAAAAATATGTGAGGTATTTAGCGCCATCTACAGTCCGCGACAAAAAGTTAGCACTTGAACATTTCTCTAAATATATAATTTACTTTGAATATTTTATAGAGGTGGGTAATAGCACAATTTTTTGTGTGTTGACTCACCATCACATGTGCACCCTTGTGTGTCAGCACACTGTGCTAGCACAATTGTGCCACAATCGAACAACGCACTTATAAGAGTGTCGATAGCAAATAGAGTGCTCACACCCTTTTCTATTGATTTGTTTACAATATTTACAAATTGCATATTGTCAATTATTGCAAGTAAACCAAAGTAAAACCAAAAACAACTTTACTAAGCAAAAACTTACAAAATGTAAGTAATGCAGTGCACAGTAGCGATAACCAATGAGTGTCAGTCAAGAAGCTTAGCACAACACTCTGCTATTCATCACAACACAGCACACAAAAGTAACTTTACGCGCAAAAGTTCGTCAAAGCTCTGCTCTTTGCGTGCTATTGTGCCACTATGTGAGTCAACGTAGTGTGCTAGCACACATGGCACACTACAGAGAGTCAGCACAGTGCCATAGCACAGCACTGAGTTACCCACCTCTAATATTTTAGCTATTTCTCTAGGTGTAATTGGTCATGTGGTGTGCTCTTTTGGGTTTTTTAATTGCACAATGATTAAACATTCGAAAGTTCGATGATTGAACAGTTAGTTTACAAAATATGAAAAAATGCTGCCACAAAATGATAGAACATTATCAAGATTATTATTAATTTTAGGTTTTAAAGTAAAGTTGCCACGTTAAATAAGTAAAAATACTTCAAATTGAATTAAAATGGGACGTTGATAATGGCTTAACAATGCGGAAGTGAAAGTTGCTTTAGATCTTCATTAAAATCAGTTGAATCAGTGAAATCGTAAAAAAGTTAAACAAAAGTCGTAAAGTGAGTACAAATCAGAGATCTGCATTGAATGCTTCGTCTTTGCTTTAGGTTCGAAAATTCACTGTTCCTGCTATGCTTTCGTTCGTCAGCAAGAAATGTGTGTCATGTTGTGCAGTGTGCGCTCTTGCTAGCTGCATTGATATGCATTGTTATTGAAAAGGCAATATTGCCATTTTAATGACATAATTGTTTCAGGTTTATTTCGTTGAGTTCATTGGAAATTTGAGCACACGCTGTTTGCGCTGCTTTTCCTTTATCAACGAGGGTGAGTTCCTCATCAATTCACTACGTATGCAGATTTCAAATTAGAAACTCACTGACACACCTTATGAATAACTGTGAAATTTTAGAAAAACTTAACAGCGGAATATTCAGTTTAGTAAGAAAATTTGAGACATTTGTTTTGTATATAAAGTTTTGTTTCGAAGTAGAGCAAATTGGAAAAAAGCAGCTATTATAATTTTGTGTGTTATATTGAAGTTCTTGCATTTTTTACTTTTATTTTATTTTATTTATTTTTTTATTTGTAATTTTTTAACGTTTATTAGAAGAAAGGGCTTATGATAATAGTCGAGTAAACGAAATTGATGAATGCCATCAAACTAATAGAAAAATTTAATTAATTTAAGTTTTCAAAATAATGCATTTACTAAACATAAAAAGTTAAAATAAACAAAAAATTAAAGTGTCTGGTATATAAACCAACATTTTGTTGGTGTTACATATCTCGCCACCGAATTGAAAAAGTCAAAAAAAGTCATGTTTGACATTCTTGTTCTACTTCATCCACTTCTTAAAGTATTCAACAGCCGTGAAAACACCAACTTCAAATTGGTTCTTTTGCAAGGAATAGTAATTTAAACCAATCCAAACTAAATTTTTCACACTTTTATTGGAGAAAATAAAAACGTGTTATACATGACCCTACTTCGCCCTATAAATAAATAACTACATCGGAAATACATATATTAATTTAAAATTGAAATTAAAAATGTAAGTGTATTTATGTTTTTGACCAAATGTGTAGTATTTTGTAGGGATTCTGTTTAATAAAATTGATCTGTTTGCAATTTTAAAACGCTAACGCGGAGTCATTAAAAATTGTTGAAAAGCGGTTCGTTTCTTTTATTGCATTGCAGTAATAAAGAAAAAAACCTCGGCCTACAAAAAAAAAAGAAAAACACGATCCTTTTGTATAGCTGCGCAAGCAGTTCCTGTAGTTAGATTTTTTCATGGTTTGTTTGCTTTGCTTTCTTCAATATATTTTAAAGGATTGTGTTCGAAAAATATAATTTGCATCGCACTTTTAGTTTGATGAGTGTTTTGGGGTTTTCCGCTTGTTGATCCTATGTATATATTTATTGTTTAGTTGTCTACCGCAAATATAAATCACTGAATGATTGACAACGCTGCTAACAAGAAGTTCAAAATTAAGATTTTATGACTCAACTCAAGCCCACGCCAATTGCCTAAAATGCTAAAACCAAATATTTATAGCTTAAAATCTAACTTTAAATAACTCCTTTATCGTACAGTGAAAACCACATCAAAATCCATCTTTTATTATTTTATATGGACATATAGAAATGAAAATTATATTCAGACAATTATACTCCAGAATACCTTTCCATCGATATAATTTTTATGTAAATGTGTTGCCGGTAAAGCAGTTAAAAGTGTACGACAACTTAGCTTGCTCACGTATTTACGTTGTGGTTATGATTTTTATCATTGCATCAACTTCAATTCCAATGTTTCGTTGCTTTGTTGATGACACTTACTGTTATTTACACACGACAAGCATCAATATCAACTGAGCGAAATGTGCATTCTTTCGTTTCGTCTGTTTGGTGCGTACTGTTATCTCAGCATACGTTTTTACGTGAATCACAAATAAGTGCAAATGAATGCGTTCATGCAGTTCTCTGGTACAAATTTATTAAAAAACCTACAAAATTATTGTACAGCCCTTAGCAGTTGATGTCCAAGAGTGGTAACACGCCGATATGATTGCGCCATTTTGAGGGTAGCTTCAAATTCTAACCTCACTGCCAAAAATGCTGAAACAGCTGGAGCAAAAACACATGTCCTCAACGTGCAAAGGATTTAAAAAAATAAACTACAATTAAACTCAAAAAATTACAAAGGAAACGTTAACTTACAGCGAAACATTAAGCAGTAAGATTGAAGTTTGCTGAAGATCACTTTAAGTGGAGAAAATTAATGCGCTGCGTACTAATCACTGACGAACAAAAATTTAATCTTGACGGTCCGGATAGTATGTCTTTTTATTACCACTATTTGAGGAAGTAAGAGCGTATCTTAAGTCGTCGTCAACACGAGGGTAGATAAGTAATTGTATGGGCTGAAATTGGACATTCTGGAAGGACTGAAATTAACTTTGTTCCCACAAGAATGAATCGCCAAGATTATCTTAACTTTATTGATAATGAAATAGTTAATCGTGGGTCACAATTAACTAAAACTTCATTAATATTTCAACAAAAAAATGCTGCTGTAGATACAGCAAGAATAGTAAAAAACTTCTTTCGAGAACAGGATATTGAAATATCGGAGTGACCTGCATGATCATATGACCTGAACATTATTGAAAACTGTTGATGTTACCTTGCAAGGGAAGTTTATGCCGATAATGGGCAATATAATACCATTCAGGAACTTAAGAGTATCATTATTTCGTATTGGAAAGCGAGAAAATACATCAAAAATCTTTTTTAATTACTACCAAATTGCGGCACTGAATTTTTAAAAAACAAATGGAGGCTCCACTCAATACTAAATACTAATATTATAAAAATTAAAAAATTATTTCTTATAATTTTTTGCTTTAGAATAATATTGTACTATCTTTTTGTCGTAGTACTGAATGTGTTTTTGTTTCTTCTGAACAACAAGTTCGATTTTTAAATGAAATTTCTATATATTTTCATTTTGTTTTTAATTCAATTCTAATTACTTTATAGCAAATACAAATTTTTTAGTTTAAATCGCTTTCAATAAAATTTAAAAAAATTCTAATGCGCTATCTTTTTGTGGTGGATTGTATCTGCTAATAGCTATGAAACTGTTATACTGACGAATAATCTTTTATAATTTCACAGCAAAAACTATGAAATGATATATTCAATATCAAAGTGATACTGAAATGATTTCTTACAGCTGAAAAAAGATTTCTAAGCTGTTGGTCGGAAAATTTTTTATTTTTAAAAATTTACACAAAAATTATTATTAAAATAAAATATTTCAAAAAGGCCAAAATTAACTTAATTTCAATTTTGATCAGTTGAAAATCTATTCAAAAGCTAAAAATAAAATCTAGGTATGTTTGATTTTGACGCCAAAAAATCAGATTCTTAACACCATTTTCACTGTTTCAATTCAGCATATGTTAGTTAGCACACATTGAGCACATTGCAGCATATATTGTCTTTAGTTAAAATCAAAAGCTTTCTTCCTACTTACTTACTTAGTTGGCGCTACAACCGTATGTCGTCTTGGCCTCATCTAAGAATTTGCGCCAGCCATTTCTGTCTTTTGCTTGCTGCCGCCAGTTGGAAATTCCAAGCTTCGTCAGGTTGTCCTCTACTTGGTCTTTCCAACGAAGATGCGGTCGTCCTCTTCTGCGTTGACCGCCGCTGGGTACCGAATCGAATGTTTTCTTCACTGGAGCATCGTCTTTCATGCGCTGAACATGACCAAGCCAGCGAAGCCGCTCGATTCTAATGCACTTGACTATGCCGATGTCAGCGTACAGCTCATACAGTTCATCATTCCACCGAATTCGGTACTCGCCATTGACGCAGATTGGTCCGTAGATCTTACGAAGAATCTTTCTCTCGAATGCTCCTAAAGTCTTTTCATCTAAACTGCTCAGCGTCCAGGTTTGTGATGCGTAAAGTAGGACGGGCATGATGAGCGATTTATAGAGCGTGATTTTCGTTCGTCGAGAGAGGGCTCTGCTTCTCAACTGCCTACTGAGCTCAAAGTAACACCTGTTGGCAAGAGTTATTCTTCGTTTGATCTCAATGCTGATGTCGTTGGTTGAATTAATGCTGGATCCCAGATAAACGAAGTTCTTCACAACCTCGAATGAGGTATTGTCAACGGTAACGTGGGTTCCAAGACGCCGGGACTGTTTGTTTGTTGACACCAAGTATTTCGTCTTATCTGCATTCACTGACAGACCCATTCGACTTGACTCTCTTTCTAATCTGGAAAATGCTGCACTGACTTCGCGCGTATTATGGCCAATGATATCGATGTCATCAGCATACGCAAGCAGCATAACACTCTTGTAGAATATTGTGCCACTACGTCTCAGATCAGCAGCTCGGATGATCTTTTCCATCATTAGGTTGAAAAAGTCGCACGATAAGGAATCACCTTGTCTGAAACCTCGTTTGGTAATAAATGGTGGCGAGAGGTCCTTCCCGATTTTAACTGCGCTGCTGGTGTTGCTCAGTGTCATCCTGCAAAGTCGTATTAGTTTTGCAGGAATACCAAATTCAGACATGGCGGAGTACAGGTGCTTCCTTATTGGGCTGTCGAAGGCGGCTTTGTAGTCGACAAAAAGATGGTGGGTGTCGACTTGTTTTTCTTGAGTCTTCTCCAAGATTTGTCGTAGCGTGAAAATCTGGTCGATGGTGGACTTTCCAGGTCTGAAGCCACACTGATAAGGTCCGATCAGTTCGTTTACAATGGGCTTCAATCTTTCACATAAAACGCTCGACAGGACCTTATATGCGATATTAAGAAGGCTAATCCCACGGTAATTGGCACATATAGTGGGATCGCCTTTCTTGTGGATTGGGCACAGCACACTGAGATTCCAATCGTTCGGAATGCATTTTTCCGACCATATTCTGCATAGAAGCTCGTGAATGCATTTAAGTAGAGCTTCGCCTCCGTTCTTAAACAGCTCAGCGGGTAAGCCATCAGCTCCCGCGGCTTTGTTATTTTTAAGCCGAGCTATAGCTGTCAGAACTTCATCATAGTCGGGCAGCGGAACCTCGACGCTGTCATCCGCAATTGGGGTTTCCGGAATATCATCTCTATTGGCGGGATTGTTGTCAGCGTCACCATTTAAAGGCTTAGAGAAGTGTTCCCTCCATAACGTCAGTGTACTCTGGACATCAGTCACTAGATTCCCGTTTTCATCCTTGCAGGAAGAGGCCCCGGTTTTAAAACCATCGGCAAGGCGTCTTATTTTTTCGAAAAATTTTCGGGCCTTATTCCTGTCACCATACATCTCAATCTTCTCCTGCTCGCGCTTTTCTGCCTCTCTTTTTTTCCGCCTGAAAATATGTCTCTCTTCCCTGCTCTTTTCTTTGTATCGCTCCTTAGCAGCGCGCGTTACAACCGACTGCAGGATGGCTTTGTAGGCGGCGTCTTTCTCTGCAGTGACGTCGCGACACTCCTGGTCGTACCACTGGTTTCGGCGAGGGCGTTGGTAGCCAATCACCTCTTCAGCAGCCGCACGCATGGAGTTGGAAATGTGTGTCCACTGCGCGCATATATCATCGATTGGAGGAGTGCTTTGAAGCAGGAGTGAGATTCGAGTGGCGAAAGCATCGGCTGTCTGTTTCGATTGCAGCTTGTCGACGTCTAGCTTTCTCTGTGTAGGGTTGCGTGTATTCTTAGCTGCGCACAGACGTGTACGGATCTTGGCTGCAACAAGATAGTGATCCGAGTCAATGTTTGCACCACGGATCGTGAGTACATCCAATACACTGGAAGAGTGCCTTCCGTCGATCAAAACGTGATCAATTTGATTCTTGGTTTTTTGATCAGAGGACATCCAGGTGGCTTTATGAATATTGAGATGCTTGAATCTAGTGCTACTTACGACCATGTTTCGTGCTGCGGCGAAGTCAATCAGCCTCATTCCGTTATCGGAGGTGTTGTCGTGGAGGCTGAACTTTCCGACTGTTGGACCAAAAATATTTTCCTTGCCCACCTTAGCGTTGAAGTCACCAAGCACGATTTTTACGTCGTGGCGGGGGCAGCGCTCGTAAGCATTTTCAAGGCGCTCATAGAAAATTTCCTTGATCTCATCGTCCTTGTCTTCTGTCGGAGCGTGCGCACATATTAGGCTTATATTGAAGAATCTAACCTTGATGCGGATTATGGCAAGTCGATCGTTCACAGGTGTGAATCGCAGGACGTGGGGCCGTAGTCTCTTGCCAACTACAAATCCGCATCCAAACTCGTGCTTCTCCGCATGGCCGCTGTAGTAGATATCACAGGGTGCATGCCGAATGCAACCCTGTCCCTTCCATCGCATTTCTTGGATAGCAGTGATACCAGCTTTGTATCTTTCCAAGACATCAGTCAGTTGGATAGAGGCACCTTCCCAATTAAGGGTTCGGACATTCCAGGTGCATATCCGTAAATCATTATCAGTTTTTCGTTTACGGTAGTCGTCATCAGATTTGGGGATCATTTTTCTTCTTTTCTTATTTGTTTTCATTGAAATTTGTTTTTACGGGTGGGCTTCAAACCCGACGCACAACCTATTTTAAGCCTAAGGAGGCCCGCCACTCAGATTAACCGCCAAACTAACGGTTGTCAGTTTTGACGTTGCCCAGGAAACACCACGTGGAGGTTTGAGTCGACTTGAGGCGATTTCACAAAGATTATGCTGGCCTCGCCAGGTTGAGACAGTCAGACATGTTACATTGTTCCATCGCCCCTAATTTCCTGCAAGCTTTCTTCCTGCATCACTCTTATTTGAACTTTAGTGCTTTGATTTTAAAAAATTAACTGCGGAACATGTTCAGTTATTGAAAATATGATATTTAAAATTTCTTCTTCAAAAAATTGTCAAAAGAAATCAATGCTCATGCAGCGAAATACAGCAAAACAACCAGATCTTCTAATGCATGCAACCACCACAATCATAATTTTAAAAACGAAATCTTCCTCTGGCAAAAAACTAAATGAAGCAAGTAATCCTTTCAAAGCACGTTGAGTTAATTTCTTCCAAATAGCATAGTTAAAAGATCTGAAGAAACAGTAAAACAAAGGAAACAATCACAGTAACTTCGTTATTGTGTTTATGCTACATTTTTTCCTTAACTCTAAAGCAACCAGCAAAAAGAAAAAAGGAGAAAAAAAAAGAAAAGCACAAACTCATTAAAATTCTGCAAACATTCAAGTTTACATTTTTAAGCCATCAGCTTAACTATGCTACAGTCATTCTTTACACCCAAAAATTGTGAACCAAAGAATGAATAGACCAAATTCCAATAAATAATCAAAAATCTCACAAAACAAAGGCGGGTCTTTAAAAAACAAAGCTTAAAAAATCAGTTTATTAACCTGCCTTTGAACCTTTACGTGACGAGTTCTAGTTGCCTTTTTTACAGTGTGTTATGTCAATGTTCTCATATATTTTTTTTTTTTTTTGTTATTCGACAATTGTTGTTATTAAGAACAATATTTCAACGACTTGCTAGTAGTTCAGCCAAGTTGCAAAAGTATCAAGTATCAATTTATAAGGATTATTTAGATTATCAAATACTTACTTTTTAAGTAGCTGATATGCAGCAACGGCAACAGCATTGATTCAACTGCAAAGGAAAGAAAAAAGAGGCAAAAATTAGATTTATACGAGTAATAAGTAAAAAGTGTGTGTGAATGTGTGCAAAGAAATTATTCTGCAGATGCTTACGAAATTATATAAAATATGTTATTAATAAAAGCACATAAATTAGCAAATAATTAAAAACTTAAGAGCAACTCCTGTCACTAATGCGCTAACGGAGCTTGGGGTGGATGCCGCGCTGATAGCACTGATAAATCAAATGCTAGTTGGCAGGATTATAAGTGCAAAATATGGTGCGGCATCCACGTTCAGATATGTACCAAGGGGAACCCCTCAGGGAGGGGTTCTTTCGCCTCTACTCTGGAATTTAGCTGTAAACGAACTGTTACTCAACTGGAACTAGAGGGGTGCAGGGTGATAGCTTATGCCGATGATGTTGCTACCGAGTAAAAAAATATGCGGTCGCTCTCATGAGGAGCAGCTAGGGAGCGCTCTTTTGCTCTTTTATTGGATCAAAAATTTAGCACTTGTGCCCTAGTGCTCCTTTGCTGTTTCATAAGATCAATAGGTGAGCAATTCATGAAAAAAAGAGCATAAAGTGAGGCATGTGCTTTTTGTTAAACTCTATCATTATTTTCTGTGAAAAAAAAATATTTTAAATGTGCTTTTCATTCGATTCGCGTCGTTTCAACACCGAGGTCGTGAAGTGCGACCAGCCAATGGTAATTGCATTTTGTCCATCCCATCCGCTGATGCGACTGGCGTAATTAAAGTAAAGTTTTTAAATAGAATCAAAAACGATTCGTAATTTGTGATGGCGTGCTAAAGTTCACAATTAAGCCAAATAATTTCCCCGCCACCTTAGGGTCTTAAGGAGTCTACGTGAGCTAGGGAAGCCTAGCTTTCGGAGTAAACCTAAATCCCTAAAAAAAATAAATAAAATATATGTTCTACTGATCTATTTGGATAATTTATTGATCGCTCCTTTTTAGCTCCTCTGCGATGTTGAAGGGAGCGCTACCCTTCTTACGACATGCAATGTTAAAAGAGAACACAAAATACACTTAGCTTGGATAAATATGGAGCACTCCACTGCTCCTCAGGGAGCACTCCCAGATTGCTCATAAGATGATCTACTTTTTTACTGGGTATTGTTATTTCTGGAATATACATATCTACTCTTCGAGACATTATGCATAATTTTCTAAATACTCTAGTCAACTGGGCTATCAGCTGTGGGCTCAGCGTCAACCCAAACAAAACTGAGTTAGTCGTTTTCACCAGAAAACACAATATACCTCTAATTGGTCATCCCAAACTGGGAAACACAAGACTTAGCTTTTCAGATCAAGCAAAATACATGGGCCTTATACTGGGCCTTATCAGAGCATGCCTTGGCTTCAACAGCATTTTTTCCCATCAGGTCACAATGTTTTATAAAAACATAATACTCACTTTTTTCCATGACAAATAAAGAAAAAACACAGAGATAGCGTCACACTTTGTGGACAATAACTTGAGAATGCGTTGATAAAATGCTATGAGATTTTAGACATTAATCTAAATTGATACTCTATGGAAGTGAAAATAATTTTTAGTTTGTGGCAACATCTTTGTGTCAGGTCGAATAATGTAGTGATTAAAAAAGCCCACTTGTCCGAACAGCGACCGAACGCTGACCGAACAGTGGCCGTTTTGTAACAATATTGTACAACATCGTGATGCCAAATCAAAAACAAGTACCAACACAAATACAAACAGAAATAACACAACGCATGTGCAATAACAAGAGCGATCTCATTCGTGTTTTATTAAATTTTGCTTATGCGACAACAAATGACTTGAAAATATTTAGAATATTTTTTGTTCGGATTCACTTCTATATGTGCCTGCAGATGGCGCCAAAGTTGATGTAAAAAAATTCCGGTTGCAATTCTTTTTTGGAAACTGCTGTATCCATTTGAAGCAATCTTTTTGTTTTCTAAAATTAAAAATATATATATTCAGTAAGTATGGGAGAATTGGGAGAGTTATTTCACATATTTTTTATTGTTCTTAAAAAAGTGTGGGTTTGTTTTGAGTTTTTGGTTTGAAACGCGTGGTATTATTTGTTAATTTTTTTATTAAAATACACTCTTAAGTTCTCACTGTTTATGAATTAGGAGTTAAAACGAAAACGTATTACTTTTTTATTTTATTTTTCTATTTTTTTTATTGGTAAAAAGTTTTATTTCCCTTTATTTTCAGAAGTGCAACTATTTTTTCAGTTTTGAGGTTCGAAAACAGGAAATCTAAATTTCTTTGTTTTTATTTAAAATTACGCGAAGGTCATTGAACAAAACGGGTAGAACATATTTTGAAAGAATTTAAACATGTGAGTCTAACGAGAGCAAAACAACAATTTTTTTACTTCGAACATAAAATAGTACATATAAATTTACAACTATTTTGGATTTAAGTTAGCCAAGAACAAAAAATAGCTGCGCTACAATAAATTGTCGTCTTTTAATTTTAACCCTCCGTTTGGCACATGTTCGGATTATCACATTCTTACCAAATGTGGTATGGCCAGACCCCTATATATTTGCATATGTTTGTATGGAAATTTCGCGGTATTGGTACTAAATTCAACCGTTTTTATTCGACATGATAGTATATATTGTAGATTCTTTTTTGGTTTAAATGGCTTAACCAACCACTGTTTAGATAAAAGTATAAAAAAACTGGCCACGATACGGAAATATTTAGCTGTTCATCAACAGTGAAATTTTTATGCGGTTCATACATATATTTTAGCCAGGTTATCATTCATGAAATTATAGGTATCTCGAATTTGTGCGGCTTTGTCAGACTATTGACGAAACGCACGCGTACGTTCATTATCAAAACGGATATATCTAGTCAATGCAAGCAATCTTTTCTGAGACATAGCTGCTCTGAATATGGGTAGAGCATCTGAACGCCATAAAACTTCTGATTTTTGCATGTTGTTGTGTGAAACACTAGCTGCCAAAAGTGTTGCAATAAAAGCATCTAATTCACTGCTAGTAAGGTCTATCCAAACTCTTTGCTTTTTATCCGGATTTTCTAAATTCCAATTTTGAATAGCATCTTAAGCATAACTATTCGTTTCGTTGATAATAATATATGAAATATTTGGTGTGAAAAATTTCTTAAAAACTTCAATTGGAATCGAATGATGTTTCTTAGGACCAGATCAAAAACGCATAATATTGTGATGACGTAAACGACCAACAGCAGCAGGCTCATTTTTATTCCATTTTGTGCCGTCCTTGACATAGAAACAATCACCGTTTGGGCTTGCGTAATCGCGTGTTATAAAAAATTCGACTTCATCATTCATTTTGAACAAATAAAAAAATCACAATAATTTCGAACGTAAAATGTGTTTTATTAGCACTAATATGTTATCGGTTGAAAGCTTCTACTGACACTGAATAACGCCTAGTAAATCGAATATATAATACTAGAATATATCCTTCTCTACGCTGGCGTTGATCTTGTAAAAAAAGGGATTCCCCTTGTTACAATCATGTTACAAATATGTCAATTTATGTGAGCAGCATTGAATGTACCGTATTTGTTACATGCTTTTGTTGTTGCTGAGCATGCATTTGTTTTGTTTCTCATCTACTTGTTTTCTAACCAGGGACCAAAAATAACTGTTATTTTGCAATTTTCAGATGAAAAAGTCATAACGAAAAAGTTGCCGTATGACTTTTTTAAATATACCATTATTATCGTAATGGCAGCAGCTTCGCGAATATTAAACTGCTTTTAAATTTTTGGATGTAATTTTGAAAATTAACTGTTATTTTTTGCCTTTTATTTTTACAAGTAAAAATAACTGTTACTTTTGACTTTTATTTTTTAGGTCAAAAGTAACAGTTATTTTGTGCCTTTTATTTTTTCGGTCAAAAATATCAAAAATACAAATTTTTCAAAGGCCGAATAAAAAACTTTAAAAACTAAAAAATTTTATAGCTCAAAATGTGCGCTCTGATGGGACGATAAAAATTGCATAAAACTTTTTTTGCAGTTCAAGTGGCTTTTAAAAAATTCAAATTGCCTGATATTTTTGATCAAAAAAATAAAAAGCACAAAATAACTGTTATTTTTGACCAAAAAAATAAAAGTCAAAAGTAACAGTAATTTTTGCCCGAAAAAATAAAAGGCATTAAATTACTAGTAAAATTGTCGGAAAAAATAAAAGTTAAATGATAACTGTTAACATTTGACTTTTTTGATAAAAACCATAACCGGTACGGTCCCTGTTTCTAACACTATGCTAGCAGAAGCACAAAAAGAGAATAGACTAGAGAGTAACATGGAGTTTATTTATTGGAAAAATACACTTATACTGTCAAGTTCGCACAAATATGATATTTCAAATATGAATTATTTCATAAAAATCGGCCTAACAGTTTTGGAGTTTTTCTGAACAACTAAATTTCGCTTCAATTTTATATAATAGCATAGACAGAAAAAACAAAGCAAAATATAACGGGTGTTTCGATAAAAAAAAAATTTAAAAACTATCTTAAATGTTCAAAATGCATCATATATTATTGGTTTTCATATAAAACATATGAGGTCTGGCCAGACCACAAGAGGTACGAAAGTGATGTGTATACAAAAATATCCTTGTAATTATCCGTGTATATGGCAATATATCCTTCTAATTTTGTCAGAGATACATAATTTTAGGAAAAGTCACGAAATTTCAAGTTTCTAGCTTATTTAGAAGTACATATATTTAATTTATAACTAAAATCGAAAAAGGTATGGTTGGACCCATGCGCCCAACGGAGAGTTAAAGGTTTTTATCTTAGCAGCTTTTAAACTGAAAACTTGCAATTACTCAGATCTGCTTTGTAACACTTTAATAAACAGTCATTTAATTGGACTCTGCCAGAGTCTTAGTTATGTAAACACAAACAGCTATTTGCTATATCAACTGCATTAGAATAAGCTCTAAAAGATATCAAAGTTTCAATTATATTCTCAAAAACTACACATTATGTTGATTGATTTATAAATGCTAAATTTAAAGGCATTAAAGAAAATTAAAATTAGTGTGTGTATAAACAAAATAGATTTTCTTACAACTAGCAAACTTGTATATGCAATAAAAAAAAAACATAAAAAAGGTGGCAACTTTTTATAATTAACTAAAAGCAATAAAACGTTAAGGAGCTCAATGGCGCAGAATATTTCATAGAGTAGCCATGAAAAAAAACAAAGAAATACGTAGGAAAATTTAATTCAATTCAAATTTTTTGTTTTTTCGACTCTTACTTCAAGAAATTTTACCAAAATGAGTTTTCTTTCTCTTTGTCGTTTTTAATGATTCGAAGAAGTAAGCTGTGTCCACATTCATTGTTGACAAGAAAACCAAGAAGAAAAAAGAACATTACAAAAACAAAAAGTAACAAAAAAATAAACTGGTTGAAAAGTTACAACATTCATAGTCAACCCCCTAGGCAGCGCCTGCGCCTAGCATCCAGCTTTCTAGGAAAAAAAAGGACCTGTTGCGACGTAGCAGGCAATTTTTTCATTGAATAACATAAATGTACAAAAGTTTTATTATTTGTAAAGCTGGGAATTTTTTGCATTCCTTGAATTTGGTTTTTTGCTATGTATTTTTGTTTCTTGTTTGTTGCTAACCAAAAATTGGTTGCTTTTTCAATACTTGCACAAAAGTCTATATACATAAGTTGGAACTTTGTGTGTGTTTTGGTTAGTTTGTTGTTAAACAGCTTGTGGCATTGTTTTGCTAGCAGAGTTTTTTTCTTGTTCTGCTTGCTATATGCCAAAAAAGTTTCCATGTATTATGAATGATGTATAAAAATGTAGCTTTTATACATAGATTTGTGGCTGAGTGTCAATGGCTAGTTATGATTATGCTTAAAAATGTAGTTAAGGCCAGGTTCTGGTTTTCTGGTTTCTGGTTCTGGAAAGGTTGAACATACGGTTAATGAAATTAAAAATATAATTTTCGCATAAAAGAGCTTTCTTTATGCGTCACAGCTGTCATCTTTTTCCCCACAATATTAGACACTTTTTTTGGGGTTAGTTTTTAAATGTTTAATTTTGGAGTTACAAATCTGTATGGAAATTTCTTTGAATTTTAAAAAGTATAAATAGTGTTTTGTTACTGAAAAAAAACGTTCGTACATATTATAATTGGTTTATAAAAAATGTTGAAAAATTGAGAAAATTTAATATTTACAAAAAAATTATCAGCCCAATTCTGAATGATTTTTCCCGGGGAATTGGAAAAGGGCGTTTTCATTTTTAAGACAGCAGATAAAAATATCACATTTTTTTTTTGTTTACATTCTTGAATATTGACGGTAGATGAACAAATTGGCATTAAAAATTTCCAAAATCTTTTTTAACTTTATCTTAAAATTGAAAACTCCCCTTTCTGATTCCCCGGGAAAAATCATTCAGAATTGGGCTGTATGTGTGTATGTTAGAGTGGCCCTTAGCTATATGGACATTTTTAAAAGTAAACAAATTGCTGCTCCCAATCCTCAATCCGGTTTCAATTCACAAAGTAATGATCTGTGCAAAATTTTAGCTTAATCGGACAACTCTAAGGCGACCCTCATCGAGCATATATTTTTGAAATATTTGGCCGGAAAGTCCAGTTTTTAAAAATCCCTTCAAAACAGGGTAGAAGTTGTCACCGTGGATTTTTAATGAAAAAACTAGTCATAAGTCAAGAAACTGAAGTAGCCAAAAACTCTTTAGTATTGTTTTTCTTCAAATTAAATAACCTGTTCATCACTTGGCCTCCTGGGAAATCCCCTTCAATGTTTCTACCTATTGCACTGCGCGTCGGAGTTTTCGAATAGACCTGCGTGTTTTTGCTCTCGCTGTGATCGCAGCTGATAGTTTTTTAAATAATTAGTGTAGTTTTGTGGGGTAAAAATTAATAAACAAATTTTATTATAGAAGTGGAAGGTAAGAACTGTATTTTTAAGTATAATTGAACTATTTTTGTGCATTCATAGAATCTTTAGCAAAGGTGTTTTTGGTAACTGTTTCAACTAATTGTATTTTACAGTGGCTCACAACGAAAGTCGGGCAGGCATTTCTTAGCACTTTCGCATTGATTTCATAAATGAAAATGTATGAAGAATATTACAATATATATTTTTTTCGAAACGTTATTTATTTGTGAACAAAATTAAATAGAAACATAATTAAAAAATTACAACATAACGGTGAAACAAAGTGAATCAATCACATAAGTGAATCAATCAACATTGGCAGAAAGGCAGATCGTGATAGATTATTATTTGAAAATCACGCATTATATACAAGATAAGAGATTATGCAATAAAGAACGTACAGTAGCAAAGAATAAACTTAGCTCCAAAGATGAAAGGTATTTTTTAAGAGAAATAATAAAAGACCCATTTTATTTGCACTAGAACTAGAGGTCATGTTAAAACTTAATTTGTAAAAGAGTGTACACTCAGAAATAATTGCAAGAGTTTTGAAAAAAAAATGTTTAAATTGAGGAGTAGCACGAAAATAGCACTGTATTAGAAAAAAAAATTTAATAGAACGCCCCAATTTTGTGCATGAGCAGATGACCAAAGACTTTCTATTCTAGAGCAAGGTTAATAAAACAGACAACATTAGGATTTTTAGCACTTTAAAACAATAAACTTCTAGTACAGGTTTTGTTTACCGATGAGAGTTTTTTTTATTTATATGGTTCAGATGGAAAGCGAAAACCGAATGATGAGTTTTGCAATAAAAATTCTAAGCATACGATTAAGTATGGTAGAGGATCAGTCATGGTTTGGGGCTGCGTCTGGTGTTGGAAGGATTCATTTTATTGAAGGCATAATGGACAAAAATATGTTTCTTGACATTCTCATGGCGCAAGTAAAAGAAAGTGATTGTAAATAAGGAATTGCATACAATTTTTAGTTTTACCAAGACCTCAAACATAGGACGCTCTTGTTAAAGAATTTTGTACCTAATATTTGTCCAAATGTCATAAAAACAACCTCACAAGGCCCAGATTAAAATGTTAAAGAACATCTATGAGATGAACTTGAATCCTGAGTGCAGTATCAGAGATGGGCAGCTAAAGATCCAATCCTAAAAAAAGTATCCTAAGTGAAGAGTGGAATCAGATTGGAGCTGAAGTTTTTAAAAATTTGGTTGCACCCATTTCAAAAAGGCTGCAGGCAGTCATATAAGAAAAAGGATTGGCAACAAAATATTAAATTCTTCGTTTTGGCATTGAATTCCTTATCTGCCCGACTTTCAATGTGAGCTCGTTTTTAAAGCTTTGGTTTACTTTAATTTTGTTTTACCGTTATGTTCTAATTTTTTAAATATGTTTCTGTTTAATTTTGCTCACCAATAAAGAACGTCTTGAAAAAATTTTTTACTCCAAGTTTCTTCTTACATTTTCATTTCTAAAACCAATGCGAAAGTGCTAAGAAATGCCTGCCCGACTTTCGTTGTGAGCCACTGTACATAAAATTTTGTTTTAGATTTTTGAAATAGCATCAACCTCTTTAGGTAGTAGACCAGTGTAATGGCCGAACTTTCCAAGTTTTTTTCGTGAATATTTTCTTAACAAGAAAATAATATGCGATCATTTTGTTATTTTTACATGTTTATATTAGTATTTTAAATTATACAAAAAAAATTTTTGACTTCATTTTACATTAATTTATTTATAATTTTTAATGTCAAAATGGAGTCCTCGGAAGCTGTTTCGGGGAAGCAGTGTATTAAAACTATTCAACCAATTTGTCTAAAAATTTAACTAGTTATTTTGGATACACATAGCTAAATACCTAACTTTTAAAACATTCGATTTTTTTATTGTAAATTAATTTTTTTAAACATTTTATCAGCAAAAAAAAATTAGATTTTGAGTACCTTTTTTCACAAGTAAAAATTATTGGTATAAAAATAATAAAAATTTGTATATGCATATTATTGGTAAGTTCATTAGAATAAGATCTACACAATAATAATCTCTTTGATTTTTTTTATTTCAGATAACTACGGAAAGCTGTGTGCTTCCCCGAAACAGCTTGCCACTCTTTCACTCCACTTTGACATTAAAAATTATAAATAAATTAACGTAAAATTAAGTCAAAACAATTTTTTTTGTGTACTTTAAAATACTTCTGTAAACATGTAAAAATTACAGAACGATCGCATTTTATTTGCTTGTTAAAAAAAATTTAAGAAAAAAACTTCGAAATTTCGGCAGTCACACCGGTCTACTACCTTAAAGTAGCTCGAATTTTTTTTTAGCTATAGTACATAAGTTCAAGCTTGGTTTCTGTCAGTAGAAGCAATAAAAATTCATTCTCATGCTTTTCTTTTGATGTGGCAATTTATAAATTATCAGGATATTGATAGAGAAATAAGTAAGGCTGTAGCAAAAAATTGTTCGAACCATCTCTGGTACCTAGTTTCCGCAACTATGGTGCCATCATTTTGTGATGACAATGTTCCAACAGCAGCTAATGCAAATACTTATGTCTGGAATAAGTATTAAATACTTATATTGGAATCAGGGATATGTGAAGAAGAGGAAGAAACACACAATCAACTGAATAGAAACATTCTGCATCAAAATTATTTTTATCCCTACACAAACATCAAGTTTTCGTCATTTGTAACTTCTGGCACTAAAAATTTCCTTACTAGATTTTCTCTCAGCACCCTCGGCAAAGACCCTTCAACTTGGAAGGATTACTCTACTTATCAACATAAAATTTAAAAACTTAAGATGACAAACGTAGTTAAGGATGTTGCAGAACGAGGTGTCAAACTCATTCAGAAATATAATAGCATTATGATAAGAGATGATACTGAGAATCAATTTGCAGATCGTTGCCGCGAAGACCGTAAAACTTACTCCACTGCTCATAAATCGTCTTTTAAAAGTTAAACTTAGGTTCGTTCATATTTTGTTATGCAACCATACTAATTTTGTTGTAATAAACATACGATTCTCTTAATATTAAAAAGCAAATATTTAGAAAGTTTTTATGTTATTTAGAGGTTTTTGGAATTAACTTCCGGGATAATTATTTTAAAATTTTTTTGGCCAATTTCTGGAGTTTTTCGCCTGGATGAGGGTCACTTTAGAGTTGTCCGATTCAGCTGAAAATTTGCACAGATCATTACTTTGTTGATTGAAACAAGATTGGGGGTTGGGAGCTCAGGTTTTCTAAATTTAAAAAATAATGGCCACCCTAGTGTATGTATTTAAACACAGGGTATTCACAAGGTGTGCTATCATGTCATATTGCCCTAAAATTTACAACTAAAATTTACAAGATAAATAAATGCAAATAAGAAACAGCTGTTTGATTGCAACACTTTAATAAACATAGTTTCCAGAGTTGTAATATATAAGTACTTTTTTTATATGGAAGGCAACAATAAAATGTTTAAACTAGTGTAAAATCCTAGGACAATATGACATTATGACATGATAGCACACCTTCTAAATACCCTAAATATGTTCGTTTTTCTACGTAATTTGGCCCTATTCATATATTAGTACATCTATAATATAAAAATAAGTCGCTGAATGTGTTGCTAAGCGCAAAACTCGAGAACGGTTGGACCGATTTGGCTCAATTTTTTTAGTTATTCGTAATTGCCAGGAGTAGGTTTTTACGAAAGAAAATTTTGGAAAACCCTCCGGAAAAGTCGGAAAATTCCGAAAAATCGAAAACTGATTTTTTCGCCCATGTTGTACATTTCGAAACTATATCAGGCCAAACCCTTGGACCGATCTTCCTGAAACTTTCACAGCATTTTACTATGACTCTGGAAAGAATAATAGGCTATATGAAGTTTTTATTGGACAAAGGGGCGTGGCACTGCCCATATAACCCAAAAATTTAAATCGCCATATTTTGGGCATTTTTTGACCTACGTTGATGCTATTTGGTACATATGGTATTGGCATAATTAGAAATACGTACCAGGAGAAAAGTGGGTGGGACCACGCCCCTTTTTAGGAAAATTAAAAATCGCAATATAGCCTTAACTACTGGACCGATTGTCATTAAATTTTCACAATAGGATATTCTTACGAAATAATAAATTCTTGACTATATAAAGTTGTGAGCGGACGAAGGAGCGTGGCCTCGCCCATATAACCCAAAATTTAAAATCGTCATATCTTGGGCATTTTTTGACCAACGGCAGCAGTATTTGCTGTATATGTTATTGGCATGAATAGAAATACGTACCAAAAGAAAAGTGGGCGGAGCACGCCCCTTTGTTTGCGATATATTGGAGGCTGGACCTGATAACCGATCTTAAATTTTCACAGCGTTCAGCTTTGACTCAGGAATACTTATTACATGATAATATTTTTCGACCATGAACACTTCTGCACCTACTTTTTTACTACGTTTATTAACGGCTTTGCCACAAATTTAAAATACATATTAATAAAAATAGTAGGGTAGCCCCATTTTCTTTCTTCCACCACTGTCTTCAAAACAGCTGGTTTTATAATACGTGTTAATTAAAATAGAGAGTGGGGTAACCCCATTCTCATTCTCCCACAACTGACTGCGAAACAGCTGATTGTGTAATTACTGCTTTTTGATTGGTCTAAAAATAAAAAGCATGAAGCAAATTACATGCGATTCAGTGCTGAATTCTTATTGGTTTACAACAAAAAAAGAGGCAAAGCATTGCAATAATTAAATTAAATAAATAAATTTTTGTAAATATATAAATATTTTTAATTTTATTTTATACGAGGGGGGTAGCGAAGCACACCGGGTTCAGCTAGTAAGAAATAGTTATTCTTTTGCGTACAATAAAATAGTATAATATAAATCTCGAACAAACATAAGATCAGAATGAAAAAGAAGCAAACAGTTATTAAATTTATATTTAAAAAAAAATAAAATTAACTTAAAGTTGCTTGAAAGCGTTTCTGAACCAAATTTTTTAAGATTGAGATAGAAAAAATTAAGCCAAATATTGCACGAAACAAGCTTGAACTTTCACTCATAAATATTTTATCAAATATAATTAGGCTAGTGTTTTCAATGAAATGTAACCACGTAAAAGCAGCAACTTTTCATAATATACTGCAGATTGCTTTAGTATTAATTTATACACCACAAAGTACTTGAAAGAATTCGGGAAATAGGTTTTCTAAAAAAGTCTTACAGCATTATTTCCTATCTCTAACGAGCGACCCAACGAACGAGTGCTAGGCGAACGATGTTGTGTTCTAATTGAGATCTGTATCTCTAACGAACTTGTTCGCCAACCCTTACGGCAAGCTTACGCTTCTTACGTTAATTCAATATATTAAAAACAAACTGTTGTCAAATCCAGCATTGCTAGATAAAACATTTCCAAAGTTCTCTGAATTTTATCTATTTTCTTAAAGATTTCCTTAACTTTTTGCTTTGTTTTTTGTTTGTTGGCAATGCTCAGTTTGTCAAATTTGTTCAGTTAGTTTTTTTTTTAGACAGCTTTTCTTGTTTATTGTTGATTTGTGTTTTTGAAAAATTTGTTGTGTTTTTAAAAAAAAAGGTTTGAAAATAATTTCTATAAATTTTGAGAATTTACAAAAAAAGTGTTAGTGCTAATAATTAAATGTATGCAGCGATTGCAGTTTTAGATTTTCACCATGTTGATGGAAGTGTGTTGATGGTGAAAAGACGAAGACTGTGAGGCAGCACAAAGTTTATGGAGCTAGCAGACGCTGAGCGAGTTTTTTTAAACATATTTTAAAGTGCATCACAACTTTTGACCATTGCACGGGGCGATTCACCCTTATCGAACCAACGTCAGCTTCAGTATATATTAGCATTTTTTGCTGTATTTTCCATAAGCACATATATGTAACGATTACTTTAAAGTGTTCGTTTGATTTTGATATGTCTGCTCGTGATTTGATTGGCTGTTAGAAATACAGATTGCACATATGTTACTGTGTTACGGTATCGTTCGCCAGCTAACAGCTGTTCTCGTTAGTTCATACTGTTCGAATTACATATTTAAAACCTACGAACGAGCAGTGTTCTGAACGAAACGATTGATCGGTTAGAGATACAGAATGATGCCGTTAGATTTCTTTATGAAAGTTTTGCTACAGCTACTTGTTTGTATCAAGCAATTTACTCCGGATTTAAGAAAGCGTCAATAATGGCGTTATACCAAGCATTTTTTCTAATGAACAGCTTACTATGCTAGATTTAAGAAAATAAGTATTGATTTGACATATTCTTTGGATCAAGCAAAATACTTTCTCAATACAAGAAAATAATGTCTTTGTGTGTACGTACTTATTTTACATAATTTAATAGCTACTTTTGCTGGCACCTAATTAAAGTTCTTCATTTTCATTTTATTTTTTGTGACTTGCTCGATCGATTTAATCATTTCATCTTATTTTAATAAATGTTTTTCTTTTTCTTTCTTTATCACTTTCTACACCTGTTTACGGCATCCTAATCTCCTAAGCTTACCGATTTGCTGGCAATATTTTTGTCAACTGCCTAAGTTTATCTTTTTACAGGTTTTTTTCCCATGTTTTCACGTTCAGTTCTAATTTATTCCGCTGTTACTTATTATGCAAGTTTTTCTTTTTTCGGCTGTTCTTTAGCGAATCTATTCTGTCCAATTTCCATGGCATTAAAATTTATGGCTTTCATGACGTGTTCTGCTTATTTGATGGTGCGACTTTCTTGTTATCTATTACATTTTTATTTGTGTGCAATTTTGTGAGAATTAATTGAGATTTGTGTTGTAAGTACTTAATAATTGCTTGAGCTGCTTTTGCTATGAATGAATGCTACGAAGCGAGAGAGTGATAAAAGGATAGATATCTTTTTTTTTTTTACCAAAGTAATAAGAAGAGTTCTTAAAATTTAAAAAGCATAATTAAAAATTTATATTACTTAAACTAATTTATAACAGTCTTTTTTTAATTTATTTTTTGTGCATTTAATATTAAATAAAATTTAAATTTATTTAATTATAATTTTTACTTTCGTGTGATAAACAAATTCTTAAAATAAATTAGCAATTATGTTTGCTGGCTATAACATATAAAGCTAAAAAGTTTAAATATCTATTATCACTTCAAAGCAGGGGCCGTAACGGTTATGATTTTTTTCAAAAAAGTCAAGAAATAATCTTCTTTTTTTTAACCGATTTTGTATCGATTAAAAAAATTTTAAATTTGACTTTTATTTTTTTGATAAAAAACAGTTAAAATTTGACTTTTTTTATCAAAAATAAAAGTTCAAGTTTGACTTTTATTCTTTCGATCAAAATATATTACAGTTATATATATAATATAATAACAGTTAAAACTTGAATTTTATTTCTTAGATCAAAAATAAAAGTTAAAATTTGACTTTTATTTCTTAGATCAAAAATAAATGTTAAAATTGGACTTTTATTTTTTCGATCAAAAAAGTTAAAATTTGTCTTTTATTTTTCCGATAAAAATAAAAAAAATATTTAAAATTATACACCGCTATTTCTTATTAACTATAATAATAGTCTAAATTTTTAAAACAATTAATAGAGCAAATTTTTTATTCTTTTACACCTTTATTGGTAATATTTTTGCACGGAAAAAAAATCAGTTCTATCGATCTTCACATCGTTGCATTGAAGCGCTTAAATGCTTATCATTGCACATTCTCTTTTCATTCATTTCGGAAACTACTGAGTCAGTGACTACAAGCAGATGATAAAGCAATAAAAATTTTACTTTTACTTATGATCGAAAAAAGAAAAGTAAAATATTAACTGTTATTTTTGATCGAAAAAATTAAAGTCAAATTTAAACTTTTATTATTGATCGAAAAAGTAAAAGTCAAATTTTAACTTTTATTATTGATCAAAAAAATTTTGATAACAAAATTAAAATTCAAATTGTAAATTACATTTTTGATCGAAAAAATAAAAGTCAAATTTTAACTTTTATCTTTGATAGAAATAAAATCGGTCAAGAAATAACGATTACATATTCACTTTTGTAACCTGAAATTAAAATCTAATACAAAGTTCAGAAAAATTAAAATCACTGAAGATAATTATTCCTTAGCAAGCATCACATTGCTATATTCAAATATCGAATAAACTAATTCTTTCCATCTGACTTTTTGAATAGGATTTTCGAAAATAACTTTTATTTTCGGTCCCAGCTTCAAAGAGTAATCCAGAAAAAATAAAATCAATGTATACTTTTGTATATGGAAAAGATTTGTTAATAGCATATTAGAAGCTTTTTTAAAGTTTATTAATGGTAATGTCATATACTATATCTTGAAATTTTTTGCTGTTAAGCATATTCTTATGCAGAAAATTTTATTTAAAATTTTTTTGATTTATGTTGACTTTATATGATACAAATTCTAAATGTTTGATAGTTTAAATCATACTTTGTTTTAAATACAAATTCTAGTTGTTTGATTGTTTAAAATCGTTTATTGAGCTTAAGGTCAAAGTTAGAACAATTAATTGTTCTAACGAATTTTTCCAAACAAACAACAACAACAAAGTTTTTCAATATGAAAAGGAAAAAATCAATAGCTAGTGATAGTGAATAAATATAGAGGTCATTTAGGAAAAAACTTTAATTTTTTTGATTTATTAAATACCAATGGGTTAAGATTGAAGAGAACGCAGTTGTATCATTGAATTTTTTTCGGCGAAGATGCATTAAAAATATTTAAAAAAAAAATCTTAATATTAAAAATTTAAATTTTCATATAAAAAAGTCGAATTTGCATTATATTTGGCACTTTGCCTACTTCCGATACAAAATGACGTCATCACAGTAGTAGAACCTTCATAATTTCTTCAAAAATTAATTTACTACATAGTGAACATAAAATGTTCTCTGAGTTTGATATTTGGAGAAGTTGAAAGAAAACCACGGCTATCATCTTTACAAAGTGACGTCATCAACATAACAAAACCTTCAAAACTTCGAGTATACTTGCCCAAATATAAGCAACTGTGGGGTTTTTAGCTTCGGTCCAGTCAAAGATCAGTCTTTACTAGTTAAATAACTATTTTAAAAGCATATATACGAAATATTTTGAGCATTTGATGCATATATACATATAATAAATATATATTCTAATAATCTGAGCAGGAAAATCAAGACATGAGAAAAAAGCAATCTGTAAGAAGACTTATTGCACCTACTTAAGTGTGATGATATACATCACTTTTTGTTATTTTTAATGAGATTTAGTTTTAAAGATACGCTGAAAATAATAAAATAAAATGCTTTCTAAATTACATTCCACGAGAAAAAATCACAGAAAACCCTCTTTCGGGTAAATTCCGTCACACAGTGAGCTTTTTTAATTTTAGGATGTCATTTGGGTTTTTTTTTTTTTTGTTAAATTTTATAAAAAAGTATTTTTATTCATCACATTTTTATAATCTTGATTTTTTTTAAACATGTATTATGAATTTGGTATTAAAAATTTGATGTATTGTATGGTTTTTTTTATAAAATTCGTCGAAGTTGAAACTTTTTTAACAAAAATAAGCTCAATAAAACCCAACAAATAACGTCAAGTTTAAACAATAATAACTTCGAGCACAAAGTATATTGCAAGGTTTGGTTTTTTTTTTGACTTTTTGATGTCTTAATCGCCATTAAATTTAATATAAAATACAATAAAAAATGTTTATAAATAAAAATAGAAAAAGCGTTAAAATATGACTGCAAATTTTTCAAGGAATGAAAATTTAAGTAAAATTTAGTAGAAAATATCTTGCAAAATTAAGCATTATTAAAGTCGAAGGCAATCGTACTTCTACTTTCTGTTTCTGTAAAAACCTGCTGCATCTAGCTGCTATGAAGAAAAACCACTTCATTCGAAAAAAATCTTAAAAATCAAATTTTGCCCTAAAGTGCACTGATTTCCAAGACATTTTGTAGGTACTCTTAAATTTAAAGAAAAATAAAAAAAAATTATAATTTATAACAAGTTGTGAACTTATTGTTTTCAGCAAACATAAATTAATCATAATTCATGTTTTCAATAATTTCTTTCTAAAAAACCACTCATATGGAGAACTTCATATTCATAATTTGTACATCTATTAGAAAGTCTTACTTTGACCATGAATACCATAGCTTCGCGATGGTCAATTCAAATAAAATTTTGTGCAGGTAAAATTGTATTATTTTTCTGTCCATAATTGAGCTCAAATCATGGAGGCATCCCAATTCGTTTAAAAGTTACTAGGCTTATTACGGTTCACAGCAATAAACTGCTGTGTCTTCTTACGAGTAGACACAATAGTCAAGAAGACACAACTGTTTCGAACTATTATGGTTCACAACAGTACGTTGTTGTCACCTTTAATTGTGGAACGTATGTAGAATTCGTTGCTTGACTGGTCCAGGGTTGCTTCGGAGAAAAGTAAAAACGTACTCTTTAAAAAGTATTTTTTAAATAGCAAAAAGTACTATCTTGATAAGAATTTTTTTGCGATATGAAAAGGAAATATTGTGAGCCCATATTTAAACCCATTAATTTCAACTGGCGTTAAAAAATAGGATTAAATCTTGTATAATGAAAAAACTGGATTTTAAAATGTTTTTAAGTACAAGGAAGAATTTTTTTACTAAGATTATAATGGTGTTGAAAAAAAATCCCGCTTCCCCTCCTTTTGGCCGGGAACACGGACACGTTTTTATAGTAGCAACCAGAGACCTGCACAAGCCTACTTGAAGTCTATTTCAAGTACTTGCTTGAAATACAAGTTCAAGCTAGCTTGAGCTTGATAATTTTGAATCAAGTATAGCTTGTAATTGAATATAAATAAGCCCACGACAACTTGCGACTTGCAAGTATGCTAGCTTACAAGCGAACGGCACGAAATTTCAAGTAAAAGACATGTTATTTCAAAATTTTATAATTTTGAAATTCTGACAACGGATTCAGATTCAGCGACTCATTTTTGGTGTACCATTTTTTTTTGCCAGCCCCGAATTCATAAAAATACAAAAAATTAAGGTGGCAACCATATCCACCATCTTGAATTTTAAAATTTTGACTTTAGATTCGAAATCAGCGAACCCTTAACACTGATAAATGACGTTTTAAACTCTTGAAAAGACATATTATTAGGTGGCAACCCTATTATTTCAAAATTTTATAATTTGGAAATTCTGACAACGGATTCGGATTCAGCGACCCATTTTTGGTGTACCATTCTTTTTTTGCCAGCCCCGAGTTCATAAAACTACAAAAAATTAAGGTGGCAACACTATCCACCATCTTGAATTTTAACATTCTGACTTTAGATTCGAAATCAGCGCCCCTTAACACTGATAAATGATGTTTAAAACTCTTAAAAATACATATTATTAGGTGGCAAGACTGTGGTAAAAATGTATGTGGCAACCCTAACCTCCATCTTAAATTTTTAAAACGGGGACATTACATTCGAAATCAAATCCGTTGTCAGAATTTCAAAATTACAAGAAATAAAAAAAATCTAGTTGGCAACTCTATCCGCCATCTTAAATTTTAAAGTTTGACATCATTTTCGAAATCATTTACCCCTAAAACTCCCAACCACGTAGTTCATAGAATCCTTAAAAGTCCTTTTACGCTTAAGCTCTCTCTAAACAAGCTCATAGAATTTTTTGGATACTTGCTTCAATTGGATATTTGCCTTCAATTTCAAGCTTTTAAGCTTTTTGCCGAAGGCATCAAGCTTTCCTTTACTTGAAACTTAGTGCCGTTCACTTGTAAGATAGCATACTTGCAAGTCGCAAGCTGTCGTGGGCTTATTTATATTCAATTACAAGCTATACTTGATTCAAAATTATCAAGCTCAAGTTAGCTTGAACTTGTATTTAGAGCAAGTACTTTAAATAAACTTCAAGTAGGCTTTTGCAGTTCTCCGATGCCAATAGCATAACTATAATTTAAGAATTATGGCAAATTTAAAATACATCTTGTTTTTAGTTTAAAACCTCTCTCCCGGCATTTCTTAACTAATAAAATAAATTAGCACTTCTTTCTATCATAAATATTCCAAAATAATAAAAAGGTAGCATCGCAGAAATTTTCGTACTCTCAAAATAAAAACGTGATCTAATTAGTACGTTTCGATGCAACTGTGAACTGGTCACTGTCAAAATAAAAAAGTAAACAAACAAACAATTACGAATTCAATTGCTAAATTCAATATAATTATGTTCACAAGGAGACGTATTATCAATTTTCTGTGAAATTTTCTTAATTAACAAAGAAAAACGCAATTTTAAATAAAATTTTCATTTTTAATCTATTTCGTTTCTTCAACACAACACCAAATTAGAGCCTGAACAGAATCAAAAATCGTTGCGACCGACGACTGAAATAGCATAGATTCTAAGTCTGCGATTTATCGTTGCAGAAACGTGCTGCGTATTTTGCATGTATTTTCCAACAACAACGAATCGTCGATCGCAACGATTTTTGATTCTGTTCAGGCTCTTAGCTGTCTTCAAAATTTGGCAGATAACAAGACAATAAAGCACAACTGCTGTGTTGTATAGTAAGTGTATTGAAGACACAGCATTGTTGACAGACAACAGTGGAATGTATTCAGTTGCTTTGTTGTCTACCGTAATAGAAATTTACACATTGAAGACAGCAATTACTGTTGTGTTGTGTACCGTAATAGGGCTATACGATTTTTGCAACGATAAATGCCAGATGTCGCCACTGTGCACCGTTTACTCAAAATTACTTTTTTTGACATGGTTGACAGTACAACTTAGACAGTTTTTGTCCGATCGATTTGATTCAAAATAGATTTTGTAGAAGAAACGTGTCTCCTCAGCAGGAACTCGCCGCTTTTTTATGTATTTTTTTTTTATTTGCAATTTTCTATTGAAAAATTGTCAAACATTTTTTTGTTTTTTTTTTTCAAATGATCGCCATTTTTTCTAAATCATATTCTGAAAATCCCTACGTTCAGCTACAGCTAATAACATATTTTAAGAATCTTTTTCGTTTTTTGCCCACAGATGATCCATGTGAACGAATTGCTGTCAACGCCACTGAGGCCAGTTGCAAGAGGTGCCATTTTCAAAGGACCATTATGCAAAAATATACCATTTAAAAACAAAAAATAAAATTGCTTTTTTAAGTACTTATAAATGTTTTTAAGATATGTTCAAAGTTGGATATGAATTCATCAAACTGATTTTTTTTTATAAACTAAACAAAAACTACTTAAAATTCAGACGCTTACACTGTTCATACTTAATTAAACCTTAAATAAAATTAATTAATTAAACCTTAATTAAAACAGACAGCGTTTAACAGGAACAACAACAATGCAATTTTAACAAGTCGTATTTATTTCTTGCATACACAAACTTGAGCTTTTTTGCAAACAACTAAACAAATCTTAAGCTCTAAAAGCAAAGATTGAACTGCAAATTATACCCACACGTCCAAACACACAGCCACAGACAAACAACATCTACTCACCTCACCTCTACAAAAAAAAAAAACCATCAACATCTTCATCGTCATAATCAGCATTTTACAAAATTCTTAAAGCATAAAGTATTGATTACGCCTGAAAGAAGAGCTTTACTTGTTGCTATGGCAAAATGAGTTAATTGTTGCAGAGCTTTTTGCAAGTTAATGCTGTGTAGTCTAAAATAATATTAATAACATTTATAGCACGTATGTAGCTGTGTGGGGGAATAAGCGTGTTTATATGATCATGATAAAAAGATGATGATAATGATGTGATTAAGATATAACATCATGCCTAAGTGCATGCAACATTTTAATTAAGTTACGTAGAGCGCACTCAGTTTTGCCATGACGCCAACATTTTTAAGGACTATTACTGCTGCTTTATTCTGTATAACGAAACTGCACACCAACGACAAGCAAGACACGAGAGGCAATTGAGTTTCGTATAGAAAAAAGTCGTTTGTATAAGCAAAAAATTAATAATGAAAAATTAAGGCATACTTTTAGGCTCTTGATGCTTTAATTATACATTTAATTATACATTGAAATATTTAATAGGTAAATGAGATGAAAAATAAGGTTATACATAAAAAGAAAAAAAAAAGATAATTAAATAACAGATCAAAGCCTCTTTGAAAGCAGCTCAAAAAAGCTCAGCAAATTTAAATGCTTCAAAAATGTTCTTTACAAATATTGTTTTTTAGCCACAAAAATAAGCGGCTTAACTCATTATAACGCATTCAATTTGAAAAAAAAATATGCGATATTTTTCAGTTATCTGCATTATCTATATAGCAGCTTTTGTTGTTGCGGCTTGAAGAAATAAGCTACTCTATGAATATGATTCTTAGATTTATTCGAGCATATATAATCTATTTAGAATAAACTTCAAATAACTATTGAACAAATATGATTCAGACTTAAGCCATTAGATAGAGCACAAAAGCTTAGAACTCTGAGATAAATTGATAGTATTGTGTATAAATTAATAGTGTTTTTTTTTATTCTAAAATCATTTATTTGCGTTCATAAAGAAGCCCATTTAACCAAAAGTATACCATAGAAATAAAATTGAAAATTTTTTAATTATTTATTTAATATATAAGATATATTTTTACACAACATTTTAACCCTTTAGCGTTTTTTATGGAAATTTTGTAAATATTTTCAAGAAAGTATCATTAAATGAAGTCGCACATGGTTAAAATGTGCTTAATATTAAGTTTACTGCCTTCCAAAGAGCATTTTTATAGAAGATTTTAACACTCTACAACTACGTTAAAAGGTACTATTTTAAACCTTTTTTTTTTAAGAAGTAAAAATAAACCCATAAAAACGGGTGCCAGACTGTTAAAATATATTACAAAAAAAATTTCCCATAAAATTATACCATAGTTTGCATAATTTAATAATTTTCAATACTACCTACTAAATTTAGGCTGAATTTAAGAAATAAATTAAACATTACTCAGATTTTAGCTTTTAGAACGCCGATACACATTTCTTTCTGCGGAATTCGTTGGTCGAAGTTTTTAATTGTGTTTGGTTGATGAGCAAAACAATAAATCACGAACGACAAACAAAATTAACGAGAATAGCTGGAAAAAAATTTGTTTTCCAATAATAGATGACCTTGTTTCCCGTTTACGATTAGTAGCTAGCCTCGGTTCATGCATTAGGAATTATATTTGTCTTTATGCAGGACAAAAGCAAGTATTAATGAAATGTGATTTGTAGACTATGTTGACGTTAATGATGGTTATGCAGCAAACAGGGGCTAGCCTGCTCTAGAAGTTATTTTTTTATTAGTTTGTTGTATGAATGAAGCCTTATAAGTTGTATGGTGGCCACATTAATTTTTGAAATCGATGGGGCCTTAGCTATAAAACTTTATTTATCTTACTTTCTACCACAGTGCTGTAATTATGTTTGTCATGTTTTAATGAGTCTTATTTATGATAAATAATTAAATTTTTGATAATTAATTGTGATCTATTCTCTGAATTTTTACCTGATTTTAGTTAAAAGCTGTTTAAATCAAGTAAGTTTTGAAGAAGGCAACAAAAACAACAACAACTCTGTATAGAGTCAATCACACAGCAGACTAGACAAGCTTGTTACGGAAGTAGCAGCACTTCAGTAGTCTTGAGTGATTCAGCTGTGACCCATTCCTGCAGTCCAAGGCATCGTGCACGAATATTTCATGATGATTTCTTTAAGAAACTTACTGCCTGAGATACATTTGTCGATAATTTTTTAACAAATCGGTCTCTTTTTTGTTCATCGAAAACAGAAAGTGTTCAAACAGTGCACAAATTTCAAACTTTTATATGACATTTTCGTCAACGAAATGTATAAACGATTCAGCATGTTTCGTTAAAGAAGAAGAAAAATCGTGCAGGATTCATTCCAGATTTCTTTCAGACTTGGACTACTGGGATTGTTTAGTCCATTAATGCTCACTGCTACCAGAACACGTTGAGTTTAGCTGTTGAAATTCAGCATAAATTTTTATTAAAATCCGGCAGTCCAAGACATTGTGCACGAAAATTTCATGATGATTTCTTAAATTCTTCTTAAATAAATCTGTTAAGAAATCTGTCTTGTTTTCGTTCATCGAAAACAGAAATTTTTCAAACAATGCACGAATTTGGAACTTTTATATGAGATTTCGTCAATGAATTGTATAACCGAATCAGCGTGTTTCGTCAACAATGAAGAAAAATCGTGCATGATTCATTAAAGATCTCTTTAAGACTTACAGCCCTATTCTGGCAGCTTAACTAAGCTCACCATAATAACAAAATAGTTAATATTAACAATTTGTTAAGGTTTCGTATTCTGTTGCAAATTTAATAGCTCTTTTCCTTACAATTTTGTTAATAACAGAAAGAGTCTTAACAACGAATGAAATGTATGTGTTTAGATAGAAAATTGTTGTGAAAATAATAAAAATATACAAATTATAATATAATATTGAGATTAAATACATAAAACTAGAAAATGGAAGAATTTTTTACTTATTGTGGCAAATTTTTCAAGCGCTTGCAAAGTCACAAGCTGCACTCGAAGCATCTGTTTATATAGCGCATCTCTTCTTTCAATACGCATATCGATTTTCACCATGCATGGTGAACTTCGAAAGCTTTTTAAGCTTTTATGTTGTTAATGATTTTTAAGAATACTAACATTTACATAACATAACAATCTTAACAAGAGCTCCTTAACTATTTCTTGTTAAAGGCCTGTTTCCAGCTCTCAAGTAAAGCTTATTTTCATACATAAATCTGAAAAGTAATCGAAAAGCAATTTTTCCTTGTCAAAATTACTTGAAAGAGAATCCAGCTCGTAAGAAAAATTTTCTGTTCTTACTACTTTTTTTTCATTGAAAAGTGACAACGGTAACACTGTGAATGTCAAGAAATATATGCAAGTTATATTATTACTTCAAGTAAAATTTTGGCAACCAACATTCAAAGGTAAATAATTTTATTGATATCATTGATTAATTGATTTAAAATTAATAAAAGAATATTTTAGACATGCACATGAACATTTCTACGGAGGGAGAAGAAGAGGCAATCAATTTTGAGGGGCAGATGTCTTCCGAGAAGCGGTCGAAAGCTGTCCGGAAGAAGCGTTCTGCCAACATGTAAACAAAATGTAATAAAATGTAAGCAAACGCTTTTCTCTATTACTTACCTTTGCAATTCAGCCATTACTCATTTAATGAATTATTTCAATATTTATTGCAACAAATTTATTTCAATGTTTGATGAAAACAAATCAGCCTAAATTTTCAATTCAAAGTGATACAATGCTGGAACTGTCAAAACTCTCGCCGTCAAAATTACTTGTCTACTACTTTTTTACACTCAAGAAACTTAAGTAACTTTTTTCTTGAGTAATTACTTGAGAGCTGGATAGAGACCTTAAGCTAACAACCAGAATAGGGCTGTTAGACTACTGGGTTTAAGACGGAAAACTCTGAAGTTTCAAAGGATTTGGGTGTGGCAAAGCATATGATCATAAACGCATAAGGTAAGTAGAAAAAAAAACCTAAAAAAATTAAAAAAATGATATATTGGAATATTTTTATTTCATAGCGTAGCCTTTCAACTTTAACCTAATGCACTTTTTTAATTATATTTTCTTTTTTCTTGATGTTTATAAAACTAAATAGCTCACCTGATTGGAATTTTTCACTTTTTTAATACTGCACGAATTGGCGCGAAAAAGTAAAAAAATTCTTTAAATGTCAATTTTTAAACATTTTTTGGAAAAAGTCTACTTTTGACTTTTTCACCCATTTGGAAGCAATAGCTTTACAGTGGCTGTGGATTTTTGAGGAATTTTAGAAAAATGCTTTTATCGCGTATGATAAAAAAAACTAAGTAGATTACTATAAGGAAGATTTTATATAATCCAAAATGTTCACAACTGCATTCTTAGAGATAATTGGGGACGTTCAAACTACATATATAGAGAATTTTAACACAAAACTAAGTTTTATTAATAGTCTGGTACGAAAAAATAAATTTTTAGCCATAACTTTTGATTGGAAAGAGACATTGGGGTAATTTTTTCACATAAATTATTTTTGAGACTTGACTTTTTTGTAAAAAATATAAAAACATTTTGGAAAAAATAAATTTCGCGAAAAAGATCAAAGGGGGTACCCTTGTTGTTTTGATGAAAAAATCAGTAAAATAACTTTTTTAAATAAATGCTATGTCATATGAAAAGTAGCTAGATGTGCAATTTTTAATTGATTTCATTTTTACAACAACAACAATTTTTGAGTCATTTTTTGAGTAAAAACTCAATATTTTGGACCTTTTTTGACATAATCATAAAACATATATACACTGACTTAACGGTACAGTTCAACCTATTTTTGTAAAGTGATTTTATTGAACTTTTGAACAAAAAAAATTTGAATGAAATATATTACTGGACAGCGGAGATATTGGCATCGAAAGACCAAACTTTGATTTTCATGTCGTTTTTTCTCATTCTTAGGCAACGATGTTTTATGAAAAAGTCGTTGTACTGAAAATTTGTCCAATTTTTAAGATATGTGAGTGTTTTTGATGTCAAAATAACAGAAATTTTTTAAAATTAAATACACAAAAATCTCCGATACTAAAAAGTTTTATAATAACAAAATTACCGTTAGTTGAAAAATTTCAGAGGGGGCGTGGCAAAAACTAAGTATGTAACATTTTAAGTTGGGATGTCGCTGTCATTAATGGATTAAGTTGTCATTAATGGGTTAAGTTTTATATGATTTGACACTTGTTCGAATATACTCGTCTGAAATATATGACGTTAAAGCAAAGGTATTTTTATTTTTAAGTTAAGCCTAAAGGCCCAAACATAATAGGCTCGAGCTGACTGCAGCCAAATTTTATTTGAATACGTAGAAATGATACGTACAAACCATAATTTCTCAAGCCAGCTTTTTCGTCAAGTTCGCTTTCAATTCGAATATTCCGTAAAGAATCAGCTTTTTTTTCTATCAAACGAAATTAAATTAGCATTAGCTTATTTTCACGATTACGTGAGCTGATTAGTTGCAATTATAAACTCCCCTCCCCTCGTGAGCAAGAGTAAGCAAAGCTCTTACCCCTCTCCCATGCTTACGTAAACATTGGTACATGCATCGGGAATCTCTGAAAATGTGTTGCGTTTTCAAGCATAGAAAAGTAGGGTTGCCATATAAAAATAATACTGCTGACGTAATCAGCATCCAGACTCCCCATCCCCCATGTCATCAAAAGTAAGCAAAGCAAAGACCCCCTCCCCCTGTAGTGCTTACGTAGTTCTTGGATGGCCCCGTGTTACAATTTCTACTGAAAAAACAAAAAAAAAAGAATTGATATACAAATTGGCGAATTTTTTCAATGACTTAAGAACGAGCTCGCTCAAGTCATTTCGGTCAATTTAAGTATTTGGTAGAACTTGAGCTAGTTTTCGTTGATTTTTGACATTAGCTGCATCCAGATTGAGCCTATTATGTTTAGCAAAAAAGTAATGCAAAAAAGAAAAGTAATAAAACACTGTGAGCTTCCCTAAGAAGGCATGCTGACTTGTCTGGCTATATGATACCTTTACAGGGGCGTCCCTTGTGTGTCGTTTTGCTGCTGATACAATTATATTTTTTGGTACAATCGACTTAAAAGAATTTCATTAAATTCGTCATAACTTTTTTATAAAAAGATAAAAAAAAGAGGTAGTTAGATCAAAAACGTACTATTGTAAAAACCCAATATTGTCACTGATACGTATCAAATATATTTTGTGTGCATACTTTCAGGCTGAACAGTTTGAGAGATATTGGACACGGAGCAGCGTGCTTGCCTTTTATGTATATATTAAGATACATATTTCTAAAAAGTAGTATTAACCAATAGTTCGAAAAATAGCGGAGTGATTTGGCTTGCAGATCGGAATAAAAATGGCGTAGCGTTTTTCGCACTCTAAGCTTGTGTTTATTCATTAGAAAACTTTGTCATACTAATAATTTATATAGTTTTTAAGACATTAAATAAGTCGTTCGAGGTCTCAAAAGTTAGAGGCATTAAACGATTTCTGCATATTTTGCTTTTTGTTTTTCAATCGAAAGAAATATCACAGTTCCATTTTGATTCTCCTGAAAAGCTTTATGTATTAATAATTTGATGCTATCAATAATGCTGTTCATAATTTGAACTCTGCAATATACGCCATTTTTACTGCACTCGCTTCTATGGAAATTGCAAGCTTTTATTGGTAGCCCAGGTTTTTTTTTTTAGTTTTTCTTAAAGTGGTTTTTTAAATGCACTTTTTATTGAAATTATTGAACACTCCGAAACAGACATCGAAAGGTTTGCATTTTAATTAATTGGATTTTTTTCTGCCTTTTATCTGATGATGTGTTTCACAAGAAGCAACAACAAAAACTACAAAAACAAATAAAGCACTTTTTTGAAGTGGCAAAATTGGTTGTTTTATTGTTCCTCTTGTTTTTTTGTTTTTTTTTTGTTTTGGTTTTTTTGTTTTGTGTTTTTGCGTGTTGTCCTTTGCGAAAAAGCAGATAAATAATTGATTTTCATGTTTTTGTTTTCTTTTTCATTGTTGACTTTGTTGCGTAGGCACTCATACATGAGTGTCAAATTTATTAGGCATTGTTTGCTGTTGTGTTTTTATTGTAGTAGTATGCATGCATGCTGCATAAATTTTATTCATCATTTATTCATTTGTTTCATGCTGAGCGTATCTAAGCACACATTCATCTATTTTTCTTTTCGCATACTTTGTTCTTACATCTTGGCATATCTTGTCATGGACTCAAAAAGGGGTGGGGAGCAGATAGAATTTATTGCTATCTATGTTAAACAGTTCGACAAACAAACAGATAACATTACGAATTAAGGAATAATTATAGTAACTCAAGGCACGCACACAAACACACACACACGTAAACGCACACATGCACTTAGTTTATTGCAATCAGCGCTGCCCAGCAGCCTCTGAATTTTTAGGAATTTGTACTGTAATTTTTTTTGTCCTTGTTAAAAATAACATTTTCAATTTGAAGCCATTTATTTAATAATTATTTTTTAATTTTGCTTGAAAATAATAAATATTTGTATTTTTTGTTGTGAAACTTTGAGTATTTACTTTAATTTAACAATATTTTTGCATACTTTTTTATTGAACTGAAAAATTTCATTATTTTATTTCTTTCATTGGATCGGTTGCCCACGCCTGGGCATAAATAATGCTGTGTTTGTTTGTTTTTTCCCATTAAGTTTTGCTTTTGTTTGTTTTATTTGTTGCTTGCTTTCATGATTGTCCTTCAGCGAAGAACATAATTAAGTTTAATTGCCCAGCTTAAAAGTATGCATGCATAAGTATGTGCTATATGTATTGTCATGCATATAAGTATGTAGTCATGTAATTGATTATATGTTTTATTTTTGCTTTAATAATTAAACATCAAGAAATTGCCACAAGGTGAAAAAGCATTATTTTCATTTGAAGCACTATTTGATGAATTTAAAAAATTTCAAAGTCGCCTTTTAGGCTTATTATATGTTATATATAACTATAATTAATTATATGTTATATATAACTTATATTTTTTATAACACAGTCCAACAGCCAAAACAATCACAGACTTTGAACAAAGAACTATGGAAGAAGAAGGCAAACAAATTTATACGTGTACTAGCTATTTCCCGGAGCGCAATGCTACGCCTTACCTTTATATTTATTAATTTGCTTGTGTGTCTGTGTCGAAATAATTTGACACCGAAAACTTTCCGAAAGTTTGAACTCAATCCAACACACAGAGGTGCATTTCTTAAATCTAGCCGGCCAAAAGTTGGTTCTAAAAATTTCTGCCGGTGTAAAAAAAACCTTTACAATACAAAAGTCAATATCCAAAGGATAATATTAGCACTTTCCACGCCCATCGCAAAACTTTATGCTTCTTGTAATAAAAAATTTTTTAAGAACTTAGCAATATAAACACTTGCTGCATTGTTAATTTTATAAAGACTAGTATTTAAGAAGCATGCTATGAATTATGATTTAGCAGATATAAGTGTAAACTATTGAGAGATTTTCTTATTACATAATTTTGACTGCCACGAAATAGTCGCGTCTTTAAAAAATTAATTGAAAGAAAAAAGTGTTTATTTTTCCACTAGTTAAAGTAAAAAAAGTAGAGTTTCACAAGGTTTCCCGGCATTGATTTTAAGCTTAACGGAAAGATTACGAAATTCGCTTTCGGAAGTAATAATTTTTGAGTACGGAAGGTTGGTCTTTTTTAACCGTGTGCACCGTTAAATATATTACCAGTGCACCAATGGCAGCTACAAAATATAAAAAAGAATTCTTTTTGCAAAAAAAAAAAATTGCAAATCAGAACAGGAAATGTCAAAATAATAGTCTAAAAAAGAAAACAGAGCTTCAAAAAGAATTCCGAGTTAAAATGGTCTTGATCGTGAATGTGCCTAAGCCAGGTGATGATAATACCAAAGACGGCAATAGTAGTCGATGATTTTTTGAAAATCACGAATTGGCAGCTGAAACTACTGTAAAGGTTGGACGCGCGTAATCTTAAGCAATATATTGCTTACGCGGTTTAAAGTTTTACGCGTGCGAAAAATACTTTTAGTATAATTAATTGCCAGCGCTTAAGAACGCTGTTGGCCTGTTTAAAAAAAATATTCTTTAGCGCCGTCACTAGACTTGCCAACCGTCCAGTTTTCGTCGGGACAGACCAGTTTTTGAGTGTAATGTCCCGTGTCCCGACGATACCCTGAACTGGACGCCATTTGTCCCGTTTTGAGAAAAAAACTAACATTTTCATTAATTTTCGCAAAAAAAATATTTGGATAACTTTAGCACTTATTTTTTGTACTACTACATTAATTTTTATTAGCAACACTGAAATTTTTTAATAGATTAGCAACACTAGAATTTTTATTAGATTAGCAACACTTGTTTATTTTGATTTTTTTCTGTCATTTGTCAAAGTATTCAGCGAATAGAACGTGATTATTTTTTGTAGAGGCATTTCTTAGTAAATATTATTTTCAATAAATTTGCGCAATTATTAAAACGTTTAAACTTTGTATAGGAAAATGAACAGAAAAGGACCAGCAGATCTAAATGAATCGGCAGCAACAAAGGATGGGGGAAAAAACAAAACAAAAAGGTTTTGCAAATTCCAATCAGATTGGTTGAAGTTACCGGATTTCCAGAGCTGGTTAAGAAATACGCAAGATGATGAAATGAGTGCCTTTTGTAGTGTTTGCAAACTAAATTTTTCAGTAAAATTTGAAGGAGTTGCAATGGTGAAAAAGCATGCAAATTCCAAAAAACATATACAACTCGTAAATGCAATGAACGATAGTGCCAGGCTGACAAAGTTTTTTACAAAACCCAATACAATTGATGAGGACGAAGCTATAATATCTGAAATAGCATTAACATATCATGGTGTAATGCATAATCACAGCTATATGTCTCAAGATTGTGGTATAAAACTTGTAAAAAAATTGTTCAGTGATTCGAAAAAAAGCCAACGTATTCACTGCGGACGAACGAAGGCTGAGGCAATTGTTGAGAATGTGTTAGCTCCATATTCTATTGAAAATATTTTATCTGATGTTGGTGGTGGTCCTATTTCTATAGCCACAGATGCTTCCAACAAGGGAAATAAAAAACTGTTTCCTATTGCAATTCGATATTTTTCAATTAAGAAAGGACCAACAACATTTCTTATTGATTTTTATGAAGATAACGAGAGACATCGGAAGCCATAGCAGCAAAGTTGATTGAAAGCCTAGAAAAATCCGGAATGGTGCGAAATAATAAATTAGTAGCATATGGAGCAGACAATGCATCTGTTAACTATGGAAAATTTAAATCAGTATTTCAACATCTGAAACGAATACTGAATTTACCGAATTTGATTGCTGGACATTGTCATGCTCATATTTTGCATAATACTGCTAAACAAGCACTAAAAACTTTAACGTTTAATGTAGAAAGTTTTGTTATTGAAGTTTTCAGTGAATTTTCTTCAAGTGCTAAAAATCTAGCAGAACTGAAAGTTTTTTTCAATTTTATGGAAACTGATTATATCCAATTACTAGGGCATTCCCGTATTAGATTTCTCACATTATTTCCAGCCGTTGATCGTATTCTTCAATCTTGGCCTGTTTTAAAATCGTATTTTTTAAGTAAAGGAGAAGAAAATGTTTCCAAACTAATTTGGAAATTTGTTGCCTGTGATCAAGATTCGGAAGTACAGCAAGACGAAAATCAGTTATCCGAGGCATACCTGTCATATATTATCCGAGGCATATTATGAATATATTATCATCACATATTAAACATTTAGAAAGTGATTATATCCAACCTACAGAAGTTTATGATATTTTTCAGGAAATTAAATTAGAATTTTCGAATAGATTGGAAAAACTCTTTTTTGGATTTAAAGCAAATCAAATCTTGTTGCAACTAGATCGAAAGAAAAAAGAATATTTCACTAAGGAAGCCGTTTGTGTGTATGAAAAAATTTTAGTTTATTTGAATAAGTGGTTTGATTATTCAACTGATGGATTCTTTTATAAATGTAAACAGTTTAATTTGGATAATGAGTTAACATATGATGAAGTGGTAGAAGTTGCTAAAAAATTAGAAATACCGATAGATAAGGATGCTTTATTTTCGGAAATATGTTTCCTAAATAGCATTTTGCCAAAACTGAATATCATTATTGAACAATCTAGTGCAACAACTTCCGAAAAACCGCATTCAAATAAAGTGATCCAAAAATGGTTAAAATTTTTCGATAGTGGGGAAAGTCCAAATTTATTTATGATAGTGCAATATATTTTCATTGTTCCGCCTAGTAATTGCTATGTAGAGCGTGTTTTCAGCGTCATGAAAAATAAGTGGCATGACACTCGCTCTAGAATGCTTGTACCTTTTGTTAAAGCCGAGTTGCTGGTCCATTTCAATTTCAGCTTCAGTTGTGCTGAGTTTGTTGAATTTATTACTTCAAATAAAGACTTAATAAAAGCTGCTAAAAGTGATAAAAAATATAAATTTAAAACTAAAGACTAATATAATTAAACTTTATTCAATAATTTATGTTCCTATTAATATTAACTATTCCTATAATATTTACGTTTTTGTTTTGCTAATGTTTTATCAGTCTAGATTTGATATAATTTGAATTAATATGTTATTTTTTTTAATAAATAAAATAGGAAAATAATTATAAACGAATTTTGTTTGAATTTTTTTTTAGTGTCCAGTTTTGGAAATTTCAAAAGGTGGCAAGTCTAGCCGTCACTCAAAGGTGCCTTCAGGAGCTTTAGAATAAAAATAAGGAGCAATTAGTTTAAAGCTCAAAACTTAAGTGATTTTATTTTAAGATTTTCTTCGGCTTATAAAGCCAAGTAGCAGTATTTTTTTTACTTAAAATAAATACAAAATTAAATATCTATCTTATTTAATATAATTGTAACTAAGTAGAATATTAGTTTATGTAGTCATTGTAATGTAGTTATGTAGTGTAGTTATGTAAACAAAAAGTGCAAGTGAATAAGAATGTAAACAATAGTTATGTGTTTGTTTTGTTTGTTTGCTACATAAATGTGCTTAGGCTACGTTTATAGAAATGTTAGTTTGCAGACTAGATCTTTATGTGTTAAATGTTTATAGATAACAAGTGCATGGAATAAATGTGTTTAAGTTAGAGTTATAGCAATGTTTAGATTGAAGTGCACTACACTACTGACATTGATATTAATTTAGTTTACCGCATAGAAGTTATTTTGGCGCTATTTTCATGTGGGCATACAATTAATATAGATGAATTTTCTACTTATACCAAGAAAGCTGCAAAGCTCTATATCACACTCTACCCGAGATATCCAATGACCCCTACGATGAATAATATATTGGTCCATGGATACATAGTTACAGAAAAAGCTCTGCTTTCAATAGGCCAATTATCCGAAGAGGCCGCTTAAGCCGGCAATAAGCATTTCCGACAATACCGGTAAAACTTTTCAAGAAAATGTTTAATAGTGTCATGCAATAGATATGTTTTAAACAGACTACTCTTAACTTCTTATCCTCTGATTACGGGAATGAGGCCAATACCAAAAAAGATAAGCAAAAGATAAGCAATTGTTAAATAAACTAAACTATACTAAACTAAACTAAACAGTTTTTAAAAGAAACTCTAAGCATACTGCTTACAGCCGAACCTTACTCCGAAGTATTGCATGGTGGTGAATAGGCAAAAGAGGCTGAGTTATTATTTTCTGAATCGGAATGCTGCAGTTCCTCATCAGAAAGAAAACACTTAAATAATTGAATTGTTTTTTTTTAATAATAATTAAAATTTTTATAAAAGGCTTAAATATTCTTGTATATTGTATATTTAGTTTTGATTTAAGATTTCAATTTTCATTGGTAAAAAAAGTCAAGTAAGTATTTAAATATACGTTTTATTACCAAAATAAGCATTGAAATAAATACCTTTGAGATCGATTATCGTGGTAAAATAATTTTGGCCACCTAGATCTTCAAATAAAATTTTGGCCACTTATGACCCAAGACTGATAGAGGGTTAAAAAAGTACAAACTCAGAAAACAGACGTCACTTCTGCTATTAAAAAAGATCCGTTTGAGACCTAGTTGAGAAAAATATAGGTGGGTCATAAATGACCCATTGATCGAACAGGGTTAAGGATACAAAAAAATCAGTAAACAAACATAACTAAATAATATTTTTGCTACAAAAAGTTTTAATGTTCACAAAATAAAAAAATTGGGGTGGGTCAATATGACCTAATTGTCGTACAGGGTTAAGGATATCAAAAATCAAAAAACATACATCAATACAAACTGCTTACCTAATAAAATAATGTTGTCCGCCTACATCGATAAAATACCCCTATATGCAACGGTTAGTTTCGGAGTAATCGATTTTTTGGTTTTGGAGATTTAAAGAGATGTAGAACAACGCACATTGGGGTATTTCATACCAATTTGTGAGATTAATTAAAAAAATCAAATCGAAGCTACCCAACCATGATTGGTATCGTTCAAAAGAGAATAGAATTCTACATCACTATGTGAAAAAAATTGAAAAAAAGTCAACGGTATCCGTGCACTGCGATTGCAAATTTGACGTTTTCTTTACTTTTGGTGCGCGCATAGAAAAAACACAAAAATTTTTATATTTCCAAGTGGTTTTTCTTGAAACATTAAATAAGTAAAATTCTTTGAGCAATGAAACCTTCTACCTCAGGTATTTTTGGAACGTCAAATGAAATATATTAGTACAAAAAGTGTCTGTTCGTATTTTTAATGTTTTTTCTCGTGCTGGCTTATAAAATGTGTGTTTTTAGGTACATATGTAAGCATATAGTTGTGAATACCACTCAATTCAGTGAAACTCTTTTTTTTTGTTTTGTTACAACAAATATAAGTGATAAGTTAAAAAAAAAAAGTTTGAAAGTTTTCTGCGGTTTTTAAGAATAACTTTTTTTCATGCCCATGCAATTGAAATACATATATGCAAGTAATAGTCGAAAAATTGAAATGTGTACATGAAGTTAGTGTTACTATTGTTGTTGTTGCTGTTTTTTTTTATTTGTTTTGTTTTCTTTGTTTTTATAAATTAATAAAGGTTAACAACAAGTGGCGAAGCAACTATTTGTTTATTGGAGGGGAAAGGTACTCTGTGTTGCGTGTACGTTGCTGTGTTCATGTTGTTTTTGTTAGTGCTTTTTTATGTTTTTTTTTTTTTTAATAATATAATTAACGTCAACAGTTAGTGATGTAGCTTCAGTTTGTTTATTAGAGGGGTAAAAGTACGAAATATTTTGGTTTATATCACTATTCCGTAGAATAGTAATAGAATAGCAATATTTTTGCATTGCATATGTATTTCATTAATATTAAGGCAAAAAAAATAAAGTTCCATATATTAAATGGTTTTGTGATGATTTTCATACTTTCTAATTGTTTGTTAACTAAAAAATATATATTTCGTTACTAAGAGGCTTGACTCCTAGTATTAGTAATCACACTTTTTGCTATCACTTACCCCAGTTCGTATTTTTAATGTTTTTTCCCGTCTAGGCTTATAAAATGTGTGTTTTTAGGTACATACTCGTATGTAAGCATAAAGTTGTGAATTCAGTGGAAGTCTATTTTTTTTTTTGAAACAACAAATATAAGTGATATGTTACCAAAAAAAACTAAAAGTAATTTTAAGAGATTTTACGGTTTTCATAAAGCCACTTTGTATGGGAGGTAGGCGTGGTTTTCATCCGATTTGGTTGAATTTCATACTTGAAGCGGATATTAAATGTCAAAGCTTATATACATAAAAAAAGTCGATATATGAAGTTTTGTGGAATTTAAAGAGATATTACCGTTTTGAATAAAGTCACTTTGTATGGGAGGTAGGCGTGGTTTTCATCCGATTTGGTTGAATTTCATACTTGAAGCGGATATTAAATGTCAAAGCTTATATACAAAAAAAAAAAATCGATATATGAAGTTTTGTGGAATTTAAAGAGATATTACCGTTTTGAATGAAGTCACTTTGTATGGGAGGTAGGCGTGGTTTTCATCCGATTTGGTTGAATTTCATACTTGAAGCGGATATTAAATGTCAAAGCTTATATACAAAAAAAAAAAATCGATATATGAAGTTTTGTGGAATTTAAAGAGATATTACCGTTTTGAATGAAGTCACTTTGTATGGGAGGTAGGCGTGGTTTTCATCCGATTTGGTTCATTTTCGATTCTAATCTTTATATTTTAGAAACAAGCTTAAATACCAAATTTCATTACAATAGCTTCAAAATTACGGCTTTAATTGTGTCGATAGACAGACAGACGGACGGACGGACAGAAATTTTTTTTCATCTTTGGACCGATTCTAACTAAAACACAAAGTCAAAAATTCCCTCCGTCTGCTAGATGATTTGATCACAATTTTCAGGGTTCAATACCCCACTGTGCAACGCTTTCTTTTTTATCTCGCACATATTTTATGTGGTTATTAGTTTATATAAAATTCATCATTCTTCCAATTTGAAGGCTTTAACTTTCATAAGTGGTAAAATATCGTGCTTAAGGTGTTAATGTTGTATGGGAGGTGACACGCCCCGTTGCCTTATAACTCTTATATTAGTGGTGGGCGCTGACTTTGATAACAACTTTGATTTTAATTTCAAAAGTCAACTTATTCGGTTTTGTTAAATTTCGTTGTTAAGCGCCACCTATTGCCAAATTTTTGCACTATGTGCACAACAAACAGTCTATAGCTTTTGTAGAGTAACAGTATTTTACGTGAATTTGCACTTTCTGAGTTCGCTGAGCATAAACAATTAAGTGGACGGATATGTGCATACGAACAGCTGCGAGCGAAAGAATAACAGTATTCTTATATTCAGATATGCTTGGATAAATAATACTCGTCTACAAACTTACCCCCGTATTCATAAACCTGTTTTAGCGATAGTTATACAGTGAAAAACATTTTGTTATGCATAAACGTATATTATCATCAACGTTCTAAGAGTATTTTAACGATCGTTAAAATCATTCTGAACATCGTTCCTACTCGTTCCTCGTCGTTGTTTTGTTCAAAGGGGTTGATCCTTGCTCTATACATTTCTCGGCGCTTTGGAAAAGGATCCTCTTCTTCCACTAAAGTGCAGATAATCAAAATATTGAACATGTCCATTGCTTTTATATTTTTGTTTACTTTTCACTTCACTTTTTTTGCTTTTTTAATGCCTAACATAACTTGTCAAAATCAGCTATGGGTGTTGTTACGGTGGTCGTCATATGATCCCTGGTCATGACACTTTTTACTCTCTTTTTTCGTTTGATGAGCTGTGTGACGAAAGTATGCTATGCTGGTGGTCATATGATGCCTAAGCACCAGTACACTTTTTGCTACTTTTAGTATTTTTACAACCGACGTGTTGCTAATAAGCAGGTTTCATTACTGCTTTCATACATTTTATACTAAAAGTGTACTATTTTCGTGCATAAACACAAGTATTGTGAATAAGTTCACAACGCAACACTGGTTTGATCCCATGATTTCATATTTTTGTCAAATCATTTGGTGACCGTGGTGGTGAAAATTTACTCTCTTGCTCTCGCTCTCAAATTGTTAATATACATTGAAACAACAACAATGCATGACCATGATGAGCCTATGACCGCCACCGTAACAGGGCACTTTTTGGCGACAAAAAGTCTGTTTTTCGTCAAGTTCTTTCGTTAAGCTGTCAGCTGATGAAGTGTTGCTTACTGTTTTTAAAAAATTCCCATATTGCTTAAAATGCTCTTAAAATACGTTTATGCATAAACAGCATTTTAAGGGATAGTTTGTGTTCTAACTAAAACAGTTTTTAACGAGTGCATAACAAATGTAATGAATACGGCCGTTAGTATCCGGTAAACCCATTATCATTTCTATATGTACATTCAACGCTGGTTTTAAATCTGTACTCAGTTTGCTCCTATATTGTAACATTTTCAATATACAGGGTGTTTTACGTTTTTGAACTACTCACACAATCTGAACTACTCACCACAAAATAAAAAATATTTGGTATTTTAGAAAAAATATCAGATCTTTTCAATCAATATTTCAACCACTATCGTGTCATGTGCGGTAGCGGAGTAAAAATTTTGAGATTATCTAACGAAATATCAACAAATTTGTATCTTTTGTTTTAAATTTAATTAAAATATAGCAAATTATCGACCGATAGCTAAATTAAATTCCCAAAATTTTTGAATCTTTGGTAAAAAATAAAATTTATAACTCCATTAAAACCAGATTATCTGAGATGCAGCATGGATTTGTGTCAGGTAAATCTACCTCTACTAATTTAACTCTTTTTACATACTTTCTGTCCAATAATATGGAAAAAGGTCATCAAGTAGACGTCATATTCACGGATTTCGCAAAGGCTTTCTATAGAGTTCAACACTCTGTTTTGATTAATAAGCTAAGCAGCCTCGGATTTCATTACTCGCTACTTCTATGGTTAGAGAGCTACCTTGTTGGTCGTCAACAATATGTTAAAATTGGTAATAATTTATCTAAATACATTGACAATTATTCTGGGGTACCCCAAGGTAGCCACCTAGGTCCTCTTTTGTTTGTTCTGTTTATCAATGATCTTCCGAATTATGTTCGCTTTTCTGAGTGCCTGATGTATGCTGATGATGTAAAGATTTTTAGATGTGTGGGCTCTCACGAAGATTCCCTATTGATTCAACGTGACATGGATAGTCTCCAATTTTGGTGCGAGACCAATAAATTGCATTTTAATGTGTCTAAATGTAATGTAATGTCTTTTTCTATGAAGAATCAACTTTTCGAAGGTTCTTACGGTATTAATACGGTATTGATCGAGAGAGTCGACTTGAAGAAAGACTTAGGGGTTTTATTTGAGCGAAAGTTAAGCTTTGTCAAACATTTTGATGCTATTATATCAAAAGCGAATGCGATGATGGGATTTTTATCTCGCAATACGAAAGAGTTCTCCGATCCCTTTACCGTGAGAACCATTTTCTTTTCAATTGTAAGGTCGGTTTTAGAGTATAATTGTGTTATCTGGGACCCTCAATATTCTATACATATTAAAAGAATTGAAAATATTCAAAGGCGTTTCACTAGGTTAGCAATTCGCAAGCTCCACTGGGATTTTATGCCTTCCTATGAAGCGCGATGTGCTCTTCTTGGACTAAAGTCTTTAGAGTTCCGGCGAAAGTATTTTCTCGCCTTATTTGCTCGGGATGTAGTGATGAATCACATTGATTGTGCACCACTTCTATCTCTTTTCTCACGAAAATTTTATGCACCTGAAAGAAATTTTAGGCAAAGGCAATTGTTCTATATACAATACAGAAGAACTAATTATGGCAAATGTGACCCGGTTTACAATATGACCAAAACGTTCAACATTATCTGCAGCTCGATTGAAATCACCCAAAATAGGGTAGCATTTAAAAACGATATCATGCTGAATTAGTTTTATAACCTACGATTAAATTATGTTCTTACAGTAACTGTATAACAATAAATGTTAATACAATAGTTGATGGAATAAATAAATAAATAAATAAATAAAAATTAAAATTTTGGACATAGCTCTTTGAGGTGATTTATACAAATAACTGCCAAAAATCCAGTTTTTAATAAAACTAAGAAAATTAAAGCTCATAATTTTAAAAAGGTCTATGTGTTAATAAATAAAGTATTTTTTTTTATTATAAATTAAAAACAAAATATTTTAAAGTGTTTTCGAAATTTGATATATTTGAATGAGAAATAATGAAAAATAAGCATATTTTGATGGGGAAAAATAAAACCGAATATTTTGAAATAATTGATTTTTTTCCGATTATTAAAAAACATACATTTTACAATACAGAACTGAAAATAACTTTTCCTACTTCGTACTGCAAATATTTTTTTTTTGTTAAAAAAAATGCTTAAAATTAAAAATTTACTAGATTTACTATTCTAGAAAAAATTTATAAAGGTCCTAGGGAGGACCTTTATTAAAGCATTTTCAGTACACATCTGTTACTCTATTTCACTATCATTTTGACGAATTTCTATAAGGATCGGTCAACTTTTGTATGTACCTTCCATACACACTCAGGTAAAATATTAGAATAGGTCCAAAGGAGGTACCCGCGGGGTTAGACCGATTTCAAGTATTTCCAGTACACATCTATAATTCCATTTGACTACCCTTCTGCCGAATTTTTGTTAAGATCAGCCAACTTTTGTATGTACCTCCCATACAAAATCAAGTAAAATATTAATTAAGGTCCGAAGGAGGTGCCCCTGTGGTCTTACCAATTTCGAACATTTTTAAAATTTTTCTTAATTGGCTTAATAAGTACAAGCATACAAAATTACATTATCATAGGAGGACTCCTTCTATTTTTGTCCATCGCTTATATGGAGACAGTTTACTGTGCGACGTTGGAACAATTAGGTGTGTTTTGCAAAGCAAGTAAAATTTGCCACAAAATAAATAAATACATATAAGAGTTGCCACCGAACTGTCAAAATAAATTACGAACAGCTAGTATGAACGCAGTTAATTTAAGTGAAGTGATTTAGGGCAAAATAAGTAATTTAGGAAGTAGTATGAACGTAGTATTAGTATGCACTTTGAGTATGAAATTTTTAAAAATCGAATGAAACTCCCATAAAAACTATAAAATCTCCTCACATTCCACAAAGCTGAGTGCAATGGCTTCAGATTTTTTAAATAAATTCGAATTTCTACTATGCACGCGATGCTAAGAAATTAGTAAAAAAATAACTGAAAATTTCGCCCACCTCCCATACAAAGTGACGTCATCAGAATAGTAAAACCCTAGGTTAGGTTAGGTAAAGGTGGCTGAGCCGATAGACGACTCGTACACTAAAGCCAGTGCAGGCCCGTTGTGATACCACATAATCTCTTTAAAACCTAGTAGAGATTTCCCTCCTCAAACCAGTTCGAGTGAATAATGAATTTAAGAATATGCTTGATTTCCAGGCATGAGATTTCGGCAAGTACATTTAAAAAGGGATGGCCCAGAGTTGCCATTCTCCTTTTAGCTAGAGCCGGACATTCGCAGAGGAAGTGCTGAACATTTTCTACCTCTTCCTCACATCTGCAGCTTCTGCAAAAATCGTTTGATGCAACTCCCAACCGAAGAGCATGCGCTCCGGTCAGTGATCAATTACGGGTCAATGGAAGAGCAGGCAGTGACCCGTAAGGATTCCTACTATTTTTGACAGCTTTACCCTGCTTAACTCAAGCAGTGAGTTGGTGCGTTTTAAGTCGTAGGTAGGCCATGTAAGCTTAGTTATCCTACATGTATCCAGTGGCGGATCTGGAAAAAATCTTGGGGGGGGGGGTAAATTACCAAAGTCACACATTTTCGATTTGAGAAAATGTTGTCTTTTTACAAATAAAAAAAATTGTACTTTTTTGAATTGAAATTATCGAATTGTGTAAGAAGCAATTTTCCCAGACACATACACGCACATTTCCGTATTTATTTATATTTCCCTTTTTCTGGAATATCTTAGCGAAAAGTAAATAAAAACTCAAAATTTAAATAATTTTGGAATTAAGGTTGATTTATTAAAATTTTTCACATTTATTCCATTATAAAACATTGCACAATTATATTTTCAAATATGTGCAATGAAAAAACATAGTACTTTTCAATAAAAAAAAATAAAGGAATTTGAAACTTATTGTTCTGACGTTACGACTATGATATGGTACACTTTGAAAAATAAATGAACAATACAAAATGTATACTGATTATTAGATAGTCATTAGATAGAGACAAAATTATATGACAAAATCATCGCAGTGCTTCTTTTTTGCGGCAAAGTTATCAATAACTTCGTTAATATTTATTTTAATGTCTCTATGTATATGCAATAATGCGAGTCCATTCAATCGTTCTTGTTGCATAGTTGAACGTAACCATGTTTTTAATCGTCGCAGTGTAGAAAAACTTCGCTCAGCTGTTGCTACACTGATAGGAAGCGTGGCAAAGATAGCAAACGTTTTAGAAATTAGTGCAAAAATTTCATTGTCACAAAGAGTAAAAACGGTGTTGATATCATTAACCTTAGTTTCGCTCTCCCATTTACACTGCCAAATTTGAAGTTCATGAAATAATTGAATTGGAATTAGTTCCTTATTACCGTCACAAAATGGAATTATTATCTTAGAAATTTTAACACTCAAATTGTTTAGCTTTTCATTGTTGTGTTTATCAATTATGTTTGGCAGGATTTCGTTTACATATAGTTTTTGGAAAAATTTTTCGCTGAAACGAGCCGCCATATCAGCAATGATATCATCTAGTAATGGTATAAATATGGAAATTCGAAAGTAGTCTTCTGGTGTTGAAACGAAAAAATACTACCAAAAATGGTTGGAGATATTGATATAAAATTTTTATTTATTGTTTTCTCCAATTATTAAAGTATACAAAAATATTTTGTTTTGTTTTGTTTTTTTGTGATGTCATTTGTGTGTACGTGGCGTTTTTATGAAGCGATGCGAGAAGAGTAGGACCATTTTGCTTGTAGAATAACATGATCTGTAATCATCTGAAAAAAAACAAAATATAATTATATGCAAAGCAAACACTTACGTCAAGGTAGTGACTTCGCCTTTTTATAAAAATGAGCCTGAAAAAAAAGTTACAGCTCGTTATGTACTCAAATTTATAGCCATTTTTTAAACAATCAACTTTAAGGACGCGTTATTTTCTTACAAATAAAATTTTTTTAAAAAACTCGAAGTCAGTTCCTCAGCGTAAGTGTTTACTTTACAAGTATACATATTTTTTTCAGGTGATTACAGATCATGTTATTTTGCAAGCAAAATGGTCCTACTCTTCTCGCATGGCTTCATAAAAACGCCACGTACACACAAATGACGTCACAAAACAAAAAAAAACAAATTTTTTTTAAAGTACTATAATAATTGAAGCGCTCTCGCGAATAACGTTGTAAACGACAAAATTGTAATTGTTCACTTTTATTCATTTTTATTAACTTTTTTTAGTATGCGATAAAAATACCCCAAACTGCTCAACTGCTTACTCAGTTCTGTTTATATATAATATAAGAGAGTGATTCTCACAGTTATTCGCAAAAAAAAAATGTCGTCTACAACGTTATTCGCGATTATGCTTCAATTGTTGAAATCAATAAAAAAACTTTATATCAATACCTCTGACCATTTTTTTTTTAGTATTCTTTCAAAAAACGCCTTTAGAATCGCTTATGTATACATAAAAGTACTCTTAAGTTGTGGGTACAATTATTTACTTCAAATAAAATATTAAAAAGTAAAGTATTTAAAAGTTCTTGGGGGTAATTACCCCCTTTACCCCCCCCCCCCTTGTATCCGCGCCTGCATGTATCAAGGTTTTCCCAGCGTTCTTGTGCAAAACCTAAGGATCTGTTCTTGCACCGGAGTTTATAGGAGGAAATGGCTATACCAATAAAGTCCTTTTTTAAGAGGTCGTACCCTTCCTTGCCAATTCGTCGGCCAAATTATTGCCCTCGATATCTCTGTGTCCGGTTACCCATATAAGGTGAATCCTGGGTAGCCTTGCCATCTCGTTAAGAGATCTGCGGCACTCAGTGAGAGTTTTAGAGCTATCAATATTTGAGTTCAGTGCTTTCAGTGCAGCTTGGCTATCTGAAAAGATGGAAACACTCTTTCCTTTACAGTCTTTTTGACCTAGAATCTTAGTGGTATCGTGAATAGCCATAATTTCCGCTTGGTAGACACTACAATAGTTAGGAAGTCTATAGGACGCTTCGATTTCAAGATCCTGAGAGTAAATACCTCCCCCTGCTTGTTCTCGAAGTTTGGATTCATCTGTGAAGATTTTTATGCCGGAGGTTTTAAGGGGGATTTTGTTTGCCCAGTCTAGCCGTGAAGGTATGAGAACTACGTAGTTCTTTTCAAGATTTCTGTTTCGTCGGGTGCAGACGAGTTCAGAATAATTATGTGGCCGCAGTTGCTACCTATCCAATTACCAGACTTTCTCAGTCTGAGGGCTGCTGTGTTGGCACATTCCCTGGCAAAGATATCGAGAGGAGGAAGGTGAAGCATGACATTGAGGGCGCCAGTTGGTGTTGAGGACTGTGCCCCAGTAATACATAGACCTGCGCTTCTTTGCACCTTTGCAAACTTCTGAAGTGCAGTTGTCTTATCAAGGGCCCTCCATCATACCAGTGAGCCATATATCAGTATTGGGCGGACAATCGCTGTATAGATTCCTCCGTACTATTTTGGGTATTATTTTGTACCTATAGCTTTTTTAGAGGCAAATAGTGCTATGTTTGCCTTTTTAACACGTTCCTTAATGTTAACATAACAGATAAGCTTCTTATCCAGAATAACTCCTAGGTATTTTGTGCTGTCGCTAAAGAGCAACCTCGTGCCGTTCAGACGCGGAGGTTCTAAGTTGGGGGAGAAGCCTTACCCGCTTTCGGTATAAAGATAATTTTTATCTCTCTCCAAGCTGTTGGAATATAGTTAAGGAGTAGGCAACCATAGTAGACTGTCTGAAGCCAGGGTACTATAGCATTGAAGCTATCGTTGAGTTAGCTGGTATAATTCCATCGGGACCCGGAGATTTGTAAGGTTGGAATGAATAGATCGCCCATCTTAACTTCTCCTTGCTGGTCAATCTATTGAGGCGTAAGGTCGCAGAGGGGTGTTTGAAAGCTGGAAATGTCAAAGTGAACATTACCAGGAAATTGCGCATCTATGAGTATATCTAGGGTTTCGATGCATTAATCTGTACAGATGCCATCTTCCTTTTGAAGAAAGCTTGGTACTGTCGGGGATTTCGAAAGTATTTTCCTGAGCCTTGAAGCCTCGGAAGTACTCTCTAATTCTGTGCAGAAGGAGGACCAGGAGGACCAAGAGGCCCCCTTTGCTTTTCTGATTGCAGTAAAACCTCTATAAATTAAAAAAAAATAATATTTAAACTTGATTTTGTGCACATGAGCTTGAATAAATAAAAGGACTCTGAGTTTCAAATGTGAAATATTTGAAAAATACTTGAAACTAGTAAACCCGTGTGGCGTTAAAACGCCAAAATCAAACAATCCTCGATTTTATTTAAAGCTATTGAATAGATTTTCAACTGATCAAAATTGAAATGAAATTAATTTTGGCTTTTTCGCAATATACGATATAATGTTAGCATATTTATTTTCATACCCAAATTTATTTAAAATATACAGGAGTAAGAATATTTCTTGATTTCCAGTTTAAAAATGCTTGAACAAAAATGTTTCATTACCAGTTTCAAATTTCTTGTTAAATTTTTGTGTAAATTATTAAAAATTTAACAATTTTCTGACCAACAGTTTAGAAGTTTTTTTCAGGGTACGGAGAACGTTTGAAATACGATTGTTCTCAATTATCGTTCTCCCCATATAAAATTGTTCTCGCAAATTATCCCGAACGAATGGGGAACTCTCTGCTGGCGTCATATTTTTTATCTCTGAAAAATTTGTCAGTTTCAAATTTATTCGATCGAATTTTTCACAAAAAAATAATAAGCAACGAACGTTTGTTTTTAATTTTTCATAAAAACTAATCGTTCAAAGAAAAATTCAGGAACGTTCGTTTCCTAAGAAAAGTTATGTTCCGATCCACTATCAGCATCCACATCGTCTAGCGATGATTCTTTTTAGTTATGTATGCTTCATCGAGTTTAGTATGTATTGTTTCTTGTATACGTTTTTATTTTTGCATTATCGCGAAAAAATTGTTGCGAATACGTAGCATCGAGCGCTGTTTGTGTTGCTGTTGAAATAACATTTTTCCGTACAAGGGCAAATTATTTTATCATAAAAAACACAAAAAAAATTGATTTGACCTTGTAGATGTTATCACCATTTCGGACAAGGGCTAATAATTTTGTCATTTTATCTGTGTCGATAAGCAATAATAGCTTAATTCGAATTAGGACAGATCTAAGTTATTGATGTAGCAGTATTCTACACATATAGCACTATAAACACACAAAATCTAGAGCTTTTAACATGACCAAAAACAAAGTTATGACACAATAACAAAAGACTCTTCTATTTAGCTTATATGGCGATTGAATATATGAAACACTGCTTATGAAGCGGTCATAATACTACATACAATTTTTGAGACTATGTCCTCTTTTTGAACGGAAAAATTTGTAATTTTGGATTATGTTTATTATTTGTAGTTTTGGATTACCAGAAAAGCATGATAAATAGCACTTATAGTATTTTTCAACGATTGTGGGATGTGGTAATTCTCATGTTATTTTGCGAGAAAAATCTCTCGCGTGGGTAAAAAAATACCTCAAAACACCATAAAATACCTCAAAACACCACAAAACACCACAAAACACCTCAAATTACTACAAAATACCACAACACCTCAAAATAACTTAAAACCCCTCAAATTACTTCAATTTCGAGGTAAAAATACGAATTAAGGGAACGTTGCGTTAATTGAATTGTTCAAATGACTGAATGCACTTGTTTGTGGTGGTTTGTATGTATCTATTTTCTTTTTGCTTTTTTGAGGTATTGTGGGGTTTTGTGTTAATTTTGAAGTATTTTGTGGTAATTTGAGGTATTTTGGGAGTGTGGTAATCTTGAGAATTAAATGCGGGAAAAAGGCAATTTTGGTGGTAATTCCATCTTGTGACACTGCCCCTATCATAAATAATTTGTCGCCCTTAATCTCCCGAGTATAACTGATAAATTGGAAGATTCGCGATCAGTACTTTCATCATATAAAGGTATCTTATTGACTGAATTTCTCCGGACGCGTTTGTATTCAGACCTATCATGAATAATTTTTCACCCGAAATCAAAAAAGGGAGTCTCAAAGGTAAATCTCAAGAACATTTTGGAAATTTTTAATGCAAATTTGTTCATCAAACGTCAATATTCAGGAGTGTTAAAAAAATCTGATGTCTTTATCTGCTATATTAAACATGAAAACACCCTTTTTTGATTCCGGGCCAAAAATTATTCATGATAGGGCTGAATAAGAAAGTCTCCAAAGGAAGAAACCTTTATATGATGAAAGTGCCGATCGCGAAACTGCCAATTTATCAGTTATACTGGGGAGAATACGATAACTGGTGCGCCGCAATTTGACAATGGATTCATGAAGTACTTTTAATAAAAATAGGAATGGCCGAAAGAAAAATCGATGCATCGATTTGTTTTCGAGTTATCAATTTTTTAATTTGATTATCATTTAATCTTTCAATTAATCAAATAATTCAAATAATCGTAACGATATAGATATTTTATTAAACAGATCTTGTACCAAGCAACAAAATGTTAAACATAGATAACTAGTTGAAGTATCGATTTTTTGTTATGAAAAGAACAACACTTTCTAATCGCGGCGCCCCAGTTATTGTAATAGTGCCTTTATACTTTTGCAGACCAGTGTTTTTGAAAGCATACGTATTAAAACGTTCTTCACTTCCTGATTTTCAGTGATAGGTAGAGTATCAAAAATAGACAAAAAATCTCTGGTCATCTATGACAAAATAAGTAACATTTCCAAATGTCTCTTATGCGAAAAACCTCTCATGGGATGTGAACTAGGGAATATTAAAAGGCATTACGAGAGTGTGCACAAACATAATTTTGACGATGCTTCATCATAAAGATCATCAAGAAGTAATCATACAATCTAATCATATAACAACAATCATAACCAGGGAAGACAGAAATATGCACGAAAAAATCTAAAATAAGTATGCTAATATGCTCTAAAAAATGGCAAAATATGCCATCAAATAAGCACGAAAAATGTCGAAGTCGGAGTTTTATTATTCAAAACTTTATTCAATAGTTCATAAAAAAAAAACAAAACAATAGCCCTTTCAAGGCGTAAAAGTAAATATTTCAGTTTAAATAAATTATAATTTTAACTATAAAGTAAAAATTTAATTCTATTTTAATCATTTAATGAATATTTTGTTTGGTAGCTCGAAGCCAATGCCAAAAGTCTCCTTCGTGACGAAGTCCATTATTTTATATGGTGCTTATAGCAAAAACAGTGTATTGCATTCAGCGATTACACTGAACAATTAAATGCATTTTTATATTATCAAAAAGAAATTTTCTACGATTTTCAGCCAACAATGTTTTGTATTGTGAGAAAGACCGCTCGACATCGCAGGATGTAGTTGGGCACCATTTAAAATAAGGGACTTCGTTCGGAAGGAGACTTTCGGCGTATGGATCCGTTGTCTGTGAGTTTTTAAACAAAATATTTTTTATACATATATAATATAATATCTCTTTATAAATATATATAATATCAAAGAAATTACAATGTTGCCAGATGTGAAGGAAGTATCAAAATTTGCCCGATTACAAGCTAAAATCTGTTCGAAAAGTTAAAAATATGTAAAAATATGCACAAATAAGCACAATCGTATAAATATGCAAAATTATTAACAAAACGTCCAAATATGCAAAAGCATATATTATATGCATTTGCATATAATTGTCTTCCCTGATCATAACAAACATCTTTTTTCATTTGATTGGGCATGTCAAGTTTATTTACCTTATTAAAACATTTCATATGTGCATATGTGCAGTCTGTATTTTGGTTTCATCTTTTCATGTCAGCAAGTGTACAAAAATACAACAACAAACTTATATTTTGTCTAATAACTCTACGTACAAGCGAACGTTCGTGAATTTTTTCTTCAAACGCTCATTTTGAATGAACAAATTTATCAGTGATAAAAAAAAACGACGCAAGCAGAGCGTTCCTTTTTCGATTACGAACGTTCGTCTGCTTATAAATTTTTCGTTTGAAAAATTCTCACACACAGCAAAAAACGAACGATAAGATCGTATTTTAATCAATTGCGAACGAATTTTTCCGCACCCTGGTTTTTTTCATGAAATCATTCCAGTATTACTTTGATATTGAATATATCAATTCATAGTTTTAGCTGTGAAATTATAAAAGATTATTCGTCAGTATAACAGTTTCATAGCTATTAGCCGGTAGGTGGCGCTAAATACCTCACATATTCTTAGGCATATGCTGTAACTAAGAAGAGTAAAAGCAACATAACAACAATTAGATGCAAACTTTAACTCGCTATTACTTAAAAAATATAAAATTTTTAAGAAACAAAAAGTTCTGTTTGCACATCTACAGGTGTAAACCTACCAAACCATACTAAATTTAATAAGATTGGACTTGTACTTAAAAAGGCTTACGCCGGACAAAATTGGCGTTTGCGTAATAAATATAAGATATTTGAAAAGTGACGTCATCAAAATAATACAACATTCAATTCTTCAAATAATTTAAAATCCGGCAGTGGGATTATTTTAACTTCGGTCCAGTCGAAGTTAATTCCTTACTAGTTTTATCTATATTTTCAATTATTGATACCTAAATACTTGATAGTTGAATCTACATTTTTAATCACTAATACCTAAATAAACTGAATTTTCAGAGCATTTTTTAAATAACTGCAGATTTGCAGTTTTTGACTATAGTTAAAGAATGGAATTTTTTTACACTTTTTATGCTGATCAAGAAATACTTTATCACATTTTTTCTGTAATTTTAGCTGTGTTCTTTGGCAAACTTTTTTGCATTTTTTTATGCAGATTAACCTTAACATAGGTTCCTATTTTGATGTTCTTGCTTTTTCTTGAGCCTACATAGCTATATATATATATATATATATAATCATGATAAAAATGTTTATATCGATTTATGTTAGTTATTATAAAATATTTGCTATGTATAGCATATTTGAGGGCTTTTATACTGGCTATCAAACACTATTTTTTCCTTCTTCAATTTAAATTTCTTTTAGCATTTTAGCCGGGTGTAAATTTATTGATGTCAGATTATTAAGCCTGCTTTTGTGCTCCTTTAGTTTTGCACATACATATTTTGGTGCCAAGTTAAATATTCAACTGCTGTATCTAAGCTTTATAAATAGTAATTGTGGCATATTTTTAGCCATTCACACAGCAACATTTTTAACAACTTGAATTTATATAAATTTTTAGCTATAAATTATTAAAAAGAGCATCAAAACGCTTTGCATACTTTTATGCGCTAAGTAAAATTAATCAGCTTTTGTGAAACTTAAATTTTATCAATTTATAACATTTTGTGTAAACTTTTAAATAATGCTCTTGCATCATCATCATCATCATCATAATCATCCTCATTTTGTTGAGCCTTTGTCAAAAGGAAAAAAAGCTTTGCATATTTTTAGCAGTGTAAGAGTGATTGTGAGTTTCTGTTCATGCTGTCTTATATACAAATTTTATTTATCATCTTAAATAATGCTGGGTGGTTGTGCTCATAAATTATTTCGCTTTGTGCTGTCACTCCTAAAGCTATGGCATACTTTTGGGAGCTCAACTGAGAGGATCAGCAAACTACGACGACAAGTTTGCTTAACATTTAACATTTTATTACTCGACTTTCGCACAGTTGAGCTGCATATAAAATTTTCAAGAATAAAGAGACTTATTTTAGCTTTAAGTTCAGCTTTAAGCTTGCAACTTTTTTGACGTTTTTAAAAAAGATTTTTCTCATGCTTGTTCGCTTAAGCAGTTTATTACTTTTCCTTTGCTTAGAAGACTATTAACCAACCCAAAATGTGCTGAATTAAAACAACAAAGAAAAGCTGTTTTGCCTTGTTGCTTTTTTTCCCTCAGCTTGATATAAATTCCCAAGTCTAAACACATACATACATATGTATTTCTTTTTCAATTTTCATCTTTCATCGACCACCAACCACATAAACATCCTTTATTATGAAAGTTTTTTTCTTCTGCCCATCCTCGCTCTTAACACATCGCTCTCTGTTAACCATGCAAGAACGCATGTAAAATAAATAATTTATATATTCTTGCCACAATTTATGACCGCAAACTTTGTTGTGCATAAACAATGAATTTTGTTTTATTTCAACGACTACAAAATCGATTAAATACTAGCAATAAAAACAGTAGCCGTAGCAGCAACAATAATAAATTTACAATTGCAACAAATGTTGCAGCTACATAGTAGGCTGCTATAGCAGCGTGCAAAGTTATTGTTTCGGAGTAAATTAATTTCAGCAAATCCATTAAAAATTCCATAAAATGTTATGATTTCAACGACTAACAATTAAAGCCATTAAATGGTGTGATAGGAAAAGGGAATGAAAGGGTTAACAGGCAACAAAGTTTTTGAAGCAAATTTAATTTAAAACATGCTAATGATAAAAAACTGATTTATTGGCGACTTAACGTTGAACAGTCATTAAATTAGCAACTTTTAATTGCTTTTAATTATAACATTTTATAATTATTTCAATTAAGTTTAGCTGACAAAATTTTGCGGCATGTTGTGGTGACAGCTTTAGGCTCAGAAGGTATTTTGTCTAAGGCATAGCTTAAATTTTCCCCCACTTTACTATGTTTGTGTCTGTGTCTGTTTGTTTGGTATTGCGGTAGGCTAAATTAAGAGATTTCAAAATATTTTGCTGGCTTTTAGGCGCTCCCGTAAAAAAGTGAAACTTGACGTCGCTGTGAAAAAAAGCAACCGCAAATGTGGTTTTCTTACAGTTTCTAACGTTTTTATAATTATTATTTATAATGTAAGCATAATAATTTCGTTGCGCCTGAAAGCTTTTTGCAGTTAAGAAAGCTATAATATCTAAAAGCAAAATTTATTGCATATAGTTAGGCAAAAAACGCCTTTGAGCTACAGAAAAAAGTAATGGAAAATTTTTCTTTATGGTACTTGCTAATGTTATATATAACTTAGGGCCAGTTTTACACTCAAAACTTAAGGTTTTAGCCATGCTTAGGTTTAAGTTAAGTCTAGAAATTGGGCAAATTAATTTCGACTTAAGTCTTCCAATCACTTTTTCAACCATACTTAAGTTGATTCAAATACTTAAGTCACCAGATTTCTAGGCTTAACTTAACCCTAGGATGGGCCACCTGGCCTAACTAGGCCCGTTTTGAGTTTAAACATGTATAATTTTAATATTTTTTGATGCATCGATCTGAAACTTCTTGACTTCTTGCGGTGATGCTTCATGGACACAAACAAAAAAAAATTATGTCGTTTGGATTCAGTTCGTAGATGAAATTTTTCTTTTCATTATCTTAACATCCAAAATTACCTACTGGGCCTAAGTAAGCCCAGACCCCCCCCCCCCAAAGACCCCCGTCAGTGTTTTATTGCATGCACGAGATCATTTTCGGACGTGTTTTTGCATGTGATGCATAATAGCAAGTTTTGTGTTGCGTGCTTACCATAACATCAACGATTGTTGTGTAATATTTTTTGTCTTTTTTATTTATATTTATTTTTATTTTTTAAGTTTTTCTAAATGACCTTGTTATTTATTATGTTGCTTTTCTATGATTTAAATACAAATTCTAAATGTTTGATAGTTTAAATCATTCTTGATTTGAAATACAAATTCTAGTTGTTTGATAGTTTAAAATCGTTTATTGAGCTTTAGTTCAGGTTAGAACAATTAATTGCTCTAACGAATTTTTTTCCAAAGAAAAACACAACAACAACATTTTTCAATATGAAAAGGAAAACATCACTAGCTGATTTTATTGCAATTTCGGCCCCGCTGCAGGATTCATCAAGAATAATTTACACTATCAAACATTTAGAATTTGTATTTAAATCATAGAAAATCAACATAATATTTCTATTTGTTATTATTATTTTTTGTGTTTCAGTACGAACGTTTTGTAAAGATTGTGAATTTTTTTTTTTTATTGTGGGTGGAAAATGGTGTGGAAAATGATTGCAAAATTACAAATGATCATCATACCTGATATTTAATAACAAATTTAATAAAAATTGTGTGCTAATATTTATTTAATAAACATTTTACAGGTAAAAAATAAATTTTATAAATTGCACTCATGCATTTATTTACTCACATAACTTAGTGAAAATTAATTTTTTTAACTAAGGCCAAACAAAGGCTGAACGAAGATCGAATTGGCCTTACAGCTGCAGAACAAGAGAAATGAATAATATTATAATCCAAACAAGGGCCGAACTAGGGTCGAACAGTGGCCGTACAAGGATAAAACTATATATATATACATAAACATTCAGATACTTAATTTTTTTATATACCATTAGACTCTGATCAAAATATAAATATCCAATAAATTTTTCTTTTTTTATACATACCAAAAATTGGTGGCCATTTTAACACAAGCAAGCAGAAAGTTTCTATGCCGCTATAAGATACGCATGGTGGCAAATAAAACTTACTGCATGGTGGCCTTAGTGCATTATCAGCTTTAGACACAAAGATGCTTATCAACTAATCACATAAACTGCAATTCACTAAGATTGCTTTAAAGTTCGTTACATAAAAATAACAAAATATGTACATGCGCAAAACCAATTTTTCCAAGAACAATCGCAAATAACGGGATTACCAACGAAAGAGTACCGTGAGCACTTGTTTTCTTTTTGTTTTATGTTTGTTTTTGTTTTTGAATATTTGTTTTATTTTTAATATTTTTTTCCAGTGGTTTACTGTTCGACTTGTGTTTGGCCGCTATTCGGCCATTTATACCTTTAATCGGATACCTTTGTCATACTGTTGTTTAAACAGTAGAAATAAGTCGAGCAAAAAGTAAGATTAATCAATTGAAGGGCTTATTGCATGAACATGATAAGCCACAAAAAAATATTTTGAAATAATCGACTCTAAAGTTTTGAAAAAACTCATTTTTGTACGAAGAAATGATATTGACAAGGAAACTTTTTCAAATTGATAAAAAAATTAATAAGCAATAAGTAATGTATTTAGTCTAAAAAAATGTTTTTTTAGATCATGTGGCTTATCACGTTATTGCAATAAGCCCTTTAATTAATGACAAAATGTATTTACATGAAGAAATGATCACTACAAAGCAATGCTGGGTTTGGAATTGGAAAAAGATGGTCCATTTCATTACAGGAATTGTAATTGGTAAGGAACTTCTCAATTCCTTGAAATGGAATAAGAAAAAATGGTCAATTCCACTACAGGAATATTAGCTGGTAATTGAACTCTTTAATTCCTCATATAAGGAATTGGAAAAATCATCAATTCTACTACAGAAATTGTAATTTAAAGTTAAAATTTCAATTACTTTTTCATTAACTCAAAAATACTTCATTTATCTCTTAGAAAACTTTATTTGACTCCCACTGTTAGTCGGTTAATGAAATATTTACAAATAAATGTATTATCAAAGATACCAATATTTGATTTAATACGACATTTTGAGTTAAGCCTAGTACTCTGTTCGTTTGCGTTAAATTTCGCTTGCAACATCTATTTATTTGTTGCGTGAAATTTCTGACTTAAAGTTTGTTGCGAGGAGTTCCTATGGCAACGTTTCTCAGAGAGACTCAGAGAATAAGTTAGGAGATTTCATATGATCTCTCTCTTTTTACTTCAATATAAATAGGCAGTACAATTAAATTGTAGTGAAAAAATGTTGCTCAGAAACATGTTGCGATAATTTCACGCAGTGGAACAGAGTACTGCTCTGACGAACATGTTGTGAAAATTTTGTCACTTTTTGTATGGATATTTTAGTGGAATTTCACATGAAACCGAACAAAGTACTATGCTTTAGAACAAAATATATAGCTGCTACGCTACCTGATTCAATCCCGCCGACTTTTTGCAAGGTGCTTGGTACACGCTTTCAACACTTTCAACACTAACCTGTACTAACAAAGCGATTTTTTCTAATTCTATCCCTAAGGAATTGATGCGTTCAATTATCAATTATAATTCCCGTAATGGAATTTACATTTTTTTTCAATTCCATTCCAGAGGAATTGAAATGGTCAATTACCTATTACAATTCCTGCAGAGCTGGATTACCCATTAGGCCGGACTAGGCCATGGCCTAGGGCCCCCGACGAGCAGGGGCCCCCACGAAAATCTGATATGGATTTTTTTCAAATCAATTTTTAATTTCAAGTTAATTTTTTCTTTTTTTTAAATATTAATTTTTTTCCAACCAATTTATTTATAAGAACGAAGTTCTCTATAGCGCGGTTTGGCATGGGGGGTAGAATAAAATTCTCACATTATTCTCCCCACCCCCCAGTATTCTCTGAAACAGTATTTCAGTATTCTCAAAACAGTATTTTGTCAAAAAGTATTGTTTTTTTTTTATATACTGTTGGTTTCATCGAGAGAGGCAGAAAAAATGTTTGCGCTTATGCAAATGTTCAAACATTCGTCGGCTCTGCTGTGATTGAAAATTTGAACAGCTTTGTGCTTGACGAAGTTCAGTATTAGGTCACACGAGTTGCAACGCATGCGACTATATTATTCCCATCTCCCACTTTTTTCTCTCTACACTTGCTCATATGTTATGAGTCATAACATGTGTGCAATTGTAAGAAAGAACAAGATTCTTTTCTATCGTACAATTACTGTACACTTTTTCTCAGGCTCGACACACCGGTGGCACGTTTTAAAGAAACATATAAAAAACGAAAAGGTACTGAAATCGTTATCCGAAACTCGTTGGGAAGCTCATGCGAACACCACTGAGGCAGCTCTTAAATCTTTCAACGAAATCCTAGCGGCATTATATAAAATTGCTGATGATTCGTCACAAAAAAGTGACTGTAGACACGAAGCTGAATGTATCGCGGATAAAATTCAAACCTTCGAATTCGTTTTTATGCTTGTTTTGTGGAGCGATATTTTGAATAACTTTCGGGCAACGAGCAAAGCATTGCAGTCTGAAGAGATTGATCTGGAAACCTGCGCGTTGATGTACTCGTCACTAGAAAATTTGTTAGATGAGATGAGAGATAAATTCGAGGTGTTTGAAAACAAAGCCAGATCAATTTTACCTGAGACGAATTATGCGAATGTTGCATCGCGAGTTCGACGAAGAACAAGACAGCCAAACGATGGGAATGCTCCAGAAGTTGTATTAAATCCGAGAGACTATTTTCGTGTCAACGGTTTTCTTGTAATAATCGATACGCTCAAGATCGAAATCAACGGACGAACCCCAGTTTACTTAGAGGTTTCGAAGAGATTTTCTTTTTTGGTTGACTTGAGTTTGACAGAAAATGAAAAAATTGCGGTTTATTTCGACCGCGAAAAAATTGCCGGTTTAGTTGACTTTTACCCTGACGATTTGGAAGATTTTTATCCTGAAAGTAAACAGTTTCACGATTTTATCAAATCAAAATTTTCATCAAAACCTAAACTCACTCTGAACTCTACGAAAGTTTGATTCGAGATAATCTTGAAACTGTTTTCCCAAACGTTGACATTGCTCTTCGCATTTTTTTAACTCTTATGATTACAAATTGTACAACAGAGAGCTCTTTTTCAAAGTTGAAACGCATACAAAACGAGCAAAGAAGTGTTATGCGTCAAGAACGATTGGACATGCTAAGTCTGATGTCCATTGAATCGGATGTTCTTCGTCAAATTGATTTTGAAGATGTCATTAATAATTTTAGTGGTCTGAAATGTAGGAGAAAAGTTTTTTAAAGATGAACATCGTTTTCATATTTAAAAGAGATGTCCAAAGATTATTTTATGAATAACTATACTGTTAATTATGTAAAATCAAAAAATATAAAATTTATATAAACTATTTTGATTGTTTTATTGTGTTTACAACCTTTAAATGATATAAATAAGCTGTTTAAATTCTATAAATGCATAAATAAAATATAAATTTACGATTATTAAAAAAAAGGGGGCCCCAAAATTTAAATGGCCTAGGGCCCCCCTTTGGGTTAATCCGGCACTGAATTCCTGTAATGGAATTGACGATTTTTTCCAATTCCATTCCTGAGAAATTGAGATTACAATTACAATTCCTGTAATGTAATTGAGAAGTTTTTCCAATTACATTTGTGAGGAATTGAGATGTACAATTACCAATTCCTAATTCCAAGGAATTGGAATTGAGGTGGAACTAAATTGAAAACGAATCATTACAACCCAGCTTTGCTACAAAGCATAGAAGTAAATTTTTATTGTATAGTTTAAGGGTGTTTTTTTAATAAAGTTTGTTCTTTTATTGCATGAATAAACGCTTTAGACAAATTTTGTCCTAGACAAATAAAAAATTACACTTTAGACAAATAATCTTGACTCATTATGAAATTTTCTAAGTCAATTAATTTTATGATCTATTAAATTATTACATAAATTAAATTCCGAGTTTTAGATCAAGTAAGTTTTTAAGAAGGCAACAACAACAACTCTGTTTCGATATCGAAGATTTTCGTAGAATACATAAGCCAATGCGATGACTACGTTTAATAGTTTATGAAAATGTTGAAAAGATCTATAAAATGGGGCGCTAGAGGTTTAGACTAGGTTAGGGTTAGGTTTAGTTAGGGCAGATCTTTAAACCAGCCCACTTAAACTTAGAATGCAAGAAGGAAGTAATCAAGTGAAACTTTTGTTTAGGATGTTCTTAATGTGGCAGTAGCTGCAGAAACCTGTTATATTTAATCTGAAGCAAGTGCTATGCCTTGACCTCAGTCAAATCAAGTTACTAAGAGTTCCTCTCTACATACTTTCCTATCACTTGTGATGTGTTCTATAGCTACTTTGATTAGAAATAGGGTAGTGTTTGAATAGCAAGAAACGTCATAGCGTAGCAACATGGCCCGGCCAGGACTCGAACCCGGGACCCCTAAGCGATAGTCAAGCACGCTACCGCTAGACTACTAGACTATCGAGGCTACCCGAAAGGGTTTAAATATTCTACAAAAATATTTCTCATACAATTTTAAAATGAGGTCTGGAAACACAACAAATGTGTCAAAGGCATATATTTAGTACTTTTCTTAATTCTTATTTTAGTATAAAGGTAAATTGAGAGTAAACTAAAAACCCTACTTAAATGTTTATCAACAAAAGAAAAAAGGCAAACTCAAGAAGCGTATCGTCGCTGCGCCAACAAAAACGGCTATGTGTTTTTTCTCGATTTTTTTTTTATTGCATATTTTATTGACACTATATATTGTCCACATTTCTGCATTCACCGTTTTTTTTATCTCTTTTGGTTTAGAAGTGATCAAAAACAGCTATGTGCTCGCAGTACTAGAAATACTCTGAAAAAACGGGTATATGTACGCTTACTTGCTTATAACTGTTTTTGATCGCAGGCAAAAAAAAAGACGTGTGCTTTGATTTCGATGTAAAAAATAATTATAAAACACGCACAGGCTTTCGAATAGAGATCACAGATTCTACTTTTCCAGTTGTTCGCATGTAAAATTTGACCATTAACAAAGGTAAAAAGTGTTAAGTTTAAAATAGCCACTATCTCATAAGATATCCCTTTTATAGTCTAAATATGGAAGAATGCAATGCTACTCTCAATGAAAAAACTGGAATGTTTGAAAAATTGGAGGAAAAGGATGAGGAAATTGAAGAAAATCCGACTGCAGGTGGTAAAATATCACAGAGGGAAAATATTTTAAAAAATCGTAAATTAAGACTATTGGGTAAAAAATATATTGTTTGGAAGCCTGTACAAAGCGGGGATAATATTAAGAAGACCGTAGCTGTGCAAAAAAAAATTTAGAAAAGTGAGAGAAAAACCATGTAATCATTTATCAGAAAAAAAAACCGAAAGAAGCTTTCTTTGTGGAGCTGTTGGCGAAGACTCGCGAAATGATTATTTTAACTATTTCTGGCAATTATATTCGTGGGACGCGAAGAGGGCATATATAAATGGTTTGATAAAATTTCGCAGAAATACCCGACGCCGCTCTTCAGATAAATGTGCACGGAAATTAGTAGGATTTGATTGTTTTTTAACAGCATCAAATGGACAGAATATTCGAGTGTGCAGAGAGTTTTTATTAGCTACATTCGATCTAGATAAAAGCATATTTCAAAATTGAGTGGGGATGTATAAAATAGCATCCTTGCCAAAGAAACCAAGATTGTCAACATCTGATTCCGTACTAAAGTGGCTGGACGTAATACCAAAAGTATCTAGTCGCTATTGCAGGTCGAATACTAAACGAATATACGTAGAAGAAACATTTAAATCTAAGACTCATATGCATGGAATTTATACCGAATGGTGTAGTGTAAATACTGAAGTTTGCGTAATGAGAAAAAGGTTTTGTGAAGTTTTAAATTTAACACAAATATCTATATTTAAACCAAGGAAGGATCAATGTGATACTTGTGTTGGATTTAAAGAAGGCAATATTACCAAACCGGATTATGAACTTCACATAACCCAAAAAAAATTAAGCCAGGGAAGCAAAAAATGCAGCTAATGATAAGATGTCTCCTGAAGTGTTGGTATTAACAATGGACATGCAGAGTGTGTTGCTCTGCCCGAAGCTCCTTGTTTCGGAGCAATATTACAAAACGAAGTTGGCAATACATAATTTCACGATCTATGTAAAAAATACCAAAGATGTACATTTATACGTATGGCATGAGTGTGATGGAGGTGTAACAGCGAACAATATAACGAGCTGTGTAGTTCACTTTATAAAAGAACACTGCAATTCATATAAAAACGTTATTATGATATCAGATGGATGCTTGTCAGAACAAAAATAAAGTACTTGGTAGTGCTTTGTCAAACCTCTCATCAATAGTTGGAATGGAAATAGAGCAAATTATTTTAGAAAAGGGACATACTATGATGGAGGTAGACAGCGTTCACTCTACATTAGAACAAATTTTCAACCCACCGATATATTCACCAATGGACTACATAAGTCGTATGCGACAGGCAAGGCCATCACATCCCTAAATTGTTAATTATTTAGAATATAAATTTTTTTTAAATTATGAGAGTGTTCCTGGTAACTTTGCAACTATAAGACCAGGTAAAAACTCTGGCGAAGCAACTGTAAGCAGTATCAGAGGATTGCTTTACACAAATGGTAAAGTCAAATTCAAGTTGCGTCATACCAACTGCTGGACATCGTTGCCACAAAAACGATCTCCGTTACAACAGCAATACGAAACGGAGCCGCTTTACGATGCTCCAATAAAAATTGACCAATCCAAATACAATAGCCTTCAAACGTTAAAGCAGTATATGCACAAACATTTTCATTCGTTTTATGATAATCTTCCACATTAAATACTTCTTTTCACAATTCTATGCAAATTATTGTGATATACAATTTTGTTTAATTTATAAAAATATGTACCTATGTATGCAAATATATAATAAAAAATTAATCATTTTTGTATTCTCTCATTGGAACTCACTCAACGAAATTTGGATAAAATTCACTTGGTTCAGGTTTTATGCTGACCAATAAAGTAGTTCACAACTCTGGCAATGTGTGCCAACGCATTATTCTTTAGTTTAAAAACCCAAGAAATGCGTTTCTAACCATTTTTCATTACATACATGTAACAATAATTTTTAATTAAAAATTATCCTTCGGTAATGCTTGTGCATTCAAAAACATATCTGCATCAAAAAAAATTGAAAAATGTTATACATGAACAGTTATTTAGAAATTTATTGATCAAATACCCTTGTTTAACATATAATTTTTTTAAGAAAGCAACCTATTTAATACCATTTGCCTCAGATGTTCACTTTTTTTAGCAAGATTGGAAACAAGATGCTCAGAAACACATCCTTATAAAACTTTTTTTTTATATAAAACCCAATTTAAGCAGAATTTTAAGCACTTCTTAAAATATTTCTAGGAGCGGGGTTTTCTGGCACGGTGTATAACTGGAGCAACGACCAGTTAACTAATCGAGTCCTTAACTTCTCCACATTTTATCTAGGCCAAACGGCAGTATTATGTACAAATTGCATACGATTCCATACAACCAAAAGAGAATTGAAATCATGTATAAAAACAGCTATGTGCTTTAAAACAGCGCAAATGTTTACCACGTCGTAATGTGTAAAAAAAACTGTTTTTTTTTCCCACAAATCAATAACATATATTTAATATAATAGTATCCAAAAAAGAAATTTGCAAAATAATGTCCTTGAATACCGGGAAACAGTTTTTTTCACCTCCTGAAAAGTTACCGAAAAACACATAGCTGTTTTTGTTGGCACAGCGACGGTATGTATTAAAGAACAAAAGCATGTAAAAATTGTTCGCTTTTTAACAGCAAACTGATAAATACGAGTGCACCTGTAATTTTTTGGTGTCTTACAAAAAACCTTCAAACAACAACTGGCAAAAAATATGCAAATTTTTTACACTTAAAAAAGTGGTACTACATTATTGTAATGGCATTATTTATCAGCAATTTATGCTGACATACTAAAGTTTAAACAGTTTTTGCAATTTTCATGTGCTTGTTTTGGAATAAAACATAGCGGCACTATCAGTGCCATTTTAGTAATTAGCACACTTTTTTAAGCCACTTTTTGGATTTTTTGTCGAATACATTTTGCAATTCAGCGACATTTTCTATAACACAATGCTAGGTTAATTATTTTACGTTGATGAGCCCCACAAACGGTGCCAACATGCGGGTTGTCACACCACATTTGCCTACATGTTTGTGTTGTTGTAACTAGCAGAACAACCCTGGCAGACTAGGCTGCATAAAATGTTTAGCGGTGTTGGTATAGTAATTATTAACGGTATAAAAATGTTATAAATTTTATAAATTTTATGTGGCAGCATAACGATCCTCAAGTTAAATGTGATTTACGCAGCACCAGACGTCACGCCAAATAAAAGCACGGCATCCCTCTTCATTTGGCTAACAACAAAGCTGAAGGAGTACAAACAAACAAACAAACAAACAAACAAACAGACAAACAAACAGCGGTAATTATTTACGTTTACTTACGTTAAAGTTTGTTTTGTATTTGTTTTTGTTTAGAATTTCGCTGACTTGTGTCTTCAGAAAAAAAAAAACAAAACATAAAAAAGAAACCTACATAACGTCTCTAATTAAGCCAAAACTGTGTAAAATGCTGAACACATTATATCACGTGCCTTGAAAGAATTACAAATTAGTTTGAAATTCAAAGTTTAGGCATTGAAAATATAATGGTGTTAAGCATATTTTACGCAAAATTTATACTTTTTTTTGTATATAGCATAGCTTAACTTTACTCTCAGTCCATTTGGCCTAACAAGTAGAGAACTTTTTATTTTCTTTGCAGCACAATTAAAAACAAAATCTTAGAAAGCTGAATTTATATTTTTATTATTGATGTCTTTCAAATGATTTTAAGGAATCTGTTTCAAAGTCCTTTCCGGCGCTGAAAATTTATGAAGTGAGGCAATTTTAAAATTTATAAATCGGCTCATAAACGGTATTGATTGGGAGTCGCTTTTTGGTAGCCTTGAGGCTTCGAGCTGCTTTAATATCTTTCAAAGTAATTTCTTAAATATACTTGCCAATAATATTCCTTTAAGAAAAAAATCCATAAGCTCCCTTGCTACACTAAAGGTTTAAAAAAATTGAAGAATCTACGCGATAAATTCTTCAATGAGTTCAAAAATTCTAGAAACTTGGAGTGCAAGGTAAAAAATGAACACTTTTCGCTTTTCATAAACAATATGTTTTTAGCATAGAAAATCGCATTCAAACCGATGCTTAGTGTTTTTGCAGTTTTATCCAATCTAAGAAAGGTTCATCTAATATTCCTTCTTCTACGTTTTATAATGATATAAATTCATAATCTGTTAATGACACATGCAATAACAATAGAGTTCAGCTACTACAGCTTTTTCGCACTTTCTCCGCATTGGATCATCTTAAGAACCAGCCCAAATAACATCAAAACATCTCAATAAGGCCATTCACATTTCGAATACGCTGGTCTGCCATTTGTTCGATCCGCTATTTGTACGCCAATTTACGAAAGCGCATTTTGCTTTGCTGTTGTTTTGCATACAAATGCAAATACGCAGGCACTCGTAAATAAAAGCAGCCCTTGGAGGTGTTTTTTGTACCTCGTATTTTTATGCTCTGTCTACAGCCGCATAATCACATACATCATAGAGTTGCACAGTCTTTTTATACGACAGTCACATGGCGAGGTGCTCACAATTCGAACAATAACAAATGCTATAAATACGATTTGTTAAAAGTACGCTCAAACCGTGAATAGCCCCAATGATATCGATAAGAGCGGTCCAAAACAATCCAAAGTGAGAAAAATTTACCCACCATAATATGGGTTGGGCTCAGGGACAACACAAGACATAACAACTAACCATGCGTTTACATAGATCTAATCATACATTAGTTTTCAATCTACTTTTGAGTTGACCTTTCGATAAGTTAACATCAAAAAAGCTACAGTTGTTAACAAAGGTACTCATGCGATGTAAAGGAGCAGTAGCCATATAATTTGTTCTACTAAAAGGTAAGTAAATTAAATTGTTAGCATTTCTACTGCTTCTACGGTTAGTGTTAAAATTTATAAGAGTTAGAAGTTCTGGTGAATCGAATACACCAGTTATGAGTTGGTGTAAATAGACGATATCTGCAGACTTCCTTCTCTCATTCAAAGATTGCATTTTTAAAAGTTTTAAACGATCCTCATAAGGAGGAAGGTTTAAAGTATCAGTTGCACTTAAGCCCCTTAGAGCAAACCGAACAAAACGTTTTTGGATTCTCTCTATACGTTCAACATGTACATTGTAACTTGGGGACCAAACTTGACTTGCATACTCTAAGTGAGGTCGCACAATTGCATAATACAGCGTTGTAGTTGTGATCATACTATTAAATTCTTTGGCCCAGCGTTTCATAAACCCGAGCATAGAAGATGCTTTTTTACAAATGTAATCAATATGAACGTTAAACGATAGCTTAGAATCCATGCATATACCAAGATCTTTGACAGAATCTACACGATTTAAAGCCGTATCTTTTATCGTATAATCAAAAATTAAATTATTCCTTTTTCGCGAAAAGGTCATAGTTTGGCATTTATCTGGATTTAGAAACATATTGTTTTTAGAACACCAAATTTCAAAGGATTTCAAATCAGACTGGAGCAGATCTGAATTGTCTTTAGCATCTATTGTTCTGTATATTTTCATGTCATCTGCATAGATAAGTAGATGAGAGTGTTTGATGATGTGGGTTACATCATTAATGGCTAAAATAAACAGAAGTGGACCAAGGTGGCTACCTTGAGGAACACCTGATTCAGCAATAAATTCAGCTGACAATACGCCTCGAAATCGTATTTGATAAGATCGCTCCGTCAGATACGATTGAATCCAGCTTACAAAAAATTGTGGAAAACCCATTAACTTTAGTTTAAATAGAATTAAGTTATGTGGCAGTTTATCAAATGCTTTACTAAAATCAGTGTAAATACAGTCGACCTGGTTACCTGAATAAAATGAATTTAAGCAAAACGTTGTAAAATCGAGGAGATTAGACACAGTGGATCTGCCAGTAACAAATCCATGCTGACGAGTTGTCATGACCTTCCCACAGTGAATTTTCACACGATCATACACTAGGCGCTCAAAAAGTTTTGGAATTGACGAGAGTTTCGCGATAGGCCTGTAGTTGTTTATATCGTTCTTACAACCTTTTTTATAGATAGGACCTATAAAAGATTTTTTCCAAAAAAGTGGAAAAATACTTTCGCTAATTGATTTATTGAATAACATGGACAGTGGTTGACTTAGAACGGAACCACATCGTGTTAACACTGCGGCAGGAATTCCGTCAGGTCCAGCATTAAAATCCTCATCGATCAACCCAATATACTTTAAAATATCCTCTGAAGTAAAGGATATAGAATCCAACGAAACCCTGGGTGTAGAGTTCATATATTCAAAGTACTCTTCATCAGGATTAAAAGAATCTGAACAAAATGACTCTTTAAAGAGATTGGCAAATAGACCACAAATTACGACAGGATCGTCAGTAAATCCGTCAGAGGTCTTAAATGATGAAGGGAATCCATCAGATTTTTTTTTGGTGTTTATGAAACCCCAGAATTTCTTCGGATCAGACAATATTCTCAGCTTAGTACTGTCTAAATAATTTTGATATAAGGTAGCTGAGCAATTTTCAAAATCCAGAAACAAACGCTTGTAGATTTCTAGGTCATTCAAGTCTAAGCTACAGACATATTTTTTCCATGCCCTATTCCTGCTGTTGCGAAGAATCTTTAACTCCTTTGTGTACCAGGGGTAAGCACAATTTTTCGTAAATTTGAGGCTATATGGCACGGACAGAGAAAACATAGCAAAGATTTCCATATAAAAAAAATTAATTGAATTATCAAGAGTGTTATTATTAACATATTCTAAAATAACATGAAGTTTACTTTGAAGTAAATGATTCAACTTCAAAAAGTCAGCTTTTTTAAAATTGAATTCATAAACTTTATCTATTGAGTTAGACTTTACTATATTATCCCTGTCTGATTTGTACCATATGCTCAATGGTGGATGGTATTCATCAACAGCAGTCAAAACATGAGGGGCCCTCTCAACAATCACATTGTTACTATCTGTAGTTAAGACCAGGTCAAGAAGTCTTTCACGACTATTATAAATACAACTCACTTGTTGTAAGTCAGAACATATATTATCAACAAATATATGCTCTTGGCGAGTCTTCGAATTAGATGCACAAAAATATGTATCATCGTCAGAAGATTCCCATTTCAAGTCAGGCAGATTAAAATCACCTAACAATAAAATGTCGTCATTAACGTCAATTATGCTTATAACGTATTCTATGCAATCCGCAAGGCTTGCATAAACTTCTACACTGCTCTTAGGAGGAACGTATGCATTAATAAGATATACATTAGAATTGGAATGTACAACCCTGACGCATATAAGTTCGATGTTAGCAGAGCAGGGAATAACAATAATGGAACTAACGAAGGAGTTCCTTACAGCTAATAAGACACCTCCACCGACAGTAGAAGTATTGTCAGCATGTCTATCTCTTCTATAAACTTCAAAACTGTTATCAAACAATTCTAAGTCAGTAATGCTTCCGTTTAACCAAGTTTCAGTCAGTGCGATAATATCCTCAGAGAAATTCTGAGACATTAAAAATATGTCTCGCGTCTTAGAGCGTAATCCCCTTACATTTTGATAGTAAAGGGATAACCTATTCAGTTTTTTTGGGATTGACGAGCGGCTTGAGTCGTCCCTCTAGGCTTATTCTTAGGCTGAAACTCTGTAACGAGTATATTATCAGTCCACAAATTAGAGTTTAGAACAGTTGCAAACTCTTCAGCTGGAACTGTGAGAATAAAGGAAGCATGGGAAGGTTTATTACCTATTTTTTTGCATGAACAAAATGCATTTTGACTCAACAATTTATTATGTTTGATAAAAGTCAATACATTTTCAACAGTTGTGTCGGGCTGAAGACGTGAAATAAATACATTTTTTTTCCTCGACACTGCCCTTAAGCTTGATAGATTTCTAGGCTCAATAGGAGTCAAAACTGAACTATTAGTCAAAGAAGGAATGTTAGAAGGTGACGAGGAAGTAACTGGAGTGTTCCTGTTCAAAAGCGGTGCTGAGGGCTGCTTGGCCTGAGAAGTAGATCTAGATGATTTTCGCTTCTTATTATTTTTTTTATTTTTTCTCTTTTTTTTTGCGATAATGTGGTCTTCTGATGATAGGATTGTTTGTGTCCCTGAAGAAACAGTCTGTGACAAAGAAAGCGGGATATTTTCCGAAATGGAATTTTCATCATAGACGCTGGTACTGGGTGCGGCCCTAACTTCACAGTACAATTTTTTGCAAATTATTTCAAATCAAATTTTGTCAGAAATCCTGATCTGATCAGCTCACATGTTGTTGATAATGTTGAATCGTGTATAAATTTTGGTTGTCTTATGGTTACTCTTTCTGATGTTGAAACTGCTATTGGTAATCTCAAAAACTCCGTAAAATGTGACTTAGACGGTTTTAGTCCTTTTTTGCTAAAAAATTGTGCGCAATCTTTATCTTTACCTCTATGCATCATTTTTAACAAAACAATTAATGCAGGTGTTTTATGGATATAAATGGAAAGTTTCTCTCATAACACCAGTTTTTAAATTCGGCAATAAACATGACTTCTTAAATTACAGACCTATCTCTAAGTTAACTAATAGTTCCAAGCTCTTTGAGAAAATAGAAAAAAGATAAAATGTACTTTGCATTAAAATATTTTCTTTGTCCCAACCAACATGGCTTTGTTTCTGGTAGGTCAACTACAACAAATCTTAGTGCCAGCGGTACCAGCTGGATGTCATTTACTCCAACATATCCAAAGCCTTTGATAAACTATCACATGATATTTTACTACTCAAGCTTACCAAGATTGGCTTCCATTCTACATTTCTTTCTTGGTTGGCATCTTACCGTTCAAATAGAGTTTCATATGTAGTCATTGAAAATGTAAAATCACTTTCTTTTTTAGCAACTTCAGGCGTTCCTCAGGGTAGCATTCTTGGACCATTAGTCTTTGTCATTTTTATAAATGATGTTTCCAAATGTTTTAAAAATGCCTAATTTTTACTTTATGCAGATGACTTGAAAGTTTTCCATAAGGTTAATTAGTTAACTTAGTTTTAGCTGTCATTTAAATCATATTACCCCCAAAACATATTCCCTATTAGCGTTTGTTAAGCGAAATAGTAACTTATTTAAAAATTTATGTTCGTCCCTCGTAAGATCTAGCCTTGAGTACGCTTCATTTATTTGGAGCCCATTTTATTCAGTGCATATTACTAGATTGGAACAAGTTCCAAAAAGATTTTTGAAATTTGCTTTGCGTTCAATTAGTTTCTTAGATCCTCTTCCATCCTATAGAACGGAAACATAATCTGTGAGAAGTTACTTGAATTATTATCGTTTAATTTTCCACAAAGAATGTTTCGTAACTATGATTATTTTTATATTAATTGCCATAGAACCAAATATGCCATTAATGAGCCAATTAATAGAGTACTTATAGCTATAAACAAAATGTAAAGGGTCCGCCAAATAACTTTTTTTTTAAAAAAAAAACGCATTGGGTGGTCAGTTGGCTTCAACTCCTGAACCAATTAGACTTTGTATGGCGTCTTTATGCAAAATTCGTCTCAATGATGTCTCCGAAATGTTCAATTGTTGAGAACGACGGTGAATTGATGTTGATGGCGCTTCACGCACACTTTCTGCCACAGCAGCAATATTCTCGGGTGTACGCACTGTTTTAAGCTTTTCACGCTTTAGTTTATCGATGAGGATGCCAGTTTCTTTCACTTTTTTCACAAGATAACGAACATACGGAGCTGACGGTGCTTCTCTTCTTCCAAAATCCATACGCAATTTTCGCACACATTCTGCAACATTACCATGATTTTCAAAGTAATGTCGCAATATTTCCCAGCGTTGTATTTATATCAGCGGAAGGATAAAACTAATTATCTGTCAAATCAGACATGAGCTAAGTGTTACCATTCACGATATAAGCACTAGTTGAAAAAAAAACGTTAGATGGCGGACCCGTTATAGTAATAACTTAATTGTTTTTTCTATGCCTAAAAATGCCTTTAAAACTGCTATTACTCTATTGTTAGACAGTTTATAATTTTGTTTTTATTTTATATCCTGATTTGTTATTGTCTATAAGGATAATTTATCCATAGACGGAAATAAATAAATAAATAAAATTTTAGATAAAATCTTAACTGCTTAAGATTTACAAACCTTATCGAGCAAATGATATGAAACTTTGACACAAGTTGAAAAAAAATTCCTATATATTTACATATTACACTTGCTGTATTTGTCTTGTTATACAAAGAAGTAATCATGTTGATTAATTTCCATATCAGCATGGTTTCGTATAGGGCATCCAATACCGGGACCCCGAAATACCGCACTTTTCTTAGACCCGACAGTCACGGGTCTAAGTCACGATTACAAGGTCTTAAATCCCGGTGTTTTCGGGATCCCGGGATTGCCTCCACTGCAAAAAAAATCCAAAATATTAAAACAAAAAATTTAATGATACTTGAAATACATGATACTTCCTAAGAAATTCTGAAATGTGATTTAAATAATACAAAAATAAAAATTTTTTTAACTAACTGTACAATATATGCCGTGAAAATACCCAAATGTGGCCTTAAAAATTAAAAAAACAAAACTTCTTTAAACAAGCTGTACAAAATAACACAAAATTCTTACTAAGACATACTAAAGTTATTATACTAATCAAAGTTATTTTTTTTTTTAAATAATTTTATGAACATGTCAAAAAAATTAAATAAAAGAATTGAAAAACCTGAAAGTGATTTTAATAATACTAAAATATAGCTTTTTTAGTTAGCTGTACAATATATAAAAAAAATATAAAAATTCAAACAATTCTTAAACTAACTGTAAAAAATATTGCAAAATACTTAAAAAACTTAACTTAAAAAACTTTAACTTAAAAAAACTAAAATTTTACCTTAAAAAAATCTATTTATTTAATTAATAAAAAACTAAAATAAAAAAATTAAAAAAAACTTCATTAAACAAGCTGTACAAAATATCACAAAATTCCTACTTAGAAATATTAAAATGACACTGTAGGGACGTCAAGCAGACAGACGAAAATATCGAGACACGTAAACTTATTTTTTGGTGGTAGCATTTAATGGAATACTCAGTTTTTCCAAATCAGATCAAAATCTCGAGATATTTCCGATTGAAATTGAGTCACTTTTAAACCCAATTTTAGCTATATTTTCCTTATTTTTGGAGATAAAAATTTTGATCACCTCCGATTTTGCTAACAATTTCAGAATTAAAGCTACTTATGCAATAAAAACAAACACTAATTTGAGCAAAAAATTTTTAGATTTTTTTTTTAAGTTTTTAGGTTCAACATTAAAATTTGGTCTAAATGGAAGAAAAAGCGAAATTGCCTTACTTTTGAAAAATCATAGATAATTCGATTTTCACGATGGAGGTATTTTTGGAAAGACAATAAAAATTAATTGTTACAAAACTAGACAAATTTTTTAATTGAAGGTCAAATGCAAGTAACATATCAAAAGTCTGAATAGCTCAAGACTTTAATATGATTTGTAAAAACTGAGTATGACACTAAATGCTACGACCGAAAATTAAGTTTGCGTGTCTAGGCGTTTTTAAGTGTCTTTTCAAAAGTTGAAAATTTGCCTACAGTGTTATTAAACTATTCAATTTTTTTAAATAATTTTATTAACCTTCTGAATGACCTTATTTTATTAATTTTTTTTTTTTTTAAAAAAATTTATCTTTTTTTCAAAAATAAACAATAAATACTATCCAAACGTTTAATAGACACTGTCTTTTTTTAGTTTTTTATAATCTTCTGCAATGTTTTGTGTTGTAAAACAAGGCCATAACTACTTTGAAACTTCATATTACGTCTTCCGAAAAATTCGTTTTCTAAAGTTTGTCAAACCCGGGACTAGTCCCGGGATCCCGGAATTGTGTTTTTCAAATTCCGAAATCCCGGTATTACCGAAGCGCCCCGAAATTGAATGCCCTAGTTGCGTACGTAGACGCTCAACTGTAACAAACTTAAGCCTGTTTTCTGAATATTGTATTTCGGCATTTAAAGATGGTTTTCCAGTAGATGCTATTTACACAGATTTTTTCCAAAGCTTTCGATAAAGTTTCACACTCAATTCCTAAAGCTTATATCTAAATCTTATCAAGTTTAAGCCCTTGTCCGCAGAAATAACAAAGTCTAAAGTAAGTTTAAAATTTATGGAACCTTATGTGCAAGTCTCTGCATATCTCCTTCGTCCGTTCAAAATTGGAATATGCTACCATTATGTGGAATCTATTCAATGCTTCGCCTTGAACGAGTACGAAAATTATTTTTAAGACTTGCATTGTGCTTCTTAAATTTTGAGGAAACCTTTCCTTTGAATGATGCTAGTGTAAGCTTTACAATATAAAATCTTTAAAAAAAAAATAGAATAATTTTTAATTAAAACATTCCAGAGTAACACAGGGTATATCGGCAAGTATAAGAAAATAAGAAATAATAGTCAAATTGTAAAAAAAAATGTAAAAAAAATTTTACATAAATAAATTCTTAAAGCGCATTCTTCTCAAATATGCTTATTTTCAGTAAATGATTTTCTTGTAACACGAAAAACTATCCCTTCACCAGAAAAAAAGTTTCTTATATCGAGTTTTGCTGATATTAAAAGCTTACAATAATTATTATCATTTCAAGGAAATGATAGAGGGGCATTTCACAGAAAAGTGGAAGTGACCACAAAAATAAAAGTTATTAAACATTTATTATTTTATGATATATTCTAAGAGAAACATTTTAATTTTAATAATTTAACCCATTTTCTGCTGCGCTGCAAAAATTGTTGAATTTTTTGATACAAAGTATATTTCTAGAGAAATTAGGGTCCCCTGATTCCAAATCAGTCATCAAAAAATTTTAAAACCCATCTTTTTTTTCGTTATGTCATAAAATCAAATGTTCTATTAATCGAACCCATTTCTTATCCCATTTCTTTTTTCGTGTTAACACAATAAAAATGGGTAAGACACTGTCGTTTGCTGATTAAATTTGACATAACGCATTTGTATGGGATTTTATGGTATGGAAGAAGCGAACACTAACTTTGACTCATACCTGTGTCATCCAGGTGTTGCCAGGTCTTGATTTTTTTATTGCAAAAAAAAGTTTTGTCTTTTGGATAAAAGACCTCATCATTACTTTCTTTTTTTTAACTATACATATACATATATTTAATATTATTTACAAGAATGGTATAAAGGCATGGTATTTTTAAACCACATCCCCCAACGCTTTAAAATTACGGATGGTGATGGTGAATACCATTTTCAAAAAGCCAATGACACAAAGTAATATATGATATCAACGATATTCCTGATATCATTTAACTTCATAGTTAAAAAAATTAATGAAAATGGACAAATTATACGTTCGATTAGTTGAACACCAGTTGGAAATGGGTTAAGCAATTTATATATAAATTCATTTACCATGATGATCAAATCGTTTGCACTTTTTCAAAAATGAAGTTTTTCTCTTTCGTAAATGTTTAGTAAATTTTTGGTAAACATTTTTGTTTTAGTAAAAATGGAAGGTATTGGCTCAAGCTAATGAAGAAATGGTTAAGGCAAGGAAAGGATAATATATTAATTTTTTTAATTACTAAATTACATAATTACTTAACTACCTAAGTACTTAATTACCCAATTAAACTAAAACATTGTCAGTCTGTCAGGCACGTGATAATATTAAAAAAAAAAATCTGTGGACTTTATTTAAAATCTTTTTACGCCGAAATTCTGCTAATGAGCAACAAAAATTTGGCTTTTAAATACCTCCTTCCTATGTTAGTTACTTTCGCTTAAATTTGTAATCGAACACAACTATTTGCAATGTTGGTTGACTGGACCAGTCCGACACGTGACAGTAGATGTCTTATCTTTTTCGCTTGCATTTAATAAAATTTAAAAAAGTTTGAACGTGCAATGAAGAAACAGAAGGCAATCTATTTAATTATACAAAAGGACTTCACTTCCAATGTGTAAATTTAGAACTTGCTGTACAAGAAACTCAAAAAATTAGTTGAATTTGTCTGTACGTGACCGTGGAATGCTCCTGAAACAGAATCAAGAAAAAATATACTGCAGTTTAAGGAAAATGTTTCTTGGACTAAGTAACTATTTTTTAGACTGATATTTTGCTCAATGCTACTTAATGCGTGCTTTTAATGTTGGTAGTAAATAAGTCCTCGTATTTGATTTTAAATCTATTAAAAGTCTTTGAATTTGCATTTGTGTGTTAAGATTTAAGCAATTTTTTTTACATATTTTTTTCACTGTTCTGTGATATGGAACCTTATAACTTGTAGTTACCTCAAGTTTTGGAATTCTTAACAAAGTTCGGAGGCCAAAAATTAATTTCGTTTACAAAAACTGTTAAAATATTCACTTATTTTTTTTTTTTAATATAAACAACAAGCACTGCGAATTCATTGAGCACAATCCCAGCAAAATTTTTGAAACAAATGTGACATGCATTCTTAGGCACACTGCTTCCAGAAGACATTCTTTAGATTCAATTGTGCTTCTTATTCATTGTGCCTTATCAAAAGTGCTTTCAAGAGGCATTTTCATGAATTACTTATGGAAGACATTCAAATAGCATTTAAATTCAATTAAAGTAACAAAAAATTATATATAATTATAAAATATGTTTTAGATATTTTATGTAGTATTTTTTAAACTGAAAACAAAACCCAACCACTTTCTACTTCCAACACCAAAATGGCGTGAAAATCGTGAAAGGAGTATTTTACGAGGAGTTTTTTTAACCCCCAACAAAAGCCAAACACTTCTCATTTATAACAGAAAAATAGCGAAAAAATCGGGAAAAGGGATATTTTCCGTTGGATTTTTTACAATCCCCTAACCACAAAAACCGTTTGATTCATCTTAAAGTTCTCCTGAAAAACACCTACTACAATCCGTTGATTGAAAGGCTCAAAGAAACCTTCCATTGATAAAATTCTGGAATCACTTTTAGAGAAGACTAAGCAACACAATTGATCAATAGAAGCTAGGTCAAAGTCCTTTCAAGGGCTGAAATGGCCAGTTTATTATTATTAAGGAAAGCATTAGTCCCAATGACATGCATATGTTAAAAGAATGCCTTCTGGGTACGAAAGTGGAAGGTATGGAATTCAAGACTTTCCCTTCCACTTTACCTTCTTTTGTAAACACTTTTTTGCTGGGATTGTTTACATTTTATCTTTTTTAACTTTCAAAAATTTGATATTTTCCTGCAGAACCTATATCTTGTATTGTTTTTTCAAGTCGAATATTACAATTTTTGGAAAATTTAAAGGTACATAATTTCTATTAAAGCAGTTTTAGGGTGCATCCAAGAAATGACATAAAAATGTCCATACTTTTTACTTTGTTGTTTACTTTACGCTGAATTCTTGTTTAAACCTTAGCTGCTGATATGTTTTTTTATAATTATCATGATGTAGTTTTTCTTAAAATTTTTTTTAATATCCTTACTAAACTCATTGCATGCAGTTCTAGATATTCTTAAGATGTTCAAATGTTAACATTTGGCAAACTTAATCGATCAGCACCACAATCAGACAACCAATCCTTGAGAACTGACAACAAGGTTGCCATCTACCGTAAAATAGTCAAAACCAATTTTTTTGTTTTGGCTTCTGAAAAAACCTTGCACTTGTTTATCAATTCCCTCTTCATACTTTTCACAGTAATAAAACACATGAAATCCTGACAACGCACATGCGTTTAATTTTAACTAAAGCAAAAAAAAAAAAGGAAAACCAACAATTTATGCTTCCGTTTTTTATACTGTTGTTGCTGATTGCTTTTATTATAAAGCGCATACAAAGAAAAATAAAAACAAACAAATAAAGCAATAGCCAAAACAAACATGCAAACAATTTATTTTTGTTATTCAATCAATTAAATAATTTTACAAAATTCGGTTTTTTGTGCTTTTTATTTTTTGTTATGGTATATTTTACCATAAATAGTGGAAGTAATTTGTGCTAGCAAACACATACATACATATGTGATATGGTTTAATTTTCTTTTTTATGTTTTTTATGGGGTGTGGGAAAATCGAAGTGTATTTTTAAAAGGAGAAAAAATTATTTAAAGTAAGTGAGCGTTTGTTTATAAAAGTATGCATTAAATTATTGTAATGCTCAGTAACAAGGTTAAAAACCAGGAAGTAAATACACAAGCTATTGCCAAAAAACATGTGCCGTAACTCAAATGCTCAAATACATAAGTAAACAAATTGTTTTTAAAAGCAATTTTATAAGTTTATTTTTAAAAATTTACTTTTCCGAAAACATCACTTTTGTGTAGCTTATGTGTTTAAAATTGGTGTACAAATAATTATAAATCGATGACCGATCGAGGCTAAATCCTACAGTTGCCTTTAAGCTAGTGCTTATGAGAGCGCACAGAAGGTGTTGAGAAACTTTAAATTTGGTGTTGAGAAACTTTAAATTTAAGCATAAAAATTTAAAATTTGTTTAAAGTTGGTGTACAAACAATAATAAAACGATGACCGATCGAAGATAAGTCCTACAGTTGGCGTTGAGAAACTTGAACCGCGTTTTTGACGAAACCACGTTTTTTGACCTTACGGACTCGATTTTTGAAGAACTCTTTAACTGATTGGGTTAAAACTTTAGGGGATTGTTTAAAACATGTGTAGTTTTGGCCCGAGCTGAAGCATAATTTTACATTTATTTTTAACCCATTTTTTTGAACATTTTTTTTAAACAATTTTAGTTGCTAAAAAAAAAAAACCAAACGTCCTCTATTTTATTACTTTTGCCCAAAGCTTTACTTTCACTACCCCGGCTATAGCCACTAGGGACATTCTACGGGAAATGGGAAAATATGTGATTTTTTTAAATTGATATGATTATAACCAATTTATTCTTGACGCAATGTATAAAAGTTAAATTTACATGATCTATAAAAATTATTTGGAAAAAACAAGACTGAGTATTTTTTCACTACGACAAGTTGTTGCTTTTTTGTGAACGAGTGGTACGAGTTTTTCACACCATTCCACGATGTCGCACTAGTCCCACGATGTCCCACGATGTCCCACTAGTCACAATTTCTACTTTCTATATTTTCTTGCAGAAATTAAATTTGGTGCTAGTTTTTAGTTTCAGTTGTAGTCTATTTAATCATTTAATATCATAGTAAAAAACATCTGGCTATGCATAGTTTTTGTGCTCAAATGTCGATTGAGAGTGCAGAAGGCGGAGGTTAGGTATTTTTGACTGTCCCACCAGTCACACTCCTTTAGCCAATGAAATATCACCAAATATTTATATGAGTTATTTTTTTCGGTAATAATCTATTGTAAAATATCTATTTGATCATTATATAACAACAAAATATAAAGTTACAGGTATAAAAATTAGGGATTCTGAAGTAAACTGTCCCACCAGTCACTATGGAAAGCCCTACTGGCATATTTTTTTTAAAAACCTTTTTGGATTTTTTGTTTGAGACGTTTGTAACTGGATATATCATGAGAGGAAGTTTTTTTCGGGCCAACATTCCAGCCGCCATTTTGTCGCCGTGCATGCCTTTTTTAAATATTTTTATGTACTCAAATTTGTTACTAATAACGTGTACTAACCCTCCAGGAAATGTGAGCATTCCCGGATGTTACCAGGAAACATTCCATGGAATGTAGGAAGCATTCCCCTTTGTTGCACACTCCATTGCTTTTTTAACATAGCATGTCATTAGAGGGAAACATTCCTCCCCGCTGTGTTAAAAAGTTATGTGGAAACATTCCTCTCCGCTGTCCTCAAAAGTGAATTGGAAGCAGTCCTCCCCCCTGTTTTAAGAATTAATGTGGAAACATTCCTCTCCCTTGTTATGAAAATGGATTCGGCCAGGATTCGAACCCGGGACCCCTGAGCGACAGTCGAGCGCTCTACCACTAGACTATCGAATTCTACAATAAGCGGCTTTAAAACAATGATATTAATATTTTCTATTGTCATTGCTTGACAATAAATAAAAGTTTCCACATGCATTTTTAAAGACGCGGTTTGGAAACAATATAAATACGAAACTACCCTTAAGCTTCCAAAAGATACGGTGATGAAACAATATAAATACAAAACTACCCTTAAGCTTTCAAAAGATACGGTGGGGAATGTTTCTTTATAGCGTGTATCAAATTAATCCATAAAGTGACCTTAAGTAACGCAGCAGCATTTTTTAGCAAATATTACTTTATGAGCAAAGTAAGTATGAGTGTGTGTGTGCCAATAAGTATGCGAATGTGTGCAATAAGGAATATTTTTTAAATTTAAACTTGAATTAAGAACGCTTTGTGCCCAAAATAAAGCACTCGAGGCTTGTCTTAAGATTATTCTTAACCAAAAAAATAACGCACACTTTTAGGCATTTTTATACAAAAGTATAGTTTGTGCTGACCTTCTGCATCTGTTTGAAAATCTTTTACTGTTTTATTTTGTATAACGAAAATGCACAGCAACGACAAGCAAGACACGAGAAGCAATAGAATTTCGTATATAAAAAGTATTGTTAATTCGTAAGAATAATGCAGTTAGTTTAAACCAAAAAATTAATGATTTTATTTGAACGCCTAAGAGTATGCAATCTTCATTTATTTCACATAAGGTATGCAAAGCAATACTTACATTAACTGCAGCTCAGGTTCAAATGCTACACGTCAACAGTCTTATTTTTTCCTCTTGATGAAGATTTTAATTTTTTTATTTGCACTTATTTCAGTTTTTCGCACAATTTGATTTATTTTCTTTTTTAAATAATAAATTTTAAACTTTTAGCTTTCAGAATTTCTTTCAATGTCAGTTTGCTTAAAAGTGATTATTAAGGTTTATTATTTGTTTTACATGCTCTTATAACATTTTTACTGCAACGATAAGAAGCAAATAACTTTTAATATACAAATAAAATACAAAAAAAATGCTTGCATGCTTGTAGGCGCTTTGTAAATTTGCTCTTAATTCCTCTTTGTTTTCATTCTAAACACTTATAGGCGCTGTTATTATAACTTTTTTATTCAAATACACACAGATACACACACACACAGACCGATTTTTTACACTAAATACCCTAAAAGTTGGCCACCTTCTTTTGTTTTTTTTTGTTGTTTTTGTTTATATTACGTGACATGCAGCTTGTCGCTAAAGAGTTTGATTTTTTTTGTATTTTCTATAGTCATGTTGTTGTATTAGCCACTTTATGTTGTAGTCATTAAAATGAGTGACGATAGCAGCGCAAGAAGAACCTGTTCAGAAAAACAAAAAAACGCTACATTAAAGCATGACAGCAGAAAAAAAAGGACATGCTCTTACAAACACACCAATAACGCACACGCACACACTCTCAGCTCTACAAACAAAGCAAACAGCTTCTACGCTGTCCTTCTAAGCAGCAAGAACAAAAAATGAACAGTCGTAAAATATTTTGTATAATAGCAGCT